>CANSGD010000801.1:0-638921 GCA_947645195.1 Patellifolia procumbens
CGGGAAAATATATATACACTGAAAATAATACTAATAATAATAAAAAATAAATAAATAAATAATAATAATAATTACAAAATCATGAAATGTATGTCTTATATTCCTATATATATGATTTTTGGTACTTATATGACCACTTTAGGTGATATTATGTGTTTTTCTTGGCTTTGTACATTTATGTGGGACAAAATATATAGATATGTATTATCTTTTTTTGTTACAAGTAAATACCATAATTATGGCTATATTAGGTAAGGATTAATAAAAATATCAATTACTATATTATGGATTCATATAAGTATCTAGTAGAATTTATAACAAATTCCACTTTTAACTAAAGTACTCATATCTTAAAAATGGTAAATCGTATAACCTTTGTTTTATAGTTTTTGGAATCCTTATTAATCATTCTACTTAGGTCTAGACAATTACTACTTATTTAATAGATATTTATAAATACGGTTTTTACCGGAGATTAAATAAACAAGATTACTTTGTCGTGTTACTTTTAGTTTTGCAAGACAAATGCATTTTCTTTTACTCAATTTATATGTGTAAGCTTAGTACCATGGATAATATTAGATGGCAAATCTTTGTGAAAGTAAAAGTCAATAACAACTTATTTGGCATGGTAAGATAGCATCCTAATGACATGGGTTAGATTTGTCTCCCATGCACGTAATATTGCAACCTACACCTACTAGCCTATTTTTCTAGGCTATGCCAGTTAAGAGTTCATGTTGAGATTGTATGGTGTGAATTTAGCCGACAATGCATAAGTATAAATACCTAAATCTA
The DNA here is from genome assembly GCA_947645195.1 of Patellifolia procumbens. NCBI lineage: Eukaryota > Viridiplantae > Streptophyta > Magnoliopsida > Caryophyllales > Amaranthaceae > Patellifolia > Patellifolia procumbens. Next base: position 799 of record CANSGD010000801.1, read on the forward strand.
TTCAAATCAAGAAACCCACCACAGTTGAGAAATTAAACACAGTGAGGGTGAGAGAGGAAGTCAGAGTGTTCTAAACAATAAGCTAGTACTGAATAAATTTGATAAGGTACATTCTTGAATATCCACTTCTTAGTGTTGTTTTGTTAAAATATTTTAGTTATACTAATATTCTTAGAAAATGTTTTAGTATTGAAAAATGAGTTTTCATACTAATTTGTTATGACGGTTTTGATGGTAAAGGTACATTGCTATTTATAAATAATGGGCTAATGTTAAAGCTTATGGTATGACTATGTTATGATTTTCCCATATGTGATAATAATAATGTTATACAAAGTTAATATTATATGATGAAAGGTATATGGCAGAGAAAGGATAGGGGCATTTTATTCGGAGTGACGTACGTCAATGAGGAGGTGTGCACGGATTTGTCAGGAGGGGCTAAAAGCCCGGAAATAAAATAAGAAAGAAAGAAAGATTATGATTATAACTAGGGAAAACCTGAGGTGGGCTTTAAGCCCGGGATATTTCTCTTGCCTAACCAGAAGTCATAATTAAATCTGATCGATTGAAATGTTACGATATTATTTTAAAAATGTTTAATAAATTGTTGTTACGTGATATTGGTAATGTACTGGACCTTTTGGGTTGACTTTTATTAAATGTTTTGTTTTCAGGTACGGGAGACGGGAGGGCCAAGATTGAGTTATAAAATGATAGGAAATATATATATATGTTTTAAGTTACCCGGTATTATTTATGTGTGCCGTATGCTTTACTTTCGCCTAGTATTTCTATTTTTAGGAATACGGCAGTAATGTCCTGTAAACATTATAATATCCTTTTTAAATGAACATGATGTAATATTTTGGTTCGATCCTGGTACTGGCATGTGTTATTCAAAGCTATTAAAATTACAGGGTGTTACAGTTTGGTATCCGAGCCACATTAACAAATATATTAAAATATATACAAATAATTAAATAATTATTAGAAACCCACATGAGAGAAAGGGATATTGGGATAGTTTATTGTTTATTGCTTATCTTTATTTTTATAAATGCAGGATGATATTTACCATTTGTTTATTTATTTTAGAATGGCAGGAAACATAAGTCCCCACATGTTAGCAATGGATTCTGATTGTGTTTTGAGCATATCCACCGGCTTAGAAGTGTTTTTCGACGAATTTAACGCACAGTACCGGACCTTGGAATGACCACACAGTATCTAGCTTATGTTTTGATCCAAACACTCCCCATGAGCTTTCCGTGGATAACTTTCTAAACTAAATATTTGATTTAATGGTCAACAGGGCACCCAACTGGGAGAAATAGTACGATTTGATTAGTCGACCAAGATGGACCCCGAATTTTCTGAGCTTGCTGGAGAACTTCTAGCTTATGAAAGAGATCAACATGGTCTTCCTGTCAGATGATGAATCTGTTTCGTCAACCGCAAAATAAATCTGAACAGGAACCGAAAGGGAACCAAGTGCTAGTAACAACGCGAAAATGTTTTGGAGTTAGAGATGGCTCTTTTGTAAGTGTTAACCCTACATTTGTATATATGTTGACACTATGTAGAATATAGGGAGTATGATGCATGCTTACTGTTAGTCTATCTGATATTTTAACTTACCTAATGTCTTTAGATGTTTTGGTTTGTATAAGATATATCCTGTCTTTTATATATATATATATATATATATGTTTGGTTATTATAATTCTGTTCTGCTTAACTATAATGAGATTTAACCCTAATCTTTTATGCTTTATTTAGGATAATGCAATCCCCAAATACCCAATCTACTCAAGAAAACCAGCCAGTTCAAAAATCCTGATAATGGCAACCAAACAATGAATAGCCGAAGGAAATGTTAGGGAAGTCACGACACTTCTTCTGATGCCGAAAAGAAGAACAAAAACAACGAGGAAGAAGAAAGTGCAAGATATTTTAGAAGAATGGCTAGTTACAACCCCAAGACCTATGATGGAAAGTCGACCCTGTAGAATTTGAGGATTGGATAAAAAGTATTGATAAACTTTTCGATGCGATAAACTGTCCTGAAAAGTGGGGGTAGGATTTGCTGTTTATTATCTAGTCGGGCAGGCAGATCTTTGTAGGAAACCGTGAGAGAAAGGAGGAAGGAGAAGGACTTTGGATGGACCCACTGAAAGACTTATTAAGGCGAAATTTTACCCATCAGCTTTGAAAGACAGAAAGAAGAAGAGTTTAATCAGTTAGAGCAAGGTAATTTGTATGTTATGGGTATGCTGCAAAAATTTATGGAATTATCTCGATTTGCACCACATCTTGTTTCCAGTGAGGAGTTAAGAATGAATAAGTTTGAAAGAGGTCTCACTTGGAAACTTCGTGACCGACTTTCGACCATAGTATCTATAGTTATCAAGAGATGTATGATAAGGCAGCAAATGCTGAAAGAATAATCAAAGAGAGAGAGGCTGAAGATACAATTCATAAAAGAAAGTGGGAAGGAACTCATGCAATGAATAGAATTTTCAAAAGCCAAATATTGGTAATGTCAAACCCTTTACACCTCCAGGCCGCTATCAAGGACCCCCTTGTGCAAAATGTGGTTACACCAACCACTCAACTGAAAAATGTAGGTTTGTCAATAACCGCTGCTACTCTTATGGAAGTCCAAATCATTTGAAGAGGAATTGTCCTTTGGAGTAGGTAGAAATACAAAATTAGCTACAACCAATCCTTATACCTCAAAACCTGTTCTTAAGCCCCAAGTGTGGACCTATCCAACGTCAAAACCAACCCATGGTCGTGTGTTTTTGATGAATCCACAAGAGATTGGAAGTTCAAGTGATGTGGTTACGGGTAACATTTCTAATCCCAATACATGTTTTATTTGATACCGGAGCATCACATTCATTTATATCCTCTTCCATGTCTAGAGATTTGCATCTGGTCCCTAATGAGACAAACTTAGAACTTTGCATTAGCCTCCCTACTGGAAATATAGTTCCCTGTCAAACTATATATAAAAATTGTCCTTTGAACATGGGGGGAAGCATGTTTGATGTTGATCTAATTCAATTTGACCTTAAGGGATTTGATGTTATTTTAGGGATGGATTGGATGAATAAACATCGTGTTATATTAGACTGTCAAAAACAAATCGTAACCTTAGTAAATTCTGAAGGGAATGAAGTGATTGTTAAAAATAATGAAAGAAAATCTGAATCTAGAATCATTTCTTTTCTTCAAGCACAAAAGATGTTAAAACAAGGTTGTGAAGGGTACCTTTGTGATGTTCTTAGTACTGAAAAATCTGAACCTAAAATTTCTGATATTCCCGTTGTTAAAAATTTCCAAGATGTCTTTCCTGAGGAAGTTGTAGATATGCCTACAAAGAGAAATTGATTTCACTATTGAGTTAGTACCTGGAGTTGTACCTATCTCAAAAGCACCATATAGAATGGCACCTGCAGAATTAAAGGAACTAAAGATACAACTAGAGGAATTATTGGAAAAAGGATATATTAGACCAAGTGTGTCACCATGGGGAGCACCTGTTCTATTTGTAAAGAAAAAAGATGGAACTTTAAGGTTATGCATAGATTATGGGGAGCTTAACAAGATAACCATCAAGAACAAATATCCTTTGCCTCGTATAGATGACCTTTTTGATCAATTGCAGGGTGCATCAGTGTTCTCGAAGATAGACCTAGGATCTGGATACCATCAATTAAGAATCAGACCTTCAGATGTTCCAAAAACTGCTTTTAGGACCAGATACGGACTTTATGAATTTTTAGTTATGCCTTTTGGTCTTACTAATGCCCCAGCTGTCTTTATGGATCTCATGAATCGAGTTTTTAAACCTTATTTAGATCATTTTGTTATTGTTTTTATCGATGATATTCTAGTAAATTCCAAAAATAAGAAGGATCATGAGGAACACTTGAGTATAATCTTAGAGACTCGAGAAAGAACCAATTGTATGCAAAATTTAAAAAGTGTGAATTTTGGTTAGATAAAATATCATTCCTAGGGCATGTGGTATCTAGAGATGGAGTGCAAGTCGATTCTCAAAAATTGAAGCAATCACTAATTGGCCTCGACCCACAAATGTTTCAGAAGTACGAAGCTTTTTAGGATTAGCAGGCTACTACCGTCGATTTGTGGAAAACTTTTCCCGAATAGCTCAACCTATCACAAACCTTATAAGAAAAACTATAAAATTTGAATGGAGTGATAAGTGTGAAACTGCATTCCAAGAGCTAAAATTTCGTCTTACCACAGCTCCAATCCTTACTCTTCCTAGTGGTACAGAAGGTTTAGAAATATATAGTGATGCCTCCAAACAAGGGTTGGGGTGTGTGTTGATGCAACATGGGAAAGTGATAGCTTATGCATCCCGTCAGTTGAAACCTCATGAACAGAATTACCCTACCCATGACCTTGAACTTGCCGCAATTGTATTCGCATTGAAAATTTGGAGACATTATCTATAGGGGGTTAAGTGTAAAATTTACACCGATCACAAAAGCCTTAAATATATATTCACTCAAAAAGAGATTAACATGAGACAAAGAAGGTGGTTAGAATTCATAAAGGATTACGAATTAGGTATTCAATATCACCCTGGAAAAGCCAATGTGGTGGCTGATGCTCTTAGCCGGAAAAACTATGTTGCCCTTAATCTACTTAGCACTTAATCTGTTATCCAAAGAGAAATCCAAAAGTTAGAAATTGAGTTGATTATAGGTGGTTTGGAAGGATCTTTAGCAGCTCTAGAAATCAAACCAACCTTGAGTGAAGAAATTAAGGAACTATAACATACAGACCCCCAGTTAGAGAAGATTCGTGAAAGGGTGGTGCTTGGAAGGAAACTGGTTTTGTAATACAAGAAGATGGGTCACTTCGTTTTCAAGGAAGATTGTGTGTACCAGATCAAGCAGATTTAAAAAGAAAAATCATGAATGAAGCACATAATACTCATTATTCAATACACCCAGGAGGAAATAAGATGTATAGGGATTTGCGGAGTGTGTTTTGGTGGAGCAACATGAAACGAGAAATTGCAGAATTCGTTGCCGAATGTCTGACTTGCCAGCAAGTAAAAATAGAACATCAGCGCCCTTCGGGACTTTTGCAGCCTTTAGATATACCCACTTGGAAATAGGAATCGATAGCAACGGATTTTGTTACAGGATTGCCAACAACCCCTCAAGGGATGAATTCTATATGGGTAATAGTAGATCGGCTTACAAAAAGTGCACATTTCCTAGCAGTTCATAATACTTGGGATCTTGAACGGTTAGCAAAGAAATATGTTGATCAAATTATTAGGCTTCATGGAGTGCCTAGTTCTATTGTATCTGATAGAGACTCTCGATTTGTATCTAAGTTTTTGCGAAAGCTACAGAATGCTATGGGTACACAGTTAAATATTAGTACAGCTTTTCATCCAGCTACAGATGGTCAAACCGAGAGAACTATACAAACTCTAGAAGACTTAATGCGGGCTTGTGTGTTAGAATTCAAGGGTTCTTGGGAAAAGTATTTACCATTAATAGAGTTTTCTTATAATAATAGTTACCATGCTAGGATTGATATGGCCCCGTATGAAGCTCTATATGGTCGCAAATGTAGAACCCCTTTATGTTGGAGTGACATAGATGAAACAAAAATAGTTGGGCCTGAAATGATACAAGAGACAGTCGACAAGGTCCGAATCATTCAGGAAAAATGAAAACTGCACAGAGTCGCCAGAAAAGTTACGCTGACCTTAGAAGAAGACATATAGAATTCTCAGTTGGTGAGTCGGTATTTTTGAAGGTTTCACCTACCAGAGGAGTAGTGAGGTTTGGGAAAGCAAGAAAACTTCGTCCGAGGTACATTGGACCATTTGAGATTATCGAGAGAATTGGGAATGTAGCTTATCGTCTGGCACTTCCTAATGAATTTTCTCGAATTCATGATGTGTTTCATGTTTCACTTTTACGTCGTTATATACCAGACCCATCCCATGTTATTAATATCCCCTCTGTACGAATTGAAGAAGATTTGACCTATGAAGAGCAACCTGTTCAAATTTTAGATCATAAAGACAAAGTTCTTCGCAATAAAGTAATCTCTTTAGTAAAGGTATTATGGTCCAGCCACATTGAAACAGAAGCAACATGGGAAGTTGAACAGGAGATGCGAGACAAGTACCCACACTTATTCTAAGGTAATTTTCGGTTTCGAAGACGAAATTTCTTTAAGAAGGGAAGGATGTAATAATCGGAAAAATATATATACCTTGAAAATAATACTAATAATAATAAAAAATAAATAAATAATAATAATAATAATTACAAAATCATGAAATGTATGTCTTATATTCCTATATATGTGATTTTGGTACTTATATGGCCACTTTAGGTGATATTATGTGTTTTCTTGGCTTTGTACATTTATGTGGGACAAAATATATAGATATGTATTATCTTTTTTGTTACAAGTGAAAATACCATAGTGTAGTATATTAGGTAAGGATTAATAAAAATATCAATTACTATATTATGGATTCATAAAAGTATCTAGTAGAATTTATAACAAATTCCACTTTTAACTAAAGTACTCATATCTTAAAAATGGTAAATCGTATAACCTTTGTTTTATAGTTTTTGGAATCCTTATTAATCATTCTACTTAGGGCTAGACAATTACTACTTATTTAATAGATATTTATAAATACGGTTTTTACCGGAGATTAAATAAACAAGATTACTTTGTCGTGTTACTTTTAGTTTTGCAAGACAAATGCATTTTCTTTTACTCAATTTATATGTGTCAGCTTAGTACCATGGGTAATATTAGATGGCAAATCTTTGTGAAAGTAAAAGTCAACAATAACAACTTATTTGGCATGGTAAGATAGCATCCTAATGACATGGGTTAGATTTGTCTCCCATGCACGTAATATTGCAACCTACACCTACTAGCCTAATTTTCTAGGCTATGCCAGTTAAGAGTTCATGTTGAAATTGTATGGTGTGGATTTAGCCGACAATGCGTAAGTATAAATACCTAAATCTATTCAAATCAAGAAACCCACCACAGTTGAGAAATTAAACACAGTGAGGGTGAGAGAGGAAGTCACAGTGTTCTAAACAATAAGCTAGTACTGAATAAACTTGATAAGATACATTCTTGAATATCCCTTCTTAGTGTTGTTTTGTTAAAATGTTTTAGTTATACTAATATTCTTAGAAAATGTTTTAGTATTGAAAAATGAGTTTTCATACTAATTTGTTATAACGGTTTTGATGGTAAAGGTACATTGCTATTTATAAATAATGGGCTAATGTTAAAGCTTATGGTATGACTATGTTATGATTTATCTACCATATGTGATAATAATAATGTTATACAAAGTTGATATTATAAGATGAAAGGTATATGGCAAAGAAAGGATACTTGTATATTATTCGGAGTGACGTACGTCAATGAGGAGGTGTGCACACGGATTTGTCGGGAGGGGCTAAAAGCCCGGAAATAAAATAAGAAAGAAAGAGAAGATTATGATTATAACCAGGGAAAACCTGAGGTGGGCTTTAAGCCCGGGATATTTCTCTTGCCTAACCGGAAGTCATAATTAAATCTGATAAATTGAAATGTTACGATATCATTTTAAAAATGTTTAATAAATTGTTGTTACGTGATATTGGGAATGTACTGGACCCTTTTGGGTTGACTTTTATTAAATGTTTTGTTTTCAGGTACAGGAGATGGGGAGGGCCAAGAGTGAGGTTATAAAATGATAGGAAATATATATATATGTTTTAAGTTACCAGTATTGTTATGTCATTAGTATGCTTTACTTTCGCCTAGTATTTCTATTTTTAGGAATACGACAGTAATGTCCTGTAAACATTATAATATCCTTTTTAAATAAACATGATGTAATATTTTGGTTCGATCCTGGTACTGGCATGTGTTATTCAAAGTTATTAAAATTACAGGGCGTTACAGCAAGGATATGTATGGTATGTGAAGATCAGAGATAGCCAAGAAATAGGATATTTTCTTGCTTTTCTTACAAAAAGATACATGCAAAAGCAGTCTGGCACCTCAGACCTACAGACTGAGCTACCAGACTGGGGGGCAAGGATATGTATGGTATGTGAAGATCAGAGATAGCCAAGAAATAGGATATTTTCTTGCAAATGACGCAAACAAAACAATGAAGGCACACCACAGGCCTACAACCCAGCAAATAAAGAGGATAACAGGGTAAACAAAGCAAACCCTAAAAATCCCACAAACAACAGTAGAGCAGAGCTCAGCTGAAGAAGCAGAGCAGAGCCTACCATCCAGAGCGGCAGAACGGAAATGAAACAACACCCAACAGATCTATGAAACAGAGAAATAAACAATCGCATCTAAAGACCAAAGGAAAGAAACCCTAACCTCAAAAACACAGGCAAATTAGTGCGTACAGAAGGGAAAAGGGGGAAAAATCCATGAACACAGAGAAGATCACATCCAAACCATCTAAGAAGGAAAAAATCAAAAGTAGATCTGGGAAAAAGAGTTTACCTAGATAGAGAACGGAAGACGCCGAGAAAAGAGAAGACGAAAGCCACAAACGCAACAGTATCAACACTTCAAATCGAGCTCCAAAAGCAGAACAAGTCCCAGGATAATCGAGAGAAATCACTTGAAAATGGCTAGGGCGAAAAGAATTTTTGAAGAACAACAGGAAAGTTCGAAAGCAAAGAGTTCGAAGGAGAAGAAACTGAAAAGCTTCACAAAAGGTCGATTCAGACTTTAAATAGGCATAATTCGTCCACTCAGCACCAACTTGTCATCATTACATTCCTTGGGAACCCAAAGAGTCACATCAATTCAATTCAATTCAAAATGAATTAATGACCCTTGCTCAACACCCCAACCAAATGGGCGGGAAAAATGGAAGCATTCTGGAGTTTGTGAAGAGCACCTCCCAGATAGGCACGTACCAGTCTGCGAAAAGCAGAACGCCAGATCAAAAAACAACGTACCCAGCATATTGCAGCCTGCAAATACTGGGTCCGGGGGGCAAATTGTATGGGGTCTGCCCAGCAGACCTCCAGCTGGCAGCAGACCACTGGTCCCACCACTCCACGTCAGAGCGCCTGGAGCAGAGCAGACCTCCTCAGGCAGACCGCTCGGGACATAACCTCTAGGCTGGAGTTTAATGAAGGTCTTGTTCCACCTTGGCCCACTTCCAAAGAGGCCCACTCACTTTACTAGGTCAGTTGCAAGTCCATGTCTCATATAAATACTCATGCCTATGCATGGGTAAGGTACGTTCAATCAAACACTCACAAAATACTTGCACTTGATACTCGTTTTCTCTCCACTAGAGATCTTGTGCTCAACTTGGACTGACTTAGGCATCGGAGAGACGATCCTCGGAACCACCTCCGAGGTTTCTCCTTGTTTTGCAGGTAACCACCACCATGAAGGACGTTTGGGAGCCACGTTCCACCAAGTACCCACCACTACATACACTGTTGCTGTCTTGGACAGAAACAGAAAGTATCATAACTCCTAAAGCTATATATAAGCATTAAACACATTTTTATATAGGTCTTATTGTGGAGAAATAATGTCCAAGTCAAGGGTCAATCAATATTTAAATATTATTTAAAATTTCTTGTAACGTTCTTATATGTTATTCTGATACATACATATATATATATATTAAACAGCGTAAGCAAGAACTGACAATCCGCCACATGTCATCATCCCTCTTTGAATGAGACTCTATATCCACTTCATTCTCATATATAAAAAAAATGTCAACGTGAAGATTCGAACCCATGACTTTGAGTATGAAATAAGGAGTTCCAACCACCACACTAACATGTTATTAGTGCTTCTTCTATCAAAATCAATAATGATGTATAAATGTAAACTAAGAGTTAAGTCGTAACTTTTCAAATCCATATTGTAAATGAGATGTTTAATAATATTTCACACTACATGACATCAATTATTTTGTAACTATTATTAAATTGCAATTAACAAAACTCCCGAAGGATCGCCGGGTTTCTTTTTAAATGTTTTCAAAATGCAAGTAATGTGTTTTGAACACACGACCTCTTAGTTGGAATGTCATAGGCACTATCACAAAACCATATCCCTTTTTGTTGTCAAATTGCAATTAACCATTCATTTTACCTTAATCAAGATTTGATAGATTGTGAAGAGAGAAGAGATATTCTTCATTGCAATCTCTCATGACCCTTTTAAATTGTTTAATTAGTTCTTAAATTGTGTGTCTAATTTTTTTAACTATTAAAAATGGAAAAAAATGACACTCTGATGAAGAACATTATTCTAACTCAATTAAACATGAAAATGGACCTGGAGTATCGCCGGTACCACAAGCTAGTTATTTATCATTTTCCGACGATCGCGAATAATAACACCGACGCTGTTTAGAAAATTCACTTTCTATACTTGAATGATAGTAGAAAGTCCAAAAAATTGCAATACTTTATTTACTTCAAAACATATTTAACCTAACCTAATCTAATCTGGAGAGGGCAATGACAATTTGTTTGTAAGGCCGTCATCTACGACTTGAGTCTCAAACAAAGATGAGTGGACTCATGACGATGACTCTATGAAAGCTTGATGGAAGCAAATTCCAAGTTTTATATTTCCTTCGTTTTTATTTAAATGTGACACTTTTAGATTCACGGACTGCTAAGCAATTTTTGGGAAGGAAAGAGATAGAGAAAAAAATAAAGGGACCCATGTGAGAGGAGAGAGATAGAGAGAGCTTATTGACCAAAAATAAAGTGTCACATTTAATTTAAAACTTCCTAAAATAGAAAGTGTCACATTTACAAAAAAACGGAGGAATTAGCTCAATCTGTTTAACATATAAAGTGAAGTTTAGATTATTGTAAACACTCAGGTATAATTAATTTGGCGACGAATAAGGTTTAATAAGATCTAATAAGATCTAATAACCAATGAAAATCATTTGACAATTTACTGTTTATGATATGAGTGTACAAGTTCTAGAAATAAAGCCTCAAAGCTATGGCTTACTTGGGTTATTTATGGGCTCTTTACTTTGGGTATGTTCTCTTCCACTTATTATTAGTTCTCTTTAGTTCAAAACAGTTCAGTTTAGTTTAGATCAGTTCAGTTCAGCTCCATTCAGCTCAGTTCAGTTCAATTCTGCCCCAATCACTTCAGTCCAGTTCAGCTCCAATTAGTTTAGTTCAACTTCACTCATTATTCAACCATTTTGTTTAATATTATTATTATTGTTGGTCTAATTTATTTTACTTATTATTATTGCTATTATTATTAAGCCTATATACTACCTCTGTTTCTTTTTTTAAGGAACATACTCCTTTTTAGTAATAGTCATATTAATTGGAACATTACTTATAATGGAAAGTTTTTTTCCATTTATTTACAACTTTGCCCTTGGTATGTGTGATTTTTCTTCATTAACAAGTGGTCCCTTCTTTCTCTCTCTAAGTTCCTTGGTATGTGTGACTTTCTCTCTGTTCCTTATAAAAAGAAAAGGAGGAAGTATTATTTTGTTATTATTTATTTTACTCATTATTATTATTAGGGATGAGTATGGTTTGGGTTAATTGGTGCGCGGTTTAACCATATTACATCCCAATACGAGTAGTCTAATTTGCAATTGTCATTTTATTTCACCGATTAGATATTCAATATTACATCATACAAATAAGCTAAAGGTAGAAAATATCAAAAAAGGAGCTAATAATATTACTATTTAAGGTACAACATCGTCATTATATTGAATATTAAAGATATTGTTCATAATTATTATTTTTAATTAATATTATATATTTATTATAATTTCAATTCAGTTCAGTTCAAATCCACTCCAATAAATTTAGTTCAATTTAGCTCAAATCAGTTCAATTCAGTTTAGCTAGAATTAGACGAAGAGAACATGCCCTTAGTATATTTATTGCCCATATCTTTTCTTTTACATGAAATGCTTAAGTCCCACATAATAAGAACTAGAACTTCTTGTCGAAATTCTAATCAATATTAATAAATTGAAAAGAATGGAACCAAAAATATTTGTTTTGCTTGCGCAAATTACCAACTCTTGGAATATGCCACTGTTAATAAGTGTAAACATCCCACCAGTATTAGAAGCTTGATAGTAGAATTCTGTAAGGTTTCACTCATGAAGTTTGTGTCATTGACTCATTCTATGTGATGTTTAGCTGTTTACCTTAAGAATTTGTCAACTATTTTAAGTTTGTCTCTCTCTTTTCTTTCTTTTCCTTTTCCTAGGAGGCAAGAGTGGTGTTAGGTAAGTTCATGTTGATTAAAACATCTCTCTACTGAGGGTCCGTTTTTTTCAACTTATTTTTGTTTATCTGAACTTATCTGAACTATCTGAACTATCTGAACTTATCTGACCTTATTAGACCTTATTAGACCTTATTAGACCTTAGTAGACCTTATATAGCCTTATTTGACCTTATTAGACCTTATTAAACCTTATTATTATTGTTATTGTTATTGTTATTATTATTATTGTTATTATTATAATAAAAACGGACAAAATTCATACAACCTACAAGAAATTAGTGGGCAACCGAGATACAATCTGGGCACCTACTCCTCTAGTTACCTCTAGTTATTATTATTGTTATTATTATTATTATATTATTATTATTATTATTATTATTTATTATTATTGTCATTATTTATATTATTACCATTATAATTATTATCATTCTTATCTCTATTATAATAATAATTACTCTGTTATTACTATTTTCTTATTATATTAAATTTTATTATCATTAATATTACTACTATTATTATATTATTATTATTCAAATTATTATATTATTACTATTATATTACTATAATTATCTATTATTATTGGTCTATAACGACTATAAGTCATTATTTATTGTTATTGTTATTATTCATTACAAATTTCTACGGAGGCAAACTTAAATAGATTCAAGAACAACTACCAACTACAATAGTTTAATGTTCATTTATAAACGACAATCCATAAAAGTCGATATCCCTTATTCATGTAGACGAATAAAATTCTCAAGCGTACAACAAGCAACGATGATAGCCCAATGAATATAATAATAATAAATTATTATTATTATTATCATAATAATATTGCCAAATAATAATAATAATAATAATGATGTTGTTATATAAAAAAAATAAGAACCTTATTAGACCTTATTAGTCCTTATTCGACCTTATTAGACCTTATTAGACCTTATTAGACCTTATTAGACCTTATTCGACCTTATTAGACCTTATTAGACCTTATATGAACTTATCTTAACTTATCTTAACTTATCTGAACTTATCTTAACTTATAAGGACTGAAAATAAGTTGAAAAGAACGGACCCTAAGAGGATTGTTGCCCTTCTTGATGCAATTATAAATATGTATTCCCTCCGTCTCATATTAGATGATACAGTTTGACCTGATAAAAATTTTTAGGATAGTTATTTGACTACTTATTTTATTGAAAGTAGTTAATTATTGGTATTTGTTTTACTTCATAAAGTACATGGTAGAGTACATGTGAGTCATGTTATTGGCAAAAGTGAATCATTTAGTACATAAAATAATTATAGGTTGGACTCATTACAATTAAAAAATATATATTTTTATTGTATTCATATGCCATTTAAAGAAGTGTATCAATTAATGTCGGACGGACGAATATAGAAAGTGTATCATCTAATATGGGATAGAGGGAGTACCTCTTTATGGAACACACTTTTGGTTTTCGATTCAAACTCCGTTTGATTAGACGAAAAACATTACATTGTGGATTTTATTGTTATTTTATGCTTTTTGTTTCTTCTAATTAACCGATTATCCATTTTACGATAAATCGAGATAATATAATGGCAAAATGATACTTGATGTTTAACATGAAAAACCTCTTTTAAAGAAAATAAATCTCACCAAACCATTATACTATTACTTATCACAAGGAAGAGTAGTATATCCTTTTAGAGAAAATAGATCTCACCCGATATTTAACGTGAAATCATGCCCACCTTCCTTTGATTATTTAATAACCATATTCCATTTTCATGGAACACTTGAATTAAATATAAAAATTGGTATAGCATATGCCCCTTGATCTTTGTGGTTGATGGAATGGAATTATACAAATTCTTACTTTTCCAACACCAGATATAGATAAAGAAATCTAGAACCAAAAGACAGTAGTGTTGGAGCCCACTAACTTGCTTTAGGCTTCTACTCCCTCTGTTTTTATTTAATAGGTACGTTTCATGCTTGACAATGTATCTTTTGAGCACGAATATCTCTAACAGCACAAGAATAAAAATTATAAAAAATTGATATTATAAAACTATATACTAAGACGAATCCAACAAAATCTCACGTGACTATATTTATCCTCACATATAAATAGCATAAGTTGGTCAAAGAGTAAAACGTGAATAGTTACAATAGTCAAAGTGTCCCTATTAAATAAAAACAAAGTGAGTATAATATAGTGTTGCTTCACAACCTTAAGCCTTTTATTAAAGCAATAATACTTCTTACTTCGAGCACCTAAGGAGGTAGCTAGCATACTTTATACAGTGGAGATGAACATATTATGAGAAGTAAAAGGATGCTACCCAATGCCAATGATAACAAGGGAATATAACCATGTACCTTGATTCTCCACCATTGTCTTCATGGCACTACTTCCATTGTGATTGCCAAAAACTTGTTGGAACAAAAATGTCAACAATGCAAGCAACTGATACTCTGTCAGTTATGGTCCAAAGTACCATTGAAGGTAATCGCTTCTAAGGGTTATCGGTCCTTAGAATTAAGGGATCCTTGCTATTGTAAGCACAAATTATAAATGGAAAAATAGTAGTGCCAAAAAATTTAAATGTGTAGCAATAGTGAATGTAAGACGACAGTGATAAGAGGTTTTTAGTGTGTCGTTAAGGCACTAAGAACCGCTTAGCAAACCAAACTTATAAACCTAACGAGCAACTATTAAGAACGTAGTAATGACAAGTCAAGGGTCGAACCACAAGGAAATTGGGATTGACTATAGTTTACTAAGTCCAAAACTAACTAAGTGAGGGTTTTTGGGGTTTGAGATTTAATTAGGTACCAACTAATCAACTAGCTATCGAAAACCAACTAATAATCAAATAAGAGAATTAATATAATAAGGAAAATACTGGAGTTCGGGCTACTCGTATGAACTTGGGCTAGACAACGATAACCAACACTATGGTGATTCACAACGATGACAATACAAGGTTAAGTTTCCCTCTAATTTACTTGAGTCCTCTCTCGAATGGTCCTCAAGAGTAATCGATTAATCAACCAACAAAATCCTCTTTCGAATGGTCTTTGGTCCATTGATTAATAAATTCAATGAGATCGGAAAACCCCTAATTAAAGGATCCCCTTAATTCCTACCCAATCCCTTGGTCTAGAAATCAAGTCGAAACATGGGAATGACAAAAGGGATTAAAGTTCGATTAAGAACAATAGAAACCCTAAGTGCCCTAGCATAAACGTGATCAAGATCTATCATAGGGTGTCAAAACACCACATTCAATGCATAGACAATCAATTGAATCATAAAAAGCACTAACAATCTACATTAAGCCCTTAATTCATACTTTCGCCCAAACCCTATATAATGAACTACTCACTAATCATGGATTCTAAGCAATAGAGATTAAATAAATTAAACATGATAAACAAAGCAATAGAAATAAAGAAAAGAGATTGAAAGAAAATTACTTGAATTGAATTAAAGATTCGATCTTCAAAGTTGGACAATTGAGAAAACTAAGAGTTTTTGAGAGAGTTTAGGGCTAAGCAAAAGTAATTAGAGTCTAAGAGTATCAGATAATGTCGACTAAAAACGCTACAAAATAAATAAAAGATTCATTAAACTAAGACGGAAAAACGGGGTCAAAACCCGAAGTCAGGTCACCACGGTCGTGGCACCTTAAAGTTGTCCAGGCAGTAGCTATACTTCAAATGTACTGATTCTATGAAAATCAGGAGCCACGGTCGTGGTGACCTGATTTCGTCTAATCAGTCTCAAGTCTTCAATAATATGTTTTGCTTGCTACAGGTGCCCACGACCGTGGTGTATGTGCCACGGGCGTGGTGGCCTTCTTCCTTCAATTCCTCCAAGGTTGACTCACTCGAGCATCTCCAAAGTACGAGCCACGCACCCTCGAACATGCCCCAAGTCCTTAGATCACAAAAGTACTCCAACACGTGCCAATTCTCTTGAAATACATCAAAAACAACCAAACACTCGTGAAGTAAAATTGAAATCTAAAGGAAGGAAAAACCATGCAATCCTAACTCTAAATGCTCTAAACCTACATGCAATGAGACTTAAAATGAGCTATAGATATGCACTAAAACGGACTGATCAAACTCCCCCAAACGTAAACAATTGCTTGTCCCCAAGCAATACAAACTGAAGCTCATGGGATAGAGTTATGACTCCTCAGGAAAACACGCATGCTATTTTCAAAAACCATTCAAAATATTTCAAAGAAATATGTCTACTAAATGCCAAATGCTATCAAGTCTCAAAGTTTATAAGCTCTAGGAAAAGCAACCAAATCTTACCACTAGTTCTCCCCCAAGCTTGGCTCAGTCATATACATGGTAGCTCTCACTTTAGTCATGCGCACTTCTCTCGTGTGTTTAAACAGGTCAAATGAACGCTCAAAGCTCAATTCCATCGACTATATCCTACCATAAGTTTGCATATCATCTCACTCTCCGTCGCATAAGGACCAAAGTTTGCATCAAGAATCAAGAGGACTTAGTCAAGGTTGTAATGTAGGCTTAAGGTGAGGGTGTGGTAGCATTTGGGATCGTGGTGTTAAAGAGGGGAAAGTGAAACTTCCAACTCGGCACCTTTCTAAAAGCACAAAACCAACTCTACTAAAATTTAAACGCTCTACACAACCTATCACAAGCACTCCTCTAATTTTAGCATCTCAATATCCCTTATTGCGATTTTTGAACACACCACAAATCCTTTTTTCCTCTTTTTTTTCATTCATTTTTTTGTTTTTTTTTGGATTGTGGTGATTTAAGAAGAAGGGAGAAAATGAGAACTTCAATGTATGGAAAGGAGGCGAACTCAAACAACACATGAGTTTTAACTAACCACAAAGTCGAACACCTACACCAAGTCATTCTCGTAACACCCATCAATATGTTTTACCCCATCTAAGTAGTTTCACAATCTCCTAGGTAAGGAGAGAAGTAATAAGCTAGAGATGTGGTTAACAAAGAAAACAAGCTTAGGCTCACAAGGGTTTCAAAGAAGGATAAGTAGGTGAGGGTGGTCTTTGGCAATGTAGCTCAAATAACATGAAAGCCTCAATCACATTCAAGAGGAAAACAAGTCAAGCGTATTCAAGGAGAATCAATGCAAGTTCTAGAGAATGGTTGTCAAGGAAGAGCATCACACATCAAGTAGAAGAGACTGAAAAGATGTCAGTCTAAAAGGCTCAAAGCATATCCTCACAAGGCATAGCTACCAAAATCAGTCGAACCGCACATAGGGGAGACCAAACATTCCACAAACAGTCAATTCCTTAGCATACTAGAGACTATCAAAACATTTCCTTTTTTCCATATCAAAAATCATGTTCAAAAGCACACGTGTCTTAACATCGTCATCGGAGATCAGTCCTAAGTGCAACCTACATGCATGCATGAATGCAACTAATGCAATCTTAACATGGATCTAAATTCTCAATGATGAGAAAAAAAGTAAAAAGTATGCACTGACAGCTACATGCTCTAACATGATATGCAAAAATATGCATCCTCCCCCAAGCTAAACAACACAGTGTCCTCACTGTTAATAGGCTAATACGATAATAGCAAAGGAGGAGGAAAGAAAATCTCACTCATGAGGCGGCTGGGAGCTGGAACCACCTGGGAACCAACCACCATGGCTAGTCCAGCTCTGTAAGTCATCACAAAAACCCTGGAAAGCCGAGGTCATCGTGTCGAAACTCGCCTGCATGCTCTGATAGTGGCGATCGTTCTCAATGGTAGAATCTCTAAGTTGCTGCACATCGGTCCTGAGGTTCTCGAAATCCAACCTCATGTCGCCAAATCCTACCTGCAAGGTAGCCAGTTGCTGCTCTATAGTACCAGAGGTTCCCCCAACCGGGGCATGCTCAGCATCAGGGACATCGCCCTCCTCATCAACCTCCATCGCCCCCTCGCCTCCGGCATTTGCTGGCGGTGGCCAGTCAAAATCCGGTTGAAACACCCAATTCTCCCTATAATAGATGGGAGTCTTGTTAACGTCAGGGAGAATGGCATAAGGACTGTCGTTGACCTTCCAAATGTAACCAGCGTTTGGACCGTTAGACTTGATCCACGACATGGTTGCATAGGAATGGAGGTCAAGAAGGGTGTCTCCAGGCACAACCAGCAAACCTGTAAGATAAAGACCAAGAGAGATAGCAATAAGTGTAATCATCCCGCCCACGGTGATGTCCCCGGTGGGTTTCATAGCTAGGTTCTCAAAATGGTCCATCATCCAGGCCCCGGGGTTAAGTCGGTGTCTCCCTCGCTCATATGCCAAAGGAAGTAAAGCTCTCGGGCACTCACATTGCCTAGACTGTCCCCACGAGCAAAGATGTTGTGGTTAAGGACACGGTGGGAAATGCAAAACCCGGGGCTAACCATGGAAGATTCTTTGGCTCGGTTTGGATCAAAGGGAGATAGGGAAGTGAGACGGTGCCAAAATAATTGATTGTTATGCTTGGAGGACCACTCACTCTTAGGTCCAATCTTGCCCCCCTAGGCCACCCAAAGACATCGTTCAGTTTTCCGATGTTCATAGTGACTGTCGTACCCAAAAGTGTGAAGGTTATGCTCTGAGGGTTCTTCCCCTCCGTTCTACGAACGGAAATGGTGGACAAAAATTCAAGGGTAAGGCGTTTGTAGGTGAGGGCGTGTATATCTAACCATGAAGACCACCCCACTTGTCAAAAAAGTTGGTCAACATCCCCCTCCACATACAATGATTGGCCGCTCTAACATCATAAAATTTGGTCGGCCTAATGTGACGGCGGCTAAGCCGTATGAAGCGTTGCAAGTGGTCGGAGGAGGTGAAATTGATACCTAAGCTATCAATTTGAGGGGGATTCAAATGTGGGGGAGGAGAGGGATTCCTTAATTGGCTAGTAGAGGTGTTGCGATGAGGGTTCCTACGGCCATGGGATGCCATGATATGGACACGAGCAAGCACTTAGCACAACAACACACCAACACTACAAATCACCCAACTTGGACACCCAAAAACAACAACCACCAACAATTCACCAAAATTCAACTCAATACACTTCAACCACAATCAAATTCACAATTTCAACCAACAAACCCAACAACAATCAAACAATCATCAAAGAAGAGAATTGAAATCAAGAGAAAACACAAAAGTAAGGAAGGTTTATACCAATGAAATCTTGGGAGTAAATCCCGCAAATGAACCTTGCCAAAGTGATGTGTTGATGTTGTTGAAGAGTTTGAAGTCACCAATTGAAAGCTAGAAGCTCCCAACAAATTTTCCCCAATTTGATTTGAAGGTTAGGGTTTGGAAAAATTTGTGAATGTATGGAGAATTTGTGAAGGAAAGGGAAGAAGTAAGATGTGTAAGTTAAGTGGATGTGGTAGGAGACGGAATTTGGAGAAGATAGAGGAAGGTTGGAAGGTGTTTCAACGGAAGAAAGGGAGGTGAGTTGAAGAGGAGATGTGGGAGGATGAGTGAGTTGAGAGAGAAAAAGATGAAGTAAAAGTGAGTGAGAAGGGTGTTTTGATTTCGGCCTTGGTGATTTAAGAAAAGTCGCGGTGACCTGATTTCCCCGAATAAGTAACTAATCTTCTACTTGCTGTTTCGGCTATTCCAGGGCGCCACGGCCGTGGCGATTTTACCACGACCGTGTGTACCTGCTTCCCCACTTAGTTCACTCGCTTTTTTTTTTCTTTGCTCGCTTATCTTTTTTTTTCTTTTTTTTCTTCTGTTTTCTTTTTTTTATAAAACAAGAAACCTAACTAAACTAAAAAATAAAAGAAAATAAAATCAAACTACCTAGTCTTAAAAAGAAATAAAAATAAGAGAAAAGAAAAATGAGCCGAAATGCTTGGGTTGCCTCCCAAGAAGCGCTTCTTTAAAGTCATTAGCTTGACTAAGAGGACTCACCTCTCAATGATGGTGCTCGAGCGAGCCAAGTATCAAACATCCCACGAAACCAATGATGTGGTTTTCGTGGTAGAGCTTCAAGCGTTGGCCATTAACCAAAAAGGGACGCTCATCCCCCACAATCTCATATGCTCCATAGGGGGTAGTCTTCACTACTTCAAATGGCCCCGACCACTTAGATTTAAGCTTTCCGGGAAAAAGCTTAAGCCTTGAGTTAAACAACAAGACTTTGTCCCCAACCCGAAACTCTCTTTGTTGTATCCTTTGGTCGTGCCACTTCTTTGTTCGCTCTTTATACAAGCGCGAACTCTCATAAGCATCAAAGCGGAGCTACTCTAGTTCTACCAACTTCTCCTTTCGAGCTTCCCCCGCCAAAATAAGATCCATATTAAGCTCTTTGATGGCCCACCAAGCTAGATGTTCAAGTTCAACGGGCAAGTGACAACCCTTCCCATACACAAGACGATAGGGGGTGGTGCCTATAAGAGTTTTTAAAGCGGTGCGAAGAGCCCAAAGAGTATCATCTAGCCGCAAAGACCAATCCTTTCTAGTCTTGTTTACCACTCTCTCAAGCACATTCTTCACCTCTCGATTCGAGACCTCAACTTGGCCTTGAGTTTGGGGATGGTATGGAAGTCCCACCTTATGATTGACCCCATACTTCTTCAAAAGAGCTTCCAATTGCTTCTTAGCAAAGTGCGAACCACCATCACTTATCAACACACGAGGCACCCCAAATCTAGGAAAAATGATCTTCTTCAAGAGCTTCATGACAACCTTGTGATCGTTGGTGGGGGAAGCGATCGCTTCGACCCACTTGGTCACGTAATCCACCGCTACAAGAATGTACAAATTCCCCATAGATGGCACAAAGGGTCCCATGAAGTCAACTCCCCACACATCAAAGGGCTCAACCTCAAGAATATTTTGTTGCGGCATCTCGTTCGTCTTGGTGATCCCACCGCTTCGTTGACACCTATCACAACTCAAGACAAATCCCCTAGCATCCTTTTGCATGTGAGGCCAAAACAAACCACTTTGGAGCGCCTTAGCAACAGTTTTGCCCGCTCCACCATGCCCTCCACATGCCAAAGTATGGCAATGATTCAACACAGAATGAATCTCATGATTGGGCACACACCTCCTAAAAACAGAGTCAGCACACCTCTTAATAGAGGGTCGTCCCAATAGTATCTACACACCTCCTTGAAGAACCTCTTCCTTTGCTGAGAAGTAAGACCATGAGGTTCAATCCCACAAGCCAAGTAGTTCGCAAAGTCTGCGAACCATGGGCCCTCATTATTTATGATAGCAAAGAGGTGTTCTTCCTTCAAATCATCATTGATGGGGGCATCCTTTAGATCAGCATCTCTCTCATCAAGGGAGAGGCGAGAGATTTTTGTCAGCTACCAAATTTTTCGTCCCCTTCTTCTCCTTCATCTCAAAATCAAATTCCTAAAGAAGTAGAACCCACCTAATGAGCCTTGCCTTTGCATCTTTTTTGCTCATCAAGTATCAGACCGCAGAATGGTCCGTGTAGACAATAGCCTTATTGCAAGTCAAGTACGAACAGAACTTATCAAATGCGAACACTACGGCCAACATCTCCTTTTTCGTAGTGGCATAGTTCCATTGTGCGTCATCCAAAGTCCTACTTGCATAGGCTATCACATGGATCTTTCCTTCCTGTCTTTGCCCAAGGACAACTCCCACTGCAAAGTCACTAGCATCACACATTAGTTCAAAAGGCAAGCTCCATTTAGGAGCTTGAACAATAGGAGCAAAAGTAAGGGCTCTTTTTAAGGTTTGAAAAGCCTCGATACAAGACTCATCAAACCTAAATTGAACTTCCTTTTTAAGTAGATTCGTCAATGGTTTGGCAATTTTAGAAAAATCCTTGATGAAACGCCGGTAAAAACCCGCATGTCCAAGGAAAGCACGAACTCCCGTCACCGAATTTGGTGGCGGTAGTTTCTCAATTACCGAAACCTTTACCGGATCTACCTCAATGCCCTTACTAGACACTTTATGACCAAGCACAATACCCTCTTCAACCATGAAATGACACTTTTCCCAATTCAATACTAGGTTCGTCTCTTGACACCTTTTTAACACACGTTCAAGATTAGCAAGACATGTGTCAAAAGAGGAACCACACACACTAAAGTCATCCATGAAAACCTCAATAGAGTCCTCCAACATGTCAGAAAAGATCGCCTTCATACACCTTTGAAAAGTAGATGGGGCATTACACAAACCAAAAGCCATCTTTCGATAAGTGAATGTCCCATATGGACAAGTGAAGGTGGTTTTCTCTTGATCATCCAGATGAATCGGAATTTGAAAGAATCCGGAATAACCATCAAGAAAACAAAAGTGTGAATGACGGGCAAGCCTTTCCAACATTTGGTCAATAAAAGGGAGGGGGAAATGATCTTTACGGGTGGACTTATTTAATTTTCTGTAATCTATGCAAAGTCTCCACCCAGTCACAGTTCTAGTAGAAATAGTTTCCCCTTTCTCATTCTCAACAATAGTCATGCCTCCTTTCTTAGGAACCACGTGAATCGGGCTCACCTATTTGCTATCGGAAATAGCATAGATGATTCCCGCGTCACGCAATTTCATAATCTCCTTTTTCACCACCTCTTTGAGGTTGGGATTAAGTCTTCTTTGAGGTTCAATTGAGGAGGCATTACTATCGGTGAGATGGATACGATGCAGAGCAAGAGAAGGACTTATCCCATTAAGGTCATCAATCGAGTACCCAATGACATCCCTATATTTTCTCAATATCTCAATCAACTTAGATACGGAGATGTCATCAAGAGCCAAATTGACAATAACGGGATAAGTACATTCATCATCAAGGAAAACATATTTAAGGGAGGGGGAAGGGTTTTGAACTCTACCTTGGGAGGAGGCTTAGTACTCTCCTCCTTAGCAACGGAAGTGGATAGGATCTCAAATCCCGACCCAAGTGTTTCCTCAACAGTAGCACCATCGAGAAGCATAGAGAACTCTTTCACCTCTTCCATATCTAAACTCGGCTCCTCAGTGATAGAAGCATAGAGCTCATCCTCAGTGTGTACTTCCCTCTCAAATCCTTCCATCTCACTCTCCACATGACTAACTCGGCAAACCCTTTCAATCATAGGCTTCCTCAATGTCTTGGAGAACTCAAAGATAACTTTTTCATTGGCGACCTCAACAGTGATGGTGTCATTTCTACAGTTTATCACGGCGCTCAATGTCTTAAGAGCCTCCCTTCCAAGAATGAGAGGAGTTTCGGAATCTTCCTCCATGTCCATTACCACAAAATCACAAGGCACAAACACATGCCCAACTTAGATTGGAACATCTTCCAACTCCCCATGTGGGACCCTAACAGTTCGGTCCGCCAATTGGATCATCTTCCTTGAAGGAAGAAGAGGAAAATGAAGGTGCTTGGCTATGGAGAGAGGCATCAAACTCACACTTGCCCCCAAATCGGCCAACGCACCCTTAGGCTCAAAGTCCCTATCTTCACAGGCAATGTAAAACTTCCAGGGTCTCTTTTATTCTTGGGCATAGCACGTTACACAAGAGCACTCACTTGGTATGGCAATGTAAAGAGCTCATGTTCTAACTTCTGCTTGTTGGAGAGGATCTCCTTCAAGAACTTGGCATAGGCCGGCATTTGAGACATGGCCTCAAGGAATGGGATGTTGATTTGAAGGCTCTTCATGACGTTGAGGAACTTAGTGAATTTGTTGCTCAACTTCCTCTCCACTAACCTTTGAGGATATGGGACCGGTGGCACATAGGTCTTAGGTGGAGGAGGTGTTGCCAATGGAGATTTGTCACCATCTTGCTCATGAGTCTCCCCCATCTCCTTGTCCTCTCCTCTTCTTTCAACATCAACCTCTCTCTCAATTTCTTCCCCTTGAGCATCATTTTCAACCTCCTCAACTTCACTTCCCTCACACTCATTGGGCATCTTGGGGCCCTCATAGTTGGTTCCCGACCTCAAATGGATGGATTTGGCTTGATGAAGGTTAGGGTTGGGAATAGATTGGCTTGGAAGTTGATTTGTGGGGTTCGAAGGATTCTTCTCGGCCACTTGAGCTAATTGGGTTTCAAGCATTTTGTTGTGAGCTTATAACTCTTGAAACCTTTGGTAATGGCTTTGAAGAGCTTGGCTTTGTAGAGCAAGGGTTTGGGTGATGGTTTGGAGTTGTTGGAGAATTTGGGAGGTAGGTTCGGAAGATGGAGTAGGTTCGAGATTTGGCTTAGGAAATGGTGGGTTTAGAGGGGCTTTTTGGAAGTTGGATCTTTGATGAGGGGCTTGGTAAGTGTTAGAGCTTTGAGAGGAGGATCCACCTTGATTGTATCTTTGAGTAAAACCTTGTTGATGTTAGTTGTAGCCTGGGTTATAGCCTTGTTGAGGTTGTCTCCACCCTCCTTGTTGATTGCTCCTATAACCTTGGTTACCTTGATAACCCTCTCCTCTACTATTCATCGCCGCCACATGCTCTGACTGAGATCCTCCACAATAAGAGGTATCATGGTTTGTACCACCACATATATCACAAGAGAAAGCATTCACTTGTGAGGGACTAGATGATGCAAGGGTGATCTTTGAGAGCTTCTTGTCAAGTTGATCCATCTTCGCTTGAATTTGATCCATTGGGTCCAACTCAAACTTTCCTTCCTTCTTAGGTTG
Source organism: Patellifolia procumbens (assembly GCA_947645195.1). Lineage (NCBI taxonomy): Eukaryota > Viridiplantae > Streptophyta > Magnoliopsida > Caryophyllales > Amaranthaceae > Patellifolia > Patellifolia procumbens. Next base: position 25,786 of record CANSGD010000801.1, read on the forward strand.
AGCACCTCTCCTTCTTCCACCCCATGAGTAGTTCTTGATCACTTCTTCTATGGTGGCCTCTAATTGGTCTTGCGGATAGGATCAAGACCATCATAGAAGAACCTCATGAGTAGATTTTGATTGAACTCATGGTGGGGGCATGAACGAATCAGTTCCCTAAACCGTTCCCAAGCCTCCGCAAGTGTCTCATCACATTCTTGCTCAAAAGGGGAGATCTACCTTCTAATATCTGCGGTTTTTGACTCTGGGAAATACTTCTTCAGAAAAGCCAATGTAACTTGCTCCCATGTAGTGAGGGAGTTAGCAGGCAAGCTCTTGAGCCAAGACTTTGCCTTTCCGGAAAGAGCAGACCGGAAGAGATGCATCTTGATGTAGTCTGGAGCGACATCATTCGTCGTTATCATAGCACAAATCTCCAGAATTCGATCAAGATGATCTAGTGGATCCTCATCCGACCCTCCACAAATTGCTCTGCTTTCACCATCCGTGTGAACTGAGGGTGAATGCTGAAATTAGTAGTGGTTGTGGGGAGTCGAATTCCACCCTGTAAAACATAGGACCCCGGATTTCCTAAATCCATGAAAAGTTGTGCATTTTCCTCACCCATGTCTGATTCACTTTCACTTGTCGAACTTGAGATTGGTGAAGCTGGTGCAAAACTCAAGGTCAACCGTTCCAAACCTCCCCGAAGCTTTTGTAAGGTGCGATTGATTTCCAGATCTAAAGGTAAGATGGGTGAACCGTGAACTCTCCTTCTCACGTAACACAAAAAAGCTAAGTAGAGGGTTAGCAAATAACAACACAGCCAAAAACAAAGAAAAATCACTTAAGCAATACTAAACTCAAGTAAACTTCAATCAATAGCACAATTTCCCCGGCAACGGCGTCATTTTGATAAGAGGTTTTTAGTGTGTCGTTAAGGCACTAAGAACCGCTTAGCAAACCAAACTTATAAACCTAACAAGCAACTACTAAGAACGTAGTAATGGCAAGTCAAGGGTTGAACCACAAGGAAATCGGGATTGACTATAGTCTACTAAGTCCAAAACTACCTAAGTGAAGGGTTTTTGGGGTTTAAGATTGAATTAGGTACCAACTAATCAACTAGCTATCGAAAACCAACTAATAATCAAATAAGAGAATTAATATAATAAGGAAAACACTAGAGTTCGGGCTACTCGCATGAACTTGGGCTAGACAACGATAATCAACACTATGGTGATTCACAACGATGACAATACAAGGTTAAGTTTCCCTCTAATTTACTTGAGTCCTCTCTCGAATGGTCCTCAAGAGTAATCGATTAATCAACCAACCAAATCCTCTTTCGAATGTTCTTTGGTCCATTGATTAATAAATTCAATGAGATCGGAAAACCCCTAATTAAAGGATCCCCTTAACTCCTACCCAATCCCTTGGTCTAGAAATCAAGTCTAAACATGGGAATGACAAAATGGATTAAAGTTCAATTAAGAACAATAGAAACTCTAAGTGCCCTAGCATAACCGTGATCAAGATCTATCCTAGGGTGTCAAAACACCACATTCAATGCATAGACAATCAATTGAATCATAAAAAGCATTAACAATCTACATTAAGCCCTTTATTCATACTTTCTCCCAAACCCTAGATAATGAACTACTCACTAATCATGGATTATAAGCAATAGAGATTAAATAAATTAAACATGATAAACAAAGCAATAGAAATAAAGAAAAGAGATTGAAAGAAAATTACTTGAATTGAATTAAGGATTAGATCTTCAAAGTTGGACAATTGAGAAAACTAAGAGTTTTTTAGAGAGTTTAGGGCTAAGCAAAAGTAATTAGAGTCTAAGAGTATCAGATAATGTCGACTAAAAACGCTACAAAATAAATATAAGGTTCATTAAACTAATACGGAAAAACGGGGTCAAAACCCGAAGTCAGGTCGCCACGGTCGTGGTGAAAACACCACGGTCGTGGCGCCTTAAAGTTTTCCAGGCAGTAGCTATACTTTAAACGTACTGATTCTATGAAAATCAGGAGCCACGGTCGTGGCAAAATCACCACGACCGTGGTGACCTGATTTCGTCTAATCAGTCTCAAGTCTTCAATAATCTGTTTTGCTTGCTAAATGTGCCCACGACCGTGGTGTATGTGCCACGGCCGTGGTGGCCTTCTTCCTTCAATTCCTCCAAGGTTGACTCACTTGAAGTATAGTTGATATCCAAAGGAAGGAAAAACCATGCAATCCTAACTCTAAATGCTCTAAAGCTACATGCAATGAGACTTAAAATGAGCTATAGATATGCACTAAAACGGACTGATCAAACAGCCCTTAAATATTTGTTTGTCTAGTTGATTTATGGATCAACTTCAACTTTTACATAAACTTTATGAAATAAAAAGTTATGTAATCAAGCTTAATTGAGGAAGAAGGAGAGGATGAATACCTTCATCATATTTGCGCTAAATGATATGGAATAGTATCCGAGATTCTAGAACATGATAAGTGTTCACTCAGCTAAGCTAAACTACGCTAAGGGATAAGAGAATGTGGTTGATCGTTGTTGTGTGGTGTCGTTGTTGATGATATCCTTCTTCTACTTCTAAGTCCTTGAATGCAGTTCTCAATTGTCCAGCCACCATCCCACGATCCATTTCATGCTTAAAATTTTCACCCATGTTAAATTCCTCGTGCATGGAAGACGAAATTTGAGACTCCACTCCTCCACGTTTCATTTCCACGTTCTTCGGCCATCTTTAACTCTGGTTGTAACTCTTTGGGCTTCTTTCCAAGTTGTTTCTTTGACTCCACTCTCATCGGAGCCAAGGGCTTTATGTGGATTCGTCATGTCAAAGAATATCTTTATATCTAATCCATTGAGATGGGAGCTACAAAGATGCACAATCTTCGTTTGTGGTAATTTAGTCTATGATGCTTAGGTCAATAGTTCGTGGATGAGGATGGTTGGTTACTAAGTTTTGAACCGGTCCTTCAAGGAGTAGATTGAGAGGTTTAATTTCATGTGGGTGCATCAATTCATTAAATTAGATCATTCTTTAGTCGAAAGATAGTGGTGGTTAATGTTTTCTCTATATTTTATTATGATAGAATCTAGAATTGCAATTTCCTTGGGTAAGCCAATTTTGAAGACTCTGGCTTCCCAATTCTTTTGGACAAAAGAGCGAGGGGCTTTTCTCGTTGCTGAATCAACTGATTAATATTACTATATATTTTTTTGAGTTACTAATTGGTGATGCTGAATCAAGAACAAACTTAAACTCATCGAAATTCCTTCATATCATATACTCCGTCCGTAACAGTTTAATGGCAACAATTGGTTTTGCATGCATTTTAAGGAAGCGATTTAAGGGTGTAAATGAAGAAATTACTTAAAATGGTTTTAACACAATCAAGAATGAGATTATAGGTTACTAATCTTGAAAATATTTTTGATTAATTTATTCGTTTAATTTAGATCCTTAGATCTCTTCCTTAAAATGCATGCAAAATCAATTTTTGCCATTAAACCGTTACGGGGGAGTATAATCATGGCTCTGGTAAACAATTTTTGGGGTGAATTTTTCATCAACTTTTTATGTAGTCAAACACAAACCGAAGAAACTATTTGGTAAATGTTTTTTTAGTAGATAAAAAGCCAATAATTCAATCAAAAGTAAAAGATGTTTTTTACTAGCTGTTTGGAGTGACTTTTGGCCTTTTCTTTCATTTTGCACTAACTGTTAGTCAATCGTCAAACAGCCAATATAAACAACCAACATAAATCGGTGGACTAACATTACAAATAATCAACGACTAACTGCATTAATCCATTTTTAATTTAGAAATTGACACGACCTGACTCATTTATCAACACTACAGATAAGTATAACCTAGTGTAATTTATGCTTGATTTGAGAGGGTTAAAAGCTTAAAACCAATAAAATAGTGAACCTAAAGAAACAAGCTAAGAACTCCCACCAACACAACAGCCAACAGATCTTATTCGAATCTCTTTTTTCGACCGTTGAGGGGCCCGTTTCAGACAGGAGATAACGGTTAAAAAAACTCCCATGCCCTAACATTCAAAAAAAGACATGCAAAAAAAGAAACATCCTCCATTATCTCCCACCACCTTTTCACTCCCTTCAATAACTTCTTATTATTCACCCCAAATTAAAACTGCTTCAACCCAAAAAAATTCAACCCAAAAAATTCACATCAATGGGTTGTGTATCATCCAAATTACTCAAGAAAAATCTCAAACAGGAACTTCTGTTTGGTGATGGAGATTTACCAAACCATGTTGTTTCTTTAACTTCTAGCACTTATGGTGTTCTTAAACTTGATCAAAACCAAACCAAAACCAAAACCCATCTTGTTTCTCATTCTTCTTGTACTTATCAACCAAAAAATAACATAGAGAGCAATGAGAACTCAACATTACAGCATAAACAAGAAGAGAATGGCTGCAAAGTTGAAGTTTTCGGGTCGAAACGATCTCGATCACAAGAGGAGTTAGAGGTCATTAATACATGGGAGCTTATGGAAGACCTTGTTGAAGAAATACCCAGTTCAAATCAGTTGAAGACGAGCGCGGCGGCGGGCATTCGAGGTGGAGGCCCTTTCAAACGCTTGATGGGTTCACCAAAAGGAGTGAAGAAATTGGAAGGTAAAGAGAACATGGGAGGGCAGAGTAATTGGGTTAATATCGGAGTTGATACTACTAAAAAATCACAATGTTATACTACTCCAAGATCAGGGGTGTTGAAATCATGGAAATTTACGTCGAATTCGACTAATAAACTCCGAAAGGCGAGTTCTTTTGATAGTCCAAGGAAGAGCAATGTTGGGGTTTCATCCTCTAGGAGGAGAAGTTTAGGTCCACTGTTTGATCCTGAGCTTATTGATTCCCTTGAGAAAGAGTTGTCACAAGAGAAAGAGCAGATTAAAGAGATGATTTCTCCTAAATTAACTCGAAAAAATGGGTACTTTGCAAGAAATGGTACTAATTCTTCATCAATATTGCTTAAAAGCTATGTGGAAAAATGCCCACCTGGAGGAGAAAGTTGTATTGTAATCTACACTACTACATTGAGGGGTATTAGGAAGACATTTGAGGATTGTAATGTAGTGAGATCGGTGGTCGAATCGTACCACATTCGAGTGATCGAACGAGACATTTCGATGGATTCCGGGTTTAAGGAAGAGTTAAGGAAGTTGATGGGAACTAAGGAAGTTAGAGTTCCACTTGTATTTGTGAAGGGGAGATTAATTGGAGGTGCTGATGTTGTAGTGAAATTGGAAGAAGAAGGGAAATTAGAAGGGTTGTTTGAAGGGATTCCAAAGGCTATAAGTGGTTGTGAAGGATGTGGTGGAATTAGGTTTGTAATGTGTATGGATTGTAATGGGAGTTGTAAGGTATTGGATGAGAATAAGCAAAATATGATAAAATGTGGAGAATGCAATGAAAATGGGCTAATACAATGTCCAATTTGTTGCTAATCTACTCTTGTTTAAAGATCTCGGATCGAATCGATATTGAAAACTAACACGTTATTTGTTTGATCAAGAAGTGACTCAAGAAGAAGGAAAAATAAGGGGCATTGTTGAAGATTATGGGGGACAAACATAAGGTTTTAAAGTTAGTTTTAGGGCCTTTTACTCTCTTTTTTCCCCTCCCCAACTAAGGAAGTTATTTGTTTCTTCTTAATTTTTTGTGGGCTTTTAAGGTTGGATTAATCTCATTTCTTGCCTAATTGTATGTTGAATGAATATGCTTTTTATTTGATTGATTGACCTAGTGGATTTTGACTTTGTTGGTGTCAGATGGTCTGTAAATTTCATTTTGGGGGTGCAAATTTGATTTGTGTATATCGTGTGGGGTAAAGCATGAAGGTCTTCTTTGTTTCTCATAAAAAGCATTGTCCTTTTAGAGTTTGGTCCAAGCTTAGGTCTTCTCGTGCAATTGGTGCGCACATAGTGTTTTGGACGAATTTAATGTGGACGGGCAATTCGTCGAGATGATTTTGTAAGGCCAACAATTCAATAACCTCGGTCGAAATAATATCAGAATAATGAGCAAGAACGTATGATAATATAAAGCAGTGAGTTGTTAATAGCAAAAAATGTCGTGAGTTATACAATGAGATCAGCTATGTATTTATACTAACTACATAGGCTTAATAGTCGTTTTCCTTTAACCTAACAAATAGCCATCAACGGCTAGAATCCAACTAACCAACTCCTAAATATCAGGCGTCCATCCTGATCTCCACTTGGACTTGGTCCTCAGCTTCTTCACGTCTTGGGCCACGTGCCGTACTCGTGCCATGGTGTCCGTTATTTTAATGAAAATATGCGGCATGCTCCTTGTCACGTGAGGGCGAATTTTAGCCCACAACAATTGCCCCCAATTTCCCTCTCTTGGCAACAGTTGAGAAAATAAAAAGAGGAGGGAAATTTGAAGTCTCGGGAACCGCACCAATTAAATGCCAGAAGTTGGAGTGTTTAAATGGAAGGAATCAAAGTAACATCAAATCATTCTTCATCCTCATCATCCGCTGAACCAGGTACTCTTCTCTCTCCTTCTCTTCGCTTTTCTTTCGTTGCCTCCGTCCGTCCGTTTCTCTTCTTCTCTGCAATAACATCTGAAAAACTGGCTGCAAGAAAAATTAGGTTTAAAATGAGTCGGCCAAAAGCGAGTAAATCAATGACATACTCTTCGTCGGATGACGATGAACCAGAGTTCGCCTCTCGAGGGATTCTGGAAGAAAAGAACTCGAGGCCTTGTAACATGAGTGACTTAGATCTGCTCACATAGCGAAAAACCACGGCTTTCCTCCTACGGTAAATATGCGTTTGCCCCAGCCCGATCATCGGCCGGATTTTTTCTGTAGAGGGTGGTTTACTCTTTATGAGTACCCCTTCAACCTAGGGTATAGGTTCCCTTTCTCTTCTTTAGTTCGTTCTTTCTTAGAAGTGGTACCGGTAGCTGTCTGTCAGATGATGCCACAGGTCTGGCGCATCTTAAGATCTTTAGAAATTTTATCGATGAAAACCGAAATTGACTTTCTGGTGCAAGATCTGGCCTACTCTTACTCTGTAAAGACGGTGGGTAAGGGTAGGATCAAATTGAGACTGAAGAAAGGTCACACCGCCCTTGTCACCAAAATAGACGCCAATGACAGGGGTTGGATGGAAAGGTTTTTCTTTATAGAAAGGAAAAGTTTGGGTGAAGAAGGGAAGATTTTTAAGTCTGAGTGGATCGTGAAAGGTATTCGCTAATCTTTTGTGCAATATTTGGGTTTTCTTGTTTTGTTAACGTTCTCACTCTCTTGAATCTGCAGATTTTGAGTCGAACTTGTTCGTTCCTCGTCCGGAATCACAAGACGTGACCGAGAGGCTCCTGCAGCTGCCGGAGGCGGAAAGGACTTTTCCTATTACTGTAGAGGAAGAAGACGACGAGGACGACATCCAGATATTGGTGCCTCCTCCTGCTGCTGCGACCCCGTCGGTTGAAGTCAAGAAAACCGATCCAATACCGGAATCGCCAATGTCCAGTGGTAAGATCTGGCTTTAGTTCGTCTTTTTTGTTCTTTGGAAATTGGTTGTATACCTTGACGGAATGATTTTTGGTGATAGGGACCACTAGGACCACCAGGTCCGTCGCGGCCAATTTGTCTGCTCAGGAGTTGCTCGCTCGTCATCGCTCTCGTAACCCTACCGGAGGAAGTCCTTCCGTCGTGCCGACGCCTCGTTCTCCCAACGTTCCTCCACCTACACCTTCGACTCCGTTGTCGTCTTCAACGGGAAAAAGGAAGTATTCAATGGAACTCCCCGCTGACTTTGGATCGCCGTCGAAGAGGGCAACACTCCCCGACGTTCAGAAGCTCCTGTTTCCTGCTGCTCAGGCAAGATGGGACACCGCTCCGTTGTCCGACGTTCTTGCAGACGAGGCCGTTTGTTTGTTTAGGGTACGTATTGTTCAGCTTTGTTTATTGCTTGCTCTATGTATGCCTGTTTAACAATATCCCTCGTGTAACAGAGTCTTCAGGCCAATTTGGCGGGCATCCAGAAGGTTGCTCGTCTAGAGGCTGAAGCTAATCGTCTGAAGGATGTGGAGAGGTCTCTGCAGCTGCGGCTACAGATTGCTACGGAGCAGCTGCAGTTTGAACGTGCCAAGTCGAAGGATTTAGAGGATGAGGTGGAGAAGTTGAGGATAGAGGTGGAGGACGCAGCAGGGTTCCACACATGGAAGGCAAGGGCAGAGTTGATGAAAGAGTTTAAGGAGGGACGCCACGTCGAGTGGAGGCCCGACGAGGATATAGCGACGTTTGAAAAGGACTTTGCTGGCGCTGCTCATGAAGCGGAGGAAATCTTGGCTGATGAAGGGGCAGTCCACTCGGCTCCGGCGTCTGAAGTGCCGGCGGTCGAGTAGGTCGACGCAGCAGCAACTGGGGTCGTGGTTCTGGAGAAGACAGCTGAAAATTAAGTGCTTCGTTTGGTTTGTTTCGAATTCTAGTTAAGTTTTTTGCGGCTGCGTCCGCTTAGTTTATTTGGATAATGTTTGGCATGTGGATATTTGGATAATGGTTTGTGTTTTGGGTGTTTGTGTTTGTTTGGTTTGTTTGGCTGGTTTTTGTGGAGTTTGGCAATGTCTGGTGGTTTGGTAGACTATGCATGCTATGTACAGCTGTGTTTCTTACATGTTCATGTCCATGTATGTTCATATGTATTTCGTGTGTCGTTCGTACGTTCGTGTGTGCTGCGCAGCCTGTTGTAGTCTGTTTGTCTCCTTTCCCAGCTGGGGGAAGAGGTTCGTTGTTTGTACGTTTTATTACTGCGTCGTAGTAGTTGTCGAGTGTTTTGCCGTTCCTGTTTCAACATATTTTAACAAGAAAAATGGGGGGACTAAGCCGTTGGACAAGCCAACGGCTCTCCGACGCCCAAGTCAGTAATGGTCGTTTGATAAAAAGTAGTTCATAAAGGATACAAAGGGCGTACCGCGGATTAGGTCGATGGATTAACCACCTTATCGTCATAGTTTGTCGTCCAGGTTGTTGGTTCCTGCAGGGTTGGTCGTAAAAAGAACGGGCTGACCATTGGTTTTTCGACCAACGGCCCTCCGACGCTCAAGCCAGTAGGCGTTCGTAAGAAATGTGAGCATAAGTTGTGTTAAGATCGAGTTAACATACCTGGGGCTCAACTTTACTTACGTGGGTGTCGTCCGTCGTGTAGCGACATTTCATTGATAGCTTGTTCGTCCCTGTCGAACCGTCAACAGACGGGCTGACCGTTGGTTTTTCGACCAACGGCCCTCCGACGCTCAAGTCAGTATGTGTCGAAATAAAGGACATTAAAAGGAAAGACATAACAAAAAGTAAAAGACGGGGTACGAAAATTAAGAAAGAATTAAACAAAGAGATTAAATTCAGAAATGGTACAGCTTGAGGTTATGGGCGTTCCAACTCCGCGGAATGGGGCGGCCTTGCTCGTCTATGAGCGCATATGCCCCCTGGCCTACTATCTTACTGATCTGATACGGCCCCTCCCAGTTTGGCGCGAGTTTCCCGTCGTTTAGATCCTTGGTGTTAGGGAACACTTTGCGCAGGACCCAATCTCCTAGCTGGAACGTCCTTATCCTGACGTTCTGATTGTAACTTCTTGCTACCCTTTGTTGATAGGCAGCTAACCTTACTTTGGCTATGTCGCGTATTTCGTCGATAGTGTCTAGATCGTGGCCCAGTGCCTGGTCATTACAGTCAGACGTCATTAAACCATACCGAGCTGTCGGGATACTTACCTCAGGGGGTATGACGGCCTCGCAACCGTATACTAGACAAAAGGGGGTCTGTCCAGTGGCGTTTTTTGTTGTCGTCCTGTCTGACCATAGGATCAAGGGGAGTTCTTCAGCCCACTTCCCTTTCGCTTTTTCCAGTCGTTTCTTCAAGTTGTTGACGACAATCTTGTTGCTTGACTCTGCCTGTCCGTTTGATTGAGGGTATCTTGAGGTCGACTTGTATAACTTGATATTCCACTGGTCGCAAAACCTTTGCGTCTTCTTACTTATGAACTGGGACCCGTTGTCACATATGATCTCACTTGGGATTCCAAACCTGCATAGAATGTTACGTTTGATAAAAGAAATTACCTCCCTGTCTTTGACGGTTCTGAACGGCTCTGCTTCGACCCATTTGGAGAAGTAATCGGTCATGGCCAGCATGAAGACTCGTTGTCCTGGTGCTTGGGGTAGCTTGCCTACTATGTCCATCCCCCACTTCATGAATGGCCATGGTGAGAGAACGGGATGCAGTACTTCTGATGGTTGATGTATGATGGCGTCGTGTATTTGGCATGCTTTGCATCGCTTGGCGTACTCCGTCGAGTCTTGTTTCATCGTCGGCCAGTAGTATCCAGGGCGTCGGGCTTTGAGAGATAGGCTTCTTCCCCAGAATGATTTCCGCACACGCCATCGTGTATATCCTTCAGCACTCGTTGGGCTTCGTTTGGCTCGAGGCAACGTAGGTATGGTCCTGAAACAGACGCTTTGAACAAAACATCGTCAATCACAAAAAAGCGAGAGGCCTTTACCTTGAAGGCTTTTGCCTCTTTCTTATCGGTTGGCAGGACGTCATGTAGCAACCAGTCTTTGTAAGGTTTGGTCCAGCTGTTTGGATTGTCGCCGCCAGTTGTTAGCTCGTCGATTGGGAAGACGCCTTTTTCTATGGCTGGGTGCAATAGGTGGATAATAGGTATGCTGGCGATGCCTGGAACTTTGATCACTGCCCCCAATCCGGCTAAGGCGTCGGCGTGCGAGTTCTGTTCGCGAGGTACTTGTTGGAATTGGCATTTGTCGAAGTACTTTGTTAGTCGTTGGACGACTTCCAGGTACGCCGTCATCTTTGGGTCTTTGGCTGCATAGGAACCGTTAATTTGGCATATTATCAATAAGGAGTCACTATTTACCTCGATGTCTTTTACTCCCATGTCTTTGGCCGTTGTCAGTCCCACGATCAGTGCCTCGTACTCAGCTTCACTGTTAGGTTCTTGGAATTCACATCTAACTGAGTGGGAGATGACGTCCCCTTGGGGCCATGTCAGGACGATGCCTAGACCAGTTCCTCGCATGTTGGATGCACCGTCGGTGAACAAGGTCCACTTTCCGTCTGTCAGCGCACAGTCCAGCTTCTTTACTTCATTGATCGCTTCTGGTTCGAGCTGTGGACAGAAATCTACGACGAAATCAGCTAGGGCCTGCGATTTGATGGCGGTTCTGGGCTCGTAAGATATGTCGTAGCCACTTAGCTGCATGAACCATTTAGTCATCCTTCCTGCGAGGTCAGGTTTCCTCATGATAGTTCTCATGGGATAGTTAGTACGCACAACAATTTTATGACACTCAAAATAAGGACGCAACTTAGTAGAAGCTACTATAAGTGCCAGGACCAATTTTTCGAGTTGAGAATACCTCGTTTCAGCGTTGAGTAATGACTTGCTTACATAATAGACGGGGTGCTGGACTCCATCGTCCTCCCTGGCCAAGACGGCACTAACCGCTGTGTCAGTGACGGCCAGGTAGAGGTATAATGGCTCGCCGTCGACAGGTTTGACCAACAAAGGGGGTTGCGTCAAGTACTTCTTCAATTTTTCCAACGCGTCTTCGTGCTTATCTGTCCATTCAAAACGTTTATTTTTGCGCAGAACGTCATAAAACAACTTACATTATCCAACGACTGGGAAATGAATCGGTTGAGTGCAGCAACTCGTCCTGTCAGCTTTTAGACGTCTTTGACGGATTTAGGGGACTGGAGATTGACAATGGCCTTGATCTGGTCTGGGCTCGCCTCGATCCCTCTTTGCGTCACGACGTGACCTAGGAACTTTCCGGAAGATACCCCGAAGGAACACTTGGAGGGGTTGAGCTTCATGTTGTGTTTCCTCAGTACGTCGAAAGATTGCCGGAGGTGCTCGATATGGTCTGCAGCTTTGGTCGACTTAACCAGCATATCATCTATGTACACCTCCATTGTCTTGCCCAATTGTCTCTCGAACATCTTGTTGACCAACCTTTGGTACGTTGCTCCTGCATTTTTTAGTCCGAAAGGCATAACTTTATAACAAAAAATACCTCGACTGGTGACGAAGGCTTTTTTCTCCTGGTCTTGTGGATGCATCAATATTTGGTTGTAACCGCTGAAGGCGTCCATGAACGAGAGCATCTCATGCCCGGCTGTTGCGTCCACCATCGCGTCGATATGCGGTAGGGGGAATGGATCTTTGGGGCAAGCCCTGTTAAGGTCAGTAAAATCAATGCAAACACGCCAATAACCGTTCTTCTTGCTTACCACCACGACGTTGGCTAGCCAGTCGGGATACTGGACTTCTAGTATTTTTCCTAATTCGAGGAGTTTTTGGACTTCGTCGTCGATTATTTTGTTCCGTTCAGGAGCGAATTTCCGAGGTTTCTGTTTGACAGGTTTGCAAGTAGGATCAACATTTAATTTATACGTGATGACTTCCGGGGAAATACCTGGCATGTCGTCGTGTGTCCACGCAAAACAGTCTGCGTTTTCCCTTAGGAAATCTATCAACTCCTTTCTGACGTCTTCTGGTATGTCAGCTCCAATGTGAACCACCTGCTCAGGTTTGGCCGGGTCCAAGACGACTTCGTCTAACTTTTCAGGCTCTGGTTCCTTGTAACCGTCGTCTCGTTGGCCATTCTGTATTTGCTATGCAACCTGTCTGTCTGCCTTGGAGGGTTTTAGCGTCGCTTTGTAACACTCCTTAGCTATTTTTTGGTCGCCTTTGATCTCTTGGATCCCCCATTTCATCGGGAATTTGATCGTCTGATGATAGGTCGAGGGAACAGCTCGCATGTCGTGTATCCAGGGCCTGCCCAAGATTACGTTATAAGACGATTTACAATCAATTACGAGGAATCTTACCTGGAGGTTGACTCCTTGAGCGTATGTGGGTAAGGCGATTTCGCCAACCGTGCTCTTCGACTCTCCGCTGAATCCCACAAGGATTGTGGACTTTTTGGTGATGTCGTTCAGGCCTAGACCCATTTTTGTTAGGGCGTCCAGGGTAATGATGTTGGCGGAACTTCCGTTGTCGACGAGGATCCTTTTGAGCAAGCAGTTTCCTATGGTCAGTGACATCACCAGTCCGTCGTGATGGACATCCGAAACGTCGTCTGCGTCTGATTTGTCAAACGTGATTGGCTGGTCGTCATACGTCGCTTTTCTCGGCCGTAGGATCGGCTTTTCCATGCTGCATTCCTTGGCGTGTCGTTTTGCTGCAGAATACGTTAAACCACAAACATCAGATCCACCAGTTATTACATTAACAGTTTTAATAGGAACAGGAGGGGGAGGAGGTTTGAGTTTAGAAGAATTTGGTTCTCTTGTCATAGTGCTCTTGGCTTTGTCAGACATGACGTCTTTGAGATGCCCTGCGCGTAACAGGTAGGCTACTTCTCTTCTCAGGGCGACGCATTCATCGGTAAGGTGGCCGATGTCTTGGTGATAGTCACACCATTTTGTTGGATCTTTTTTGTCACCTGGTTTGCTGGACTTCCCGGGCCACCTGACGGCTTCTCCCATGTTCATCAAGTGCTTAACTAGACCGGACGTGTCGATGCAGAAGTTGTACTCTTGGATCTTTGGTGGCAAGTCTGGGCTTTCCTTCCAGTTGTCACTCTCGCCGTCGACCAGTGCTACATGTGCTTCGTCATTGGCACGTCCATAGGGCTTGTATCTGGTGTCAGGTCGTTTGTTGAAGGCAGCTTTCCGGTTGGATCTGTCGTAGCTTGAGAATTCCTTCCTTGAGTCGAGGTCTTCTTCCAACCTGATCTGAGCCAGATTTTTTGCCTTCACATCTTCAAAAGTAGAACAAGGATATTTCGTTAGATCTCTGTAAAGGTCGCTATCGCCGAATAGTCCTTGTCGGAATGCTTCTATGGCAGTGGCTATGTCACATCGCGGGATGGACACCTTCTCCCTGTTGAACCTGTTCAGGTACTCTCTGAGCGTCTCATTCTGCTTCTGGACGACTCGGTACAAGTCGCTGGTCTGCTTCTCCAGCTGGCGAACTGTTGAGTGAACATATTAACGAGCTCAGCAAAACTGGAAATGCTCCCGTTATGAAGGGTGATCAGCCATTGAAGGGCTGGGCCGGATAGAGTGGACCCGAAGCCTTTGCAGAGACAAGCTTCTCTCATTTCTCGTGGGACGGGAATGGTCATCATTCTTTGTTTGTATTGGGCAATGTGCTCGTCCGGATCCGTCGTCCCGTCGTAAAGCTTCATATTGGGGGTGGAGAACCTTTTAGGGATGTCCACGACGTCGATGCATTCTGAATAGGGCGAATCTGCATAGCTGTTGGGCAAGGCTTCCTTCATCGGGGTCGGGACGCCTGGAATTTTGTTGATGAGGGACTGCAGCATCTGGACCTTCTGCTCGAGATGTTGGTATGCCTCTGGGACAGGAGGCGTTGCTGGCGAAAGGCTGGTTGAGACGTTTTGAGTAGGCGTCCTGAAAGTGACGGAACGCCCGGGCGTGTTGCTGACCAACACGTCTCTGTTGGAATTGAATCTTCTAGGTGCTGATGGAGGAATCGTTGCTGGGCGGAACACCGGAGACGACCTGATTGGGGTGGTCGTCATCGCGTCTGAAACCTCAAAGGTGACAGCAGGGGCCATGAGGGGCGCCTGCTCGGCCCTGGTAACGGTTGGTCGCAGAGGTGGTAGGTCCACCACTTGTTCTAGTATGGGCGAGCCGGCTGACATTAGGCGCCCATAGTCGTCAGGAATAGTGGTAATCAGATGATGAGGTGGGGGTGATGGAAGGCGTTCCTCCAGTCTGAGGCAACGAGACACTTCACTGGTATCACGTCGATAGATAGATTTCGAATTCGAGGCGATGGACGCCACAGATTGGATTTGAGACCGCAGGGCGTCGTTCTCACGTTGCAGGATCGACATCTTTTCTTTCAGGGAGTCCATTTCAGAGACGCGCGCTTTCAGGGCGTCCATTTCAGCCAGTCGTCCGGCCATCATGTCGAACCTTTGGTTAATTTCAGCGAGGCTGGTAGCTTGGTTTTCCATGAGGATTTTTTGTGAAAATAGTGATTACGTGGTTTGTTTGAGGCTATTTCAGAATCGTAGGCCCCACGGTGGGCGCCAAATTGTTTTGGACGAATTTAATGTGGACGGGCAATTCGTCAAGATGATTTTGTAAGGCCAACAATTCAATAACCTCGGTCGAAATAATATCAGAATAATGAGCAAGAACGTATGATAATATAAAGCAGTGAGTTGTTAATAGCAAAAAATGCCGTGAGTTATACAATGAGATCAGCTATGTATTTATACTAACTACATAGGCTTAATAGCCGTTTTCCTTTAACCTAACAAATAGCCGTCAACGGCTAGAATCCAACTAACCAACTCCTAAATATCAGGCGTCCATCCTCATCTCCACTTGGACTTGGTCCTCAGCTTCTTCACGTCTTGGGCCACGTGCCGTACTCGTGCCATGGTGTCCGTTATTTTAATGAAAATATGCGGCATGCTCCTTGTCACGTGAGGGCGAATTTTAGCCCACAACACATAGTTATGTACAACTTTTATCCTTTAACTCATCCTACACTTAATATAGCTAGTTAAGCATAAGACCGGCTGACACTTAGTTTAAGTGTCAGATACAATCTGGTTCACGCCCAAAAACATAAACTTTAAAAGCTCAAAATGCGTCCAGCAATTTTGTTGTTAATTTTTATATAAAAATGTTAACTTTGTGTTTTG
Organism: Patellifolia procumbens; assembly: GCA_947645195.1. NCBI lineage: Eukaryota > Viridiplantae > Streptophyta > Magnoliopsida > Caryophyllales > Amaranthaceae > Patellifolia > Patellifolia procumbens. The sequence goes on from CANSGD010000801.1 coordinate 41,579, forward strand.
AGTTGTTTTTCCAGTTCATTATTAACTTTTTCATGCAAAACATTAACTTTTCCATACAAAAAGTTAATGTTTGCATTTTAGGTTATTTTTATTTGCTTCTTTAGTTCAAACCTAATATAAACCAGAGCACCATGGTTGTTAATCCAAAATAAAAGGAATAACTCGCAACGATAAGTAAGAGCCAGTGAACTATAACTACCAACACAACCATAGTATTAACCTGAATTGCCAAAAACCATAACTATTAATTTAAAAATTAACCTAAAAATCTTAACTGTTTACTTGGATATAATAGCTAAATTTTAGAAAATCGTAACTTTTACTCAAAACTATAATTATTGGCCTTAAAACTATAACTATTTGCTTATATTACTACCTCCATCCCAAATTGTTTGCTACATAGAGGTTTGACACAAAGATTTAGGCAGAGCAAGTGGGAAGGTTGGGACCACTTTCTATTTGTTTCAGTAACTCATAAAGTACTATTTTTTGGTGGATCGGGTGATTAATCGTACGAAGAACACAAAAATAAATGTAATGAAGTGACAAGTAGAGTGGAGACCATAAGCTAAGAAAGGAAAATATAGCAAATAAATTGGGACACCTATTTATGGTATATGTAGCAACTAATTTGGGACAGAGGTAGTATAGAATAGAGTAATGGAACATGAAGCTCTAAGTTGGCAAATAGGAAAACAGAATGGTCAATGCCGAAAAATATTGGTCAACGTCGTATTCTGGTTGAAAGGTTTTTTTCACAAACAATCTTCTGTTTTGAAATTTTTTCTTGCAAACATGCTTTTAAAAAGGTAGCTTCTCGCAAAATCGTGATTCTGAATGGTGGTTTTTGGCAATTTTTTCCAAATCTTAATGTGTAAAATATCATAATTTAAAACCCTGAAAGTTTTAACTTATAAGTTACATACAGACACTATACTTAAAAGTAGATCGTCTTATACAAGTTTTTGCATTCTGACTACTGCAAAATAAGTCTAAGAGAAAAGAGAGTAGTGAATTCTAGAGGTTATGCATTATACACTCGAGTGTACTATGAGCATGGTACAACACCTAAGGCCATTTGTGCAAAATAATAGTCTTGGGTGTACCATGCTTGTGGAGTCGTGACACTGGTACCCCCCAAGGCTATTTGAGCAAAAAAATAGCCTTGGGTGTACTATACTCATGGTAGTATAGTACACCCGGGTGTATAATAAAAATTGTATGAATTCTTTTCAAATGTAATGCTTCCTCCTTTTTTCTTATTGACTACACTTCTTCTTTATTCCCTTTTTAGTAACTTTTTTCTCTCTATCTCTCTCCTACCACTTTTTCTTACACACTTTTACTCACACACTAAAATTTTGCCTATGACTCTGTATTTAGAGAAGTATAGTCAATAAAAAAGTGGATGACTAAATGACGCCCTAAATACTTTAGCTAACGCCCTAAATACATATGAATTTCCCATAAAACCCCTAACCTTATACATATTCTTCTCACTGTATTTCTCCTACCAACCCACCCACTTTTGACAACCACCACCACCCCACCGCCACCATACTACCACCACCCACCGCCACTGCCACCACTATATCGCCTCCCCAACCACCACTGCCGCCCCACCGCCATTACCACCACACCGCTGCCACTCTATCGCGCCACCCCACCGCCACCGGGACAAAAATATGTTCGGTGAAAAAAAGTCTATAAAAGGCGAGCCTTGTATTGCACAAGGCCCACCACATGGTGAGCTTATGGGAGCAAATTCCCAGATATGTACTTCTATAGCAAACTGTGTATGCACTTATTTGTTCACACTAAAAAATTTCATGTGATTAATGCCCATGATAATTTTTACAATAATAAATTTGGCTACCTTTAACATTTAGGTTAATTTATAGCATGGCGAAAATGTTATTGCAAATTGATAGTTACTTTTGAGTATACTAGTCTTATATGCACGCGATGCATACAACAGCTAAAAACTTAATTGATAAAATGATTAATTATATAATTAATAAAGCATTAAGATATTTTTTCTTTATTTTATTTTTTGGTGTTCACCCCACCTCTTCCCTTATATGATAGAGATAATTAGTTTGGCTATGGGGGCTTGGAGGTAAGTAAGCGTTACATTTTCCTTGTTATGGTAAGAGAGAAGAGAAGATATTGGAAGGATTCATTTTCCTCTCCTAATAATGTTAAAAAGATTTGGAAGTGTATAGGTATTAATATACCCTTCCTATTACGCAAAGCCCAATGTACTATAGCAAGAGTAAAAACCCAATTAACGACAAGTTTGCGCACATGGTCACCATATATAGCTCATTAGGGTTAATGTAAGGATAAACACACAGACACACTTGAGTCCCACATACTTTTCTCTCCCTACATCCACACACTCTCTCTCTCCAAAATGAGTAAAGACTTGAGAGTCGGATGCCCTATCCCCGGAAAATTCCAGGGGCTCGGGGTTCATTTGTAGGTACTTTGCCGAATCTCATAATCGGACCCGCTCATACCCGCCAGAAAGAGGTACGATACTTTTAGACAGAAACATGAAGGAGATGGAAACTCACTCTTTAGTCTTCCCTCTTATACCCTCCCATTCCTTTACCTCCATTAGTGCTATCCAAATAAAGTGATATTATTAGATCATTTCAGGGTTTTGAATCAATTGCTCATTGGGATGAATTTATATGAACATAAAATCCTATTAAGCAAATTTAGAGCAGAAGTAGCTTTGGACACACCCTTTTTTTTTATGAAACCGGAAAATAATGGAAATGCTGATTGGTTGTAGTTCCCCTGCTTGTGAAGAATCAAATTTGGGACAATTTATAAATGTTAATATTATGTAATTGGTGAAAATACACCCACTCCATTAAGGTCACTTTTTAAAAAAGATGGTCCACTTTCAAAGTTTATATCATGCAGAATACTGCACGGCCAATCGCAGCAAAATTTGCAACTTTGTTTCCACAAATTTGAATGTGTACAAACTCTTCTACGAAATCATCAACAGTTTCTTGGCTTACCTCAACTCATCCTATTTCCTTTTTTTTCTGTTTTTAATACAAAATTATAATGGTAAATCAGGAATAGATAACAATATAAACAGATTTCTTACCTGAAATCTAGATACAATACTCGAAGACTTTACCAACTAAAAATGCTATTCATTCTCTCTTGTGTTGGTAAGCTGTTGAAAAATTATCATCGATCATATATATCCATACAATCAACCGACGTTATTATAGAGCCATTTGAACAAACTATCCTATGGTAATTGTGTAGCCTTTTTACTGCTAAAACTTCAAACTAGATCTATAACAAAAGAACATGAGGTGCTTGATCACAACCTTATTTGCCAACAAATGTTAAACTTAACTTCATCATAACCTTAGCATTATCTAAACTCTTCTTCCATTTGGTGAATATCATTTATAGCAAACATCTATATCATTTAGCATTCGTCCTATCGCAAGATCTATACTAAGTGAATGTTGTTGGTGTAGATCGCTGTTTAACAAAATCAATACTTTCATAATATGAAATTTTGACAATACTTAAATATTATACGACCTTATGAATTAATAAAGTTCATTACGATATTACATTTTAGTGAGACTTTGTTAAATTGATCTAAAAATCGAAAAATTAGATGAAGTTAGCTATCGGCTCAGTTTGATTGGACGGAAAATCAAATTCAGCTCCCAAGCTGAGGACAGGGTTATTAGACAGGTTGAATTATGGTTGCTGGGCTCTTTAGTTTCTTCTCTCTTCGCTCATCTCTACTGTGTGCTCATTTCCTCTCTTATCCCCATTTTCCTTCATTCTGATCTCTCATCAATGGCAGGAAACAAGAGAAGAAGGATCAAATCGTAAGTTTCTGTGTTTCTATCTTACCTAATTCAATTCTATTGATGCTTAATTTCTCTCATATTTGTTTAATTTTGTTGGGTTAGGGTTTTTTATTTGAGATTTGGGGCAGTTTATAGTTTTATGTCAATTACTTTCGAATTGGGTTTAATGGAGTTTAGAATCTGAATATTTGTTAACCTACGATCTGCAATTCGTGTCCAGTTATTCAATTAGAAATGAAATTAGGGTTCTGGGTTGATTGATTTTGCTGATCTCTAATGAAGTGCCAAAATGCCCAATTTGTTGGGTTTTGGATAGACAGCTAGGGTTTAGAATTGGAATGTGGAAGGTGAATGTATTCAAATTGAGCTGTTCCAGTTTGGGTTTTATTTGTTTTTGATATTTACGAGTCTCGGTTTCGAATGGATTTGGTAGAAAGAGAATTGAACCACAAGGTTTATTTGAAGATTCATTTTTTGGGTTTTCTTACTGTGGTTGTTATTTATTCCTTTAACTTTGCCTTTGTTCTTTTAAATTGGGAAGTTTTATATGACTGAATATCTTGGATAGGTTGTCCGCGGCCATCAGAGATGACAGAAAGACTTATGTTGATGTTAGGCAAGATACACAAGAGCTGCCATCCTGGTCTGATCTTCCTGCAGAACTCTTGGAAGTGATTCTCTCTCATTTAACCCTTAGGGAGAACATTCGTTTTTCGTCTGTTTGCAAGAGATGGAACTCAATTGCTCTTTCGGTGCGTCTAGTGAACCAGCCCCCCTGGATTATGTACTTCCCTAAATTTGGAGATTTGTATGAATTTTACGACCCCCTCAGCCGTAAGACTTATTCTATTGAATTACCAGAGTTGTGTGGATCACGAGTTTGTTATACAAAAGGTGATTGGCTACTGTTATACAGACCTAGAACTCATCGACTTTTCTTCTTTAACCCCTTCTCCCGGGTGTTACTTAAGTTGCCTAGATTTGAAATCACTTGCCAAATAGTTGCGTTCTCTTGTGACCCGACATCTTCTAACTGCGTAGTATTTACAGTGAAGCATGTTAGCCCTACAGTTGTGGCTATTAGTACTTGTCACCCAGGGGCAATAGAATGGACAACCGCAAATTACCAAAATCGCCTGCCTTTTGTCAGTAGTATTTGGAACAAATTGGTTTTCTCTGATGGGCAATTTTATTGTCTAAGTCTAACTGGATGGCTTGGGGTCTTTGATCCAAAAGAGCTTACCTGGAATGTCCTGGTGGTGCCTCCTCCCAGATGTCCAGAGAACTTTTTTACAAAAAACTGGTGGAAAGGCAAGTTTTTGGCTGAACATGACGGAGAAATTCTGGTGATCTACACCTGTTGTAGTGATTACCCCATCATATTTAAACTTGATCAGACAAACATGGTGTGGGATGAAGTAAAAACCTTAGATGGGATTACTCTGTTTGCAAGCTTTCTGTCATCGCATTCAAGAACTGATCTCCCTGGAATAATGAGGAACAGTGTTTATTTTTCTAAAGTTCGTTTCTATGGAAAAAGGTGTGTATCATATTCCTTGAAGGATTGTAGATACTACCCTCGCAAGCAATTCCATGACTGGGGAGAGCAGGATCCTTTTGAGAGCATTTGGATCGATCCGCCCCAGGATCTTTCTATCTTCATGTGACGTGGATAAATCCTGTAAGTGTGTTTCCGCTCTACATACTTGTGTTTGTCTTGCATCATCCTTATAATGCATTTGGGTAAACTTTTGATGTTTTCAGTTAACTCATTCAAGTAATAGAAACAATCCCCTTCATACTCATCTTGAGTGCTTATTATGATTTCAAGTATCTAACAAAAGCTAGTATCTAATGTTGTGGTGTCTTTATTACTAGTAGTAGCCTCTGGCCTTTGTTTTTCTGAGTTCTGCTTAGCTAACCATGCCTGCAACTGGTGTTCATTCAGCTATCCTGGTAATTTATGCATTTAGCTATGAAACATCAGAAATTACACTAAGGGTAAATGAAGTGATCGACATGATGATCTGCTGATTTTAAGATTATTAAAGCAAGTTGTGATTGTTGAATACTTGAAAACATTATATCGATTATTACTGGAATAATTTAGCAATTTGATTTGATAAGTTTCTCAGCATCTCTCAGGCAGTCTTACCAAAAATAACCTGGCCATGTTATTGGTTGTGTGTGCCAATTTGTTTGGTTATGTGTGTCAATTTGTTAGTTTCTGTATCACCATCCGATTTTTGTATATTTCTTGTGAGTTATTAAATTGTTTCTTTAAGATTTCCCGAGTCTGTCCTGTTAATTATTTTATGCTGATTATTTTGATTGAGGGAGAAGATCTCCTATCTAGATCAGTGGTAACATTACTGTCCTTAACTAGACTGGCCAAAATGTTTGGTTTCGAGTCAAGTAACCTCAAGCTTTACTACTCGGGTAATTTTGAGGTCGGGTCATTTCAGTATTGGATCGACAACATCATGCCCACATCCCAATACCTTCTTAAAAATCCATTCAATGGGTCGCTTCAGTTTTTGGTATAAGTTATACTTCCTATAGTGGATAATGTACTTACCATTAGCACAAAGTTTTAGGAGATAAGTGTATGTGTTTTATGGAATGAGGAAGAGTGTGGGACCCTAACTTCCTAGTAGTAGGGAGGAGGGCTACATTAAAATACAGTGGGGTCTTTTCAAATGCAGAAGTATGTAAACTGTATACTATATTAAGATATGTAGATAATTGAAGCAAAATCTCTTAAAATAAAACTAGTTCATTTTACCAAACTACACGAATTGTTCATATACAGGCTAACAATAATCGTGACAAGCTAAAAAAAACTCTTACAACTACTTAAACATCAACGCACAAAAGTGTGATACGACCTCTTTGACCTTCAATTTCCAATACAAACATGGAAGTGTATGTCATAGAAATGAGCAAATTTGAATATGGGATGGTATGTTAGTCTAACAAGTTAATACTGGGTAGTGATGGAGGGAGGCCTGGAGGGTAGCAGAAGCCAGAAGGTGGAGGCACTAGGGAGGAGCACACGCATATAAGAATTGGTTGCTAGGTTTTACTTGGGGGTGTTTAATATTTAAAAAATGAAGTTATCCGCTGAACCCAACTGATCAAGTCGGGAGGTATCAACCTATTTTTGGGTTTCAGCTTTCAGGTTGTACTCATCTCTGAAACTGAATCTTATCGGGTTGGTTTTTCCCGAGGTTTATTTACAACTGTAGTTGTCTGATTGGAATGGTGCTTTATCTTATTGTGCTGAGCTTACCCTCAAGTCCTTAACCCTACTTTTGCTGCCTAATATAAATGGATTGCATTTCAGCTTTTTCGCTTTCAATTTCTATATTAGATTAACGTCTTCCGTTTAACAGATTAGATTTTCATGTTTACTTGTTGCCAATATTCTCGTCCTTCTCTTTGTGCCAAAACTATAAAATATTATCATCCTAGTATGAATATGGTTGCGTACATAGTCTCATAGGTCGCCTTTAAATGCGAACTTCAAAAAGACGTCATCTACTGCTTTTCTCCTTCCTATTCCCCCCATAAAGAAATTGAAAAAGATAGATTCACCCACCTGATAAGGATCCATCTATCTCTTTTGCAGGTAAATTATGTTTCAGTTGTATCTTGCGTCACTCCTTATCCCCTGTGCCCAAAGTTGTCTGGAATCCTTAACGATAATAAGGAGCAACTGTAAGAGAATTCAGAGCCCCCTGGATCTGCATAAAGGAGGAATGGACAACTCATGTAGCAGTAGATGTTTTAACAGTGAATAATTCTTGTGACACCAGTGTTTTAGAAGAATATTAGTAGATACATCAGCGAAGTTCACATGGTTTTGTATAAAATTTGAGGGATTGCACCCTTTTGTATGGTGTATGTATCATGAGGACTGATTCTCTGTTTTTATTAATTAGAAGCATAGTGGTGCCAAACTTTGATATGACCAAATGGTTAAATTTCGATGCAAAAACGACAAAAAGAACAATCATATCGATTTAGCTTGTGTTTGGCCGTGCATCGATTCTATTAGAAGCATAGTGGGATACGATCAAATGGTTAAATTTTGATGCAAACACGACGATAAAAAGAACAATTATACAGATTTAGCTTGTGTTTGGCCGTGCATCGATTCTAAGAACGAGGAGGGGACTTAACAAGCTAGCCCTATCTTGTAAAACACTTCGTTTGGTAAAAGGCACCTTATCTTTGTTGATTGTTTGAAAGGAAATTTGCATGTTTCTGTCGCCTTTGTCTTTCTCTGGCTCTAAACCCTTGCCATGGCGATATGGAATATTTGTCCTTCCTCCCTCTCCACCAGCCTTTTTTCCGATCCCTTCCCAAGACAATTAGAAAATTGAATTACTATGCGGACAAGATAATAGAAGATTAATTACCGCGCGTCACAATTTACGACTTACGTCAATATTTTGCTCATTTGTGCAATATTCTACCAATATGACAACAGATTTTAGTTCGTTAACCAATACCACAGTCTCAATAGGTGTACTCTTTTAACCAAATTGGCTATTCAAAGCATCTGATACAACAACTATTTAAGTCCAAACTTGTACATCTAAACCCCTCTAGTCAATTAAAAGAATAATTGAGGGGATATACATTCTTCATCTAGACTCCAAAAGAAAAGGGATGCACCAATTCAATTAGCCGGGTGGCACGATATTCAGTAAAAGTATACATCTGTTGCAGGTTTTGGATATAATTTTCTTTAGAAAATTCCATGTCAATGCTTGTTCTCCCCAACTTGTAGATCTCTTAAAATTTGGGAAGAAAATTTTCTTAAATGTGTTTCCAAGGAAATTCACGTCTTACAAGCTACCAAAGAAAACATTTACCATCCATGTTTAATGAACCATGTAATGAATAGGGGGCTTCAAAAATTGCATAATTTCATCCATCGTTATTTAATACTGGCCACCAAAAAAAACCACTAGGATTTGGACCATGAAGGAGTCAGTACAGATTAGTACCATATAGTCATATACAGCTAAATATTTAAATACAGAATAAAATCAATTTATCGCAACTCTCGCTTAATTAAATCAACCCATGAGACCTATATCTGAAAAGAAAGAAATATTAAGGGTACAAGATTGATAAGCTACAATGCAGGGACCATCTCCTCGTGTATGTATAATATAACCACTTGCGAACCAAAAGCTACAACCAAACAACATATTAAAATTAAATAATAAAATCACGAATGCTACAAGATGATCTCCTCTGTCAAGCACAAAATTCCTGCAATCCTAACCATAGAATAGATACGTTACAACTGTAATAACATTGGATTCAAGTTACAGCGTCCGAATTGAATGGCAGGGCCTCACATCAGTAAGGGTTGTAACGACTCCGTCCACGACCACCGCTATAGCCACGTTTTCCCCCACTCCCAGAACCCCTACCACCACCACCTCTACCACCTCTATGTTGCTGTGGAGGGGTCTGTGGGGGCACTCCAGGTTGTTGCCTGCAGCAAGGAATTTTACAAATCAGAGAAAGAAACAATAACCACAGAGAAATAAGGAACAAAGTATTTCATGTAAATCCCCTACTAAAAATAGCTAGGAAAACCTTTTAACCAATTAGTTCAAAATTCTAACAAAATCCATAGCTTATGCTGGAAGTATTAGCTTTCAACGAATGTAATGGTTTTGAAGATGCTTTACTGTTAGAAGAGAAATAACAAGCAAAATATAGCGGCAGCCCGCCCCTTGTTAGCAATCTGAGACCAAATATAACTTCAACCGATTTACATAATTGAAAGATCAGACAAGAAAAAACGAACATGTTTTTGTACTTATCCATACAAAAAGCAATCAAACTGAAGGTATAGCAAATTACATTATACACCAAAAATTAAAAGAGGTAGAATTTTACATTTATTTTCTAACAAACCCTCGACATTACATTGGTAAGTGAGGCACTAGATTAATTAATTTTGGGGTAATATATAATTATAGAAAATTGTGTTCAATGTTTCAGGAAATTAGTCAAAGTACATCAACTGCCTAGCGTAACCTAGATAAATATAAGCCTTTTTGACAATCACCTGAACTGGTTTGAAGGGACTATCAGTGGCCAATTGGTTTGCAGTTGACAAGGCTTGACCAAGGCAGTATTTCAGGACACAGAAAGTTTCTATAAGATATATCAGTAACTAGACTTTTGCTTTTTCCTTGTTTTCTGTAAAGGGGATGGTCTTTCAATGGGCTATTTGTGGTTCTAAAGCAGCCAACACAATGTTTAAAGCAATGGGCCAGTCAGTCCCAGGCGGAACAAGAGGAATCTGTAACCAAACAGCCAGGACCCATCCAGTTTAGGCTTTGCAGGAGTTATGACACGAACCGAACTCAAACAGTCCTCTCTTTCCTAGGCCTTCTCTCTCTAGCCATACGTCTCTTCGGTCCTCACAAAGCTCTCTCAAAAGAGTTTGTGTTTCTACGGTTCCTTGAAATCGGAGGCATCTCATCTCATGCACATTAATCACAATCCCTTAGTCACGTCGTGTGAACTTAATCTCTATTCGAAATACTAATGCTACTTGCTTATGTTCACATTAGAGTACAACAATAGATAAATCAGCAATTTGGCCCATATATGGCTCTCACGGCCTCATTCAGGGTACGACTATAACAAGTAGTTTACTATTCATTCATACATCACATTATTCATCGAATAAACACTTTATTTATTAATTAAAATACATTCAAACATGGGCATAATGAAAATAAGAAAGGAAAATAATCCCCTCTTAAGCATCTCTAAAAGTGCGCCCCTCGGGTGAAATGGAACAATGTTTTCCTTATTTCCAAAATACTCGCAAAAATAAATAAGTACATAAAAAGCTACTACTAAAGCAAAAGAAAAATGATCGGTTTTGACTTGTAAATCTTCAATGTAAGATAGCGTCTCTAAAGTCGACTCTCTCGGTATCCTTAAACATGAAAATCAGGGTCATCGCTCCTCACGGGCATCACCTCCCCGTCAGACGTTACCTCAATCAATATATCAATAGGTGGGGCCTGTAAGACCTCACCCATCACAACCTCCTTTTAGGATCATCCACCAAGTATATCCCTATATCCTCATCCATATCCATGGCCTCCAAAGGTATCAACTCGTATAAAACAGTGTCGTGCTCATCATTGTCAATCACCTCTGATCTCTAAATGGGCAGGAACCTCGGGTTATGGTCCCTCCTCCACATTAACATCCTCTATAGGATCCTCCTCAACATGTTCTTCAGAATGCTCGGACTCCTCAAATTGTACCTCAGACGGTTTAGACGTCACGAAATACTACTCGCACGGCTCATACTCCTAACTATCATATCTTCCTAATGGGGAATGTAGTCATCTACTAGGGATAAATCCTCGAAATCCAACCTCCTAGCTGTCACAGTGTCCCCCAAATCCCGGCAAAGGAGGTGGTATGTAATATGGGTCAGTCATCCTCCACTCACTGTATAGTGTAGTGTATGTTGTAGCAGAGTACCTCTGAGATCCCACTAGATGGTGCATTCTGACTCATCCCTAGAAACAACCTTGCATCGTCTCATTAAATTTCCTCAATATCACCTCCTCTTCCACATCAATCCTTAATTCCATTGCTCTCATCTGAATTATGAACAACCTCGCAATATACTAGCTCGCCAGTCTCCCATATTCTCCTCTCAAATACATGTACTCTAAGTATCTATTTGTCACGAAGGGAACTGTTTCTCTCCTCGCGGTCCTCAAAAACATTCTCCCCGAAAAGAATAAAATAAGTCCCCCTTACGTAAAATATCTTATTCGTTCTCCCAATTCTTCATCTCTTCTTCGATCTACATAATCTCTACTTCCCTCTTTCTCCTTCGACGACTTCATCTCTACTTCCCTCCTTCAAGCGTTTCAATGCCTTTTTTCTTTAGTGTTTCAGTGAAATAGAGTAGTGAAAAGTCCAACTCCACCAAAATGAAAAGGGAATGAAGTACACATATTTATTGTAATTAAGAAATATTAGAGCAGAAGTGTATTTTAAGGTGAGTTGAAATTAAACTTGCGGTAAATGGAAGTCACGATGAAATGGGAGTGGTCTCCACTGCCCATATTCTATGGTAATTAAAGGAAAACTCAACTCTCTTTCTTGAATTATGGTTTTATGGGTATGAGAGTAATATTCTTCCTACATTTACATAATTTAATACCAAATTAAATTAAAAAGAAAAGGTGTCTCTCGCCTACAAAAGGCGCACGCCTTCGCCACGAAATGATTCTTAGAGAAAAAACCAATCAAAGTATTTTATTTCATCTTTTTCCAGATCGTTCTGGTTTGACAGGTATTTGTAGGGGCACCCAGCTATGGACCCCCTTTGCGCCTCGCGCCTTCTAAAACCAAGTGTAACCCTTTATGCTATTTATGACAACTATGATTTGTTAAGGTTGTTCGATTTCGATTCCTACCTCACCTCACTTCAATGCAATAGTTGTATGACTATTATGTCTTCCGCCAATGCTAGTGTTTTCTAAGCCGAACAACCATTTTTAGATCATAAAAAACTTCCTTAGCCTTTGTTTTCTCTTCTCTAGGTCAAACAAACTTTTGAATGGAGAAAAAGGCAAGAGTAGGAATTCTACACTCCCTACCCACCCCCCCACCCCCCCACCCACCCACCCCCCCAAAAAAAGAAGTATTATACAAAATATGGGAATAACAAATAGTATCCCACTCGAAGTTAACATGGAAGGAAACTCTAAACATATGGTTCCGCTTTCAGGCCCTATGAAAGTAGACTAAATCGTCAAAAACCCAAATGAACAAGGTCTCTTCTGCTTTTTTCCGCAATTTGTTTGCTATCTTTTTAGTAGTGGATAGTACATGGGCTTGGATCGTCATCAAATTGTACCAGCATCATCAATACCAGACACCATCCTTTTGAGCACAATTGAATTCCAATAGAAAACAGACAACATTATGTAGCAGAATTTCTAACTTCCTCGGGAAATGATCAAAGCCTTAGAGCACCAATTAAAGGAGGTCCTAAACGCCTGCATAACCAGTGCTTCCAATAAACTTACAAAATGACTTACAAAATACTTCCCTCTCCCAAATCTTGTGTATATATAAACTCGAGAGCTCCTAAACGCCTGCATAACTAGCACATGCAGCTAATGTTCTCATTCCACCAACCTCAAAAACCAAGCACTAACCCACTAAGAAAGGAACACAAGATGTTGCAAAATTAGAAGCTTGCACACGATATTTACCCAAATATATTGAGTTGTTTCCCCTGGCTGTCAACTAGACAATTAAAAAAAAGAATTTGAAAAAGAATTGGGAAATCGAATTAATGAGAACAACATATACATTAAGCAACTACATCAGTATTAGCAATGTCCAAATATTAAAATTTGAGCAATTATGGTCCTTCCCTTAGGCGTATCATCCTATCTTTACCCTGTCCGCCTAATTGAATGTGTGAAGGACAAATGGAAAGAAAAGAGATTAACAAGAGAAACTAGCCTCATCATGACGAAATGAAAAAGAAGAAAACAGAGAAACACGATATAGATGTACAGTGTTTTACATATGAACAAAAACATCAACTGACAGCAGCTTTAACTTACAGTACATATCCGATCCTTCCATCCGGTAAAAGCATCGGCATCATTGCCATACCAGCAGGACCTTGACCCCTGCCGCCATAAAGTAGTGGCTGAAAGAAACATTCACTACATCAGAACTGACCCAAAACAAGAAGGAAAAGGACTAAGAAGATAGATAAGTGAATGAGTATATAATAAACAAGTGCTGATTTTGGTTGATAAATCATTTAACACAATTGAAGCAAGTAATACAGAAAAATAGATGCAGCTTGTCCCCTCAGTTACAGTTTTATGGAAAAGTATATATGGGCTCTTTTACTGATAACGAATTGACTAGTACCACAAAGAAGAAGAAAAATAATTAAAATAAATAAATATAGATGTGCCTCGCCTACGAAGGGCGCACCGCGCACATTATCAACTTGCACCTCGTGCCTTTTAAAACTAAGATGTCAAGTCACAAAAAGGTCCTTGAAGAGTGAGCCAAACATGCAATACAATTCCATCATTTTCCATATGCACCCTTCTGAGTCCTAAACTACTCAGTGACTTACTGCAATCAAGTGACAATCTTTAACATGCCCAGTTGACAAACACACCTCACTACTCCAAAAGGTTAAGTTAACGAAAACCCAATCAGACACACATTATGTCTCCAAGAATGTTAACAAATGATAAGCTTGATATTTGTCCTCATAAACGATATGTAAGATATTCTTACTTGTGCTAGGCCTGGAGCACCATATCCTCCACCAACCGCTCCATATGCACCACCAGCCATACCATAGCCAACTCGAGGCCCGTAACCTGGAATCAAAGCTGATTTCTGATAGCTGGTCCCTGTTGATAGCTTGTCAACTTGTGGCTTTGCCAAAGAGCAATCTAGAACTTGACCTGTGACACCGAAAATCAAAATTGAACCCCAAGCAATTAGCAGCGTGCCAGCATGTATGAGAGGAAACGGAAAATAAGAACTCTAGTCAGAACAGAGTAGCAATTAGCAAATAATACCTTTAAGTTCATACTTCTCAGTGCTCTCTAAAGCTTTTAGAGCACCTGACCTTTCCTCGAAATGCACAAAGCCAAATCTGCTGTTTTCTTGCCCAGGTTTTGCAGGTGGCAAAACAACTTTGGTTATTGTTCCATGTTGCCCAAAAAGATCCTTTAAATTGTCTTCACTGACATCTTTAGGCAGATTCTTGACATAGACAGCCTTAACCTATCAACGGAGCCCAAAGATTAGACTCAACCACTTACCATATACACTTCATACCATGAATCAAATTTTAAAAAAAACAATCTAATATATAAAAGATGACACTGAGTCTATGACTAGTAAAATCTGACGAAATAGAGCTAACAATCTCTCTAGAAGACAAGTTATTTTGTCCAATGACATCATTCCACATTGGCTCAGTTCTACGCAAGCATGCCCAAGCCCACAAAAAATTACACCTACATATAATAGCAGTCATTCCAGGCAAAAAATAAACAAAATGATCACTGTTTCAGTATTACAACTCAACTAGCCATGATGTTGAATCAGTACACATTCATTAATGACTTAATGGAGTTAACTTGATATTCAAATTACCCAGTCATAGAAAGGTAGCTTGTATACAATGTTTTAAAAGGTAGAGACACAACAACTCAATAGGAATCTAGACACACAACAAAAGGTAAAAAAAGCATCTAACCCCTTAGAGAAGTAAAGCATCATTATTAAGTATTAACAACGATATGGCCATTCAAAATTGTACGCTAGTATGCTACTTTACAGCTCCCAACCTTTCGGATTGAGCCATCACAAGAATTACTAAAAGAGACAGTCTAAATTTTATGTTAAATTAGACCAAGTAAAGCCCACATTCTATTAACAAGCCCATGACGTATTGATTGGATTAAACTAGTCAATGAATGAATCAAAAATTGTGATTACTAAACGGATTAAACTAGTTAAGGAATGGATTAAACTAGTCACTATATTTAGAAAGATGGTTTATTCTCTTCAAAATGTTGGGCTTACGGCATTGCCTAATTTTAAGTTAAAGTAAGACAGATTCTTACAAGACCAACTCGACCCATCATACCAACACTAAAAAAATATAGAAGCATGATTTTCACTATATCGAACAAACTACAAAAAAACACATTTATTTAAACAAACTCGCATAAGCATTCGCTATTATTATCTGAAGTATGCTCTAATATATAAGCACCTTGAGGCCCCTGAGAGGTCATCATCCTCAATGCTGCCTTAGTATCTTGAAGCGCGTTTGTTTATACACTGCTTGTATGCCATATAATTAACGAGACATGAAACATAAACTTGTAGAATCATAGGCGACAATTCTAGCTACTCTTCGATGATATAAATTAGACAGAAGAAATCAGATACTGTTATTAGAGATTCATAAAACTTTCTGCGGGCCTTCTACAAGGTAACTCGAACAAAATGGTGAAGCACTTGGCAACAAGAGACTGGGAAAGATACCTGGGCTGCTGCAGAAGATTCCGCATTCTTAGGGTCAGCCCAGCTCACTGTTGGAGTATTACCCTCGAGCTTAAATCCTGCATTTGACATCTTTTGCCTTGAATATTCAGCACATGCATGATTGTAGTACTCAATGAATGCATAGCCACGGTTGCGACTCGAATTTTGTTGGTCCTGCAATGATGCACAGCAGGTAAACACATCAACAAGAAGAGTATTAATGAACCATCACAAATTTATAACAGAAAAATACGGCATAAGGCAAGCAAAGTAAACTCAAATGACCTTTAGGAGTTCAATAGCAGTCACTCCAGGCCCAACCTCTGAAATCACAGTCCTCAAGTCTTTTTCTCCCCAAGCTCTAGGAATGTTACCAATAAAGAGCTTCTGCTTAGCTTGTGATGAGGAGCACTTTACTTTCTTACCCTGGAAAAAGATACACCGAGTTCACTTTACTTTAGTAATACAAGTAAAAAGCCTCTCTCTCTCCTTCCCTCTCCCTCTCTTATAATCTCTCTTCCCTGACAGGAGTGGTCCACAAAAAAGGATTTACAAAACGCGTCGACATAGCTGCCACATTAATTACTCATTGTCACAAATATTTAGGGAAGCATAAAGGCACAAAGAAATAAGTGAGTGGTTAGGTGTCTGGTACAACTCCAAGAAAAAGTAGAGAGAAACATTTGCCAAAAAAGGTACTCCATGTAACAGCTAATTTGGGACATGCACAAAAAGGAATATGTAGCAACTAAATTTGGACCGAGAGAATACCATGTAAATACCAAATTGCATGTGTACAGGATTGAAGTAAAATCGTATTAGATGCGGACAAGAACTCATGAAGTCTTCCCGATGAAAGCCCTCAGAGAAGAGGAGCATAAAGAAAGCAATTACAGATTACCTTCAGTACAGTGTTATTCAATTTCTCCATAGCTTTGGAGGCCAACTCCTTTGTCTTAAAAGTCACAAAAGCATAGCCTTTGTTTTCACCTGGTTCTTTGCCCTTCATTATCCTTACCTGCCACAAACATAGTCAAAAGAATATCATCATTCCAGGTCCAAAACAGAATTGAGCTCAAGTAACAAAAGAAACATACCTCCGTGACTTCTCCTATAGATTCACAAAAGCTCCTCAGTTCCTCCTCCGTAGCATCATGAGGTATGCGACCAAGGAAAACTTCTGAACCATGAGGAGGAAGTGCAAGTAGCTCAGCGTGCTTCTTTTTATCATCCCCTTCATCCATATTAATGTCAGCATCACCTGCCTTTTCAGTACCATCAGCCTCCTCTTCTTCTTCCTCTTCTTCTTCTTCCTCCTCCTCCTCTTCCTCTACTTCTTCCACCTCCTCTTCTATTTCCTCCTCTTCTTCAACCTCCTCCTCCACTTCTTCTTCCACTTCTTCATACTCAACCTCTTCCTCTAGTGTTTCATCCGCATCATTTTCTCCATCCAGATCCACCCTCTCCTCAGGTTCAGTCGCCCTTTCTGCTACAGTAGTGTCCTCGTGTGTATCTGGGACTGAAGCTGCTGCTGCAGAGGCTCTCGTCCTCGGCATCTTGTGTATCTAATCTGGTAAGCTCCCTAAATAACTGTAGGGGTAGCACAGAAGCCAGGTGCATCCCAAAATAGAAAGAAGATATTGGCAGAAAGGAGGAGCAATTGAAAGGCCAAAAGGAGTTGCACAGTAAGAATCTCAAAAGAATCTGTGCCATGATCTAAGGCACCAAAGGAGTTTGAAACTTGAATGAACAATAGAACTAACAGAGACAGGCAAGAAAGAAAATTGAATGACAATGAAGAGGATGAGGTGCCTCGACAGGTACAAACAATGAAGCAAATGAATTTTCCGACAATTAGATAGGGACTTCTGCCCAAACAAGCAAAGGCAAGTTTCTAAGTTTATATTTATAGATTATACCAGCGGATGCAGAGTTGCAGATCAAGAGAAACAGGGAAAAAAAATACTAATAAATAAAGAGAAATGAGAAATTGATGATAAAGCAGCTTAAAGCCAAAGAAAACGGAAACAATAATTCAAGGCAGGCCCATATAACGGCTCAAATTTGATAAACCTGAAAGGACCACAGAGCAATAATATGCAAATGTCATTTCTTACAGTTAAAAGGACAACAACCTAATCCTTAAAACTCCACTCAACCTAAACCTTCTATTCCCATATCAACAATGCTAGAGTTGACGAACAATTGCAAAGTTCATGTCAAAATTTGTAAGCATAACTAAACAGTGGCAAGATTCAGAATTTAACCAACGCCACTTCAGAGTCGTTTGGAGAATAGACCAATATAAAGCATCAAAGATATCTATTTTATTACTTCGAACTTCAAATTATTAAATTGCATCCCCAAATATGTAATTCATTCCATATTTTCATCATACCATGAACAAACTCTCCCTCCGTCCCCCAAAAGGATTTCCCATCTTTCCATCTTTGTTTGTCCCAATTATTTTTACCATTTCCTTATTTGGATATGGTCCACCAATTATAATAATATTTTCCTCACAAAAAAAAAACACTTGACCGCACTCTCGCTCTCCTAAATAACCAATTCTAAAAGATACCCACTACCTTACTTTTCAATTATAAAATGTAAATCTAGCCCCACACCAACTTTCCTCCTTAAACTTTGCGTGCCCAAAAGAAATGGGAAATGCTTTGCGGAAACGGATGGAGTAGTTAATTGGCAGTCCCACGAAAAATTCTAGCATTTAAAACAAAAATCAATCATTCAATCCAAAAATTCTAGCATGTGTAGCAAACTATCACATTCCATCGAAAAAGTTAAGCTCTTTGCTATCTTTTCATGTTGTTAATGTTGAAAATTTCAGTTACATTCATTTCATGAATCTGATGTAATTAGGTTATGCTTATTATCATCTCTCGTGTTTCAAATTCTAGCACGCAGTAATAAAGTTGCAATATATTTGTATATAAACCCTAAAAATATCAAAAAAATAATTTATCATATAAGTACGAGAAGCAATGAAAAATAGAATAAAACAATTACCGGTCGAAAGTTGTGCGGCGGACCGGTCGGATTCCGGCGAGAGTGCGAGTGTGGTGAGGCGAAAGAGGCGAAAGAGGCGAAAGAGAACCCTAATGGGGAGGAGTCAGTAAGAGAGAGAGCTTGAGGGTCGAGAAGAGAGTTGGATTCTTAGATTTTAAGGTCAAAGTACTACTTGGGCGGTTGGGCCCCGGCGATGATCTGGGATTTATCGGAAAAAATTAAGTTAAGTTATCTCATTTATAATATGGACTAGATTTTAAGCCCGTGCATCTAAATAGTGGTATTGTGGTAGCTTTAAGATCTAAGTATCATTTAGATATACTCTCATCATGTGCTTAAGCAGATTGGTAAATGTTTCTACTACCAATTATCCGTTTAATTTTTAATTTCAGCGTATGACCAATAGAACTCTCATATCATTTGGTCAAGATTATGTTATAGTTATTTATTTTCAAAAGATATTCACTCTTTAATGTTGGTATGCCCCTACTTGTCTTTTCAAAAGCAAAATCGATTAGTTTCACGATTATTTGTTAATATTAAATACTCTCTCTAAATTGTTGTTCCCGCTTTGACTTTGCACATTTGCCAAAACACTTCTTAGATTATCATTATCTTCAATTGCCTATTAGTAAAAAATATAACGATTGAATAATAATTCTCTTCCTAATTATCTTTATAATTATCTGCAATTGCATATTAGTAAAAAAATATAACGATTGAATAATAATAAGGAAAAATTGTCGAGAATAAGTCAATCTTTGTGTTGACCGCTTTTAACAAGTCTACCTTCATTTATTCCACTAACAAGTAAACCTTGTAAACACTTTTGCTTTTAACAAGTTTTTTACCGGTGACCTACTAATAACTTGTTAGCTTAGCTGATTTGTCTACATGTCTTATAAATAATTCAAGCTAGCTTATGCTATCCTAAAAAAAAGAAAAGTCAAAAAAAGCTTCCATTAATGTTATTAGTCAAAAAATGAAAGAAAAAATCATTTATTCTGTAATATAAATATATTGCTATGAATATCATTTATGGATGTCAATTACCCCTTCATATTACCTAGGCTCTTTGCATCCCTTAGTCTCTTGATATTTCTAGACTTTTCACTTTCCTACTTATGTATATATATATGTATCCACATCACCTCATATGTAATAAGAAGAATTAACAATACACAACAATTATCTTCTCCCCATATCTCTCTCTATTTTAAAACACGTTATCAGCACCATAGTTCTACTCCATATTAAGATACTTGAATCTTGATAGATCAAGAGTTAAATTATATTTTTGATGCTAAGAGTTAAATTATATTATCGCGAAAGTGGTGATTTAACCCCTTAACTTTGCATGTACGTGAGATTAAACCCCTTTACTAACAAATGTTGTTTATGACCCCCATAACTTCACTACAAGGTGAAATAAGCCCCCAAATCTAATTTTTATGTATACAAAATACAAAAAAAGAAATTATACAACAACAATACCAGAATACATTAAATTATACGTATTTTTTTCACATTATATCTAGGGTGTTACTAAACATAGCCCGTATTTACTATTTCACAGCCCGTATTTTATAGCAAATTGTCCAAAATACCCTTATTAAATATAATTATGTCCGGTTTTTTTTATAAAAAAATCCAAAAAAAAATTAAAAAAAAATTTTTTAAAAAAATTGAATTTTCACGGAACCGGATGGAGTTTCCGGTACCGTGTACCGAAAAGTCAATCCGGTACCGTAAAAATCCATTTTTAAAAAACAAAATTCAAAAAAAAAAAAAATTTTTTAAAAAATTTGAATATTCACGGAACCGGATTGACTTTCCGGTACCGTGTACCGGAAAGTCAATCCGGTACCGTAAAAATCCATTTTTAAAAAAAAAATTCAAAAAAAAAAAAAAATTTTTAAAATTTGAATTTTCACGGAACCGGATTGACTTTCCGGTTCCGTGTACCGGAAAGTCAATCCGGTACCGTAAAAATCCATTTTTAAAAAAAAAAATCAAAAAAAAATTTTTTTTTAATAAAAAAATTGAATTTTCACGGAACCGGATTGACTTTCCGGTACCGTGTACCGGAAATTCCATCCGGTTCCGTGAAATTATCAGTTTTGACGGAACCGGATGGAATTTCCGGTACACGGTACCGGAAAGTCAATCCGGTTCCGTGAAATTATCAGTTTTTTTTTAAAATTTTTTTTAAAATTTTTAAAAGGAAGTGAGTAAAGGAAGAGGGGCAATTTAGACTTTTATACCACGTATTTATACGTATACGGGCTGTGAGCTAGTAAATACGGGCTGTGTTTAGCCGCACATTATATCTAACACTTGTTGTCTGATTGTTTTTGTCTCCTCTTCACCTCTTCACCTCCTTTAACCTCTTCCCACCATTTCATTGTCATTTCAAGCTCCATCTTCACCTCTTCCCACCATTTTCGTTCTCATTAAAACCTCCGTCTATATCTATTCGTCTTCTTTCACCTCTTGCATTCTCATCTTCACCTCCACGAAATCAAGGTTTTCGCCATCTCGCTCCACCGCCATAGGGTCAGAAAAAACTGAACAGAGGTCGGAAAAAACTGAACGGAGTTAATTCACTTGTTGTGGTATGTGCATTTCTTCTCAGAATACCACTCCTAAATTGCAATTAACTTTAGATGATGTCTTGTATGACATCAATCAATGAAAAATGGGTATTGTGCTAATTTTATTTTGCTATTCAATTGAATGAAAGGATTTGTTAATGGGTTTGAGTTCAAATTTCATTGGATTTCAAGTTCTAATTGCTAGATTTTCATGTTCAATTTTTGCCTACAAAAAAGAAAGTCATTATTATTCAGAATTTTTTTTATTCTTGAAAGATATACCCTAATACGTATTGTTTTAATTTAAATATTAAAAAAATGCGTATTACTTCAATTATACATAAAAATTAGATTTAGGGGCTTAATTTCACCTTGTAGTGAAGTTATGGGGGTCATAAACAACATTTGTTAGTAAAGGGGCTTAATCTCACGTACAGGCAAAGTTAAGGGGTTAAATCACCACTTTCGCGATTATATAATAGTTAGTAAAAGTGACTTTGGGAATCAAGTTTTTGGATCACGATCAAGTCTAATACTCATATTGGTTCGATCAAGATAATCGAGTCTCATCTCATAACCGCTCAAGGTACGCATATAATTCATCGCCTCATCAAATTAATTTGTTTTGAATGATTTCTTGATTGATAGTATATTCGTCGTTTACTTTTAATACTATATGTGCAAATTTATATATTTCGTGATACTTTTTATAGATAATTAATCATATCTACCCATTCATATTGCATGGTCAATTGGTCATTATCACGCATATGACCCTGTTTCAAGTTGGATTATGCTTGTTTTTTTTTGAAGTTAGGCAGAGATTTTATCTACTCCATGTTTAAGAATAGAGATTTATGGATTTGTACTCCGTATTATTTTCGTTCGCTTGACTATAGTCCCAAGCCTTGACCAAATAGCCAATATTAATATGTTTGATGTCTTTAAATTTATTTCATGAGCTTGGTCTATTTCATCCTTGTATTTGATTATACCTCACATTTCATAATGGATTATGTTCGATGATGGTTGTAATTATTAATCTGCATACAAAAATTGTATTAAGCATGATATTATTTGATATTTGGTATACAATGTCTTGTGATGAATCATGAATTGTATTAATTGAATAATTGGTATTATTAATTATTTACCTTGTTATTTGGCGAGTGATTTCGGTTATTCATGAACTATTTGCGTTATTAGGCACCACTCATAATTTTCTAGTATTTTCGTTTGTATTATAAATGTTTGCCCTCCTTATTTTGTATTATTATGTTTGGGCCTAAAGTAGCTTATTCTTGAATGTTTATCTCTTTACTATGATTTCGTCGTCATAACTATTTTCTTTTCTTCCTATTCAACCATATCTAATATTCATGAATTTGTGTCTGAAAATTGATATGAGTATCTTTTGAAGCTAATTATGAAATATTATCTCGTATAGTGCATTATGTCAAATCTTGCCAAACTTGAATTTGTGGCACTTGATATTACTTGAAACAACTACCTGTCTTGGGTACTAGATGCTGAAATTCATTTGGCTGCAATGGGTCTTGGTAATACTATCAAAGCCGAAAATAATGAATCGGATCACGATAAGGCTAAAGCTATGATATTCCTTCGCCATCACCTTCATGAGGCTCTGAAAAATGAATATCTAACTGTTAAAGACCCAGAGGTAATTTGGAGTAATTTAAAGGAAAGATATGACCACCAGAAAACTGTGATACTTCCCTCAGCTCGTTATGAATGGCTAAATTTAAGACTACAAGATTATAAATCTATAAGTGATTACAACTCAGCCATGTTCAGAATAACCTCTAAATTGAAACTATGTGGTGAAAAAATAAATGATGAGGAGATGTTGGAAAAGACTTACACTACCTTTCACAAAGATAATCTCCTCCTAAGCAAACAATATCGTGAAAAGGGTTTCAAGAAATACTCTGAACTCATATCTTGTTTACTTGTGGCTGAACAAAATGACGAGTTATTATTAAAAAACCACGAGTTACGACCTACTGGTGTTGCACCATTCCCTAAAGCGAATGCTGCATCCCATGATGGAAAGACAATAAATAATAAAGACCATGTCAGTAGCAGTGGTCAAGGCCGTGGTAGAGGTCGTGGCCGTGGAAGAGGATATAAACCTGCTAGAGGTCGAGGTGGTTATGGACCTAGTGGAGGTCGAGGTGGTTATGGACCTAGTGGAGGTCGAGGTGGTTATGGACCTAGTAGAGGTCGAGGTGGTTACTCCAAGAACTCCTATTCTCACCAGAACTGGGACAATAAAAATGGTAACAAACATGAGAAGGATAATGCGACCAATGTGTGCTACCGTTGTGGAGGAAATGGTCACTTGTCTCGTGTATGTCGTACCCCAAAGCATCTTATTGATCTCTACCAGCAATCATTGAAGCAGAAAGGAAAGAAGGTAGAGACAAATCTTGTGTTCGAGGATGGCGAAGGTGATTTTGATCATGACAATGCAACGCACTTGGAAGTTGCTGATTTCTTCACCACCCCCGAAGGGAATAATTGAGATTTGAGAGACATGAACTTTGAACTTTTAAGAATAAAACTATAATAGTTTACGTTTATTAATCTATTTGCATTATGGCCTCTACTATCATATTTTGGCATCAATTTATGACTTTATGGACTTTGTTTGGTTTAAAACTTCTCAATAAGTTTTTTTTTATTAGTTTGTGATTTTATTTTATTTTCTTTGAAGATCATGAGTACTCAAGCTCAATTAGCATTAAGAGGTGAAGATGTGCGCTTAGCAGACAGTGCCACTACTCATACTATACTTAAAAGCAAGAGATGTTTTTCTCAATTGATAATGAAAAGAATCAGTGTGAGTACTATATCTGGTAATACAAAAATTATTGAAGGCTCCGGAAGAGCAAATATATTAATGCCTATGGGAACAAAATATGAAATTGTTGACGCATTATACTCCCCTAAGTCTCAAAGGAATTTGTTGAGTTTTAAAGACATCCTCATAACGGATATCATATTGAGACAATAAATGAAGGGAATGATGAATATCTTCAAATCACAAGCATATCCCAAGGCACCAAAAATGTTTTAGAGAAATTGCCTGCATTCTCTACTGGTTTGTACTACACAAAGATAAGTGCAATTGAAGCACATTCTATATCAAACCAGAAGTTTACTGATGACTTTACAATTTGGCATGACCGGTTAGGCTATCCCGGTTCTGCGATGATGCGAAAAATCATTGAAAATTCATGTGGACATTCTTTGAAGAGCCAGCAGATTCTTCAAAGTCATTTTTGTGCTGCCTGTTCACAAGGCAAGTTAATTGTTCGGCCATCACCAGCCAAGATAACTTCTGAATCTATCAATTTTCTAGAGCGCATACAAGGGGATATTTGTGGGCCAATACACCCACCATGTGGACCATTTAGATATCTTATGATTTTAATCGATGCATCAACTAGATGGTCACATGTATCATTGTTATCAACTCGTAACCTGGCATTTGCGAGACTGCTTGCCCAGTTGATTAGATTACGGACACATTTTCCAGATTATCCCATCAAGACTATTCGTCTTGACAATGCTGGTGAATTTACTTCTGAGGCCTTTAATCATTATTGCATGTCAATTGGAATACGTGTTGAACATCCTGTCGCGCATGTTCACACACAAAATGGTCTGGCAGAGTCATTTATTAAATGACTTCAGCTCATTGCTAGACCATTGCTCATGAAATCTAAACTTTCCATTTCTGCTTGGGGACATGCCATATTACATGCAGCAGCACTCATTCGCATAAGGCCAACAAGTCATCATAAGTTCTCCCCATCACAATTGGTTTTGGGTCAGGAACCAAATATCTCTCATCTAAGAATTTTTGGATGTGTTGTATACGTTCCAATTGTTCCACCACAACGTACTAAGATGGGTCCTCAAAGGAGGTTAGGAATATATGTTGGGTATGAATCCCCATCAATAATCAAATACTTAGAGCCATTAACTGGGGATCTATTCACGGCTCGTTTTGCAGATTGTCACTTTAACGAGTCTGTTTTCCCTACATTAGGGGGAGAAACCAAACAGCTGGTAAAGGAAATCAGTTGGAATGAATTATCATTATCTCATCTTGATCCTCGTACTAGGCAGTGTGAAATGGAAGTTCAAAAGATAATTCATTTACAGAACTTAGCAAATCAACTACCAGATGCATTTTCTGACCCAAATATAGTGACTAAGTCACATATACCAGCTGTGAATGCTCCTATAAAAATTGGTGTCCCTGAAGGGCAACCTCAAGTTGCTAATGATTCAAAACCACGCTTAAAGCGTGGTAGACCGGTTGGTTCCAAAGATAAGAATCCTCGAAAAAGAAAAGGAGCAACAATTGACAATGGCCAATTCGAGGAACTGACACATTCTGATGGATCTCCAGAAGAGATCGTGGACATGACAAAGGATATAATTCTAGAAGGAATTCAGGTACCTGAAAATGAAGAGATCTCAACAAATTATGTCATGTCTGGAATAACGTGGAACCGAAATGAAATCGACGTCGATAATGTTTTTGCATATAATATAGCACTTGATGTCATGAATAATGAAGAGGATCAAGAACCAAGATCCATGGATCAATGTGGACACAGAGATGATTGGCCAAAATGGAAAGAAGCAATTGATGCAGAATTAAAATCTCTGGCAAAGAGAGAAGTGTTTGGACCAGTTGTCCGCACACCTGCGGGTGTTAAACCAGTGGGATATAAATGGGTCTTTGTGCGCAAGAGAAATGAAAAAGGCGAAATTGTAAGATATAAAGCATGGTTAGTTGCACAAGGATTTTCACAAAGACCTGTGATTGATTATGAGGAGACCTACTCCCCTGTGGTGGATGCGACTACTTTTAGATTCTTGATCAGTCTGGGAGTAAGAGAAGGACTTGCTTTACGCTTATTAGATGTAGTCACAGCTTACTTGTATGGCCCACTGGATAATGAGATATATATGAGACTTCCGGAAGGATTTAGGCTGCCAGAAGCAGCAAGTTCAGGATCTCGAGGACAATATTCTATTAAATTGAATAGATCCCTGTATGGATTGAAACAATCAGGGCGCATGTGGTACAATCGCCTTAGTGAATATTTGTTGAATTAAAATTATAAGAATGACCCTATTAGCCCATGCATTTTAATAAAGAGATTTGGGTCGGGTTTTGTCATTGTTGCTGTATATGTTGACGATCTAAATGTCATCGGAACTCCCAA
The DNA here is from genome assembly GCA_947645195.1 of Patellifolia procumbens. Taxonomy (NCBI): domain Eukaryota; kingdom Viridiplantae; phylum Streptophyta; class Magnoliopsida; order Caryophyllales; family Amaranthaceae; genus Patellifolia; species Patellifolia procumbens. Next base: position 68,468 of record CANSGD010000801.1, read on the forward strand.
AGAGATTTTGGTTACAAAAGAATACTTGAAGAAGGAATTTGAGATGAAAGACCTTGGAAAAACTAAATTTTGTCTAGGACTGCAAATTAAGTACTTGAAAGATGGAATCCTTGTGCATCAGACATCATACACAGATAAGGTGCTTATGAGATTTTATATGGATAAGGCACATCCGTTGACCAGTCCGATGGTAGTTAGATCACTTGATGTAAATAATAATGCATTTCGTCCTCGGGAAAGTAATGAAGACATCCTTGGTCCCGAAGTACCATATCTAAGTGCAATAGGAGCATTGATGTACCTTGCTAGTCATACACGGCCTGACATATCCTTTTCTGTTAATTTATTAGCAAGGTTTAGCTCATGCCCTACCCGAAGGCATTAGAATGGAATTAAGCACATATTTTGTTACCTCCAAGGTACAAAGGATAAGGGCTTATTCTTTTCTAACCTATCGAACGAAGCAATGATTGGTTTTGCAGATGCAGGGTATTTATCTGATCCTCACAATGCTCGATCACAAACTGGATATGTGTTTACACATGGTGGTACTGCCATCTCCTGGCGCTCAATGAAGCAAACCATTGTAGCTACTTCTTCCAACCATGCAGAAATTCTAGCAATTCATGAGGCTAGTCGTGAATGTGTGTGGTTAAGATCTCTAATCCAGCATATAGAAGAAGATTGTGGGCTATCATCTGAGAAACAAGCTCCAACAGTTTTGTATGAAGATAATGCGGCATGTATTGCACAACTCAAGGAAGGATATATCAAGGGTGATAAGACAAAACACATTTCACCGAAATTTTTCTTCACTCATGAGCTGCAGAAGAATGGTGATATAAATGTTCAGCAGGTTCGATCAAGTGAAAATTTGGCAGATTTGTTTACCAATGCACTACCAACTGCTACATTTAAGAAGCTAATTCACCAGATTGGAATGCGTCGCCTTAAGGTCTTCTATTGAAGTTTTCATGAGGGGGAGTTAATGCGCGCTGTACTCTTTTTTCCTTAACCATGGTTTTGTCCCACATTGGGTTTTCCTGGTAAGGTTTTTAATGAGGCAGCATCCCAAAGCGTATTACGAAGGTGTTGTACTCTTTTTCCTTCACTAGGGTTTTTCCTAGTAAGGTTTTAACGAGGCAACTCTTTGATAATGGACATCCAAGGGGGAGTGTTATGAATATCATTTATGGATGTCCATTACCCCTTCATATTACCTAGGCTCTTTGCATCCCTTAGTCTCTTGATGTTCCTAGACTTTTCACTTTCCTACTTATGTATATATATATGTATCCACATCACCTCATATGTAATAAGAAGAATTAACAATACACAACAATTATCTTCTCCCCATATCTCTCTCTAGTTTATAACATATATAATATAATTACATCATTAAATAGAAATAATATGTTCCACCTAATTTAATTACCTTAAAAGCCGGAAAAAAGAACTATATTATATAACGGAGTAGTTAGATTAAAGAGTTGATCTTCAGTTGAACAATTCAACCTCGGTGATCAAGAAACATATTTGAGTATATAACATCGTGTTATCAAATTTGGCATTAAGAGACTTAAGGAATTTAATATTGCGTACTTGTCTTACGGACAAGTGGGAGATTGAAGGAATATGTCCTTAGACAATTTCCGCAATTACTAAATATAAATGGGATTGTATTCATGGAGATAATATAGTTGAAGGAATATGTCCTTAGACAATTTCCGCAATTACTAAATATAAATGGGATTGTATTTATGGAGATAATATAGTTAATTATTTTAGTAACCGTATTTGCTTGCTAGAGAATAAATTACGGTTTGTAGACAAATTGGTTTGGGCCTACAACTAAGTTAATTAATCTTATGAGGTCATACAGAGTAACACTGATTAATAAATAAATTATAAGCCCATAAAGGCTTATAAGGGCTGGCCACTATTAGGGTGATTAGGGTTTTAGTTTGTTCCTTTCCTCTTAACCTAATCTCTATTTATTATATATAGATATAATAAGAAGAGAGATGGAGCAATTCAGTTAGTTAGTAACTTGACACAAAAGAGAGAAAAAGAGAAACCCTTCTCCCTCTTTAGTCTAGGCGCCTATCCCATCAAAAGTAAGAGAGTGAATAGTTCATACTCTTCCGTTCTAGCAGACGTGGGTATTAATCGGTGTTCGTGGACTAAGTAGAGGAATTACAATTGTAGTTCTTTATCTCTAAAGTAACCAGATCTGCAATAATACTTTGCAGTATTCAAACCCTACATACCTGTTCAAGTCGTGAATAAAAGGTTTGTGTATTCTCTATTCTATGTATCGATTCATATATTGTTATGCATGCGATTCTGTTATAGATGTTAGGAAATTGTTTCCTGAAATTCCGCTATTCGCATCTATGAATTCCAACAGTGGTATCAGTTTTAGCCTCTTGTATAATTTTATATGATCAAGATAATAATTTTAATTCAATTCAGGGAAGATTTTTAATATGGGTTAATTTGCAAGATTAATATATTGATATTAATAAATTGAAAAGCATAAAATTATGAATTTTATGTTAATATAATTGCCCAAATATTAAATGTTTTGATTTGTTTTACGAAAATAAAATCGAAAATATTTAATAAGAAGAAAATTTCATTTTTTTTTCGACCTAAGGTAAGGGCGAAAATTTTGGTTCCAAAATTCAACAATTCAATGAGTTTATTTTGTGAAATTAAATTAGGGCTTTGTTTTGTTTTGATTTGAATTGGAAATTAATATTCTTAATTGTGATTTTAGTTTCGAAATCAAATAGTTTGATTCGAAAATATCAAGAACCCTAATTTTACCCCAAATTCGTTTTATGGTTAAATTTCTGCAATTGAGTTGTACTTTGTTAACCAAATTGTGTTTATAAGCTTATTGTAAGTTTAAATCACAAAACAAAACCAAAAATTAGTTGTTTTTAACCGAAAATCTCTCGTTTTTTGGTTTGAAAACAACCAAGAAATTTCGAAAATCTGGCTACTCCTCACTGTTTCCGACGAGTATGGCGGCGCAAACCGGTTGCACCACTTGACCGGCGTCAATCCGGCGAGCCAGGACCATCCCTCCGGCGAGTCGCCGCGTGACTGCAGTCCTGTGTTAGCTGGGTCACTGCTGCGCACCAGGCTGCGGGGAAGAAAGCAGTCCCTGTGCTGCTTTCGCGGGCCAGCAGCTGGGCTGGGCTAGGCTGCGGGCCTCTGGCTGGGCCTAGCTCAGTCCAACTATTTTTTTTTGTTTTTTGTTTTTGGTTAATGGTGATTTAAATTCTGATTTATTGATTTTCTTTGGGCAAAAGTTATAAATTTTCAATTATGCAAATTAATATTAATGGAGATTAATATCATATTAAAGTTGTAATTGAATGAAAAGAATGAAAGTTTCCTTCTTAGTTATATTCTTAAATTTGTTAAGATGACTAATTTTAGGAAAATTATTAATTCGATTAATATTTCCTAAATATTTTCTAACTTAAAGTTGTTAAGTTTTAAAATTATAATGGAAAATTTTATTTTCTCATTAATCGTTAATGGAGTAAATAAATTTTGTATTATATTATTGTGTCATTTTTTTGCTTGCATTTTATTTTCTAAATAAATGCGTGAATGTTTTATATATTTTGGAAATATTTGTTATTACCCATTAAACGTTAATGGAGTAAATAAATTATGATTTATAATATGATGATATTATATTTCTTTCATGGATGCATATAATATGTCTGATATTATATTGCGTCGATACTTTTACAATATGATGATATTATAATTTTTCTTAGATGTATATTATAATATGTTTGATATTATATTTGCACAATCGTGACTGGTATGGCCCAAACTAGGATAGAAAATACGATCTGTGCATCGTTATGTATTTTTGTAATTAAAATACGATCTGCGTAACGTTTGTATTTTTGTAATTTAAATTCTTTGCTTAGAATAATTTAAATGAAGATCAAGATTGAAGTTCCGTGGAGAATCAAGGATGGAGATCCAAGAAAGTCCCAAGGGAGGATTCATGAAGATTAGATTTTCTAGGTTTAGGGGCCATACTAGGATCGCGTTTTAAGTTCTTCTTTGATTGCTTATGCATTTAATTTCTTTTAAATGCTCGCTCAAGTTTATGTGTGGTTATTTATATAATGTGTTCACCTTTTAATATAACCAACATAATAAACTTGAGTCCCCAAGGGTGATATTGAGTTTAAATGCTTTTCCAAACAACACCTATAAAGCCTTAGATCATGAGTAATAGGTTCTGACAAAGCAGGGTGTTGCTCATAATTCCGAGGATAGTAGGGTAGGTTTTTTGAAACTTACATGTTAATGTTTGGTTTGACTCAACAAAATCATCAAAACATAAAGTTTTGGGTTTTGAAGCAGTGATAGGTTTTAGTCGTATCACCTAATAAAAAATAAACCTACGGTCCTCTAACTAAGGTAGTCAGTGGTAGCAGGGTCGAATCATCAGGGAGACAGAGTTTCTATATTAATATCCAATTAACCAACTACTTCAGATGAAAATATGGAGAATTAACTGAGCTAATGAGTAAGCTAAATAATACGAATTAAGTCGAGGATTTAACTATGGAATAAAAGCCTAGGGTATTAGGTCGGTCCACCATGCTTATACCAATCAAGTAGGGTCAACTACTATTAAAACCTAAGTCAAGAGTCGGGGGATTAGAGCCTATGTTGAGCTATGGTTAAGACTCAACGCTCATAGTTCAACATACGCCGCATGTTCACTAACGTAATCAGAACTACTGATGTGTCCTAGGCCTCTAGTCGTAAGACGGATCTGTGCAAACAACTATTAACCACAAGCAATCAATGAAATTGGCCACTAACATTAATCACTAATTAAGAACAAACCACACCACAATCACTCTAATCAAGCCCTAGAAATCAATAGGAGTCTAAATAGCAATCATGGTATAAACATGGCTTCCCTATCTAACACCCTAGAAAGAGAACTACTCTGACATGATCGAATTGACAACAACAAAACTAATTGAAAACCCTAAGAATTGCATCATGAACTAATTGAGAAATAAGCAATTAAACTAAAGTAATTGAGATAAAGGAATAAAGCAATAAGCAAGACGATTATCAAATTGACGGAAAGCGAAAACTTTAATTGAATTGAAATTGTACTTGAATCTCTTCTACAATCCAAAGCAATGATAAACTAGGCTAAGAGCTCTCTAAGTGTTTAAGAATATGAAAGATAAAAATAAAAAATAACCTAAAAGTATTTATAAGTCCTAAGAAAACAATAAGATAGAGTGGGGAAAATAACGAAAATTGCATCCCCGTGTCATCCACCCGATCGGGCGCAAGTCTTCAGCAGCAACAAAATAGGCTTCACCCGATTGGATCGGGCATATTCCACCCGATCGGGGCCGCAACCCCAGCACCCGATCGGGCAAGTCCACCCGATGGCATCGGGTGGATGTCTTCTTCAGCTCTCAGAAAAACAGCAAGAATGACTAAGTATTGCTCCGCCCGATCACATCGGGCAAGGCCGCCCGATCGGGCGGGAAACCTTAACTTCAGATTCTTCACTCGTACCCGATCGGGCAGTTGTTGCCCGACCCGATCGGGCGAGTCTTCTTCTTGCCTTGCTTTGCTTGGCTTCAGACGCCAAGTCTTTGCACACTTACTTCTTCATAATGGGGTCCAAATACCATCTTGAGACCTCAAAGATGTCTCATAACTTCCCGCTATAGCGTGGTGCTCAAAACATCAAGTAAATAGGGAGTTTTTCCCTAAAACCTGCAAAATGATATAGAACACACAAACCACAACTATATCGAAATAGTTAGCATAAATAGCTCCTAAGAGCATCAATATAGCACAATTTAGCTTGTAAAGAAAGGGAAAAACTCTATAAGATATCGATATATCAAGCAGTGAGATAGGAGTTTATAAAGAGTTATTAACCTATCTACCAAGAATTATAAATTGTTATAATTAGTAAAGTGGTTTACTTACCACTATCACTATCTTTAAAGGCAGGGTCAAAGTCCGTTTAATTTTAGTGGGAGGGGATCTTGGTTATTTCTTTATTCAATATGGGGTTTTATATTTTGAATAAAGTATTAATAGTTGTTTAAATTTGTTTAAATAACCATCATTGATAAACTTTTTTGATTGAATGCTTGTTTACTATTTTTTGTAGTCATGTCTAACAACAACAACAACCACTCTGGCTATAATTTGCGCTTTATTCTTGCAAAAGAAAAACTCAACCAAGAGAACTTCCTAGACTGGGAGAGAAATCTGAGAATAGTTCTCAGAATTGAAAGGAGAGAAACTGTTCTTGAAACTCCTATTCCTGAACTTCCCGAGAATTCTCGCCAAGCTGATAGGATAGCTAGGCAAATACTCATAAACAAATCTGTGCCTGTCACATGTTTGATGCTTGCATGTATGGAACCTGACTTTCAAAAACGTTTTGAAGGAATGGATGCCTATACAATAATCCAACAGTTGCGAACCTTTTTTCAAAAGCATCCTAGGTTGGAGAGGTTCGAAGTGAACCGCAAGCTTTTTGAGTGTAATATGGAGAAAGAAAAATCAGTTGGTCCCCACGTGTTCAAAATGATTAGTCATTTTGAACACATGACCAAGTTGGGATTTTCCTATCCCAAAGAGATAGCAATTGATATGATAATCAATTCACTCACTGATGCATATAAGAACTTTAGTTTGAACTTCTATATGCAAGGAGGGGAAATGACCATACAAGAGTTGCATGGTATACTGATTCAGGCTGAAAGGAGCTTGCCTACTGAGCCCATAAAGGAGCATAAGGATGTTTTGATGGTGCAAAAGGGCAAGGGGCTCAAGAAGCATGGAGTTCCGTCTAAGAAGGGTAAGGGCAAAGGCAAACAAGTTGCTGAGCCCAACACTTCTGAGGAGCCAAAGGCAACACTTAAAGCCATAGTAGCAATACATGAGTGCTACTATTGTCACAGGGTGGGTCATAGGAAGAGGAACTGCCCTAAGTATCTGGAGTACAAGAAGACTAGAGCTTCTTCTTCAGGTATCTATGTTATAGAGATAACTTAAACTACTTTTGCATCATGGGTATTTGATACTAGATGTACTTCTCACATTATTTGTAATTTGCAAGATCTAAAAAGAAGTAGAAGACACGCTTAAGGGAGAGGTAGAATTGCAAGTTGGCAATGGAGCTCGAGTTGCCGCCTAGGCAGTGGGAGTCTTCAGTCTATCTTTACTTTATGGTTTTGTTTTGAGACTTAATAATTGTTGTTATGTTTTAAAATATTACTAAGAACACCATTTCAGTTTCTGTTTTGGATTCTGAAGTTTTCTCATTCACAATAAAGAAGAATTGTTTTTCTGCTTATTTGAATGATATGTTCCGTATCTCTACTAAGTTATCAAATGGTTTGTATGTTTTACAAACACACATCTATAAAAACAGCGAGAAACATAAGTCAAATGAATTAAACCCAATACACCTATGACATTGTCGATTAGACTACATAAGTACAAAACAAATTGAGAAATACATAAAGATGGAGTTCTCAAATCATTTGATTTTGAATCATCTGATGTGTGAGTTTTGCTTAATGGGAAAAATTACAAAGTCTCTTTTCACTAGTTCGAGTGAAAGGGCCAATGACCTCTTCGCCCTCATACATACGGATGTGTATGGACCTAAGAATACATTGGCTAGGGGAGGGTAAGTTACTTAATTACTTTTTACTGATGATGTAAGTACATATTGATATGTTTACCTCACGCGTCATAAGTTGGAGGCCTTTGAAAAATTCAAAGAATTCCAAAATGAAGTACAAAACCGACTTGGCAAGAAGATTAAATCTTTATGATCTGGTCATGGAGGGGATATCTGAGTCAAAAGTTCGGTGATCATTTGAAAGATTGTGGAATATTTTCACAAATCAACTTCAATAGGAAATTCCACAATACAGTGGTGTTTCCGAGAGAAGGAATCGCACCCTATTGAGTCTTGCTGATCTCTCTATATCTCTTTTGGGATTTTCTCTTGATACAATTTCGCTTACACTCAATAGGACTCCATCCAAAGCAGTAGATGAGACTCCATATGAGATATGGTCAGAACCGTTCCTAAAATGTCTTTTCTAAGGGTTTAGGGTGTGAAGTTTATGTAAAACGTTTACTATCTAATACATTAGCACCCAAATCTAAAAAGTGTTTCTTTGTGGGATATCCCAAAGAGACCTAGGGATATTATTTTTACCACCGTAGCGAAAACAAAGTGTTTGTTGCTCGCTATGGTGTCTTCCTTGAAAATAAGTTTATTTCCAAGAAGACAAGTGGGAGAAATGTATATATCTCGAAGAAATTCGAGATGAGCAACAAATGGGTAACAAATGGGTGAGGTTAACACCTCATTAGAGGCGGCCCAACATGAAAACGTTGGAGGGGTAGTGAATCCTATCCATGAAACCTACTACCATCCCTCTTGGATCGAATCCATGCGAAGCTTCTGAGTCTAACGACCGAGAATCTTCTTCTGTTGTTCCCATACGTAGATCTCATAGGATCACCATTCCATCAAGAAAATATGTTGATTTTCTTTCGACGGAAAGTTCTAAAATAACGATTTTAGTAAGTTGTGAGCCTATCAACTACAAAGATGCTTTGGAGGGCCAGGACTCCTAGAAATGGCGTGAAGCCATGAGATCCGAAATGGAATCTATGTCTGAAAATCAAGTATGGGACTTGGTTGATTTGCCTGATGGCGTGAGACCCATTGGAAGCAAATGGATTTTCAATTTGAAAACAGACAAAGACGGAAACATTAGTGTTTTCAATGCTACGATAGTGGCAAAAGGTTTCCGTCATATTCATGGTATAAACTATGAATATGACCTTTCCCCAGTAGCCATCCATTAGGATAATCCTTGCAATTGACGCATTTCATGCATATGAAATACGACAAATGGATGTAAAAATCGCTTTCTTGAACGGGTTCTTGAAAGAGGATGTGTATATGACACGACCTCAAGGCTTTGAACATCCAACAAATTCAGGGGAAGGTATGCAAGCTTAAGAAATCCATTTATGGATTGAAGCAAGCATACAGGAGTTAGAACCTCAGATTTGATTAGGCAATCAAAAAGTTTGTTTTCCTCATAAATGAAGAGAAATCTTGTGTATACAAGAAATTGAGTGGGAGTAATATAACAATTTTAGTCTTGTATGTGGAAGACATACTTCTCATAGGAAATGATAAGTCGTGCTTGAGTCAGTCAAAGGATGGCTTAAAAATCGTTTATCTATGAAAGACTTAGGAGAGGCAGAGTATATTTTGGGAATAAAGATCTATAGAGATAGATCTAAAAAGGCTGATTGAACTTAGTCAAGGAACTAATATAGATAAGGTTCTTGCTAGCTTCAAGCTGGAAAACTCTAAGAGAGATTTCAATCCCATGAAACATGGCATATCACTTGGCAAGACTCCGTGTCCTTCGACACCTGATGAAGTCAAGAGATTGAGTAATGTTCCCTATGCTTCTGCATTAGGTTCCATTATGTATGCATGCTATGCTTTGCACTCAACCAGATGTTGCCTATACTACGAGTAAATGCAACATATACCAGTCTTATCCAAGTTACACGCACTAGATGAGTGCAAAGAATATCCTTATGTACTCACGAAGAACTGAGGATCATTGATTGGTATATGGTGGAGAAATTGAGTTTGTTGTTAATGATAGGGATATACGAATTACCAAAGTGACAAAGATGATTTCCGATCTCCATCTGGTTTCATTCTTTGTCCCAATGGAGAAGTTATGAGCTGTAAGAGTTCTATACAGAATAAGCAAGATTCATATTGATGAGAATGTGGGAGATCCGCAGACTAAACTTGTTGCTCGACCTAAGCATGAAGGTCATACTAGGTCTATGGGCTTAAGCATATAAAAGAAAGGCTTTATAATGCTTACTTTATGTTTGCATTTGTAAAGACATTGATTATGCTTGGAATTGTTTATCAATAAAAATCTACATTCTTATTTAATTTGTTTAGTATTAAATAAGATGTCCAAATAAATTGTGTTTTGAAATAGGATCATCATAAACGTTGTGATGAATGGAACCCTATATAGTGAACAAAAACCACAGTTTATAATATGTCCCTAGTCTAAGGCACTGAATTGGACATAAGTGACTTGTTAAAAGACTAGCATAATGTTAATTGATAGCGCAGTTCCTTGGGCTATAGAGACATAGGGATGTCAAATTAACAAATATGGATGTATGATTGATACATTGAGACTTGACCTAATTAGATTCTAATAGTAGAATCGGAATGTCTATATTTCATAGATTCCTTGGACATGAGTATGTCTTAATAACCATGATATGATTAGTTTAGCTTTGACATTGTTAAACACCGTGCCGTAAAAGGAGGTTATAAAGGCAATGCTCAGGTTGGCTAAGAATTGAGTGGGAGTTATGGTCATACAAGATTGAATAAGTCCTTCTATTTGATAGGAATGGTGCCTGGGCCTCTTGATGAGGGAGAATTGTAAAAACGCATGGCCATGCTAAAATGAGATTAAAGAGTTGATCTTCAGTTGAACAATTCAACCTCGGTGATCAAGAAACATATTTGAGTATATAACATCGTGTTATCAAATTTGGCTTTAAGAGACTTAAGGAATTTAATATTGCGTACTTGTCTTACGGACAAGTGGGAGATTGAAGGAATATGTCCTTAGACAATTTCCGCAATTACTAAATATAAATGGGATTGTATTTATGGAGATAATATAGTTAATTATTTTAGTAACCGTATTTGCTTGCTAGAGAATAAATTACGGTTTGTAGACAAATTGGTTTGGGCCTACAACTAAGTTAATTAATCCTATGAGGTCACACAGAGTAACACTGATTAATAAATAAATTATAAGCCCATAAAGGCTTATAAGGGCCGGCCACTATTAGGGTGATTAGGGTTTTAGTTTGTTCCTTTCCTCTTAACCTAATCTCTATTTATTATATATAGATATAATAAGAAGAGAGATGGAGCAATTCAGTTAGTCAGTAACTTGACACAAAAGAGAGAAAAAGAGAAACCCTTCTCCCTAGGCGCATATCCCATCAAAAGTAAGAGAGTGAATAGTTCATACTCTTCCGTTCTAACAGACGTGGGTATTAATCGGTGTTCGTGGACTAAGTAGAGGAATTACAATTGTAGTTCTTTATCTCTAAAGTAACCAGATCTGCAATAATACTTTGCAGTATTCAAACCCTACATACCTGTTCAAGTCGTGAATAAAAGGTTTGTGTATTCTCTATTCTATGTATCGATTCATATATTGTTATGCATGCGATTCTGTTATAGATGTTAGGAAATTATTTCCTGAAATTCCGCTATTCGCATCTATGAATTCCAAGAGTAATTACATAATTGATGTTCGCTCACTAAATTACAACAGCGCAACAACATTACCGTTCAGTGCCCTTTGCCCACCATCAATCACCATGTAATCTCTAATTTTCTTCTTGTACTTAGCTCTAAGTGCAAGGATTGAGTTTAGTTCAGTATTAGAAATTAAAACTTGGGGTTTTATTATTATGAGCTCTAGAGTTTTCTTCGTGATTTTGGGGAATTGGATTATTAGCTATTAACCCTTACAGAAATGTGAATTATTATACTTGCAGTTCCGGTTAAAAAACCCATATCTGGAATTTCCTGAGGTGAAACCTGCATCTTTAATTTGGCCAAATGCGAATTATTCATTTTGAAAGATATGAGGTTGAGGAATCATTCTCTTCACTGTCCTCAAATTTGATTTTGCTGGAAGCAGGCAATTGAGAGATATGAGGTTGCTTCATCATTTTGAAATATTATCCCAGAATTCTAAAATTAACTACAGGAAAACAGATTGTAAAGTAGAGTTATTCATAAGCACTTATTAGAATTAAACAGGTAAAAGAAGAATCATCTGGAAGAAAAGAAGAGAAAGGGGAATTACATGAGGACGAGGGTGAGGATGTTGTGGTGGTAGCGTATGTCGAAGAAGGGGGGTTGGTGTTTCCTGGGCAGCATTGAGATGGTGGTTGTGGGTGATTCTGGGAGGGTGTAGGTGGGGGTGGGGGTAATGTTCAGTTTTGAGGGTGAGGGGAAGGAGTCTAAGGAGAGAAGAATTTTGTTTTTTTTTTAATTGTTTTTTTCAATATAAAGTTTAAAATTTAAATATTCAATAAAAGAGTGACATGTGTCACTTTAACCTGTTAAACAGGTTACTAAGAGGTATAAACCGGTAAAAACTTGTTAAAAGCAAAAATGGTTACAAGGTTTACTTGTTAGTGGAATAAATGAAGGTAGACTTGTTAAAAGCGGCCAACGCAAAGGTTGACTTATTTCTGACAATTTTTCCTAATAATAATAATTCTCTTCCTAATTTTTTATTTTTATGGTAAATCTATCTCTATTTATATCAAATGAAATCTAAAGGTGAATTATCGTTGTATTCACTTTTTCTTGTGAAAATATAAAATTACAGCACACTATTGTAATGTGGTAGAGTCAAAGTTACTTAGCATTTAATGGGACGTTAATGGGATCTGATCGGTTAAAATCCGAATCCAATTTGCGGGTCCCTTTTTTGGCTTTGGTCATAACCCAAATTTTTTTTCAACCATCCGTTGAAACCAATATCCCGTGATAACTCGGTACCATTTGATTTGATTCGTTATGATTTCAAAGCTATTTGCAAATACCTAATATTTGGATTGGGCCATAACCTATCGTTCCAACTACTCATCAAAAATCATACTTTGTTTTACCTCGATTATGGTAAAAATTGAATCCTTATTTCTACTTTAAGGGTTGAGTCATGAGTTTATTTTCAACTACCCGTCAAAGAGGATATTCAATAAAAAGTACCGTTACGTAAGACACCCTCCGTCTTTATTTAATAGGGACACTATGACTAATGTTACTATTCACCTTCTACTCTTTGAGGAAAAACATATTCACGTGGGATCTTGTTTGATTCATCTTAATGTATAGTTTTATAATATCAACTTTTTATAATTTTTACTTATATGCAATTCGAGATATTCGTAATGAAAGTTATCCACTGGGAAGCGTGAAAAGTACAAACACTAAATAAAAATAGAGGAAGTAATAAGATATTAGATATATCTAAATAAGGGGTCTTATTTTAAACTATATTTGATCTGAACCCCAAGGTATAAGAATTATAATTTTTGAGTTATGGAACTAAAGTTATGATTAGTTTATAGATTATAATAAATCTTGTAGCTTATTAAGACTTAAACTCCATCTCTTATCTATTTAGAACTCTAATTATCTTTTTCAAAAACTTAAAAATATAATATTATTAAATATATTTTATGACATGATAATCCTATCTGGCGCGTCCAATGCTCCCGAAAAAGTCACCATAAAATATGTGGAATTTTAGGCATAAGTTTGTTTTTAATTATCAAATATTCAATCTAATTATCTTTAAAACTCAAACTTTTTCTTTTACTTATGTAAAAGTCTAATTATGAATTTAAACCTCAAACTTTATCTTTTATCTATTCAAAAGCCTAATTATCTTTTTAAAAATATTATATTAAATATTTTATGTGACGTGACAACCCTATAGGCACGCCCAATGCTCCCGAAAAAGGCTTCCTTTAGTGAGATATGCATGGAATTATCTGGCTCTAAGATTAACCAAGCACCAGGGTTCCCGAAGTTTTCAATGTATATGGTTGAGTAACCATTTTTGTTTTGGATCGATCATTAGGTCGAGGTTATTAGAAGGGTAATATATAAACCCTAGATTACATTTGTCTCCATAATTTATAATATTGCACTTTCTTTCCACAAGATAATATAAATTGTTTCCCTTTTGCTCGTGGACATGACTCGCACATTGTTAGTGAACTATGTCAAATCTTTGTGTTGTTCTTCTTTGATTCTCTGTGCTTAATTGCATTTCACAAAATCACTTGACCTTCGTTAATCTTTATCTTTTTCGATATTTGAGTTTTAAATACTTATTATCCGTCAAATAGGTTATCCATTAATGGGTACCCTTACGTAATAGTAATAAGATAAGTAAATAGATCTTATTTTAAAATATAGTTCGATATGAGTTCAAAGGTATAACAATTATAATTTGTTAATTTGTATAACTAAAGTTATGATTAATTAATGAGTTATAATGATTCTTGTAGTATATGAAGTATCTTTTATCTATCCAGAAGTCTAATTATTTTTCTTAAATTTATAATATTATATATATTTTGTGAGATGACAATATAATATTAAAATAAAAAGCTTAATGGATCCCTATTTAATAAAAAAAATGGAATAATTGGATCAAACAGCACAAACTATACGTTTGTTGCATAAAACATCACCAACAAAAAAGGTGCACAAAACAACACGAACTTTTTCTAATTGGTGCAGAAAACGACATAAGTTGGTTTTTCGCCTGAGATTCCCTATTTATGGTGAATCTTTAGTATTTTGGCTTTTTGATTTCTATTACTTATACACTGTAGACATTCCTTTTGATTTCTTTCTTGAACATTTGTCATTCATCCTCCAATTCTAGGGTTTGATATACAAAATCAATTTGGGGAAATTTTATGGTTTCAAAGAGGAAATAAGGTGATTTTTAGATCCAATAGTTTATTTAAAGGGAAGGGGAGAAGATAGCAAAATAAAAAATAGCTAAATACTAAAGATTCGCCGAAAATAAGGAATCTCAGGAGAAAAAACTCACCTATGGTGTTTTTTGCACCGATTAGAAAAAGTTCATGTTTATATTGCACCTTTTTTTGCTGCTGCTGCTTTGTGCAACAAACGTATAGGTTGTGCTGTTTAATCCAATTTTTCCAAAAATTATAATATTTTAAGTTGTATAACTAAGGTTGTGATTAATTTATGAGTCATAATGATTGTTGTAGTTTATTGAGACTCAATCTTTATCTTTTATTTATGAAAAAGTCTAATTATATTTTTCAAACTCAAAATTTATCATATATTATTATCCAAAAATCTAATTATCATTTTAAAACTGAAAATTTATCTTTTATTTATCCAAAAGTCTAATTAAAGTCTAATTATCTTTTTAAAAAATATAATATTAAATATAAGTATATGAAAATAGATCTTATTTTAAAGTATATTTTGATATGAGTCCAAAGATATAATAATTATAATATTTTAAGTTGTATAAAAATTATATTTTACTATTATCCAAAAATCTAATTACCTTTTAAAACTGGAATTTTATCTTTTTTTTACTTAAAAGGCTAATTATCTTTTTAAAAATATAATATTAAAGATAAGTATATGAAAATGGATCTTATTTTAAAGTATATTTCGATACGAGTCCAAAGGTATAAAACTTATAATATTTTAAGTTAGATAACTAAAGTTGTAATTAATTTATGCGATATAACGATTGTTGTAGTTTATTGAGACTCACATTTATCTTTTATTTATGAAAGTCTAATTATCTTTTTAGAACTCAAACTTTATCTTTTACCATTATCCATGAAAAATATAATTATCTTTTTAAAATTGAAATAGTCTAATTATCTTTTATAATGATTGTTGTAGTTTATTAAGACTCAAACTTTATCTTTTATTTATGAAAAAGTCTAATTATATTTTTAAAACTCAAACTTTATCATTTACTATAATCCAAACATCTAATTATCATTTTAAAACTAAAATTTTATCTTTTATTTATCCAAAAGTCTAATTATCTTTTTTAAAAAAATACTCCCTCCGTTTCTTTTTGTTTGTCCTACTTTCCGTTTTTGTCCGTTTCTTTTTGTTTGTCTTACTTTTCATCTTTCCTTATATGGAAAAATTAGATTACCCATTTACCCCCTACTTTATCACTTTTTGGTCCCACATGTACCTTATAATCTTCTCTCACCTACTTTAATCACTAATTTATTATAAAATAAGGGAACTTTTTAATTGTTGTCCTCACCCATATGCCCATGACATCACTCTCCTTGGCATTTGGAGCTACAGTAAATGGAAACGGAGGGAGTATATGAAAATGAATCTTATTTTAAAGTATATTTTGATATGAGTCCAAAGGTATAAAAATTATAATATTTTAAATTGTATAAAATTTTATCTTTTACTATTGTCCAAATATCTAATTACCTTTTAAAACTGGAATTTTATCTTTTATTTATCCAAAAGCTAATTATCTTTTTAAAAATATAATATTAAAGATAAGTATATGAAAATGGATCTTATTTTAAAGTATATTTCGAAATGAGTCCAAAGGTATAAAAATTATAATATTTTAAGTTGGATAACTAAAGTTGTAATTAATTTATGAGATATAACGATTGTTGTAGTTTATTAAGACTCACATTTATCTTTTATTTATGAAAAAGTCTAATTATCTTTTTAGAACTCAAACTTTATCTTTTAAATTATCCATGCAAAAATCTAATTATCTTTTTAAAATTGAAATAGTCTAATTATCTTTTTAAAATATAATATTAAATATATGACATGGCAATCCTATGTGGCGCGCTGAATGCTCTTGAAAAAAGCTTCTTATATATATATATATATATATTGATTTTGAAAAGTTACAAATTTCTCTTGGTTTTCATTTATACATCATTGTTGATTTTGAAAAAAGAACCACTAATAACATGTTGGAGTGGTGGTTGAGCTCCTTATTTCATACTAAAGTTTACAAGTTCAGATCCTCACATTGACATATTTTTTATATATATATGAGAATGAAGTGGATAGAGTGACATTCAAATGAAGGATGGTGACACGTAGCTGATAGCAATTCAATTTAGCTTCTGCTAAATTAGAGATTGCAGTTCACTTCAGTTTAATTAATTTCAGTTCAAGATTTACGGCTGATATTGTAGTAGAATGGCCACTTGATAATTAAAGTTATGCAGCGGCTTAAGCCTATTATTTACAAGAGAATGAACCATCGTCCTAAATATATTGGCTAGTTTAATTTATTTTGTGACCAGTTTAATTCATTTCTTAATCACATTTAATTCATTCAATAACTAGCTTAATCCACTTTATGTGACTAGTTTAATCCATCTGGTAAATCTGCTATGTATTTTTTTTAAGATTATATGTCGTAGTTCGTAGTTAAAAGGCAGATAAAGAACGGAGAAGATGACAATTAGGTTGGTGTGAGATGTTTAGAAATAGTTTTGGGATAGAATGAGATGGAATGGGCTTGTTAATAGAATGTGTTTGTTTGATCTAATCTATTATGAAGTATATATTAAAATTAAAAAGTGTAAGCAAGCATTGCAATCCGCCACGTGTCACCACACCTCTTTAAATGACACTCTATCCACTTCATTCGCATATAATTAAAAAATGTCAACATGAAGAATCAAACCCGTGGCCTTAAGTATGCAATCAGGAGTTTCAACCACCACTTTAACATGTTATTAGTGCTCATTCTATCAAAATCAATAATGATGTATGAATAGAAACCAAAAGTTAAGTTGTAAATTTTTAAAATGCATATTGAAAATGAGATGCCTTTTTATATATAATTTTTCTCATTACATGATATTAATTATTTTAACTATAATAAAATTCAATGTGCAAACATCCCGAGCATCATCGGGGCCTAAATACTAGTTTTATGTTGAAATTAGGCCGTCATAATTAGTAAAACATTTAATTTGTGAAACGCTTAACTGTCGAATTAGTAAAATAATTAGGAATATTTTTACTTTTTTAAAAGGTTCATTCCGTATTTCCTTGTATAATAGAGATGTACATTTTTTTGTATTGGATTGGCAACTTGGCAACTACTAAATTCAATTGAACTAAAGATAGTTACATTAACTGCATTAAAATGGAATTGTGTAATGTGAGATTAAGAGTATTGCAAGGAACTAAACTGAAAACAAGCTACTGATAACAAGCCCTGAGTTTTGGGTAGATAGTCATTGATAGATCACGATAAAATCAAAAGGTTTTAATTTAAAATAATAAGATTTTAATTTCTAATCCTAAGGTGTTAAATTAAAAAACCCTGAACTTCTAAGTTAAAGCCTTATAACTTTAAGTTTCATACGGACTGCCCTTGAAAGAAAGATGGATGACCATACATTCAATTTTAGGAGCTCCTAGTGGACATTCAATTTTAAAACAATATCAACACTTCCTTAAAAATTCCCTGAGCCAATTGCACGACCCTGTAAGTTGAAGAAGATCAGTATAGTTATTTTCATATCTCTAGAAGTACAAGAAAACTTTTGTTAGTTTCTATATTAGTTTCTTTTGAGCTAATATAGTTTCCCTTCCTGCTATATTGTCAATACCGTTCAACAGGCCAAAATATTTCAAGAAAAATTAGTTTGTACATGGACCAAAATCCTCCAAGAAAAATCACTCCATATATAACAGATTTCTCCTTAGAAAAAAATACTATGTATGTGACAGATTGAATGCCAAAATGAAGTTCAAATATAACAAGGTATTTTTTTCCAAGACATAAAGATCATTTTCCGGAAATAAAGATCCTAATCTTTTTCGGGTCCCTAGAGAAATCTATAAAGTTTATACTCCATAGATAAATGACACAAAGAATAACTCCATAGATAAATGACACAATGAATAAGTTATTTAAAATCCGTCATAGATAAAAACCAGTCATAGATAAATGACCACCATGCTCGAAGTTAAGTTTATGAACGACATTGTTGAAACAGGCTTGTGCTAGTATTTTCTTAACTCAATAAATAAAATAGTTTATTCGATAACATTACATATTAAATTAAGGTTTTAACTCAAGGTGTTAACAGTTTAACCTAAGGTACTAACTTTTTAACAATTAATTAACACATATTGATAAATACGGTAACTGAGTACTCAAACGGTGAAAAAAATAAGTGAGTACCTAAAAGGTGAAAGCACTAAATGTTAGTACCTAAATGTAGGCTTAACTCAGTTTATAATCATAGCATTATATTACTTTCATATATTGCTATTATTTATTTTTAGTTTTTTTTTTACCAAAGAAGTTACTAATGGGCTTCCCGTCATATCGTTTTTACTAAGTTTACTTATGAATTAGTTTTATTTGGTTCCAACTACACAACGTTATTTTCTACTTCCTCCGTAATGGTTTAATGATAACAATTAATTTTGCAGCATTTTAAGGAAGAGATTTAAGGATGTAAATGAGTAAATTAATCATAAATATTTTCAAGATTAGTAACCTCTAATCTCATTCTTGATTATGTTAAAACCATTTTGATTAATTTGTTCATTTACACTCTCAAATCGCTTCCTTAAAATGCGTACAAAACCAATTGTTGCCAATAAACCGTTACAGAGGGAGTACTTTACACATAATCAATGTAAATAAAATTTCTATTTTTTGGTAAATAGGTTGGTCGGAATCCAATTAATTCTCAAGATATACTTTTATTTTGTATTTAGTAATTACTACTTTTTCCATTAACAAAGGAAAAATATTTAGATAGTTTGCTCAAAATGGACATTTTCCGAATAATAACTTACAATTACATTGTCTACTACTACCATCCTAGTTATGTAATTATGAACTAATCAAATACTAATGTTTTAAAAACTAAACAAGTATTAGTCCTCGGCGATGCTCGAGTTATTAGTTAACGATAACTAATGTAATCTAGCATGTAAAATATCATTTTAAAAAATATAAGTGATCTCATTTAGACAACTTAACTATTGAATTTCATTTATATATCATCATTATTGTTGATATAAGCATAAATAATAATATAATGACATAGTGGTTGAAGCGGTTTATGAGGTTGGGGGTTCAAATTTTCACATTAATATTTTTTTTTAATATATGAGAATATTATTGAATAAAATGCTATTCAAAGACTTGCTTACGCTTTTTAATATATATATAGATTATCTATTAAACACCTTAATATTATCAATTACTTAAAAAAACCCTATATTAATTATTCCCCATCCACCCCTGCCATGTTGCCCCGTCACGAACCACCCCCAGGCCCCAGCGTGTTGGATATTTATGTATAGTAAGGCTCAATTAACTTACACATGTATATTTTATAATGTTATGGAGTTGTGTAAAAATGACATTATATAATATTGAGTTAATAATTAATTATAGTTTATGTAATTAATTATTTAAGGTATTTATTGTAAATAATATCTTAATAATTAAATGCATATGGCACTAATTTGTTGGATGAGGTGAAACATTGTGTTGCTTGATCATCTTTAATGTGGCACAATTTTAAGACCATCATTTGCCATGCTAAATGATGTGGCATGATATAAGATGTGCAATTGCCATGCAATTTCATGGAGTAATGAAACAAGGTGATGCTTCACTAAAACCAACCATGCCATGCATTTTAATTGGTGGGTTTTGGTTATTAGAGATAATAGTTAGTTATTTATTCCTAATAACTAACTATTGAAACTCTATATATACCCATTGTCTCATTTGTGTAAATCATAAGAAAAATTCTGATTTTTCTATTCAATGCTTTCTCTCTTTGTTAGACTTATAAACTAATATTTGAGAGTGTAAACACAAAACCAAATACATAATACTAGTGTTGAATAATCTAAACAAGTAACTTAGATTATTTGTACTTCTCTATTGTATCTCAATAGTGATATCGTGTAACCGGTTACTTCGTTGTAGAGGGTCGATATTACACTATTAGGAAAGTGTATTAGTACACGCCTTAGAGAAGTGTTCCGGATTTTATTGCTTTATCATTATCTTGTCATTTTACAACCATTATTTCTAACACAGCGAACAGCCCCTCACTGAAGAAATCGCCGCCCCAACACCGAATTCAATTAAAAACGCCGCCTGAACACCAAACCCCACTGAAAATCGTCCCCACTCTTTATAACTTTTTAAGTACCACCGGAGATCATTCCTCGAATCTCACAACAACGACTTCTCAACGCTATCAAACACCAATTCTTCTAATCAGAAAAAGGAGCGCCCGCAGCAGCACCCACTTTTCGACTCTAAGTTCAGGTTTTGTGATTTTCTAGCTCACATCAATCTTTTCTATCTTATTAATATGAGCAATCTACCCTGCATCACAAACTATGGAATTCAATATGCCCTTCTTTTGAAATTTTCCCCCTTTTTAATATTTTAGTAATACTTGCCAAATCACTCTTAATGATCTAACATGTCCCCGCCAATATGAATGTACTGTCACGTAAATGGGCTACGACCAGTGTTCACGCATGTCAAAATAAAAATAAAAATAAAAATAAAAATACGATCTTGTTAACAAACATATACTCCCTCCGTCCTCAAAGGATTTCCCATTTTTCTATTTTTGTATGTCCCAATTACATTTCTTATTTCTTTATTTGGATATGGCCCACCTACTTTAATAATATTATCCTTACAAAAGTACTTGCCCCCACACTCTCTTTCTTAATAAACAATTCTAAAAAATACCTACTACCTTACTTTTTCATTATAAAATGAAAATTTAGACCCCACATCAACCTTACTCCTTAAACTTTGTGCCCAAAGGAAATGGGAAATCCTTTGGGGGACGGAGGGAGTATTTCTCAAAATATACTTTTTCGTTTGGAAATAAATGATACATTATTGTTTTTACTGTTTTGGATGCAAAAGATTGTAATAATATTTAGAGGAAAGATAACGGGAAAGTTAATGAGTGTCCCTCATTAAGAGCGTAAATTATAATTTTTATCATACATCTGGATGTACAATGAACATGGTATATCCAAGAATATTTTTTTGCTCGAAAAGTGTTGGGTGACCATGAGCATGGTATAACGAAAGAATGCTTATTCCTAATCTAAATAAGTGACACACTTTCCTAATATGAAAATGTCAAGTGACACCAAGTTCAAGATAGGATATTTTAAATGACAAAATTACATGATTACCCTTACTCAAACAATATACAGTATATTCAATTGTTTATTTAGTTAAAGTACCCTCTCTTTTTTTAATTATGGTCTCCAACTTTCGCTCTCTAACCTCCTTGATTTTTTCCTACTTTCTCTATATTCTATTTATTTAGAAACTGAGAAAAATTATTATTTATAATTTTTTTGTCAACATTTGCCAAAATAATAAGGTAAAAACTAGGTGAGTTGTTTTCTGGTTAAAGTGGGGGCAGAGACAGTGGGTGGGTAGTTTGAGATCCAAATCTGAGTCACTTATGAAGAAGTTTCTTGTCAGACAGTGAAATGCAGCCTAACTCATAACTCTAACTCTAACTCACTCACCTTCACCGACAACTCTCTTTATTATTCATTACTCTCTCACTGTATCTTATTAACTTATTCACATTATTAAATTTTCAAACCTCAAACAACCTCTATTTCTATTTGATTACTCTTATTACTTTACACCTGCAACAATACACATACATTATATTCTTTGCTTCTTCTTCTTCCTTCACCATTGTTACTATAGATGCGAGAAACAGCACCAGCATCATCAATGGCGGATGCAACAATGGAAGCTTCTTCACCTCCTCAATCTCTCCTTGAAAGGCTTAAGGATTATGGTCAAGAAGATACTTTTGCATTTTGGAATCAACTTTCTCCGAATCAACGTCACCTTCTTATCAATGACATTCACGTCTCTTCTTTTACTCTCCTCTTTTTTTTGTTTTTCTTTGATTACATTTATTGATCTTATCACGCGATTCGTAGTAATTTTAATTGTTGTTTGTTTGTTTGATTCATATTGTTCAGAGTTTGGATCTTCCTAGAATTGATCGGATCATTCGTTGTTCACTTCAATCTCAAGGTTACTGGATTTTTCTCATAATATTATGTTAGAGCTATGACAATGTATTTACAATGTTCTTTTGAACTGGATTAATTTAGTTTAGTTTAGTTCAGTTCAGTTCAACTCCATTCACTTTAGTATTTTACGGAAATATTATGTTAGTAAAAATATCATCACATCAATGTAGTATTAGCTATTGATTAGATTGGAGTCTAGAGATTTAAAATTAGCAAGTTCTAAATTGGTGCAAAATTTTGGGTAGAAAGGATTGCCAGTGGCTGCAATCGAGCCGGTATCGGAGAACATCCTGTCGACGGTGGAGCACAGGACGGTTGAGGAGAGAGAAAGATGGTGGAAGATGGGATTGAAGGCCATCCATGACGGCAAGTTGGCTGTCCTCCTTTTGTCCGGTGGTCAGGTATTGTTGCTTCCAAGTATTTTATCATCGAGTATTTCTATTTATTTTGCGCATAACCAATAATTGGTTGAAGGATTACTAAGTTTTGACACTATTTGATAATTAAGTATTGTGAGTGAATCGGATGCTTATCAGATCATCATTTCTAAAATGTAGGATTACTTTTTGTGTACAATCATGCTTACACTTTACATTGTTGCTGCTACTGTTGTTTTTTAATCTTCTTCATCATACTTTACATTATTCTTTCTCTTTTATGTCTGATTATTATAAATTGCCTTTTTGAGAAGCAATCATGGTTTTTGTTTATAGAATAGAATATTATGTTTAACTTTGATTACCAACTTGAATTAATGTAGCTTATACAAGTATAAAGGCATTCGGTTTTGTATGTGGTATTTCGAATGCATTTCCAAAAGGGGGTGTTCCCCTGCCATTTTTTAAGTAGGAAGTACATGTTTTTTTCTTGAGGATATGATTGTCGCAGGACCTCTGCCCAACTTTACATAGTATACAGGACATTGTAGTCATGTATAATCTACAATGAATGCAGGTCCTCTTTTTAAATTTTTTGCAAACGGGCCAAGTTCAGTTTTCCTATCCCCTTTGCCACTTAGTACTAGCAGAAAGTTTACATTTATGATGAAACGGATACTAATTCCAAGTACGCAAATTGCTAGATGATGTATACTTGCAAAGAATTAAGATTTTAAATAAGCTTCACTCAGTGAAAAGGTCTCTACGATTTATAATGACCTTGATTCATCTAAGAATATAGCAAGCTAACATTTACCATCAATTATCTCCCCTAGTCCAAGTAACAATTTTTTGCCTCAGTAGAATGTGCAAACCAAGCATGTCTTTTCTATTAACCAATTTCCTCTCAAGGGACTAGTGATATTAGATTTGATAACTGATATTTCTAGCCTTAACTTTCTCTACACTCACTCCAAAGAGAATTAAATATAAATCTAAAAATAGTGTTTGTTCAACTGGAATAGTGGGTCCACATTTCATGCCTTTTCCATTTTTTCCAAGTACATCTTTTCATATATATCTTTGTTTATATTCTGTCTTCTCAACCTGCAGGTACTTGCTTTACCCCAAATTGTCTGACATGTTTTTGTATAATGCTAATGCAGGGAACTCGGTTGGGAAGCTCAGATCCTAAGGGTTGTTTTAGTAAGTGATCATCATCTTCTATCTACATGCTGCAAATTGAACTGTTCAATCTATGCCAAAGCTTTCTACTTCATGGCATGATCCTGCACCTAATTCTTTGCTTTGTATTTCTTGTTCCTAGTTAATCTGTATCTTAAATAAAGCTGATATGGACCAATGTTAGATCAAGGACTTTGAGCTTGGGGCAGCACTAACCAATAAACTTCGGAGTCGTAACATTCAATCTCAATCTACTATATACTTTAAACTTTATCACAATCATTCTTCTTAATACCTCTTTCTTAAAACCAATTTTCAATAGCATTAGTCATTTTATTAGTCTGACAAGTGTAGTTAGCTCATATTTACACTAATCATATGCATAAAACATGAATCTGTGAATCACCAGATAGGCTGTTAAGTACTCAGCAAATTAGTAAACTACCAAATCAGATTGCAGTTTTTTTTCGTTTGGTGGGGGTAGCAAGTGCCACCTCTTGCTACTAATCGAACCACTGTCACGCCACTTTACTCGCAGATCCTGATGTATAATGGTATGAAATCAATACACACTGCATGTATTGGACACGGAATATGTTGTAATGTGAGATATCAGCATAATTATTTGCTATAATATTCTGTAAACTAAGCTAATATTCCATGGATTTAGGCGTTTTTTTGTCGTTACTAAAGAAAAATTCCCTCTCCTTATCTTTAAATTAGCTAAAACTGAAGATTGTTTGAATTATCTACCTTTGACAAACATCTTATAATCCCTGCAGCATACTCTGTTCTGCAAGTGAACTTCTGATGCATTTAACTGTGGTAGTTAAATATTATTTATTTTTGGTTTACTAATGTACTGTGGATTGTTTCAGATATTGGACTTCCCTCTGGAAAGTCACTCTTCCAACTTCAGGCTGAGCGAATTATGTGCGTTCAAAGATTAGCAGCTCAATTTAGGAGTGAGGGTAAGATACTTTGTGGTTGAAGTTTAAAGTGATTGGTTCAAGGCATTTTAATTGTTTTTCTTTCACATCCTTCAGCCTCAGGCTCAGCTGGTGTAGTACCAATCCACTGGTACATAATGACTAGCCCCTTCACGGATGAAGCAACACGCAAGTTCTTTGAAAGTCATAAATTTTTTGGCCTTGAAGCTGATCAAGTATGTGTTATCATCTTGCTTCTCTTTGACTAAACTTACTATGCAACTGGAGGTTCGAAATGCTGTTACACTTACATGAGATGTATATATTATCAATGTAGGTGACCTTCTTTGAGCAGGGCACAATACCTTGTGTTTCAAAGGATGGAAGAATTATTATGGAGACTCCTTATAAGGTGCGTTCACTTTTTATCATGTTTTAGAAGTTTGATGATTTGGTGCCTGTTGTGTATGTTTAGCGTCAATGATGATGTGTGGGTGGGTCCATGGTGGATTTCTTCAAATTGCTCCTAAAATTTCATTTTGAAGATGATGATTTTAGGGTTGAGTGTTTACTTATTGTGCATAAAGATAAATGGGATATGAATTTAATCCTCTAATTCACAAATATATACAAGGTAAAATTGAAGAATATGGACTCAAAATGTAGTATCAAATTCTAAGGACTATGTTCTACTAATTTAGCTCAAAGCAAGGATTTACGGACCAAAGTGAGAGAACAAACCAACATGAGATTGAATAAATTAAGTTGGAGAGAAGCTATCTCCAAGGCTCAGGTTGAAGCTGAATATTCATACAATCATCGAAATCTCATCCTTGTTGTTATTTTTTAGGACCTCTCACTCTGTCAGACTATCTCCCCCCTATTGTGAACTTCTATGCTCTTGCTTTTCGTGGAATCAAATGATGTCTTAACTTGTTGAACCTGTACTACTACTGATTAACTGTTCAAGTGGCTAAATTCAGGTGGCAAAGGCTCCTGATGGGAACGGAGGAGTTTATACAGGTATGCTTTAGTGAGAATTTTTTTTTGCGTTAAGTGCAATGGTGAAAGTGTCTGACTAGTTTTGTCCTATGGGTCAGCCCTAAAGTCTTCAAGATTATTAGAAGATATGGCGGCACGGGGAATTAAATATATAGACTGTTATGGTGTGGATAATGCACTCGTGAGTTCTCCTTGTTGACCCCCTGTTTTTTCTCCTTCTTTGTTGTTTCTTAGTTTATCTGAACACAGATTTTTACACTGGTTATAGGTTAGAGTTGCTGATCCAACGTTCTTGGGGTACTTCATTGATAAAGGTGTTGCAGCTGCTGCAAAAGTTGTAAAGAAGGTAATTTTAAGTTTTTTTTAAATGCGATTTATAGTTTCTTTTGTTAGCTGTCCTCTTTGGCACTTCATCTGTTGGGTTGTACTTTGATGATTTGACCTCGAGTTTTACTATCCCTTTTAGCCTATTTCCTTATTCTTGCCGGGATAGGATCATATCTTCATTACTGTAGTCTTCTGTTCTAATTGTCCGGTTTGTCCCCCCTTTTTACTTAAATGGCATAACCATTCAAAAAAGCAGTTCCAAAAAGACGCTCGACTCCATATCTTGATATATGTTAATTGATTCTTGATTCACCAATTGAAGCTATTTTCTGGATTAGGGATTTGAATTTTTGTTTTATATAGCTGAGCTTACTTTGATCTTTGATGTTGGAAACTAGAAAGTTCACTATTCTGTTTTACAACACCTCCAAGTCAGAAAACATAACTACCATTTAGCTGGCCGTGCCTGTTAATGATTGAATAATATCTCAACCATACCAATCGTGCTTATTCAAGACGTAATTACCAGATTAGGCCCATTAGAGTCACCTTATCATGTGGTAACTTAGCTAAAGTTTGACCTTAGTGGATTCCTGATAAATCTGATTTACCATCATGGTAGTCTAAGAAGGATCAACAATAATATGTTGCCTGGAATAGTCCTGTACATGATATTAAGTGTTCTAATGTGGTATACATGATTTAGATAATACTCGAAAAAAGAAAAGGTTTGAAAAACTAATAGCTTCTGAAAATTTGTAGACATCTTTATTCAAATTTTGGCATGAACTAGTATACAACTTGATGTCATCTGCATTTTCAGTTAAGAGATCATATTTGGCATGGATCACAGACTTTGGTTTACAATTTCACAATTTCATGGAAAGTGATTATTCTGTCATCTTGACCTTCCATGTCTTTAGCAAGATTATAACTCCAACATCTAAGCCAAAGTCCACCTTCTTACTTTTGCAACCCACAAGCAGAATTATAACTCCAACACCCATTCAGCAGGCTCTGCCCATCTATAGTTTCCCAACACATTTCACTACAGCTCTACACCTAACACTAATTTTCCTATCACAAAATTCAATCTTTCTTCACCAACCTCTTTTGATCCTTTCAACCGTTCTACTATTAAGACATTTTGTCTCCAAAACAAACCAGTACCCAGTTTCCATTCTTTTCAACATCAGCCACTGGAGGCTAAACCATCATCCACCAAAGAAGCACTAGAGAATAAGTGGCTGCTCGCATCAACTTTTCAATGCGACAACAAGTGGGACACTAACGTTCATGGCCAATGCTCGCAACTCGGTGCAATTTACTACCCACCTTGAGGACAAGGTGGATGTTTGGGCGGCCACCGGCCGGTAATGTGATGAACTGATATTTTGGGTGAGGGTACTTTAGGTAATATCTTTCAAGATTAGCTTGAGCAATAAGCTAGAAGTTAGTTAGAGGAAACCTACTATAAATAGAGGAGACTAGAGAGTGAAAGGGATGATGGAATATTGATGAGTATTTTACAGAACTTTTAAGAGTTCATTGGGAGAGTATCAAGGCTCCCGAACGCCTGAATATCGTTACATATTTGCATTTGAGTTTGTTAATACAAATTTCATCTTCTTTCTGCCTTAAATTCTGCTGCCTATATCTCAGTTCATAACAAAAGGCTTTGGTTCAAAATTCCACAGTTTCATGGAAACCTTCCATGTATCCTGACATACGCCTATATTAACTCTATATATGTCTATCTTGATACATATTTCACTTTCATCTGATTATCAGGCCTATCCACAAGAGAAAGTTGGTGTTTTTGTACGACGAGGAAAGGGTGGCCCACTCGATGTGGTTGAATACAGTGAACTAGATCCTTCGCTGGCTAGCGCAGTTAATCAAGAAACTGGACGTCTTCGATTTTGTTGGAGTAATGTATAACTACCTTTTGCCTTTTGTCTTTTTTCTTTAGCATATAGTAGTAATTGCTGTAGCATAAATGCGTGAAATTCTTTTCATACATCTTGTGTGCAACTAAAATTTTCTATCGTAGGTTCTTTTTAGCTCTTTATCCCATTTCTAAAACTAATAGTAGGGCCTGTTCTCCACAACTTATTTTCAGTTTAGTTCAGCACAATACTTTTCCTCTCACATTTCACTATTCGTTTCAGTTCAATTCATTTCACTTCAGTTAGTTATTCAGTTGTTTTCAGCCGAGAGAACAAGGCCAAAAGGCATTCTAATCTCTAAGGTTGATGGAAGTTTTGATGCTTGGATGTGTCACTACCGTGCCGTGTTGCTTCACTACCGTGCCACATCCGTGTTGGCACGAAGCAACACGAGTGAAGACACGGAATATGGGTTGAATCTTCTGCAAGTTGTCAATGATAAGTTTGTCTTTGAGGGGGGAAAATTGCTAGGGAGAAGAACGGAAATGAGGGAGCTGCAATAAGGTAGAATAGATGACTGAACCCGCCCCCTTTGAACAAAGGTTTAATATTTAAATACGAGCTGTCATTTGTTTGACTCCATGCCCTTGAATCGATATCCAATTTTTGGGCAATCGTCAAGTTTGTCAGGATATCTTCACCTTGAGCTGCCAAGAAAACATAATTCTTATTGTCACAGAGAGCCATTAAGGCTAATAATTTAGGCACATTTCAATCTCAGGTATGGTGCCAATTTAGCCTTATAGCAGTTGACAAATGGCACATTTTGCCTAGCTCCTCTGTGACACGGGTTGATGGATCTGGTGTAGTGACCTTCTTCCTTCCCTACATTTTACTCTTGTGTAGACCGTACAGGACTTGACAAGTGGAACTCATAGTTGTAGTGCTTCAGAACTAAAGACGTGTGTAATTACTGCCATACTTTATGAGAGATGAATAATTGTTATATTTCATCCAAATTGTTCTACTATAAGGCACTCCCTGTTGAACATGCTCTAACGGTCATTGATTGGGTTGTTTCATGTTGCTTTTTCTAATTGAATGTTAGCCCCCGCAAAATTGAAAGTCTAAGTCCCTGCTATACTCCTGTACATCAATCTTTTGAGTTTTAGCGTGTGCCCGTGAATTAAATAGCTGCCATTCTGATAGGTTATTTTCAAATTTCTTTCAGGTTTGCTTGCATATGTTCACCTTGGATTTTTTGAATTCTGTGGCCAATGGACTGGAGAATGATAGCATGTAAGTAATGAAGTGGAGTGCTTCCTTTTTCTCAACTTCAGATTATTTGGTTTTCTGATCTAGGGAACTGATCAATTTGTGCATTTCTAAAAGGATATTAAGTATTGCTCCTTTTTTGAAATTTAATATGCAAAAGTCAACTATATGGGTTACTCTCAATTATGCTTTTATTTGACGGAAAGACCGAAAGAGAGACTTCAAACTTTAGTAGAACAACACCATTCATTACGAGAGGTTCAGTTTCTAAAGGGACGTCCTCAATTACACTTTCTCCTCATCAAAACTAAGGCTCATTTTTGCTAGACTATGATGAGCTACCTTATTTTGCATCATGCTTAACATGAGAAAAATAAAATGATTAGAACTAAGGCTACATGAAGAGAATCACTGACTCTGTTACCAAAAGCTAAGGTCTCTTTCTTCCACCCCAGATCCATAGACAAAGAGAATATTTATAGTGTTTTCCGCTTCCGTTTCAAGGCATGGAGAAATAGTAGACTGTTGTGAAAAACAAGTGTGACTATGCGATCTGCTTTGTTGCATATCCTCACCCATGAAGAGGTTTCCTTCTTCATACTTCCCTAAGCAAACAAGAAAGGCCTTCTGCACGAATGACAAAAAGAAAAGGGGATCTCCCTGCCATAACTCGGAAGTGAATGTTGTTGATGTTTAGCCATTCACTAATATTGAATATTTTGCAGAGGAAACACATCTCATAATCACCGTCATAAAGCTTGTTGGAAAACCACATTCAGCATCATTAATTCAATAAAGATCCATTCTGCTTCTAGGCTTTGCTCCAATCTTGAGTGCCATATGTCCCTTAGCACCCTTCTTGTTCCTTAGGTAATGAAACATTTTGTACACAACAAGGAAATCATCTGCTTTAAAGCATTAACGCAACCTGGGAAATCCACTTTGGGAATCATAAATGACATAAAGGAGGCTGGTTTTCAGCCTTTTTGTGAGGACCTTGGCCACCAAATTATAAATAACATTCAGAGAGTTATTGGATGGAAGTCTGAAACAAATTCAGAATGTTTGTTTAACCATATAAGGACAATGAGTTTTGTTTAATCACCTATATTAGCATTTGTTCAAAAATATCAAGGGTGAGAGAGATCACATGTGTTCCTACAAGGTGAAAAATTTGTGATAATAGAGAGCCGCCATGGCGCAGGCCTTCTCCGGCTGCATTTGTTTCAAAGCATCTAGAACTTCGGCACTTGTAGCACCGAGCTCATACCCGAAGAGCTCTCCTGCTTGTCGAGGTCTGTAATTTATCCCCTCCCATTATCCAATTTTGCATGCTACATTGATGTTGATACAGTTTCTCCTCTCCAACTCAGCCATTCTCTTATCAAGGGCACAAAGATGGTGAATAATCTCCTCATATTATTCCTTCTCCATCAATTCTGTCACTTTCTTCCTACATTCATGCTTCTCCTTAGCAAATTCTCAATCCTTGCTCCACTTGCTAAAAAGCAGTCTATTTCAGCACAAAATACGAATTCCAAAGGTTGGTTAGTACTTTAGCAGTGCCGGACAATCTAACCCCGAATTATATCTGTATCAAACAAAGTTTGCAAAAGTTAGAAACTCTTCAAAGGTGATAATATTCTTCCGGGCGGGATAATATAGCTCTTTGCTCTAGTTTTGATGCCTGCAAATTATGGTTCATGGTTTAAGCAGTTAAAAAGCTAGTTTCTTTTCCAATGCCGCTTTTGCAACTTTTTACCGAAGCTAATGTTGTTGTAACTCGGCTGCAGTTATCATTTGGCAGAAAAAAAATTCCATCAGCTAATGGATTTACAATGGGATTAAAACTGGAACAGTTCATATTTGATGCCTTCGCATATTCTTCTTCGACTGCACTCTTTGAGGTGATCTTTTTTCATATGCTTCCCTTTTTTTAAAATTTTCTGTCTGTGAATATGAATATGATAACCACTCATTTGTGTCCTCAGATTTTACGAGAAGAAGAATTTGCCCCTGTAAAAAATGCAAATGGGGCAAATTTTGACACACCTGATAGTGCGAGGCTGCTTGTTCTTCGTCTTCATGCTCGATGGGTGGTTGCTGCTGGTGGCTTTTTAACCCATTCCGTGCCTTTATATGCTACCGGTAAGTTCACCTTTACCTATTCCAATACATATCTAATGATACCTCAAACTAATGCTAGAGAAGAAATTAGTCCAATGATGTTGGTTTTGAGAAAAAGTAGTTCTTGCATTATTGTCAAGTAGGATTGAATTGGTTTTGAGTAAGTGTAAAATGGCTGTTTAAAGGTAAATCTACTTAAGTAAGCAGTTTTAATGCAGAAATGACCTTTGCCATAAGTCAAAAACTAGACTTCAAACTGTTTGCCCAAAAGAACAATTTAGGCTTCAAATTATTAGAAAGTCAGCTTCCGTTTTTTGACACACCTAATGAATTTCTTCTCTTGTGATTTGTAGACCATCACTAGCTACATCTTTGAACTTAAGTGATCTTTCATTCCAGATCATATATTCTTCATTTGTTTCCTTCTGAGAAACTTGCAACTGAGTTGGAATTTTATAAACCAGTATATTGAACACAATTGCAGTGAGTTCAGTGACCATTTCTAAGACAGCGAAATAAAACCTTGAACAAAAATATGGATAAAAGCAGCTCTGTTTGGTAGCCTCGAATACATGGAAGAAGGGTGTCAAAGCTGATAGTAACACTAACTCAGTGGTTTTCCAGTTGAGATTGCTATTGTTGTTTGTGGTTTCAACTTCTAACCTATGGCATTATTTACCATTGAATTGGCTAACTGAGTCATGTTTTATTAGCCCCCCCCCGGCCCCCTCTCGCAACTGAAACATGCCTTCCCCTTTCTGTCATGGTTTTCCCTCTAGCGTTATTGAGGGGTTCATCCACTTCATCATGTTTGGGTCATTTGAACTCATTGATAATTTTCTGCCTCTTGTATTAGGTGTTGAAGTTTCTCCATTATGCTCGTATATGGGGGAAAATCTTGAAGCTATTTGCCGTGGAAGAACCTTCCATGCACCTTGTGAGATCACATTTTAAAATATTGAATCTTTAAACTGTAAATCATGTAATCCTATTAGAAGAGTTCAAATCATGTGTTAATTGTATGAAATACATCAAAGATCTGTGTTCGGCATCTTTAGTGTTCCACAATGAATGAGCTTTCAGTGCACGACTCGATGACTGTTTACTCTAGTTCTTCCAATCAAAGATGAATACATAAAAGTTAGATAATGTGTAGCATCAGTAAGGTGACTTGATCATTGATAGGAATATAGGGTGGTTGTTAAGTCTAGCCTGTCCATTCCACCTTGATAGTCAAAGAGAAAAGGAAAGCTTGGACAGATTGGTTCATTTAGATGCAGGTTTGTGAAAGAGTATAATCCAATTCCTTTTCTTTTGCTTGTATTTTTTTTATCTAGTAAACAAATCTCTAGCTAGTTTTATCCTATGCAATTGGAGAGAGCATTAGAATTGTTGTCGTCGAAAGAGAGACAGAGAGAAGGCACGGTTACAATTACAACATACAGGCAACAATCTGTTAAAGAAAGGTAAAGCTTTGCATAACATGTATGCTTTGGTGAACTTTACCATTTCTTCAAATGCTCATCCTCTGCAACCAGGGAAGCAATACTACTCTATGAGTTGGCTCCTATTTTAGTTAAGAGCTTAAAAGTGGAATTAAGATTTCTGTGCGACAACTATACATTGTCCTTTTATATACCAACAATTCTTAAACCGCAAGCAACTCATCCCATTGTGATTTAGCATTTGTAAATTTATACTAGGGGTATTGCGACAAATATAGCCAAAAAATGTTACGTCCTAAATTTTTGTTCACATCTATGGGCTTTATTATCTTGAGGGTGAACACAAAGTGAAGTAATACTATGCTAATCTGTATATTGCATATACTGATTCTTGCAACCTAACTCCTAAACAATGATCATATGAGAAAACGTTTACATAAGTTACCAAATCAAGATTTTGATTATATCGTCATATCATCATATGTACACAAAGCATATTTTTCTTACCAAATCAAAATTTAAAATTTTAACGTCATACATACAACCATACATACAAACCGAAGCTTATCTTCTCTCCCTCTCTATATACAATTACACTCTTGGCAAGACAAAACCGGTTCCAAATTTTCTAAGTTATCTTCCCTCAGGCTGACCTGGAAAATTGCAACCAATAACTACTTCTATATGAAGATCCAAATATTTTGTCACCAAAAGATGAAAACACCTCATATAAAGATAATTCCTCCTTTTGTCGCCATAGCTATACTCTTTCACCAATAACCATTGCTTTCAAGGGTAGAGATTTGATATACAACCACGAACAAGAATACAGTAGTCAGGCGTGAATGAGTAGCCTGTCATTCTGGTGCATGGGCATTCTCGTGTCATCCACTTTATATGACAATGCCAACTGATGATTGCAAGTCATGGAAACTATTGGTTAAAATCGAACGGTCAACCTCTTGCAGCCTACCGGCTTCTAGCATAAGGACTCTCTCAGCCATTTGAACTGTTTCAAGGCGGTGAGCAATGACCAAAACCTGCAGAATCAACCACTTAGATTATAGCAGGGCATAACTAAGAATGGAAAACAAAGTCTGGCATGATAGTACATCAAATCCCACCAAAAATTCTGCTGAGCACACAGAGATTACAGCACATATGCACAATTTATTAAGATACTTTCACCTTGTTAGCTACTTAGTTGCAGCCAGGGGAGCACACAGAGATAGGACAAAGCATCAATTTATGAGAGTTTGAGACAGCTTCAGGATAATGCCAAAAAGAGCAACTAAAAATGTCATCTTTACCACTGCCATGAATTAGTTGGAATACTGAAAAAGTTTTGTTGAGCAATAGAATAGTTAACACTAAAATCTAACTAAGGAAAAACTTCAGCACTTCTCAAGCTGTTGCTTGCTTTATAATATTGTGTGTTGTTGGCCAACTTAGAGCTTGTGCAGCCGCATATTATAAAGCGCCCTCCCAAACTCAAATCAGGTACATCCTGACGTCGGCCCCGCTTGTGCCTGCCTTGTGCACACGAGCGCACTGGTCGACCTCTTGCTCTCTTGTCGCCAATAGGCAAGAGTGTCTCTTTAGATAACGAGTGCTCGTGCTTCACGAGCCTCAAGAGTCCCATTCTCGCAAAAGGCTAGCGCACTTGTCCACTGAAGGTAAGGTGCGCCACACAATCCGAGGTCAGAAGTCAGAACTCACATACCGTGACACTCCAGACTTGTAGATGGATAAGTCTGTCCCATTTTCCAAGGTTATGAATTCAACATACTACGTACAAGTGCCAAACCTAGTGAAAGGTCAATTGTCATCACCTCAAACACAGGAGAAGAAAATCTGTCTATTGATCTTCTTGTCCACAAACCATAATGCATAAAGATCACAATAGAAGTTGTATACATTTTAGATCTTTAAGTTCCACAATCTCATGCCAAGTTGTGAGAGGATCAGTTGTAACCTCCGGAAATTTCAAATGAAAATCATGGTAAGTACCTACTTGGCATGACCTGATGATTGCTGTGATATAATGGAACAACTCTGGAAGAATCACAGGATGGTTCTTGATTTTCGCTACAATGTCCATGTTCTTTCCCATATAGAAGATTATTCAATTTGTGGACTACAGAGGTCGCACCACTTTTCTATTAGCAGCATACTGTTAAGTTCTAAGATGTTTTGCTTCTTGTCAATATAAGCCAGAGATCCTGGTAAGTTGTCATCAATACACAGCTACCTGTCATGAACTTGCTTGTTTGAGCCCCTCCCAGAATCCCAGTTGATACTGAGTGTAGATTATACCATTTGGAGCATATATACTTGACAACTTTTCTTAAAAAAATTCACAAGAATCTAAAAGAAAGGATTTGGGAGTCAATTTGATGCTTCAAATTTATGCTCCCTCCCTTTCACAATAATTGTTACATTTTACTTTTATGTATGCCAATGTAAAAGTTTGCAACATATATATATCTAATTATGTATTTGTAAATATCATAAAAAGTTGATATTTAGGCCGTGTTCTTTTGGATTGGATTAATCGAAAAACATTTCAGTTCACTTCAGCTCCACTGATTTCAGTTCAGAACATTTAAGTTCAGTTCATTCAACTCTTTTGCTTTTGTCTCACAATTACAGTTTATCACAATTCAGTTCAATCCCTTTCAGTCCAGTTTAGTTCAGTCTGGTCCCCAAAAGAATAGAGCCTTAATACGCATACAAAGGAATCTAATACGATGCCACATGACTACTATATTTTTCCTTACATATACATCACAAACAACGATCAAGGTAGAATACGTGAATAGTGACAACTTATAGAGTATTATGAGTGTAACAATTTTAGTGACCGGAGGGAGAATGTAGCGTGATGAAATTAAAACACCAGAAAGCCCAAGGGAGAAGGAAGGATGCAAGAAAGATTTAGGGAAAAAGCGAAAGTCCTCACAGTATGATTTTTCATCACACGCTCCACAGCTTGTCTCACCAACAGTTCAGATCTGCTATCCAAAGCAGAAGTTGCTTCATCCATGATCAAAATTGAGGAGTTCTGGTATATTGCTCTTGCTATTGCAAGCCTGCATCAGGGGAAATAACAAAGTAGCTGTCATTGTCAGCCACATGATAAACCTAGTAGACTAAACACTAGACATATGATGAGTCATGTTTGTCTCCAGTACTAGTCCCCTGATCCC
This sequence comes from Patellifolia procumbens, assembly GCA_947645195.1. Classification (NCBI taxonomy): domain Eukaryota; kingdom Viridiplantae; phylum Streptophyta; class Magnoliopsida; order Caryophyllales; family Amaranthaceae; genus Patellifolia; species Patellifolia procumbens. The sequence goes on from CANSGD010000801.1 coordinate 105,094, forward strand.
CTCCCAAAGGATTAAAATGTCTTGACCTGATCTCAGCCCCCACTCCTGCCAAAATAGTAAAAAAAAAACAAGGAACCACCATTTATTCCAAAATATATCAATATGTCCACTTGCATCATCAACCATCAGACCCCAAAAATATACTCATAGATTTCATTATGTTTATGGAACTTCACCATATCCTTTAACCAAATATCATTTGCAGCTGGGTTGATGATCTTTTTTCTTTAAACACAGCAAGGAATACTAACAAGTAAATCATATTGCATAAAGAATAAAGAGATTTAATTAAAGCCCTGATTCTTCTTGTAATGCTACTAGCATCCAGTCCAATTTGTGTAACAAACTCAAAGGCAATGCTATGGATTAGTAATGCGCTGTTGGCCACTGTGTCGAGCTAAACTTTCTCTTAATGGAGTACCATAAGGCCATGTTTGATTGTAAAGATAACGGACTAGCATCGACAAATTTTTTTGGTATCAGGTTGTAATGGACTAAACCCTTTAGTCTTACCCCCTCCGTCCCCCAACGGATTTCCCATTTCTTTTGGGTACAAAGTTTAAAGAGAGAGGTTGGTGTGGGACCAAATTTTCATTTTATAATTGTAAATTAAGATAGAAGTTATTATTTAGAATTGTTTATTGTGAGAGAGAGAGAGAGAGTGAGTGAGGTCAAATACTTTTTGTAAGGAAAATATAATTTTATAATTGGTGGACCATATCCAAATAAGAAAATGGGAAAAGTAAGTGGGACAAACAAAAATGGGAAATCCATTTTCGTTTGTGGTAAAGTGGACAAGTCGATCCCTCTCAACATTAGGTTTTAAGGAGCTAGCTTCTCTGCAACCAAAGAGTAGGGTTTCCAACAATAAAGAACTGACCTCTAAAAGGACTGGGATGGTGGCTACTAAAGTAGTAATAAACAACAATAAAAGAAATCTCAAAACCTTAATGTTAATTAGATGGGATTGGTTGCATGAGTCATCATTATATTTTCAGTGGTCATCCAACTAGGTCCTTTGCCCCTATTCGCAAAATGCTATATGCTCCTGCAAACCTAATTTCTTCATATCATCACTAACAAGTAACGCCCTCCATCGAGATCATCTTTGGCTTCCCAAAGTCTTTTAAGATCCCCACCATCCCAACTTTCCACTACCCTAATGGGTGCGTCATCATGGTGTCTCACATGCCCAAACCAGTGTAACCGATTCAGCCTACGGCCCTACCCTCAGTATGTACAACTCCAACCTCTTACGAATATCTTCATTCCAGGCATCTTTTTATGTGTTCCTGCACATCCATCTCGATTCTCGACATGCACATCTCTACCACCGTTATCTTCCTTATGTGGTCCTTCCTAAATGCTCAACACTCAGAATATAACAACGCTGGTGTATTGCTTCCACATAATTTTCCTTTTATCCTTAAAGCTACATTATGGTCGCTGAAAATCACAGTTGTATATATAACTCGTTTTCATTTTCATTTTTGCTTAGCTTGATGTAATACACCATCAGTTCGGAAATAAGACACAAAGACATAATTTAGATATTCTCTGCCTAACCTTTGCTTCTGACCGCCACTTAATACTGAACCTCTTGATCCAATATTAGTCTCGTACCCTCTAGGAAGAGAACTGATAAATTCATCAGCATTTGCAGTTTCTGCAGCAAGCTTAACCTTCTCCAGGTCAATTCCTATCATAAGATCTTTATAGCCAATATTCTCAGCAACTGTCCCTGAAAACAGCATCTGGTACATCTCCAAGTAAAACGGAAAAATATAAGTCAATGAGGAGCTATCTGCATGGACATAAGTATGTCATAAAAGACATAAGATTAGGAGGGTTTTGGAAAAAAAGGGATAACTAGAGTTTAGGTAGGTGCAGATTATAAAGTTAAGCAGAGGGGGTGGGGTCAAAGAAATTACGCCTAAAAGAAAGACTTAAACATTCGGCAGCTTTGGTTACCTTGAAGCCAAATTAGATTGAAAAAAGGAAACTTTTGTTTGATACAGAGCATCAATTCATCCTAAACATCATGGAGCCAATGAAAAGTAAACTATTGAGTGGGTAAACAGAGGTATGGGGGGAGGGGGCAAGTTTACAAATCATAAACCAATCAAAAAGTGAAGTAACAGTTATTTGCTCACTACATACAACCTGAGTGTAACTTGTCTCTGTTTTAAACTTGTGCCCTTAATCTCAATTGTCATAGGAAGACATATGTTGCATTAAATTATCATAAGTTATATAAACTTCTAACTACAAAATCCACGACGAGAAGTTGGTGATGATATCGAAATACTCACAATATCTTGGGACACTAGGGCAACATGGCTTCGTAAACTATCCAACCGAAATCTTTGAATATCGTGATTATCAATCAATATACGACCTACCAAATAGAGAAGCAAATAAGCAATAACAATTAGTTAGATCATGACATAAGCTTATAAGTAAAAACTTAATGAGTTTGTGATGCAAGAATATCTGCCATTTCACAAAGAAAGGAGGAAAGCTTGTTGAAACTCACCATGTAAGGGATCATACAGGCGAAGAAGAAGTTTAGCCAAAGTTGTCTTCCCTCCTCCAGAAGGACCCACAAGCGCCACTATCTCTCCCGCTTTAATGTGGAGGTCAACTCCATTCAAGACAAGGGGTAAACCATCTCCATATTGAAATGAGATGTCACAAAACGTTACTTCTCCTCTAATGGAATCTATGTAAAGTGCATCAGATCTCTCAATCACCTAGATATTTAAGATCAATATTGAAAAGCTAGGTCATTCGCAATTGCCTTCCAGAAATACAAACGGAAAAACCATGAACATAATAGTTGATGTTAGAAACTGCTGTACATTTATAAGATAGTTTGGAGGGGGAGGGGGGGTTATTACCATTTGCTGGAACCTGAATTTTAGGAGGATATCAAACTAAGGCCGTATGAGATATAAGACTATTTGGCTCGGTAACTAGTAAGATGTGCAGCACAAAGGTTTCATAACATTATGATCATTGGAATCTCTAATGTCACATGACTCAGATCCATTCAATCGTAATGGAATTTGGAAATTACCTCGTATGTAGTTGAAATTAAGTTATGATGATACAATTTTCATCTAGGTTTTGTACAGGTTTCCCAAACTTTTTGTCATATTCTCATACATAAGAGCTTCTGAATTTAAAAAAAAATCTAACTTCAGAAGAGTCATGGGACTTCAAAACAATATCAGAGGATGCCGAAGCTTTAAAAAAAGATATTGCACCCTTTGAAAAAGCTTGCGCACGGTGCTACAACTAAAGAACTTATTATAGCATAAGTTATGTTATAAATCAATGATGCAGTCTATCATATGGAATCTGCATTTTTGTTCATCTCAGAGAAGGAAAGGTACATCCAACTCCAAAAAACAAAATGACTTAAAGGCACATAAATAGATGGAAGTATGGAAATTTTAGTAGTTACTTGTTGTTGTTGTGAATTAACATTTGCAAGGCAGTCAATGAGAAACACCTCAAAATGGAGGTGTTATTCACAAAGCTGCTACTTGTTCGGCCCTACTTGCTCAACCAAGATAAATGTCACCCTTCTAGCTTTCACAATTTTAAAGGAGAAACCTTCACAGAGAGATGGAATCGGGTAGTAAAAGGCGATGTTACTGTCTTCAGAGAGCTGATATGATTTTTGTGTCAGCCTCGAATAAGACTAACATGTGAGGAGAATGTCATCTCCACAAAAGCACACCGAGATGCCATGATGCCATCCATACAGTCATTGTAACATACAATTTAATGGTAGAAGAATGTATCATGACATGTGATCCAGATAAAGCATGGGTTCAGGAAGTGACGAGTACGTTGTCAAAGAAAACAAGAGAAGTTTACGAAGAAAGGAACATGAATGGCAAAAAAATAAAGAGTTTTAGATTAACAACATTGTAGATTCAAGTACATTTCTCTGCCACTGTTCATATCAACCCCATGAGAAAATCCAAAATAAGCTTCAAAAGTATTTGATGCTCTGGAACTGGAAGCATTTAAACATGAAAAAAAATCCCCCTTTCCAGTTTGGGCAACAATTAGATTTTTATAACACAACCCTGTAGCTCGTTTACAAGGCAATGGAAGCTCTAGAAAGTAAGAAAAAGAAGCGCCAGGCAGCGGGGAAAAAGATGATGTTGTCAATACTTTACCTGAGGTTTAAAGCTTGTGAGATCAAACAAACGCTCAATAGCTGGCTCTCCTTGCTTCAACTCATTGTATGCTTTTCCAACACCCTGCAATATATATATTTTTTTCACTTCGACAGCTTACAAGAACCCCTTTCTTCTCTGGTGAGGAAGCCAACAGAACCCCAATCCAAGATATATATATATTAAAAAAACACAGGGTTACGTAAAAAAAAAACCATTGAAAAAGTTCATAATAACACTAAATTATGCATTAGAGTGAAATATAGCAACTTTCTTAAGTCTCTTTTGAATTTTTGTTAAAAACATCTTGAAAAAACATTTCTCTCTGCCTTCCACTTTATCGTATTGTTAAGGTCAATAAGAGAAGGGAATCTTTTCTTTTTCAAGGGATCGGTAGGCGGTTGCAGATGGAAGAGGGGCAGGGGAAGAGAAGAAAACTAAGCAGAATTATTACCTGAATAGGGTCAACTAAGAAAACCAAGGAAGTTACAAACGAGATCAAGCTGCAAGTGTTGAAGACTCCCCCTGAGAGAACAAGAGATCCAGCCAAAAATATGAGCAAAGCTCCAAAATAAACAGCTTGCACAATTTGAGGAATGAGGGCCTTCATTTTCTTCTTATTCAACTGACTGATAAGGTCAGCATGCGCAAGCCTTTTGAACCTAACACTTTCAGTCCACTCCATATTGCTAGCTTTGACGAAAAGGATCGATGGGAGGACCTGCCAACATGTCAGTCCGCAACAGCCCAAAAACTGCTAGAAAAACCTATTTCTGCATTGAACTATATGTAGCTGAACCTTGAACCATGTACTTAGATCTCATGCCAAATGTTCAATAAATGGTGAAATCGAAAAAAAGTTATCAACACTCTACTCCAACAAGCATCAATTTATACCTCATTCAGGTAAGTGGAAAGAGCAGCAACACTCATATGTGCCTTCCTTGATATCCTTTGAAGCCTCGCACCAAGTAAAGTAATAACGAGTGCAACCGAAGGAATAACCTTTGTTACACAAGATGCATTGACACCTAAGTCATCTGGTAGCAGTAAAAGGAAACATAATAAGTGAGTTCGGGTCATTTATTTCTCACCAAGGCAGATATAGTTGACATAACAGGGCTTATGACCATCATCTGAGCTGCCATAGCCGATAGCTGTAGAGTGCAAGGAACTATTGTCTGTCACCAGAATCGACAAACCCGTTGTAAGAAATCAAAATCAAATACTATAAATACTTTGCAAACACTTAGTTAAAACTAAACACAAATAATCCCCACAAAAAACACATGAACAAGAGCCTCACAAGAGCAGTTACATTATTGACATGGTATGGTATAGATGTAGATACTCCCATTCAAAGTTCAGAATGTGATCAAACGAAAACATCGGATAAGTTCATTGTTCTTTGAATTAACTCATTTATTCCTGAAATTCCTAAATCACATAAAAATTTCATGCAAAATGCAGATTCAAGTAAAATTCAACTCACATTCAGAAGGGCAAAAACAGTGTCAGCAACATCAGAAGCCTCGGAAGTGATCCGATGCGCGATATCCCCAGGGGAAACACAAACACCATGATAATCACCTCCTTCAAAAAACCCTAAATCCCTCTCTAAAACCCTCTCAAAAACAAAAGCCCTAATCTTATAAGCGGAATTAAAAGCTGCTTCCCATAACAACGCCTGCTGCAAGTAATTGGCAACCAATCGAACAACAAACAAAGCGGCAAGCTTTGCACCATCGGATTTAATGGCATCCAAATCACTCAAATTTAAAGAAAATTTCCCAGCTTTAGGCACAATTTTGGAGAGAGAGAAAACGGAAATTGCGCTGCAAGTCCATCCTTGAAGTATTAACTTCCATTCAGATTGAATGTAGGGTTTGATGGATTGAAGAGATGAGATTGAAGAGGAGAGAGAGTCAGCTGAAGATGATGATAAATTGATGGAAATTGAGGGTTTTAATGGCGATTTTAAGGGGAATTTGAGAGTGAGATTGAGATTAGTTGGAGTAATTGAGATTTTAGGGTTGAATTTGATGTGAAGAAATGGAGATGGAAGATGTTGATGTTGAAGTTGAGTGATTGACATTGTAGACTTGAGAAGATTTCAAAATTGTATAGATTTATAGGATTTCAACATCTTTGATGGACCTTACCTTCTCGCGCCTTTTCCCTGGCTCTCGAAATCGGATCGGATCGGAAACCGGAAAATTGTAATTCGGAAATTGGACACGATCAGTTATAGTTTGAACCGGAAGTGTCCCAAATGCCAAAATTGATTTTAATCTCGAACTAACTGATTGGACAGGTAAAAACAAAAAATATATATGAAATACAATGGTTTATGAGTTACGGGATTTTAAAAAGAGAAATTTTTAGAAAAACTAATATTTAATCTTATGCTTAACAACATTAGTTATTGGCCATTTCTCCTAATCATAAGTAAATATCTGAACATATTGTTTTATCCCTTTTTGCATCATTTTTCAAGCATGGCATGTTTTGTATTAGTTTTTAGGACATTTGCATTTAGGTTAGTATTGCTTTTAGTTCATTGCATTGAATATGCATCCCTCTTCCCCTTATGTGACCTTTCCCTTGCTAGTACTTGCATGAACTTGATAAAAGGAGCAAGAACAGGGGAGCGGTCGCTCCAATTACTGATGATCTATCGCTCCATGGACTAATTCTGGAAGTAAGGGAGACAGGAATCTGGAGCGGACTAGGAGCGACCTTGGAGAGGGCACTCTATGGGTGGAGCGATTGCTTCATAGTACAAGATTTAGGCACAGTGGACACGAGAATGCCCATGCGAGATTTAGGCTTTACCCTTATCATTACGAGATTTAGGCCCGTATTTGTAATAATCAACTAATTTTCATTTTGATAGATATTTTAGATCTAATTAGAGAGATTCTAGATAGAGAGTTTGAACTTCTAGTGAGAGAAAGTAGATGTGATTGGAATGTTAATGATTTGAAGCTAGTTTAATGAAGAATGTTGGTTGATCATCCTCTACTATTGAATATTATTTCTTTCCTTCCTCTTGAGTATCTTAATTCTTCAGTTTAAGTTTGATTAAAACTAGATTAGTAGCTGATTAGCATGAATTCCATCATTGTTCATGCTCCATTGATGATGCAAGCTTTTTCTTTCATCTTCACCATGTCTAATGAGTAGTTTACTAGCTAGGGAAGGGGGTGACTTTGTTAATCATGTGTTGACCTTAAAGTCAAGCTTGAGGGTTAGATTTAGGAAAAATTGTGTAAATCATGTATTAATTTCAGAATTTACGCCCAAATCACGGATAGGTGGGTGTAATTACTATTTATGTTGATTTAATATTGTCATTTTTAGACACCTTATCCAACGTCAAGGGGCGTCCGTTAGTTTTTGCCTTCGAAATATAGTTTACTGGTAATATATAGTATCAGTTGATAATTGTTAATTTCAAACATACTTTTTGTGAAGAGTGATTTAGGGGTGTGATTGATCTATCATTTTCTAAATATAAGTTTGAAGCATTTGTATATTTTTTTAACTCAAATTGGTCAAGTATATATTGCAATTCAGCGACCACACGTTTTAGTTTTATGCTGAATTCTTAATATGCAAAGGGATAGCATAGAGAAGGTTAAATGAAGAAGGTGACATTTAGCGTGATTTCATGTATTGGTCACACCTTTCAATTTATAGCTAGATAGGTAGATAGCTAGATAAAGATTAATCTAAAAAGTATAGTTATTGAAAATAGAAAAATGATAACAAATGGTGGATAACCTAGTGGTGAATTTGTAACTTATCCAGTGCTAGCTTGTAGGTTTAGATCCCTTTAGATGCTTTTGTTAAAATTGCATAAATATTTATTATTATTATCACTTTTTATTACCGGCTATCAAATAAGCCGCTAGTACTTCTCCTTGCATATCCATTCACAATTATGTAATGAACATTAATGAAAGACAAGATGCTAAATTATAAACATACACAAGTAAATATTAACAACTCTATGAATAAACCAAGTTAAGATGAAACTATCATTTAATTTTTTTCAATGTGTATCAAAAAGTGTATGAATGAAAAAAGTTTGAGCCTCTAAACATACAAAAAGTTCAAAAGAAATAAATAAGTTACACTCTGCATAGTAATAATAAATAATGAACAAATAAAAAAAGGAAAGTGAAAAATAACTCGCATTTCTTGTGAAGAGGGCTCACTATTACGTAAGCTCATTTCTCTTTCATCTTCTTGGTAATTGCAAAAATTGCACCAGCCACAACCAAAACCACTCCTGAAACTATGATAGTCGTTTTCAAGGTTTGCATTGGATCGTTCTTTGCACATTGCTTCTTCCCTTTGGGCTTGCGTGGTTTAATTGGTTCCTTCACATCATTAGATAGATTAAGAAATTGGCATTAGAAGTTATATTATGTTGACTCAAAACTCCAAACAAAAAAATACTTGTACTTGTTTTAAATTAGATGCAATATGTTGAAACACTTTGTCTTTTGTATTATTTGTGGAATGAATTACGGATTTGGTCATGCACATACTTTCTTCTCGCAATGGGTCTAAAAATCAAGCATTGTGGCCTAAATGAGATCCTGTGTTGTAATAGTTCACTCGTATTCCATGAGAGTGGTATAATATAAGATGAACGATATTATAGTGCTTCCTTTAATGTTTACGTGCATCAACAGTTAGTACTGCAAGATTAATGTTCTCATATCAAAATCTGCACAACATGTGCATTTATCATTCAAAAGTTTACATATGACATGGACCATCGCAGGATAGCTATGCACATCATGTTGGTCCAGTACTCCAGCGGAAGCACTGCCCTTAAACTCTTTGGGTGTATACAATAATGTTCGTTTATCTCGAATCTTGATGAAAATAGAATAATCTAAAAACTTGGTCTACAAAAGGAGAAAAGAGAAAAATAAACTTAAGACGATGTTATATAACTCTTGTCAAGGAATCAAAACAAATGAGCTATTTAGATTAGTAATCAACCATCTACATTGCTATAACTCAAATTATCTTTACGAAATAGATTCATGATGAGGAACGAACCATGTAAATATCTCGTGTAGAGCAAATTGGTAAAAAAACAAATCAACAAAACATAAGATAATATTTTTTCTTTCTTTGAAACACTATTGCACAAGAAAAACACCAAAATAGCCTGGAGATTATGCATTTAACACTGATAGGAAAATAAGTTCTTTTTTTAATTTATATTTTCATATGTAAATTAGGAAAAAGGAGTCAGGTAGCCAAGTGGATCAATGCACTAAACTCTGAACCATAAACCTTAATTCAAGCATTCGCTTAGACGATCAATAAAAAATTCTCCAAAATATGCCCTCTAAAATTCCTTGTAAATGTTCACATCCCGATAAATGAAACAAATTAAAATGGAACGAGTTTGTTACCTTAGCCAATTGAGAGGAAACAGGGTCAACTTTGAACAATTCTTTGTCTTTGCCAGGATTTAATTCTCCATCTACATCCCCAGGTGGAAATGTGACATCATTAGTTGCATCAACTAAACTTTCTTCATTTGCCATCTTATTGATTCAGTTTTTTTTATGCAAATTTGTTACACTACAAGTATTTTTGAGTTTGTGCTTTTGTAATAAATATCAAGGAAGAATGTGATTATTGAACAGAAAAAAGTATATAAATTGATAATCAATATTAACCCGAGGAAAACTAAATAGTAAAAACACAAATGTCAGAATGCAAAATCTATAAATTCTTCTTTGTGGCTTACAAAGAAAGTTCAACGAATTTGTCTCTAACTGCTTCAACCAAAACTATTGCTTGGGATATTCTTTTACTAATTTTAATGTCCTTAATTTTTGCATATAGATTATAATTTGTTATTTTAAGCCACTTTTTGAATGGTACAAAAGATAAAGTTAGCACACGTTTTTTTAGGGAATGTTAATCTAAGCTATATGTTTTCTCATTTTATAGCTCATTTTCCTATCCTTAAATGTGCAACTTTTATCATACACCCGCACCGTGAACATGGTAAATCCAAAGTAATATTTTTGATCATTGCTCATTTGAAAGTCAAACTTTTACTCATTTAGATGGTACACCCATGTATATATGATGAATAATGCGCTCTTTCATATGTCTATGAGATAAAATTGTGATATGGGAAATGAATGGAACATGTAAGGCTCTTCTCATTTCACTAAAAAAATGAAATTCACTAAACATGAGTTCAGTTAAATAATAATATCATTTCTTTCCTTCGAGATACTCCAGAGGAGATATGAAAGCTTAGCAGCAAGACCCCTATCATGTAAATGCTGGCGGAAGAGATTGTTGATGGTAGAATTGTTAACGGAACAACCTAACCGATCCACGACAGGAGGAAGAGCGCGGACCAAAAAGGCGTGACACTCTGGCACCTTAGGAAAATGTGGTCTATTGTTTCTGGGCACGCGTTATTACAAACCGGACACGTGTCGAAAGGGATAATATGTCTTTTGTGCAGAATGACACGTACACTAATCGCATTATGTAACATTTGCCATAGGAAATTTTGAAGCCTCGGAGGAATACAAAGCTACCATAGAAGACTAATTAAACTCCCATTTGGGAGTGTTAGGGTTGATGTTATGAGCTAGCCAATTTGCGGATTTTACCGTAAAATTTCCATGTGAAGACAAGCCCCATGTGATATTGTTCTTTTGAGTATAATGCATTGTTATTTTGAGTATCTAGGGTTACTCTTCTAAGCATTTGATATTCGGTATAATACTTTTGGATATTTAGTATTGTTCTTTTTGTTATGTGATATTGTTCCTTTGGGTATGGTATATTGTTAGTTTGAGTATTTACTATTGCGCTTTTGAGTATTATGTATTCGGTATTGTGTGTATTTATTGTAGTTTTTTTTAAAGTTTAATTTTTTTTATATAGACATTTTGTTCTTTTCAAATATATTAATATTTTTCAACAATATAACCTATACTGGATAATAAAGTCGTACCGAATAGAGGCACCACATGGCTCCACATCATCATATATAAATAATTAATATATTTTTCAAATATATTTTATATTTTCACTTTTAGCAGCTTTATGCAATGCCCTCGGGGCGTCGGTTTTGCCTTATTATTACTATTTATTTATTTATAGTTATCAATTAATACTAAAATATTATTATCATTATTCATTAATTATTGTAATAATATTTATTTTCTATCATATAATAGAGAAAATTGCGAGAAAGGACCTTTAAAATTGATGAGACGGGCCTTGATTTACGTTAAAAATATCTCAATTTACGTGCAACGACAATTAAAAGTTTTTTCTTTTTTGTTGAAAAAGTCATGTCTGAGAAAATGAAAACCTTGGGTATACCAATAAATTTTTTAAAAGTTTAGGTTTATCACTGAAATTATGTAAAATTATGGATGTACTTTCTCTGTTTCTTTTTAAGTGCCACATTTCACTTTTCACACTTGTCGAGACACGTTTTATACCATTTTTATCTTTAATTATGTATTTGTAAAAATTATGACAACAAGATATTTAAAATGTATACATCAAGACGAATCAAACCAGATCCAACAATACTATATTTTTTCTTATACATAAATCATAAGAGCCAGTCAAATTATAATAAATAACTAGAGTTAGAGTCAATATGTTGCACTTAAAAAGAAACGAAGGAAGTATAATATATACTTCCTCCGTTTCGCAATACTCGCAACATTAGCATAGTAACCACTATTAATCTACCAATCTTATGTTATATTTTTTCACAAGTGTATAAGAAAAAATATAGTCAAGTGGGATCTTATTTGATTCGTCTTAATGCATACTATCATAATATCGACATTTTATAATTTTACTTATTAATAATTAGAGATATTAAAATTCAAAGTATTGTATTAGATAGTGTACAAACAAGAAACGTTGCGAACATTGCAAAACAGAGGAAGTATATATATACCAGTTCTTAAAATAAAGGGTTGTAAAGGAGGGATTGTAAAAGAAAAAAAAGGTTGGAATTGGACTTGTGGCCTTCTTTCCCCTACCTCTCTCATAATATGGGCCGCGCCTATATGACACCGAACATATAACACATATATGTAACCCTAGCTTCCATTTCATTTCCACCCATATAAACTCACATTCTCTGCACCGCTTCCAAACCCTTTCAGGAAAAAAACCCTAAGAGAGAGAGAGAGAGAAGGACGCAACAAAGTAGAGAAAGATGAAGCAGGTACTCTCCTCAGACTCCATGGATATCCCTGAAGGTATCGACATCAAAGTTGATGCAAAGATCATAGTAGTATCAGGTCCAAGAGGTACTCTTACTCGTAATTTCAAGCATCTTAACCTCGATTTTCAGCTCATTACTGATGAAGATGGTAATAAGAAGTTGAAGATTGATTCCTGGTTTGGTACTAGGAAAACTGCTGCTGCTATTCGTACTGCTATCAGTCATATTGAGAATCTTATTACTGGTGTTACTAAAGGTTATCGTTACAAGATGAGAATGGTTTATGCTCATTTTCCTATCAATGCTAGTATTACTAATACTAATAAGAGTATTGAGATCCGTAATTTCCTTGGTGAAAAGAGGGTAATCTCTTCTGCTTTCCTTTTTCTTTTCATTTTTGCATTCTATTCTGTTATTTGATTCTGTTTTTGATGTGATTTTTGAGATATATTGGTGTTGTACATTTGATTTAGGTTGCATTTTGTTTGGTTATAGTGCTGATTATAGATTTGGTGATGTTTCTGTTTACTGTTATATGTCATCTAGCTTGTTTGAATTTTGCGAAACTAGAACCCTAATTTGCTAATTTGTCGCATGTTTGTTGCGTTTTGATGTGATTTTGAGATATATTGGTGTTGCACATTTGATTGAGGTTGCCTTGTGTTTGTTTGGATTTAGTGTTGATTATAGATTCGGTGCTGTTTCTGTTTACTGTTATATGTCATCTAGCTTGTTTGAATTTTGCGAAACTAGAACCCTAGTTTGCTATTTTATCGCATGTTTGTTGCATTTTGAGGTGATTCTTTTGAAGTAATTTTATTAGGCTGTATTTTGATGTGATTTTGAGATGAATCGGTGTTGCGCATTTGATTGAGGTTGCCTTGTGTTTGTTGTGATTCGTTTGGATTTAGTTTTGATTTATAGATTTTGTGATGCTTCTGTTTACTGTTAGATGTCATCTAGAACCTTAATTTGCTATTTTGTCGCATGTTTGTTGCATTTTGAAGTGATTCTTTTGAATATTATGATTTGCTATACTGTTTCTGATATAAGTTGGAGCTGCGCATTTGATTCAGGTTGTAGTTTGTTTAATGTTTGGAAGTTGATAAATTTAATCCTTTTTAATTTAGTGTGTTGGTTCACATTTGTTATGTCATGTTGTTCGATTAAGGTGGAGGTAGTTGTAGTCCCATATCTCAATAATGAACTTATCGCTAGTTGTGTTATACCTGGTGCATTGGTGATAGGGTTGAAATGAAGCCGTTGCCGAATTTCATGGAAATAATCTCTAATTCGTATATGTTTCTACGGATCAATCGATAATCGGAATTATTGTTATCCTTTTTATTGTGTTTTAGTGGATTGTCGATAGGGTTGAAGTGCAGCCGATGCTGATTTTTTTATGTAGTGATGTATGGTGGTATTGTATATTTTTCAGGTGAGGAAAGTTGACATGTTGGAAGGAGTAAGCATTTTGCGATCTGAAAAGGTTAAAGATGAACTTGTCTTGGATGGCAACGATATCGAACTTGTTTCACGATCTGCTGCATTGATCAATCAGGTATGCCCGTGTTGTTTTTGCTTCTGAATTCTGGTTCTGATCTTTTCCGTGGTTTTGTACGAGTCGTAATTGCCTGCATTTGTTTCTCAGAAATGTCATGTGAAGAACAAGGATATCAGAAAGTTCCTTGATGGCATTTATGTCAGCGAGAAGGGAAGGATTGTTGAAGAGGAGTAAAATCTTTTACAAGGCTGTAGGATTATTTTCTCTTGAACTTTGTCGTGTTTTTTCTTTTCTTGGTTCTCGTAGAATCAAAGTTTTTGAGCTTAATGTGTGTCGACAATTATTAGACTCGTTGAAGTTTCTATATTACAATTTTGTGTTGGGGATTCTCAATGAAAAAGGATATGTTTTTAGGTCATTCTTCATTGTGTTTGTACTTAGCTTGTTTCTTCGTGCTGGTCTCCTTTTTGTTCTGGTTTCTTAGTGTCTCCTCTTCATAATTTCCAAATACACTACATCACAGATCATTTTTCATGTTTGGTGATTTAATTTCGATCAAATTTTGAGTTGTTTCAAAGGAAGCTATTTAAGGTTGAAATGAATATGAGAATTAGTCATATGAAGTATTTTGATATTCTAATTACATAGTTGTTGTTTGCTATTTAAGCTTAAGTATGGAATCGATCCACATAAGAAGTATGGATTTGATTCACATAAGCAGTAGAAGTTACTAGGAAGTTTCAATTAACATGAATTTCGTACTTCCCTAGAGCTTTTATTATTTGGACGAGGAGAAATAAATTTCAATTCATGGGGATTTTCCAATTATAAGCTAGTATTTCTTAATAAAGCTTATATTTTGTTTGTTTTCTGTTGGGTTGAAATACATATGCATCAACTCTAAGGAAGCAATTATGATTTTGGGTTCATCTCTGTCGTTAGTCAATGATACAATCTGGGGTAGCTGCATCTGATTTTACTTGTGATTTTACCTGATCTATTGTAGATAATCTTGAGAATCGAACTCAAGAAAATTGTACGCGAAGTAGACATTGCTCTTACTTGATGAAACACATCAGGTGTTTCAACACCTGGGTGTAGGGTTTTATTTTTGTCTCGTCTCTCCTTCAAACTAAAAGTTGTGCATATATTGGATCAAGATGTTTTATACACCCACATTAAGCTCTTGTTCTCATTCTCTTTTTTTTTTTTTTTGTGAAAAAGGAAAACTACTACTTCCTCCGTAACGAATTAATTGCACCTTTTGCTGTTTTTGGATGTAACAAAATAAATGCACCAAACTCAAATCATTCCTATTTTAGTATAATTTTTGGTATAAAGTTACGAAAATACCCTTAATTTATAAACTTAAAAACTGATTAAAATTAACCAACGATGCATTACATTACTAACTAAGAATCAACCCCATTAATGATTTTCACCCTAATCTAATATCAACCACCACCTTCACCACTACCATAAAATTGTCAACCCTTTCTCCACCAAAAACACCAAATTTTCCGAAATCCATCACCAAAATCCACCAATCCTTCTCCCTCCTCAACCCTCGTCTTCTCCCCTGCAGAGGAAGCCACCGCAAATTGTACGATCCTTCTCCGCCTCTAACATCAACCACCAATTTGAGCAATTTGAGGTTCGATTTTATGGGGTTGGGTCCAATGTTTTGAGTTTTATGTTCGATTTTATGGGTTTTGGGTTCAAATTTTGGGGTTTTGTCTTCGATTTTGGGGTTTTTGTGTTCGATTTTATAGGTTTTGGGTCAAAATTTTGGGGGTTTTGGGTTCGTTTTTATGGGTTCAAATTTTGGGGTTTTTGGGGCTCGATTTCTGGGTTCGTTTTATGATTTTTAGGTTCGAAAATCTGGGTTTGGGTTACAAATTCATGTGTTTTGGTTCATATTCATGGGTTTTGGGTTCAAAATTGGGGTTTGGGGTTCTATTTTCTAGGTTAGGGTTTGAAAAATCTGGGTTTGGGATTCATTTGTTGGGTTTTTGGGTACGAATTTATGGGGTTTGGTTTCGAATTTGTTGGGTTTTTGGGTTCGAATTTTCGGGTTTGCGTTTTCTGGGTTTGGGGGTTCGAAATTTTGGGGATTAGTTGTTGTTGTTCGAATTCTGGGTTCAAAAATTGTTGTTGTTCATATTTTTGGGTTCGAAAATTTCAGTGTCGATGATGAAGGTGGTGGCAGGCGTGGTTGTCGGAGTTGAAGGTGGTGGGTGTTATGGTGGTTGGTGTTGAAGGCGGTGGTTTGCGTGGTGGTTGGAGTTGAAGGTGGTGGTTAGCGTGGTGGTTGGAGTTGAAGGTGGTGGTGGATGTGGTGGTTAGTGTTGAAGATGGTGGTTGGAGTTGAAAGTCATTAATTTCACTTTGTCTACAATTAAAACCTAAGTTACTCCCTTAATTTCTCATTTGGAAATTTTGCCTAGGAGTCCGAACCGACCCCCAATGGTGCAATTAATTCGTTACGGAGGAAGTATTAATTAACAGTTTGGCCTAAGCCCATTACATCTCGTAACTTTTTAATGAGAAACGTTAGGATTAAAAAAAACTATTACAATCCGAAATAAGTGTTCAAACAAAAGCTAGGAATGTAGGAGAATATCCTAGAGCTGTTGACACTTAGTCGCTAATATTTTCCTTCTTCGCCGACCTTGAAGAAACATTTGAGCTCCCTGCACATTACTATAATACTAGCGTGAATCTCTTAATGGGGTCATCTTCCAACATCATTTCAATGGCTCTTCGGGAGTCCGAACACACGATCAATCTCATTAATGGAGTCATAAAAAATTCTACTTTTTTTATTGTCAATTGTCAAAATAGACATGATTGTATCAATTTGACTAATTATAAGTTTATCATACAACTTATATCATATAACTCTAAAATTACAAAAATAAAAGATCAAGAAACTGTGCTGGTTGAAATCTGGTCAGGGGTCCACAACATTAGGAAATAAAAGAAAGCTACAAGGCAAACTACATGGATTTGCAACCTTTTTCCTTTGGTCAAATTCATGGAAGACTTGATAATTACAAGCCAGATAACAAACAGTGATAAGTCTTTGTTTCCATGAATTCCATCTACAAGTCCTTGAGAGCAACATGAAAGGCCAAAACACAACAGAAACAAGTAATCAAATGCATCTTTAGAAGGTTAAATTTGGGCTTCCATTGGGCTGCATTTAGCTAGGTACTACAGATACTTATACTATAAAGAAAAGTTACGGTTCCTGTTCATATCACAAAAACAAATGATTGACTTTTATAATTTTACCCTACACCTCTAAGCTTCGTCGGTTTTCCTTTAGTCCTCCGGGGTTATTGTGATGCCAACTGGGTAACTAAAAGTGATGACGTTAGCTCTACTACGGGATGTCCATTGATGCTACCTGATTGTGCTCCTCCTTATGCCTTAAAAAAGAGAGTAAAGGATAGTCGCATAGGTAAGCTCAATCCCACCAAAATCTGTCATTCCTAGGCCTTAGAAGCAAATCTGGTCATAATTTATGCCTGTTTACTAGCTAGTTAGACTGAGTTAAAGGCTAAGGTGATCTTGTGATAACTTTCCAAATTATTCAGTCCTGCAACTAAATTCAATTATTGATGTTGCATGTATTTCTATCATACCAGAGCTGAAGAAAGTTCCAAAGAAACAAGAGGGTCCATAGAAAACAACCAAAAGATGGCACAAATCCTAGTTATCCTTCACCAGTTTGTTGCCCCCATCCTTTGTTATGCAGTGATTAGGAATGGCAATGGGTAGGGTCTGGGTCGTGTCTGACCAGACCCAGACCCATTAATTTTTTCAAGACCAAGACCCAGACCCGATCCAGACCCATTGGGTCTAGAATTTTCAGACCCAGACCCAGATCCTTTGGGTCTGATGGGTCTAGGGTCCTTACAGGGTCTTTAGTGGGTCCTTTTGAATTTCAAGTTTAATAGTATTTTTTAATTTAATAAATTTATTTTGCCTATTTTATAGGTTCGTGTGACCATGATTAACGTTTGTATCGAAATAATTAACATAATATAGTTCATAAAATCTTAAAAATGTTTAAACTTACATTATTACATGTCTTAAAATGGAGTCACAAATTGCAACTTTATTTTTTTTTGAACTTTTTTGTGTAAATGGGTCTATGGGTAGGGTCTGGATCTGATATAGTTGGACCCGGACCCAGACCCGTTTGACAACCTCTAGACCCAGACCCGACCCAGACCCAGACCCATTGGGTCTAAAAAAGTTGGACCCAGACCCTTATAAATGGGTCTGGGTCTGGATCGGGTCTAAGACCCATTGCCATCCCTAGCAACGATAATGACCTTTTCTTTCTTATCAACCTTCTCCTTCAACTTCGTCTTCAATTACATATACTTTTACAAACAATTTAACTATGTCTAACCTCATTTTCTCCTTCTGTTGTACCAATGCCCCTTATCTCGCCATGTCAATTAAGGTATATAACTTGTTTTAACTTTACATGACCAAACTTGTAACACTGTAAGCGAACTAGCCTATGTTGCGTTGTGAAATTGTTGTTTGTTGTGTGTTTGTGACTCATGAGGAAAGAATATAGTTGGCATAAGAGTCTAAGACTATGATACACTTTTGAAAGCATTTGTTATATGACTTACATCTAAGCATAATCATTCCGCAACTTCAAAAAAAAAGGGTGCAATTTAAAAACGTCATTTATGTTCAGTTCGAACAAGTTCTCACACATACAAGTTTAAGTATTTTCTCGGACATTCATGATTTGAGTTCCTCAATGTCCAAGACTTCAATACTATTTCCTCAATCTATTGATCCTTACCACAATGTGCACATACAAGTTTTTCGTGAAGTCATCCACACGTCGGAACAAAGCATGTCTCCATGTCTTCGTAAGCACTAAACTCCCAATAACTCCCCAAAATCCACTTGCAAAAACCAAGCATGACAACCATATAGAACAATACCTTTTCACGTTTTTCTTTCTTCTCTTCGTTTTCTCCCTCTTCCTTTTCTTCTTGTTGTCGTTGTTGGTGACTATGCTTGTCGTTGCATCTTAGAAGCAGAGCTCCACATAGTCCCTCATTGCCGGCATATATGGATGGATCATCGAGAGTCTGGAGTTGATTCCCTGTTGAAATTTCTGCATAAAGTTTATAGGTAGACAAGTTTAGGCTGCTTAATGAAGTTAAGTAAGACATGCTAGACAGAATTATTCCAGAGATATTATCTTTAGAGAGGTCAAGAGATTCGAGCGCTCTCATTTCACTGATCTTCTCCGGTATATTTCTTGTCAAATGATTATAGGACAAGTTCAAACCTACTAATCCTGATAACTTTACAATATCCTCTGGTATTGAGCCCACTAAGCCATTACATGAAACGTCCAAGTCTCCCAAAAATACCAACGTTGAGGTGTACTATTGATTTGCCCTTTTCAGTAAAATCATAGCATCCTCTTCTTCTTTACCATTAGATGAGCTATATGCTTGGCTGCCCACATACTCTGTGTCATCCCCGAAAAGTTTGCAAAACAAATGGGGATAATTCCTGTAATTATGTAATCAGCTAAGTCGAGGATCTTAGGAAAATGGAGTGAGTACAAGTGTGGAGGGATAATGCCTTGAACTTGATTCTCTCAGTCTAAGAAGGCTAAAATATGCTCCATTTGAGTGTGAACCCCAATTAGACAATTCCCCTGTTAACTTATTTTCACCAAGATTCACAATTATCAATGGTATATTAATCGGTGTCGAAGGTATTTGCCCTTCAAGGAAATTGTTGTTCAAATTAAGATATGCCAACTTTGGTAGTAGTCCAATAAACTTGGGTATTGTCCCAGATAGTTTATTATAGGACAAGTCGAGAATAACAAGAGATGACTCTGATGTGTTTACCCTGCAGTCAGGGATTGTACCAGAGAGCTGGTTATGCTGAAGACGCAGGAGCTCCAAATCCTTTAATTGGCACAATGAAGATTCAACTTGATCATACTTAGCAAATGGATCATACAGATGAAACTTTGTAAATGAGTTATATGAGAGGTCTATGGATGAGAGCTCAGAAGAAGGAGGAAAGTGTGGGATTGAACCTGTAATATGATTGGCAGAAAGATTCATTTCACGCAATTTCATGCTTGGAAATCCCTCTGGTAGCTCCCCATAAATATAGTGTCTCATTGTTACAATATACAAAAATGGAGTGATTATTATGAAGACATTGTGACAAGTCACTCCGTGCCATGAACAACAATCTTCCCTTATCCATGACGAGAGATGGTTTCTGTAATCAATGAGGCTCCCCTTAAACTAAATACATTATTGCGCAACAAGACCAATACATTTTGTTGCGAGAAAATTGTTACTGATACATAAAAACAGTAGGGTTCATCATATTTAACAAGAACAATGCTGCATATTCAAATCACATAACTGAAGTGCATTAACAAAAACACAGACATTTTATTTCGATAATCATTCATAAACATCAAAACAGTAGAATTCATCATATTTAACAAGAATATTACTTAATAACCAAAGACGTTATTATGTTGCGAGAATAATCATTCCTTAGACATTTAACTTAATGAAGTCTACTTCACTTCATGTACTTTTGTCGAAATTTCTGTCTGAAATCGTTTCTGATAGTATCATTAACGAAGCGTTGAACTCCCTTCGACTCACCACATACCCGAGCTTAATTCTTGAACACGACATCATCGTCTCACCTTCTTTTCACGTCGAAATTATCAACAAGTAAAGGATTTCCTCTCATAAGTTTCAAATCTTCCTCTTGTTGTTGTTCTTTATCCTTTGTCAACTTGTCCTCAATTCTTTCCTTCTTTATTTGTTCAAACACGACTAAAAGTTCTTCATTATCATCCTCATCACTTTCATCATCACTTCTACCATCTTTCGATATAAGATCCCTTCGTTCACGCTCTTCAAGCTCGTCAAAAAGGTTCCTCTTTCGAGATTCATCGTGTCTGTCTCTCCTCGGCTTTAGCTTTGTATGAGCAGCAAACCATAGAAGAATACTTCGATGATGCACCAAAAATTCTTGTACCACCTTGCTCGTTGCCACCCTTTGCCGGTGCCCATGTAGGTCTAGCCGCCGTCGTCATTCTTTCTTATTAGCCTACACAATATACCTTCTTTGACTATATATATTAGATGAAAACTGAAATAAATGAATCTAGGTAAAGTTGTTATATTAATGCTCAATCTTAAGGTTTTTATTGATCATCAACGAACGCTTTCATGAAATGGTGCCGAAAAAGAAAATAATTCCCATAATGGTGTTCAGTTAGACTAATTCCGTTTTATGGTGTTCAATTAGGTTTGGATGTGGAAGTTTGGTTTGTGATATATAAATAATTCTCATGATAGTGTTCAATTTACAATAATTTCGATTTATGGTGTTCAACTAGGTTCGGGTGTGGAGGGTTGGTTTAGGTTAAAAAAATAACTCTCATAACGTATTCAATTTACGTTAATTCATCTTTATGGTGTTTACCCAATCTGCAACATCTGTAGGCTATTTTTGTTTAACAATGTATTTCTTTTTCTTACGCGAAGAGGTAAAATAAACCTTCTAAGCTCATTTATCAAAAAATTTCATACAAATTGGACATGTGTTCTCCAGAAACTTAGAAGATGATATCTCAACATAGCAACCCCAAGCAGCAAAAACAAGGTCAACGTGTGTAATTTGATATATAATGTCATATAAAGTGTTTTCTCGCAAAATTATATAATAGAAGTAATATCATTATTTTTGTGTAATTTCACAAAACGTATAACTTATAAGGTCTTGCTTTACAAAATTTTCAAGTTAATCATACAAGTAATGTCATTATTTTTGAAAAACTAACAACAAAAAATGGAATCTAAAAATAGAAAATTATAATGAACAACTAAACAAGCGCTTAACTTTTCCCTTTCATGTATTCTAATCTGTTGGGCGCATAGAAGGAAATCTAACTACAGGGCAAATCTGGGTACAACTTGAGCAACGATCGACCCTAGGCCCAAGGTACGGAAGCCTAAGTTTACTTATTTATTTGCTTTTGTGTATTATAATAACAAAAGGCTTAATGATCGGAGTTAATTAGATGAACACTTTCTCAAAGTAGTGCTTAAAAGAAAATAATATCAAGTTAGGTGTTAAAAAAAAAATCCATGATTTGGTGTTACTTATGCTTGGCTTAAGGATCCTAATTTATTTTGACTCCGGTTCACCAACCCTAATCTTTTATCTACCCATTTTTTCCAATCCTAATAATTCCAGGCCAGGCTTATTGAAAGATAATTACAGTGTTTTTGGTGCTTGGAGTTTCTATGTTTAAATATTATCTTCTAAGTTTTTGGAGAACACATGTCCAATTTGTATGATTTTTTTTGATAAATGAGCATAGAAGGTTTATTTTACATCTTCTCGTAAGAAAAAGAAATACATTGTTAAACAAAAATAGCCTGAAGATGTTGCTGATTGGGTAAACACCATAAAGATGAATTATCGTAAATTAAACACCGTTATGAGAGTTATTTTTTAAGACAAACCAACACTCCACACCCGAACCTAGCTATTTGAACACCATAAATCGGAATTATTGTAAATTGAACACCATCATGAGAATTATTTATATATCACAAACCAAACCTCCAAATCCAAACCTAATTGAACACCATAAAATAGAATTAGTCTAAACTGAACACCATTGTGAGAATTATTTTCTTTTTCGGCACCATTTCAGAAAAGCGTTCACATCATCAACAGGTATATATATATATCCGTATATATAAGCAATCACCTAATTAGAATCGTTTTAGGAAAGCAAGAACGGTTATTCTAGGGTTAGCACAAAATTATTTTTGTTTTGTTGGACTTGGAATTGTATCAGAAAACAAATTCCTATTCCTAGTCATATCTTTCTTAGGAGATATCTTGTTGGAAAAAGGAAAGTGAAACTAATACTATGATGAGATTTGATATTAAATCAAAAAATAATATAATGTAATTGTATATAATAAAGAAAAAATAAGAAATTTTTATGGATACCCCTATTCATAGTCATTGTATATAATGTAATTATCCGCTTGACTTCTTTTTTTTTTGAAGAGAAACAAAATTTAATTAGCTTCTCTTAATTAGATACCCCTAAACTAGACTTATTAAGTGGACTAGTCGAGTTGGATTAAGGTTAAATGATTTCGGGTTCGGGTCAATTTTGGTCGGTCACTTTTTGAGTCCGGGTCCTCCAATACTTGTTGAAGACACACTATTTTTGGTAGTAGGGAGGCAATGAAGTCTTTTGTGACTTGTTCCACCAAAAAGCATCTTAAACCCTAGGAATAAAGGATAATTGACTTATAAAAAAAATTAAGATAAATAATATTCAAATCTATGAAATTTATCATAAATATTATGATATTATCTTCTGACTAAGATAAATTTGTTACCATATTTTTGGTCTCCACACATATGATAAACACATCATCAAGATATTCGATCAGTAACAAATTAATTCCATTTCTTTTCCTCTTCCTTCTCCAAAGATAACTTTTTAGGTAAAACAAAAAATAAAAAAAAGATAAAAGTAATTCAGAGATGGCGTTAGAGAAAGTTTCCTTAATCCCTATAGCAAATAGAATTTGGCTACAACAAGGATTTCATATTATTTTGTTCACATGGGTTTATTTCGGAATTGCTTAAATCAATCACTATATATATATATTGAATTATTGAAAGCTAGCCCTCCTTGCAAATTTGCAATAACAACTCTCTTTCTTCTTCTTCATTCTTAATCATAATTGTGTGTTTATTCTTCTCATTGTAAGAACATCGTTATGTCTTCTATGGCGACGCGACGAAGTGGTAGCTTGAAGAAAAAGAAAAGTGCTACTGTGTCTGTGGTGCCGCTACCTAGTGAAATGCTAATGGAAATCATAAGCAGACTTCCTATTAGTACTATCCTTCGATGTCGCGGTCCGCCTTCATCAACACCATATAGTACTGGTACTAAAATTTTTGAGTTTAACCAAATTACATTAAACCCTCACTTTGCTAGGTTATTCCAACACCATAATACTATTTCTCCTGCATCCACTTTCATAGCTTTCTCTAACAAAGAATCTTATTTGATGGAATACGAGAGCGATACAACACTCTCGTTGCACATAATAAACTTGACGTTTCGAGTTGTATGAAGGGTAACCAAGTCCAAAACACAGTAATTTCGACTTTAGGTGTTGTGAATTCATGCAATGGTTGGCTTCTTGTTTGGCATGTACACAAGACTGATAGTCCCCTTCGATTAGCAGTCTCTTTGCGGCTAGTTAACCCCATTACTCGTCGTTGTTTCCTCATACATAAGAAGCAACTATTTGACACTAACAATTTGTTACGATACAAGCCAAACTACGCGTTAGGGTATAGCCAGAAAACGGGTCAGTACAAAGTAGTACGTTTTATACAAAACGAATATGATTGTGTAATTAATAATCACTATAAAGCTCTTGAGGTCCTAACCATATTAGACGGTAGCAAAAATAATTGGAGAACAATTAAGATTAATGAGGATGGTTTTAGTGTGTTAAGTGAACCGGTTGTGTTGAATGCTGCTATCCATTGGTTAGTTCTTTATAAAAATGGATATACCAAGTCAATCTTAAGGTTCAACATCGATACGGAGGTGTTCGAGTTTTTTCCTACACCGGACAGCGGAAATCCAGACACAGACGCTAAGGACTTTGGCGAGTCGGGTGGATTACTCTTTGTTGGAGCCACCAAGCCATTCACCTGTTTTGATGGTCTAGAATT
Organism: Patellifolia procumbens; assembly: GCA_947645195.1. NCBI lineage: Eukaryota > Viridiplantae > Streptophyta > Magnoliopsida > Caryophyllales > Amaranthaceae > Patellifolia > Patellifolia procumbens. Next base: position 129,893 of record CANSGD010000801.1, read on the forward strand.
TTGGGTAATGAAAGAATATGGAGTGAAAGAGTCTTGGGTTCGAGTTTCGATGATTGATCCCGATCCCCGTTTTGAAATGTTGCATCTTATTCAAGTGCTCGGCAATGGCAAGATCTTGATATATTTAGCTTTGAAAAATAAATTTGAGATATATGATATGTATACGGGAAACAGAAAGTCTATACTATTTCCTGGGGTAATAGATAAGGGCTATAATTTGCGTTTACTACCATTTGTTCCTAGCTTCTTCTCATTGAAGGCCAATGATAAAAGTCTATGATAAAATGTCATAAGATTGTGGTCTTATTGTAAGAACTTAATTGATTGACTGTATAAACAAATACAGTATTATACTATTATGATTTATATTAGATTTACATCATTTATCTTGTTTTCAATAATCGTGAGATTGTGAAGTATTCAAGTATTGAATGTTTAGTAATGGAAAGCTGTATACTTTGGTTTGTAACGAGTACACAATATAAAGTTATATTGAAATCAAACTCGTTGTTGGTCCGGGCCTTGTTTAGATCCATAAATTAATTTCCTTAATTAGTCTTCACCACTGGCGTCTATGAGATGAGTACCAGTCATGGAAGGACGAAGAGACAATTGCTAAAATTCATTATATATCTATGTATGTTGACAAAGCACAAGTAGTAATTGAACACATCCGCGGCTGTTCCTACGAAGAAACATTTATGATATGAGAACATATGTTGTATACAGGGGGTGTAAACGAGCTAGATTTACGTGAGTACTACCCGTTCATGTTCAAACTTTTTAATTTGACCGATCCTATCTCAAGCTCGAGCTTTTTCCTGAGTTTACTATTTTATTCAAGCTCAGTTCATAAAAAAAATGTCATGTGCAAGCTTGATTTATTTATTGATCTAGCTGAGCGGCTAATAACCAAGTTTTTTTATTCATAAATAAGTTTTGGCAAACAAGCTTATATCATAAACGTTTAAACGAGCTTTTGTTCATAAACATCTAAATAGGTTTTTGTTCATAAATATCTAAACGAACTTTCACCTAGTAGATTTACCGAATGAATAATACTAGTCTTTAAATGATGAAAACGTGATGACTGATTGGATTAAGTTCGCTACTAGATTGAGTAAATTGGTCCGTAAATAGATTAAATTAATCATTATATTTAGAAGAATAGTTCTTTCTCTTTTAATATTGGACTTGGGCTGCTGCCTAATATAAACTTAAACACTAAAACGGGTGAAAGTTACGTTGTCTTTTAGAAACCAACTCAATCTAATGACTCCTCCTTAGTTATGAAAATTTTTTTGTGCTCCGGGCTCCGTGCTCCGGGATGACATCACCCCCGCTACCCCAGCTTGCCGCCGCTTAACCCTAGCTCCGGCGACGCTCAGCCTCCTGCCATCAACACCCCTCTCTCTCTCCTTCCCTCCTTCCACAATACTTCCGGCGATTTTCATCGACACCCAACCGGCAAGCTTCGGCGCTCCACCACACTCTCTCCTCCTTCCCTAAAACTTCAGGCGACCTCCATTAACACCGGCAACGTCGATGAGCAACTTGGACCAGATGTTCTTTGAATTTTTGGATGATGTTCTGTCAGATCTGGTTTTAATCCTCTTCCAGGTCATTCGTTTTGTTCTTTTAAAATACTTGTTATGTTCTTTTGGTTATTCTTCTATTTTCTTTTGGCTATTCTTGTATGTTCTTGATAATTAACACCTATTTTTTACTTTTTAATATTCCTCTAAATATGTTTAATGTTATTTTGATGATAAAAAACATCTTGTTTTTTGAATTTTCGTATTTTGTTCTTTATGTTTCAAGGAAATGTTCTTTTAAAATTAATAGTTCTAAAATTATTTTAGTAAGTATATGTTTTTTGAAATTTTGTATTTTGTTCTTTGTAAAAAAATAATTTTGATCTTTGAAATATCGTATTTGTTCTTTTTGTTTTAAGTAAATGTTCTTTTAAATCTGTCATAATATATTTTTTGTATGTTTTTTGAAATTTCCTATTTTGTTCTTAACACAAAAGTATATTGGTCTTTGAAGTTTTGTATTTTGTTCTTTTAATAAAAGTATGTTGTGCTTTTGAAATTTCGTTTTTGTGTTCTTTTCGTTCCAAGTAAATGTTTTTTTTTTCATTTTTTGTTCTTCCAATGTTCACTATATGTTCTTTGTAGTGCTGTTAGGGTTTGAAGTTTTGGAACTTCGTTGCTGCTGTACCGGAGATGACGTCAGGGCCGGAGATGGCGACGTCATCCCGGAGCACAGTGCTCCGTGCTCCTAGGACCACCAAAAATGCACTACCTTAGTTACAGAGAGTTTAACCTTAGTAAAAGATTAACACTTATATTTTTCCCTTCTAGATAATTTATTTAAAAATTTAAAAAATGTTCCAATATCTAAAACAATGAAATATCATTTAAAAAACGAAACAAATTTTTGAGAAAAAATAATAATTAAAAGACGAAAATCAACCCAGAAGAGCGAATGGACAAGATTCGAAAGTGATAAGACGAAGGAGGAAGAGAAGCTTGGCGGTGTGGGAATGGAAGTGGTGCTGGTGATTGTGCACATGGCTGTGGTGTTGCTAATAGTGGCCATTGTTGCGGCGATGCTGGTGTCGATTTGCAGTGAACAGGTGCCGGTTTGCTGTGAGCAGAGAGATAGATAAAGAGTTGGAGGGGGGGCCAGAGGCTAGGGTTTTGGAGGGGGGCCAGGGGGCTAGGGTTTTGGATGGGGGAGTTTAGAGATGGGATGAGGTAGGTTTTTAGCTTTTATATTAGGGGGTGAGTTATGAATCTTTTACTTAATCTAGTATAGGGATAATTGATCTATTGCATTGATATTAACTATCTTATGTATTGATCTAATATGTTGATGATTGATCTAATACATTGATCTTAGTCATCTTAAGCGTTGATCTAATATATTAATATTGATTCTACTATTAAGCTACTATTACTATTAATATTGGTACTCGTGTCATTGTTATTGTTATTATTGGTATATGTAGCAAATAAATTGAGACGAAGACATGGTTGTTAAAATCTCGATTCAAATCGAAGAATCTTACGATTTTACAATTCAATTATGGTCATACGATTTGATCTACGATTTTATTCATTTTTAAAACCTCATACATCTAAATCAAAATTATTCAAGCTACCAAAGCTATTAATAGACATATGGTTAAATATATTTAATGGCTAAACACAACTTTTGTCAAATATTAGACATTTTGAACTTATAAAATGAGCAATATTTAGAGTATACATGATTCTTCAATTCGATTTTACGATCCGATATACCACTTATCGATTCAAAGTAGAATCTCAATGTTAAACAAGAAGCAGGAATGAAAAGAATTTCTTTAGATGAGAGACTACGAAATGAATAAATTTCGCACCTTAATTAATAAATATTGTGTATAAATGAGTTTGTAAATCGTGGATAACACAACAAAAGGTAATAATGAATCAACATATCCTACACCAAACTAACACTACACAACATAGGTGTATTCTCTTTGTGTTGAAGCATTCTTGTCTTAAAACGCAAACACCTCAAAAAAAGGCTGAACATCTTGCAATGTCACTGTAATGATTTGAGGTGGAAAACTTGGCAGCTTGGCTTGAATGACAGTTCAGTGCTAGCCTGTTCGAACTTCTTGGCAGCAGCTTCATTCACCTCCAATCCAATCTGAACAAAAAAACGCACCCACCACGACTGACTGCGCATTTTAGCCTGCAGGAAGATTCATCAAGAAAAAGGAAATGTCATATTCTGTGGGAATTCATGGAATGCCACCTTGTAAAGGTTGCTTGGTTGAACATATGAAGAAATAGTTCTAAGTCATCACCGCCTAGATATAGCAATATCCAATGAATGATCCATCACCCACTTATCACCTGCTCTGTCATCCATTTTTATAAATTTTTTTACATATCTATCATTTTTTGACATTAGTATAATTTTTCTCGTTTGATTATTATCATTTACTTGACATGTTTTCATAAACTTAACTTAATTTGACATGAAATTAATGCATAAACTGTCATTTTGCAAGTTTTAATTTACCTTTTATTGTTTGGATTATCACTCTATCCACCCGGTTCAACCGCGGGTGGTATGGATGCAATACAGGTGATAGTCTTACCGAATGCCGGATGGATGGGGGAGACTCGGTCTAACCGGGTGATGGCTCACCCGACCCAAATCCCCCCCACTGCCATGACAACGTCTCTTAGTATGTTAGCACTAGGCACTTATGCTTTTCTGGCAGACCAAACTAATGTAATATGAATTTATGATTAAAAAATCACCATAACACAAGTCATTAAGCACTCACCGGGCGTCCAAATTTGGATAGCTCCGTAAGTCTGGCTCTCTGCTGACCAGGATAACCTATGCATAAAAGCATACAATGAAATAGGTAACTAGACAAAATCTGGATAGCTGACAACAAAAAGGTCTTTATCTTTATTGACCAGCATCAAGAAATCTAGAGAAGTCCAATTCATCTTACCTCAAAGCATAGTCTCGTAGTCAGAGGTAAAACAAGAAGATGAAATAATAAAATTCCTTAAAGACATCATCTTTTCAGAAACTTTCTGCAACGTATTCAAAAATGAAGTAAACCAAGGAGGAAGAAAAAGAATAAAAACATACCTGTGAATATCACAATGCCATCAGCAGCCACTCTTGCCAATTCTGGAAGAGTTTTGTTCAGATACTTTGGTGAGAGGTAATCTAATGCATCTGAGACAATAACCAGCGAAAATGACTGTGATCTATATGGCAACGGGAATTTGATATCAGCAACACGCACAATGGCTTTTCGCACAAGACTTTTGCAGTTTGAATCTGCATCCTCTAAATCATAAGGTTCCACGCCCCACGCCTCAGTATCCTCTTCTTTTAACAGCTTTGAGACCACCGAACAGGTCTCCGGTCCAACGTGTAAAACCTTGTGCATGCCATCGCCATAGGCTTTCTTCAGAAGAGGTATTGCCCTTTGAAGTTCTAGTGTTCCCGAAAACTCACCTGTGTTGGAAGTTAACAATAGATTTAATCTTAGAGATGAGCCAACAAAGGCGGACAGCAGAAATTGTAAAAAACAAAAAAAAAAAGGTCGACAGAATTAGCGAAAACAGATGTATAGTATGACCAGTTCTTGCTAAATAAGCTGCAGAACATGTTGCCAAACCATGTTTTTGAAGCAAATTTTTCGGACAAGGACGTTATGACTATCAACTAGAACTTAAATAGGCTAAAGTATAATACTTCATAGTTGATTGAGTGATTTTTTGGAGCTATCGAAAGAAAGGAAGTCAAAAAGAGAACATGAACTCTTGTCTAAGGAACTTATTCAAGGTTTTCAACTTTAAGTTTCTTGTCACAAATTGTTTCTTACAGGCTCTTAACCTACACAAACATCATCACATGTGAGATCAACAGCGAAGTTTGTGATTTTGCTTTTAAATACATTTATACTTAAAGATTTAACAATGTGCGATACAGGCGTGCGATCCAGGCGTGCATGCATAATTGCTTGATATAGAAAAGCAAGAGGATATAAAAAAATCTATTTGCAACATAAAACCTAGAAGTATAACTGATGGCTTTTGAAATAATAATGTCAATCAAGAAAAAGATTACACAACTTCTTTTCTGTTATAATGAAAAAAAAACAGATGTAACGAAACGTCTAATTGAATAAAATGTGGATGTGAATCAAGTTGACCCACGGAAGCTAAAAATCAGCCATAATAGTAAACATATCTACCTTCAATCCTGTTCACGATGTCTTTTTTACCTGCAAGATACAAGCAGTCGATTTAATAGCTGGTCATACGAAATTCCTTTAGGGAGAGGGGTTGAGCTCTGCAAGCTTTAGAAGCAATCAGATAAGCACGTCGAAACAAGGTTGAAAAAAGGACTTTTTTTTTCATAAACACAAGAAGCAATAACTTGGTTGGTTTGGGAAGAAAGCAACTAGGAAATGGAGGTCCATTAGAATATGAGTGGAAAAATCATGGATATCTGTCGTTCTGTGTCAGTAATGTGGAGGTTTCACCAGCAACGAGAGTTTCAATCTCCTAAATTGCCCAAGTATAAATACACAAGCCTATGGAACGTACCCTTTCACTAAAATATGGTTTTTTTAATGTTCACCCATGGAGACGGGGGGGGGGGGAGAAGGGGTAGGGAGAGAAGGAGTGAGACTAGTATTATCCTTTCAAATCTTTCAATAGTGGAAGGAAGTAATATATTAAAAAGGAGAACGAAAGTAGATCTCCGTCCAAATCTCCTCTCCTCACTTTCCCAATTGCATAAAACCTAGATATACCCTCATCCAAATGCACTATAAAGGATAGTAAGTAAAGTTTTGGCTTTTTCATGGGAATAATGAACCAGAAAAGAATCAACGATTGCACATTTGGTCAAATATGATTAGGTCACAGCCATAAAAGGAAACAATTATAAAATTAAGAGAGCAAATGCAAGACGCACCCGAGCCACTGTATAAATAACCAAGAATAAGGAACACGCCCTGCAAACGTCAAAGAAAACAAAAGAAGAAACAAAGTAAAGTGAGAAAAATAATCTTTAAAGCATATTCCATCTTATCTAAATATTTATAATATGACGAATATATTGTTCTGATGAAAATTCACGTGAACATAGCGTGGCTGTGTTTGGCGGCCTGAAAAGTACCAGTGTGACAAGAGTTAGCGACACCAACGGAGACGAGCGTGTCTTTGACGGGAATGCTCCTACAAGAGGAAACCCTCCGTTGCCCACCAGACGACGAGTAGGATTGACGGGTCTCCTTGACATATCTTCTTGCTGTTTAGTGGTTAAAATTTATATTATTTAAGCAATATGGGTCTACCTGCCACTGCAATTAAATGAAATATTGATATAGCATGAGCGGAGCTTCAAACAAAGTAAAGCATATCTAGAGTAAACTACCTTAAGAAGCATCCACATTTTCTGAAGACAAACAAGAAATATAACATGAATGGCAGCTTACGATGTTATGAGTGTTTTCCCAACAAATGAAGAACATGTACAAATAAATATATAGATAAAACCAAGCTATACTATTGTGCTAAAACAAGCATCAAAAGGCAAACCCTACTACTATTTGCCATCCATAAATGATGACAACATCTTTTAGAATGATGAATGTAATCAACCCCTTACCAATCATCAACTAAGCAAAGCATCACAAACTCTCAACTAGAAACTAAAGTATCAACATAAAATTAAATAGTTTAGCCGACAAATCCAATAGAAATTAATAAACAAAGATCAATTCTGGAGATGATGAAATAACAATATTTTCCAAATTATTAATTATACAATGAAATATACTTTGTAAGTGATGGGGGTTTGAATTACCTTAAGATCAATGAGTATGAGTTATGACTCCAAATTAAAAAATCATGCACCAGGATCCAAATCAAATTAGATTTCCTTTTTTTGGCGGGATTTGTTAAATGGGTTCATGGTTTTTTCAGCTTTGTTGTGTTGGGTATATTGAAATTGTGAAAAAGACGAGTGTGTTGATATTGTATGAAGGAAGGGTGAGAGAGGGAGAGAGATTGAGCAAAAGAGGGAAAGAAAAGAGGGATAGAGGGTATTTTTGTAAAAGTGGGAAGGAGGAGTACACTGTAATTTGCACGGTATGTAAAATAAGACCGACACCCTGTGGCTTATATTTATATTGCGCCCTTAGTATAACATCTTCTTTGCCTCTTTTCCTCAATTTCTCTCCTTCGCTACTCTCTTGCATACAGTATCAACACTTATCTTTTCCACAATTCCAATATACCCAGCACAAAAAAGTAAAATTAATTCCAAAAAGTACAGATAACAAGTTCTGGTAAAAATTTACTGAAGTTTTCAGAAAGTAGAAAAAAAAATCCATTTTGCAGTTTACGTATGAGTGTACTAATAGTGACTAGTGAGTATATGATAAATTGATAGGAGTAATAACCAGATCTAAAATAATTTTCAGATTTTTAGATATTTTCAGATCTAAAATAATTTGTTGTGATTTTCAACAAACAACATCTTCAACAAGATCTAAGATAAATTCAGAGAAACCAAATAAATAAACTTAAAAACCCAAAGGACTTAAAATTTAAAAGTTATAAAAAGGAAAGATACCTCAAAATGAGCTAGTCTTTTTAAGAGAGATTATTTTGGTTCAAACTCAGATCTTGTCGAATTCAGATCTTCAAACGTTCAAAGCCAAGCGTTCAAGGCTAGATCTTCAAGCGTTCAAAGCGAGTGTGAGAATTGAGGGAAAGATTGAGAGTGAAAAACGATCAAACCCGTATCTTCAAAGCTCCAAAGCGTTCAAACCCGGATCTTCAAACTTGCAGCGGAGATTGTGATTTCTGAAATTTGAGGGAATGATTGTGATTTGTGAGTGAAAAACGTGATTAGGGAGTGAAAGAGCGAGTGAGAAAGAGTAGAGAGAATAATAGATTAGATCACCTTTTTATAAGATATGACGAAGACAATGTTTAATTGTCGTTATTATAGGTGCAACACTTAACTAATAGTCTCTTTATATTAGTTAATAGTCCGTCAAATTATAACTGAATTGTAATATTTATAAACTCGTCGTCACTCAAATGTATCTAATTTTATATATTAAACTATTATTATGATAATATTATCTTAGTTAGCTCACTGTTATTAAAGTATTAACTAAGTAAATGACTAATGTACTATAGTGATAAGTTGTATTGATATATTACCTATTAGTTAAGTGTATAAAATATAGCTTAGGTTATACATTGAGCTTACATATCATATATATTGATCTAGTGATTTGAAATAACATGTTTATAGTAAATTAAGCATATTTATATGAATTACTCAAGAACAAATTTAAGTGGCGATGAGTTTAAGCTTTTTATACTCTTTTAAGAGTTTAAGTGGAATAAACATGTTTAGAACTAGCTCAAGAGTTTTTATTAGTCATAATATATTACCGTAATTTACAATGCTTACAATGAGATATCACAAAAACTAGCTTTAAACTAATCCTAGCCCATCTAAGTTAGTAGTTAAACTAGTTCTAAATATGTTTTACACTTCTGATCCATCTAAATGACCTGATTATATAAATAACTATTACCAAATATATCTTTGAACAAATACTATAGTGGTGTATTATCAATCAAACCTCTTTCTTTACGAGAAAATATCTTAAAACCGAGGATGCTCTAACCATTACTATTAAAACTATTGTTGTTGTTATTACCTATTATTAGATATGTTACTATCACTAATACATAACTATTACTAAACTACTACTAATACTATATAACTCTTAACACTAGTAATTACAATCATACACTAATCTTAACTAACTTTTAATGTATTCATGCCTGATCTAATACATTACTCTTAACTATCGTATACATTAATCTAATACATTGATGATTTATAATTTTTTTTTATATAATCTCATTTATAAGTATGAGATTATATTAAGGTAAGAAGAATAATCCTCTGGGCTGCCCTCGCTCATGGGTGTTACTAAACATAGCCCGTATTTACCACCTCACAGCCCGTATTTTATAGTAAATTGTCTGTTGTATTCGTTATTTTGATGATGACAAATAAAGTAAATTTGACTTAGGATTACTTCTATTAGTTTGTTGGTAAATTATTATTTATTTATTTTTTTAGCCCTAATATAACTTATGGAGAATTGGTTATGAGTTTAACCAAAGTTAAGTTATTTAGGTTAATAAGATATTCGAATAAATTGCTTGTGTATATTTAATTTATCTAATATTATGGAATATTAATTTCCATAATGTTAGTGGAGTTAGTGTTGATGAATATACAGGTAAATGATGAGTTGAACAAATGGGCTACCTTGCTACGAATCAGGGTTGTTGAAGATGTTCAGCCAGTTCCTAGAATCTAGGAAGCACAATCTAAGTGTAACCAATTCTGCGGTTAAACAACTAAGACCTATTCAACAGCGAGAATGAAGGCACCTTAATCGTGGACTTAGTGGGCTGAGCATGATTGAATAACGGCTAGAAGTGGTTAGACGTGGCTGAATTCAAGCGCCATATCAAATAGTTGAAGAAGAACGTTGAAGAAGAAATCTACTATTTAAACATTGAAGAACAACGAATTTAGTTCTTAAGACTTTCCAGATTTTTCTTGTAATTTCTTTTAGAAAGTTAAACTCGGTTTTCTCTCTTCAATTAATCATTACTGTAATTCATATTGAAAGTTTGGGGGTGAGAGAAATTTTGTGAGAAAATTTCTATTCTTAAGAGTGAAAGAGAAGAAAGAGAAAGAGAAGACTTCTAGAGAAGTCAAGTGAGAAAGTCACCTGTTCAGGAGGAACAAGGTGACAGAGAACCAGTTCCTAGAGGAACAGAGTGAGGTACTGTTTATAATAGGGTGTAATTACTATTATAAATAAAAGGACAAGATTTCTTCCTAGAGAATATTGGAAGAAGATCTTGTTTAAAGTATTTCTTGTGTTCTTATTTAAAGTTTCTCTTTATTTCTTATTAAGTGTATAATTCCGCAAAAAGTGCTTAAAATTCCCGTTACTACAATTCACCCCCCTCTTGTAGTAAACTTAGTGTTCTATAGGACCAACATTGTCTAAAATACCGGAAAATCCATCCGGTTCAGTGAAAATTCAATTTATTTAAAAAAAAAATTAGTTTTTTTTAATAAGAAGTGAGTAAAGGAAGAGGGGGTAATATAGACTTTTCTACCCCGTATTCATACGTATACGGGCTGTGAGCTAGTAAATACGGGTTGTGTTTAATTTAGGGTGTTACTAAACATAGCCCGTATTTACTAGAGCATAGCCCGTATTTTAGAGTGAAATGTCTAACTTACCCTTACTAACCCCTCTCCTTCTCCTTTCATTCATCACTCTCTAACCTTCATCCCTTCTCACTAACACCTCTCCTTCTTCCATCCTCCCCTCTCACTAACCATGCCTCCAAGAACCAAGAGAGCCAAGACCCGGCAGCCGCCACCGCCGCCACCGCCGCAACCGGCGCAACCGCAATCGCAACCGCAACCGCAACCGCCGCCACCACAAACTTCGTCTTCAATGGAGGCGCCACCACCGCCACATCGCCAAGTAAGTTTTTTTTTTTGAATTTTTATAAAGAACTCATTAAAACCGCCAAAATTTTTAAAAAAAACCGAAAACACGGAACCGGAAACTGGGTCCGGTTCCGTGTTTTCGTGTAAAAACTTTATTTTTTTTTTAAAAAACGTTGTTTGATGTTAAAAAGAGTTGTTTAATTAGAATTTTTTTAATAAAAAATCATTAAAATTAGCGTTTTGGGTGTTTATTCGCGTATTTTTGGGCGGTTTTCCGGAAAAACACGGAACCGGACCCAGATTTCGGTTCCGTGTTTTTCCAGAAAACTGTTTTTTTTTTTGAATTTATGACGACACGGAACCGGAAACTGGGTCCGGTTCCGTGTTTTTGTGCAAAATAGGTTGGAGGCTTGCGTTTTTTTGAATATTAATGTTAAAAAAAAATTTAATAAATTTAAAATCTGAAAAATGACGGAACCGGATGGAGATCCGGTTTCCGCCATGGTGGAGAGGGCCTGCCTTCTCGTTTCCACCATGGCGGAAACCGGATCTCCATCCGGTTCCGTCATTTTTCAGATTTTAAATTTATTAAATTTTTTTTTATTAAAAAATATCTATTTATTTACAAAATTCATTTTAATTAGTTATTAAATAAAATTAATTTAAAATTTTATTATTTGTTATTGTTTAGTTGAGTTTATTTTAAAAATATATTATATATATTAATAATATGAAAAAAATTTGTAAATAAAGGATATAATTGTTAATATTGCTTATAATTAGTGAATATAAATAATAATACTAATTAAAATTTATTTAAAATTAATAATATTAAATTAGTAATAATAATTAGTTTATACTTTTCCATACGTAATCTCTTTATATAGTGTCAATATTCGTTAATAATAATAATAATTACTTTAGAATTTGTAACTTGTTTGCATTTGTTAATAATTAGTTAATAATGATTAGTTGAGAAAATGTCTTAATAATTAGTTGAATAATTTGTTTACACCATATGTTTATAATAATTAGTTTATAATAAATAATAATAATTAGTTCATGATTATTTATTAGTTTGAATAATTAGTTTGAATAATAATAATAACTAGTTTAGAATAATTAGTTAACAATTTTTAATATTTATTATTTTAGAATATTAACACCATATGCTTAGAATAATTACATGAAATGAAATGAAAGATTATCATTGTTAATAATATGTTTTCATTCCTAGTTTTATAATTGTTTGTTATCCAATGCATAAAAATTAAATCTTATTTATATTATTGAATTAATAGACACGTGGCGGGAAATCATTACCTCTTATTCATGTTCATTATGATGATCAATCGGGTCCTCGGCATACTCGATCTCGGGGCGTAGATGCCTCCATTAGGAGGGCCCGGGACATGGCACGGGGCAAACAAGCTGTCCATTCAGAGCAGTCTAATGTTGGTACGTGTTCTGATGGTGATGGGGATTCCGAGGAGACGACTGATGTGCAGACTGATTTGCAGACTGATATGCAAACTGATTTGCAGACACATATGGATGGTTCAGAGGAGGGTCGTATGACTGTTAGGTTGAAGAAGGGTAGAGGAGGTAGGTTTGTCGGGGGGTCTTCTAGCACGGGCCAAAGTAGAAGGAGAGTGTTGAAGAATGCAGATAAATCGTGGTTGGTTCAGGGACCTATGCCAGGAGGTCCTATTGATGGTAGTGTGATTCCTAGTTATCCGGGTCACATCGCTTCGAGTTTGTGGTTAGGAGAGGATTGTGATGTCCTTAAATGTGAGACTAGGGGAGTGACTTGTACATCCTTAGGGGATTGGGCTAGATCTATGCCTCCTGCCATGGCCACACGTATTGATGCCACGTGTTTGAGCCATTTGCCGGATCTTATGTATATGCACATTGACATGCCTTTGATTTCTGCATTTGTTGAGCGTTGGCAACCTGATACGAACACATTTCATCTGCCTTGTGGAGAGATGACTATCATGTTGCATGATGTATATCAGATTTTAGGGATTCCAGTTGAGGGTCGTACAGTTAGTTCTACTATGGATAGCTCGGAGTTGAAGGGTTTATACACTGAGTTGCTGCAGGTGCAAATTGAGGACCTTGTTCAGAAGCCGTTGCCGATTTGGGGCAATGGAGGGATTACCATTTCTACCATTCTATCAAGATGTAGAGATTCATCTCGAGCTCCTTCTGCATCCATTGCCGGTTATTTGCTGTTGGTTCTAGGATGTACATTGTTTGTGGACAAGAGCGGCACTCGAGTTCCTCCGGCGAATATTTTGGAGGTACGTGATGTTGATTCAGTAGCCGGCTACTCGTGGGGTTCAGCTACTCTTGCATACTTGTATCGGCAGCTCGGGATGTCCACTAGGACTAGTTGTACGGGGATCGGTGGTTGTCTCACACTTTTACAGGCGTGGATTTATGAGTACTTTCCATGTTTTCGGCCCCTACGAGAGTCGTTATCCATCGCTCCGCATGATCCCAGGGCTCGTAGGTGGGGCTACAGACTTGAGAGCAAGGATCACATTCGTCTTTCCACCTTCCGGAAGCGCTTGGACATTCTTCAGTCATTTGAGGTATAATATTTTGTATATTTATTTAGTAGTTTATTAGTACTTTTCATTTTATTTACGTTTCAAAAAATATATGCAGGTTGAGTGGTTGCCTTATGGCCCATATCCAGCACGTGCAGTGCCCAGGACTATGTATATTGGATGCATACGTTATCGAGATATTGTGGAGCCATATAGTCCTGATCGAGTGTTACGGCAGTTAGGTTACGTACAGTGTATTCCCTCTCCTATTCCTACGCCCGATAGTGCATATAGACCAGCAAACGTGAAGCAGTATGAGGTCGAGTTTTCAGCTGAATCAGCCGAGTCCTCATGGCGACGGTTCTCGCCAAGGTGTGGAGGTCTCATTGTTGGTGCCTTGGAGCCTGCTCTAGAGAGATCAGCATGTTCACCCGACTACATGGAATGGTTTACTCGGTTTTCTCATGTTCGGATCTTGAATTACGACACTACCGGAGTATGCCCTATTCCAGAGACAACGAACACTGATTATGTATGTCACTAATTTTTAATAATTGTATGTAACTTTGATTATGTATGTCACTGATTATGTCACTATTAACTTTGATATTTTGCAGTGGATGGGCCGGTGGATGAGTGCTACACATCCTTTGATGGAGCAACGTCATGATGATCAACGACTTACCACTCAGACGGCTTATGCTATGATTGAAGATATTGTAGCTGATTGGGATGAGGCTTTGCGGTTGTCAAGGGTGGACCCCGAATATGATGACTGATGAGGAATTTACTCGGATTATGTAATAGTTTAGTAGTGAATTGGACCTCTACTCATTAACCGTTTAGTTTATTTTAAGTACTTGTTTATTTAATGAAACAATGTTTTCTGTTCACGTTTGTTTTATAATTATGATTATGTGATCTTCAATGCATAACAAACCATAATATAGGATTCTACTAAACATAATATTAAGTTAATATAATGTCAATATGAAACCATAAACTACAAGTTAGAGGCTTCTACTAATCTCTCCCAATGACGTTGCCTATGAACATATTGTTGATGCCATTCACTCACTCTATCTTCACGAATATCTTGCCAAATCCCACATAATGGAGGTATAGGGTGATTTTCAGCTAACTCTAATCTGATGTAATGTTTGTAACTCCCTAAATGTGCAATACAGAACTCGGATGTTGGTCCAGTAGCTGTGTCCGGGGCGCGCCAAGGAAGAATGGTAAGACATGGAAACAATGATCCATGCGGACCAACTGAGAACAAGAAAATTGCCGCATTGAAAAATGCAGCTATCGGAAATAAGTCCTGATGTACAACCATCCAATGATTTTCCAAACAAGCACCACCTGTCCATCTGATCCTATCAATATTGCGATCAATCCCATCGAAATACACCATGGAGTACGTATCTCGATAACCTGCAATCTCATTTGCGATCATCATTCGTGCCATCGGCCAATGCTGCTCACCACCAAGAAAAAGATCAGCAACACAACGAAATCCACAGTTGCCATCTGAAGCAACATCCGTCCATCCCACTATAAAATCTCGAATAACTCCAGGGATACGTCTGTAGTAAGGAAATTGATCCACATCCATCCGAGAAGAACCTGTGATAACAGGAGTCGTAATTGTACTTTAAACTAGAAAAATTATATATGAACTAAAATTCAAATTTACTTAAAAGAAAAAAATTATACCAGCTGATGCAGATAAGTCCATGGATGAACCTGATTGTGATCTGCCCTGACTTGATGTAGAAGGAGTGGATCTACCACGACCACGGCCACGGCCACGGCCACGACCCATGTACTCAAACCCGCTAGGATCTCTCCTAATGGAGTAATGACTTCTTTGCCGAGTAGGGCGTCCTCTTTTGGTCAAATTAACTTCTGGCTCCTCAAAACCGGCTTGTTCGGGGTGCAAGTGTGAGTGAAGAAGTTGGTTGACACTTCTACGAACACTAGGATCACTAGTGTTGACCTCATTAATCAATGTCTTGAACAAATCAACATCCTGAGCTTCCTCAGCTACAAACTCTGGGACATCCACCCCATCTCCAATGACTAGTGTCTTCCAGTAATGGTGAATTTGATTAAGGTACAAACTCGTACCAGATGAGAGAGTTCTATGTATACTGCATGCACACGGGATACTATGAGTACGCAACAATGCACATCTACAACGAACATGAACCTCATTCGCCAACTCTCTCATTCGATTTTCCTCGGCTAATAACAAATCAAGACAATAATGGGAAACACGTCCATTTAGATTTCTCAAAGCCAACCCCTGATACATGGCCCCATGTCGTCGACGAGAAGACTCGAGAGCAGTCTCGATCTTCGAAATTTGGTTGCCGATGTGAGCATGAATTGCGTTGAATACAGTGTCAAGGGCTCCAGTGTTGAACCATATCCATTGTTTCAACGATGCATGGGCACTCTCAACTCTACATGTGGACGTGTTACCCAAGTGCAGTACATCATTCGTCCAAGCCGAACAAAATTTTTCTTTATATGGAAGCCATGTAGCATTAACATATTGTAGAACCCTTGGAAAAACCTGCCAAGCATCTGTCATCTCCATGTATGCCATCAAATATTCATCTACATCGGGAGCCTCTATAACTTTCCTCCATCGACCATTTACAAACCTTTTCCCGAATTGCTTGTCGCCCCCACAAAGTTTGGCGACCCTTGCCTCAACATCCCTGTTGATGTGCCATCTACATAATAAGTGATGAGAGTTAGGAAAGATGGACTCAACAGCATTCATAAGTCCCAATTCCCGATCAGTAACAATAGCCGCCGGTGTGTATTGAACACCAAGTACTAACTTGAATTTCTCCAAAATCCAAGTATAGCTAACCGTAGTCTCATTTTCTATCATAGCCCAACCAATTACGAAGTTGTGGTTGCAAGGGGTCATGCCAATCAACTCAACAAGTGCCATATTGTACTTGTTAGTTTTGTATGTTGCATCAATTCCAACAACATGAGGAAAAGTACGTAACAAGTTTGCCGACTTTGGATGAACCATAAACACATGAGTAGCTGCGCTTGTCGATTCATCACCCAATACCCAATGATTGTACTTCTCCTCCTTCGCCATATGTAGAAATTGATTCATGACGCTTCTCCCTTCCGCATTATCCTCCCTAATTGAAGATCTGTAGTTGTATATGTGTCTGATAGTTTGATGATCATCTGGAAAGTTCTTCGTTACAGCAACCATGATGTTCGCCGGCTTTACTTGAGAGGCTGTCATCTCCCGAACAAGTTTCCTAGCACCAACACTGAGACCGCTTAATGAACGGTGACCCTCGGGGTAGACGATGAACTCATGGTTGTGCATACCACTATGTCCCGCTCTAACAACAACCTGCCATCCACACCCATCTTTAAGTTGCTTGATCTTCAAATTAAATGGACAATGGCAAAATTTGGTCTTCGTATTTTTGCGTTGTGCGGTTTCTAGATTTCGCTTTGATCCTGCATAGGGGACACCACGTGTACAACGCATTTGGACATTCACATAGCCATCCTTCAACGGTTTATGAGAAGCAATTACTAATATGAAGCCTATGCTCAATGCAACTTCCTTACACCACTCTGTCGCCTCACTAAGCTCATTAAACACAAAGTCATTGTGAAAACGACCACTATAATCAATGCCATCACCACCATAATCTGGTTCGGGAACCTACAAATTCATATAATTTACAGGCATTGTTAACTTTTCAATTATTAAACGTCATTATTTTTAAATAATTAATGATCAAAATATTATATTATAAATTTAATATTTAACATTTATTTTAAATAATAACAATATTTTAAATAATAACATTTATTGGATTTTTTAAAATCGAATATCGCTTGTGGAAAAATGTGAAAATTACGGAACCGGCCTCGTTTTTCGGTACCCGGAACCGAAAAATGGGTCCGGTTCCGTGATTTTCACATTTTTCACGGAACCGAACCCAGTTTTCGGTTCACGGTACCGAAAAACGTGGACGGTTCCGTAATTTTCAAATTTTTTTACGGAACCGGACCGGTTTTCCGGTACCGGGAACCGGAAAATCGGTCCGGTTCCGTTAAAAAATTGAAAATTACGGAACCGGATGAGTTTTCCGGTTTCCGGTACCGGAAAACTCATCCGGTTCCGTAATTTTCAATTTTTTTGGAATTATTTTCAACATAATTACGGAACCGTGTGAGTTTTTCGGTACCGGGGACCGAGAAACTCATCCGGTTCCGAATTTTTCAAAATTTAAAAAAAAAGTTCACTCACCGGTTGTGGAGGCGGCGGTGTCCACTCCTCGTCGGCCATAGTATTCCAAAAATTCCGGCCAATGTGGTGGTTGTGGTGGTGGTGGTTGTGGTGGGGGTGGTGGTGGTGGTGGTGAAAGGGAAAGAAGTAAGTGGTGGTGGGCCTAGGTGGTAAAAGGGAGAATAAGTTAGTGAGTTTAGTTGATGTTAAAAGGGAGGGGTAGTATAGACTTTTAACTGCGTATTCATACGAATACGGGCTGTGAACTGGTAAATACGGGCTGTGAATAGCCGCACACTTAATTTAACCGCACACTTTATAATACACTACCCTTAACTAGGTATACATTGATCTAATACATTGATGATTAATAATATACTGCACTAATCTATCGTATACATTCTAATATATTGATGCTTGATCTATCTAATACATAAATCATAACTATCTTATATGTTGATCTAATATATCAATAATTTATATACTACATTGATCTTAACTTTCTTGTTAGATTGATCTAGTATATTGACAATTGATCTAATACGTTAATTGTAACATTCTTGCTCATTGGTCTTACATATCGGTGATTGATGTATTAATGACTGATATAATATAAAAATATTAATTATCTTATTGATTGATCTAATATATGTTTAATTGATAAAATATATAGCTCTTAACTACCCTACACATATTGATAGTTGGTTTAATACACTAATTTTAACTATCATAAACGTGTTGATGATTGATAGAGAATACTAATACTATTTATTACGTTAAGTACTGTTACTATTACTGTTACTATTTAGGAAAAATTGACAAGAACAGGCCAAACTATTGACCATCTTCTATAAACAGTCCAGACTATTGATAATCCAAGAACAGTCCCAACTATGACACCCATCTTCCATAAACAGTCCCAGTTACCTGGTAACCTGTTGTAGCAGGTAAACTAGAGGTCACGTGACTAGCACGTGACCTTTTTAATGAATTTTTTTTTCCTTTTTTTTTTCTTCCTGTTTTGGTTCACCACCCACCTCCACCCTGTCTTCTTCTTCCTTCCCCGTCCTCCACCCTCTCTTCTTCTTCCTTCTTTGTTCTCATTCTCATCTGTCAATTTCATTCTCTCTCATTCATTCCTCCCGATCTTCTTCCTCGCGCCATCCCCGACTCACAATCTCGTTCATGGTGTCTTGTTAATCAACATCACATCTCATCTAATAAACTTAGGTACATTTCCAGTTTTACTTTTTGTGGATTTCATAATTCTTCCTAATATTCTATACCTCAATTTTGGCAACTGAATTTAGTGATCAAATATCACGCAATATGAATTCGAATTACGGTAATACTGGGAACAACTTTGATTTCGATTTAGGATTAGGATCCAATAATCGTCCTAGATCTTTAAATGATCAGAAAAACAAATCGAATTCCTATTCATACATGTCATCATCTCAATCCAAACCTGCCACAACAACAATGCCGTCTTGGCAGCCAGGAAAACCCTCATGGACTCACCAACCGGCCCCGAGTAACACCGGCGTTACTCGATCCGAGTTGGGCGGTCCTACCTCCATGGCTGGGGATATCTTTGGGAAGAGTTGGAACTCTACTGTGCCTGCCACTGGGCCGAGCGCTAGCATTGGTGTTGTAAACAAGAACCCTAATTTGTTTGGTGATTTAGTGAGTTCTGCCTTGGGACAGAACAAAAGTAGTAGTGAGTTCTGCCACCACACACCCCCAATTTTCCCTTGAAACTTGTCAATTTCGCTGATTTCATCAGATTGAACTCCATTTTCCTTTGTATTCTCATTGCTTTCATCTTCATTATTTCTGTCTCTCTTCTTCCCCACAGTAGGAGTAGACTCGTTATTGACGGTTGATTGATTGTTTTCTTTGCGAAGAGCTGAATTCAGCCTACTAACTTGATACCAAACCAATATATAACTTCAATTCATCAGTGAAAGAAATAGAGAAAGAGTTTAGAGAATGAGAGCTGCATACCAAAGTGGGTCTAATGCCGGAAGTGGGGAGGCCGCGTTTGGAGAGCTCAGTCCGAAGTTCGTCAACTTTCATATGGTTTGTCATTTTGTCTTGAGAAGAGAGGGGGATAGTGTGGGGTTGAATTTGTAGGTTGCAGAAAGTCGAAAGTTGAAAGGCCAAAAATAAAAAAAGGTCAAAGCTTGCGAGAGAAGGGAGAGAAAGAGGGGGAGTTTAGAGGTGAAACTGGGTGGGAAGGGGGCTGGCAGGGAGGGGGGTGGGGGTGGGGAGAAGGTTTTGTTTTTGTTTGTGGTGGTGTTAATGGAGTTTGTGGTGGTGTGGGTGTGGGAAGGGGCTGGCAGGTGGTGGAGTGGGCTTTTTTTTTTTTTCTTTCTTTTTTTAAAGTTAAATCAGGTTATTAAAATAATAAAAAAAAGAAATTTTTTTACCTGCTACAACATGTTACCAGGTAACTGGGACTGTTTATGGAAGATGGGTGTCATAATTGGGACAGTTCTTGGATTATCAATAGTCTGGACTGTTTATAGAAGATGGTCAATAGTTTGGCCTGTTCTTGTCAATTTTTCCTACTATTTATTATTATTGTTACAAACTTACAGAACAATCAAATCACATAATATTTCTTAGTTTACTAGTTGTATTATAATATCTTATTCTTAATTAATCTAATTGATAAGTGGACTTTAGGTTCACTTATTTGCATTTAGTTTTAGGTCATTTAGATGCATTTTAGGCCATATAGTTTCCTTTTCTTTCCTTTTTTCGTCATTTCTCATATTCTCATACTTAGCATTTAGTTTTAGTTCTTTTGCATATAGTTAGGTTGCATATAGGTCATTTCATTTGCATATGCATTCCCCCTCCTCCATCTAATATTTTCTTGGAGTGTTTTGAAGATAGACAAGCATGGAAGAGGCTCCAAACAAGGGAGCGGGCGCTCCATATGTGAAGAAACAAAGGCAAGATGGCAGTAGCTTGGAGCGACCCTGGAGCGTTCCAGGAGCGGGCGTTCCGTCGCCCAGTCTTCCAATTTTTGGTTTTGTCTTTTACAGTTTTGCCCTTATTTCTACGGGGTATAAAACCAATTTTGTAATAATCCTAATACTATGCTTTTAATTTTCAGAGATTAATTAGTTTTAATTAGAGAGGTTTTTAGAGAGAGAAGTAGAAGTTAGAGAGGGAAAGTAGATCTAAACTCTTGAATATTGAAGTTTTGAAGCTATTTCAATGGAGATTGCATTTTGATTTCCATCCTATCCGGTTATTTCTTCTTACTCTTCTCTTTATTTTCTTTATTACTTGCTTAATTTTGATTTAGCATTTGATTAATAGAGATTATTTGATGATTAGCTTATTTAGTATGATTTTCACCATTGTTGGATCACATATGTTGTTTGAAGCTTTTTATTTTACCTTTTTTATGGCTAGTGAGTAGTCTACTAGCTAGGGGAAGGGGATAACCTAGGTGATCATTATTTGACCTTAAAAGTCAAGCTTGGGGGTTAGACTTAGGTGAGATTAGGTTGTCTAGCTTGTTTAATTGCCTTATTTAATTGATTGATCACCATTTGAACTTGATTTGGAGATCAAAAGTGAAAAATCGAGAGATGAAGCTTTTGATTGACCTTAGGCTAGTCAATAGGTTGACTTCACCATGAGAATAGGTGATTGACTTCCTAGGACCTTAATTGAATCGCTATGAGTTGTGGAAATACTTGGTTGATTGATTTTACCACGAGAATAGGTAAAATTGGTTGATTAAATCCTCCTAAATAGCTCGAGAGAGTAATTAGGAAACATTTGAGTGACTTAGTCCCTTAGTTGACCCTAATGAATTCCCTTGGCTTGAAAAATAGGTTAGCTAATGGTTAACTAGTGATTCCCCTATCCCTAGTGTCTTCTTATTATGGTTTAAACCCAATCATTTACTTTAATCATTAGCTAATTCATTTACTGTTTCTTAGTTAATCAATTTCATCAAAAAAGTACTAAAAATAGACTTAGCTCGCTAAATCGCATTCAAACCTTGACTAATCCTTGTTTCCCCGTGGATTCGACCCTTTCTTGCCCTATATTAGGCTAAGTTAGGTTATTAATTTGGCACGTGCAACGACCGTGTCACTAATGCATTGAGTTAATGTAAAAGCGATGAGGATTATCTAAAACACGCAATAACAAGCTGACTCGGCAACCCATACTACAAACACAATCAAATATATGCCACGAAACATGAGTTAGACTAGGGGTGCCAATCTAGCGATACAACTTGTGAACTACTCGAACTCGACTCAAGATGCTAATGAGGCCGAGTCAAGATTTACAAAACTCGATTCGAATACGAGCGAGAAACTCGAATGATATAATAGAGGGTTAAATTATTTAATTTTTGTATATAATTTATCTTACGGGGTAAAGTGACCGAAAATCTAGCAAATAGCTCGAGATTGTTTCAAGTCGAATTCGGCTCGAGCTCGTTCGAATTGGTCAAAACTTGGTCAAAACTCAACTCGAGATCTTAACGAGAAGAGTTCAGTTATGCAAAACTCGATTTGACTTAATATCACATTTAAGATCGACCACAAAACTGATGAATTGACTCGACCCAGAAATAACACAAACCGAAATCGATCCGACCCAAAGACCACCAAACCCAAAATGACCCGTAGAAACCCGAAAGTTACCCGACTCAGGTTTAGCCAATCCGTTATCCGACTCAAACCCGACTTGTAATCGACCAGACCATGATATGACTTTCCCGTAACCGATCCGACTCGATCCGACTATTGGTGATCCGAGACAGGTAATCAGATCCGACTCAATCCGACCCAATCACATCCGACCCGTTGCGGGTCAATCCGAATCCAACTCAGTTATCCAAATTGACACCTCTAAGTGGCGTCTATGAGATGAGTACCAGTCATGGAAGGACGAAAAGACAATTGCTAAAGCTCACGATATATCTGTGTTTGTAGACAAAGCACAAGTAGTAATTGAACACATCCGCGGGTGTTCCTACGAAGAAACATTTACGATATGAGAACATATGTTGTATATAGGGGGTGTAACCGTTCATGTTCAAACTTTTTAATTTGACCGATCCTATCTCAAGCTCGAGCTTTTTCCTGAGTTTAATATTGGTCAATTTTATGATGATTTTGAACACTGACGACTAAAAAGTGAAAACTAGTTTTTCTGGTTTCGTGTTTTTGGTTTTCAAAAAAACTGAAAACTAAAAACAAAAAACGATAACGAACAAGCCCTTAGTTTGTAGAAATGGAAAGGGGACCAGTTGGGACCAATTCCTACATCGGGTACCAGGTTCCTTGTGAGAGGAAACCAACTCACAACCACCAAAACCAGTGGTAGGCAGACGGATTACGCTCCGGGAGTGGAAAGGTCTTCGAAACACGACCACAACCACGAGCAATCACGTCCACAACCACCTGTGTCGAAGGGGATGAAGAAAAGCTACAAAAATGGTCTGGATAGGGCCAACTGAGGGACCGAAACCAAAGAATTAAAAGATAAATCCGACCAAGGACAAAGAAAAGGAGCTAAATGAGAAGAATGAGCCATTGAAATGGCAGATTTGGCAAAAGAGATGGGGAGAGGGGCGACAAAGGAGAAAGGAGAGTACTTCTCTCTAAAACCCAAAGCACTGCAAATTGACTCTTATATACAATTTTGTATACTCTATGAAACATGAGTACAAATCTTTCTCATCGCACATGTACATTGATCCGCAGATCATTTTACATCAGAAAAGGAAGATCTTTTTACTGTTTCCGACATCCTTTCAGATGTAGGCTGAAAACTCTCATCTAATACCTTTACTATAAAAAAAATCATGATTGGCTGCCATGCATGATACAACAGCAGGTGTTTTCAGTACGGAGGTATAGTATGATATCGATAGTGTTATTACATCAATAAGCAAGTGCAGTAGTTCATGGGGTTGGAGGTGACAGTTCAAGTAGCTCTGTGACGCGCAAATTTTCAGATCATACCTAATAGAGCAATGGTGATATACGTAAGGCCATTATTTAAAATTATATCAAAAATTCTAGTCAATAGGCTAATATCAGTTTTGGGAAAATCATAAACCCATTTTAAAGCGCCTTCATTGAGCACTTGTAAGATACAACTTGGAGTACATGGAACTATGCACACCTAAGAGATAATTTTATTATTTTTTCCTTGAGAGTAAGTAGCTCTACGTAGTCCCGCGGGGTACCTAAGGAACTGTCGCCTTCATTCGCGGACGGGAAATACATGACAATATCTTAATTGCCCAAGAGATGTATAATACCTTCCACAAATCACAAAATAAGACAGGACGATTTGCGCTACAATTAGTTATTAAAAAAGCGTATGATCGAATGAGATTTTCTATTCAAATCCCTATAGTTATTTGGGGTTTCATCACAAATGGATAAGCTGGATTGGTTTTTGTGTTATAATTGTCTCATACTTGGCCACTCTCAATGACCATATATTTTACCTTTTCTCCCTAACTCGAGGACTTAGACAAGGCGACCTTACATCGCCTTATTTATTTATAATATGTATGAAAGTAGTAGCTCGTCAACTTGCATTTGCAACTTCAAATCACAAATGAATTCGGGTTTATTCTTTGCAGACGACTCTCTAGTTTTTGGTAAAGCCATACCATCCTCTAGCCGAAATCTTAAACGATTATTAGATAATGGGATATTTCCTAAGGTACCCTCGGGGTTAGGGCTAATTCCTCGGGTACCCTTATCATTTTCGAGCTAGCTGAAATGCCACCAAAGTCAATGTTTGCGTCTTAAATGCCATTAATACAAACTGTCGTTAGGTTTCCGTTAACCTTTGTTAATTAAACTATACTTTTCATTTAAACTAAGAAAAAAAAGGAAAAAAACTAAAAAACACCCCACCTCTACTACTCTGTCTCTCTCCTCCCCCACTCACCCAGCTACTCTCTCTCCTCCCCTCACTCACCCAGCCACTCTCTCTCCTCCCCTCACTCACCCAGCCACCATCTGCCCCCACCCTCCCACACTCTCTCCTCCCCTCCCCCACCCCTCCACCCCTACCCCCACCCCCACCCCCACCCCCTGCCCAGCCTTCCTCTACCCTCACCCCCAGCTCACCCTGAAAACTTCCAGCCCCACCCCCTCACCCTCACCCTCACCCCCAGCCCACCCTGAAAACCGCTAGCCCCACCCTCCCTCACCCTCACCCTCACCCCCAGCCCACCCTCCCCCTACCCTAAAACCACCGCCTCCGTGAACCCAACCACCACTAACCCTCGAACCCCTGTCAACCCTCGAACCGCGTTCGAACCAAACCACCACTAACCCCAAACCCAACCCCAAACCCACCTCGAATCGCCGTCGAACCCAACACCACTCTTAATTCTCCCTTAATTCCCCCTACCCTAAAACCACCCTCCCCTGCAGACACAATCGCCGTCGACCACCTTCATTTGATAATCCCAGCCCACCCTTCAACTCTCTCCTCTTCGTAATGCGACGTCATGGGGGGTGGTGGAACAGTGTTCATCGGCGGGGAGTTTGAAACGCTCGGTGTTCGTCGTGGTGTTCACTGTCAGGGGGCGGTGGTTTTAGGGTAGGGGGAAGGTACGACAAGCAGTTTTAGGGAAGGGCTTTAAGGGAATGATCGACGCCGGTGGTGTCTGCAGGGGAGGGTGGGCGGGGGAGGGGAAGGGAGGGAGGTAGGGTGGGGGAGGAGAGAGATTGGGAGGGTGGGGGGTTTTAATTTTTTTTTCCTTTTTTTTCTTAGTTTAATTAACAAAAGTTAATGGAAACCTAACGACAGTTAGTAGTAATGGCATTTAAGACGCAAACATTGATTTTGGTGGCATCTCAGCTAGCTCGAAAATGAGGAGGGTACCCGAAGAATTAGCCCTAACCTCGGGGGTACCTCAGAAAATATCCCTTAGATAATTTATATCAATTATCTGGACGGATAAAAAACTATCACAAATAATTTATTGTTTTCTTTAAACGAACTCCCATATCTCGCAAATCCCTTGTTGGAAATTTTAATATGATCCCAAAATCCTCATTAGGGTGCTACTTGAGACGACAATTCTCCTAAAATTTTGTGCCATTTTTCTGAGTATATAACTATTTATAATCAGAAAAAATAAAGAAGAAAAGGGAGAAGAAGAGAGGGAGAGGAAATATAGCCTTGAAGAAGGGAGTTTATGTGGGAAAGAGGGAGAGTGGTGAAGGTGGTGTGTAAATTAGAAGGTGCACTAGTACACCCATCTTAGATTGCAAAAGAATATACTTAAAAGCACAATCATTATTCTATAAAAGAACAATTATTATTGCAAAAAAACAATTATTATATTGAGTTACAACTATACATCAAAAGAATAATATGCAAAACTCAAGATATATGCAACCATTTTTAAATGATACTGCCAAACATTTTAGACTTATAAATGCATAAATTAATATATTCAGAAAGAACACCATTGGGCAATACACATATAATTTTGGAATGATTATATTTATGAAAAATAACAATGTCATCATAACTATAAAATTATTTCATAGGTTACAAAAGAACAATGTTGATTACCCTAAAGACCAATTGTCATAACAAAAGAATAACAACTATGACTAAAAAGAACAATATGTATGAAGCAAAATTTCACATGCCACCACTCTAAAAATATATGAGTGCTTTGATATAAAAGAACATTACCTATAACTACAAGAACAATGATCTTAGCTTAAAAGAACATTGCCAATATTTAAGAAACTTGTTGCTGAATAAAATAATAAAGAATAATAGATAAAAATATAACTTGTCGTCAAATTACAAAACGTTTTACTTACAAATAGAGAACAATCTGTATATTTAAAAGGAATAATACAATTACAAATAAAGAACAATCGACATTCTAACTTTTTCTTTATAGTAAATGGCAATACATACATAAACTCAGAACAAAAGCTATGAAAAGAGGCGGTCTAATTTTATGTTAAATTAGACATAGAGAACAAAACTATTTGCTTCTTTTACGTTTTTTTGTGTCTTTTTTAAATAATTTTGGAAAAAACCCAATCATGTGATATAAGAAAGTATTTCAGTTATGAAATTTCTAATTTTTTTTTCTGAATAAGATGTACTTAAGGCTTGTTCATTTCAGCTTAATATCAGTTCAGTTCAGTTCAGTTCAGTTCAGTTAGCTCAGTTCAGTTTAGTTCAGCTCCAATCAGTTCAGTTCAGTTCAGTTCAGCTCCATTCTTTTATAACCATTTTATTAAATATTATTATATTGGTCTAGTTTATTTTACTAATTGCTCTTATTATTATTGTTATATTATTATTATTATTATTATCATTATTGTTATTTATTTTATATTATTATTATTAAGTATTATTATTTTTATTATTATTATTATTATTATTATTATTATTATCTGTATATTATTTTGTTTATTATAGCTTTATTCATTATTAATACTATTATCGTTAGGTAGGAACATGGTTTAGGCTAAAAACATAAATAAACCCCCGTTTTCAGCCCATAATCCAACCAAATCACATCAAAATGGTTTATGATGTAATTTTGCACGGTCCGACCCAATTATTATTTTATTACTAAATAATAATATATAATTAAATCTAATTATTAAAATAGTAATATCAATTTAATTATTAGATATTATTGTTGTTATACAATCATCAGGTATTAATATATTAATACAAAGACTATAAAATAATTGTTATTAGTTATCATTATAATCATTAATCATTATTATAATTATTAATATTATTTATTTATAATTATCATTTAAAAATATCCAAAATAAAATTATTATTATTATTCATTAATAATTATTCATTATTATTACCTATCATCATAATTATTATTTAATATTCATATTATTATTGTTTAAATATTATTTATATATTTATTAAATTAAATTAAATTAAATTTAATTCAATTCAATTCAATTCAATTCAATTCAGTTCAGTTCAGTTCAGTTCAGTTCAGTTCAGTTCAGGTCAGCTCCAATCAGTTCAGTTCAGTTCAGTTCAGCTCAGTTCAGTTTAATTCAGTTCAGTTCAGTTGTTTTCAGTAAACCTAAACAAGCCCTTAGATAGATACATCCTAATGCACCTTCGAACTATTATTTGGATAGTTGTACTCCTTAAATTATAGGATTTTTTTTTAATTAGGAAGGAGATTCTATTCCATATAGGTATAGGTGTGACTTTTGAGTGTATATTTTCCTTATCAAGTTGATCTTAGAGAGTTGCATTTACACTAACATTTCATTTGTAATACATAGAGTATCTCTTTTCCTCTCAATCTCTCATTCATCTACAGATTCAAACTACCTTCTGTCTACATCTACTCACTTTTTGTTTCTCACGTTGAAGAACACCATGGATGGTGGAAAAAGAATGAAATCAAATGTGACATTGTTTTTGTTTCTGCGGTTGCTTATCATTCATGTTAACTTTGGAAGTTGTTTTTCTCTTTTCATAATGAGTGATCCTCCTCGAAATTATAGCCAGGTATGGAATTTGTAAAAGCGATTCCTTTTTGCATTTGATTCATTTGTTTCAGTTGAGATATTGCTAGTTTAAACTGCAATATGTATTGTTGTTATATTAATAATTAGACATGCAGTATTTGGTTATTGTTCCATATGTTTTCTAGTGCATTTATACCCACGTATATGATGCTAATCTGCCGCTTTGCAGAATCTGTGATCAATATAGTTATCCTCTTGTATACTTAGTGTGCGTTTTTTGTTATGGCTATATCAAATTGTTTATATGAAGTTGGTTTGTATTCATTTCAACCCTTTTTTGTGCTTTTATCAATCAAACTTAGGGTTTGTTTATTTCAACTTAATTTTATTCATTCTAAGTTCATTTGAGTCCAATTTTGCATGAATGAGTTCAATTTAGTTTAACATTAACAATTGTACTGAAATTCGTTTGATTTTACTCCTACTGCATTCCAATACTAAAAAATTCAGTATTTAAATTCGTTCAGCACTAATAAATCCAGCAATCCAAGAGAACATTCCCTTAGTAATAGTATAATGGCAAAATCAATCACAAACCACTACTATGTTTGTCAAAAGTATAGATCAAACTCCATTGTTGGAGATTATGATCATATGAACTAGAGAGAAGAAATAGAGAAGAAATGATTAAGAAGTTTTTTTTTATTGGATGAACAGCAAATGAAAGAGCTTGTGCTCTATTTATTACAAGCTAGCTAAGGTGAGTTTGTTAGAGATCTAACAAACTCCTAACAACTTTGTATGAGTCATTATTGTATGTAACTAACTAAACTAAACAAGGAGCTATTTAGTTATTACATGTGATAATGAGATAAAACTAATAAGCTCAAATATACATGAGATGATGAAATAAGCTCAATTAGGTTTGATATATTCAACACCCCTCCCCCCCCTCAAACTAGGCTGGGGAGAGAACAACCCTAGTTTGGAAAGTAAGGTATTGAACTGAGCAGAAGGCAGAATTTTGGTGAAAACATCTGCTAATTGGCTTGTAGTAGGGAGATAAGAGAGTTGAATAAGGCCTTCAAGCACCTTATCCCTAGTGAAATGACAGTCAATGTCAATATGCTTGGTTCTTTCATGAAATACTAGATTCTTGGCTATGTGCAAGGCAGACTGATTGTCACAATGCAAAGTAACAGGTTGAAGATCAGTAAAACCAAGCTCCTCAAGGAGCCTAACTATCCAAGTGATTTCTGAAGCTGCAGCAGCCATGGCCCTGTACTCAGCTTCACTAGAAGATCTAGAAACCACTGATTGCTTCTTGGATTTCCAGCTTATAGGAGAATTACCAAGTAGTAAAACATAGCCAGAAATAGATCTTCTTGTATCTAAGCAAGCACCCCAATCTGAGTCACTATAAGCTTGGAGCTTGAGATGATCAGTTGCTTTAAGAAGAATACCTTGGCCTTTGGTATGAGATACATAACTGAGAGTATGAAGAAGAGCAGAGAAATGAGAAGTTGTAGGCTGATGCATATATTGGCTGAGAGAAGTATAAGCCAAGTCTGGCCTAGTATTGGTGAGAAAATTAAGCTTGCTAATAAGGGATCGATATAAGAGTGGATCAGGAAGAAAAGAACCACTAGAAGAATCTAATTTGAGATTTAAAGGGAGAGGTGTAACAGCAGATTTAGGTAGAATAAGGTTGTGATTAGCACAGAAATGGAGAAGCTCATTAGTAAATTTGCTTTGTGTAAGAACTAAACCATCAGAAAAATGATGGACTTCAATCCTATGAAAAAAAGAGAGTAAACCAAGGTCTTTAATACTGAAAGTGTGATGAAGATGGAGTTTAAGTGCATCAATATCAGCTTTGTTAGTGCCAGTGATGATAATATCATCAACATAAACTGCAGCATAGGTGACATAACAACCATTCCTCTTAATAAAGTGTAACGCCCCGACTTCTAATCATTTTATTAAGTTACTTTAATCGTTTAATAGCAGCGGAAGTCCTAGATAGTCGGTGCGCTACCGCCGTACTCCCTGTTAGGGGAGCACAAGGCGACATAAACATTAAGTTCACAACCGTAAGTAAACTTCAAGCCAACATACGATATATATATATATATATCGTTTAAACTTAAACGAGTTCAAACATCGTTAATAAGATAAGCATACTTGAGTCTTATAGCTAAATTCTTACAGTGAAGCATCTTAAATTACATAACCGTTATAAAAGCATAAGCTAAGTAGTTATTAATCATCACAGCTATGCCATTCCGTCATCCCCGCAAGTACCTAAAACAGAAAACAAAACGTCGTGAGCCGAGGCTCAGTAACATACTACTCTAACAACGTAAATTCATTTCAACTCATTTTAGTTGAAAACAGAGAGGAGAGAATAGCGTTAAAATCATTTCACAAACATATATCCAAAAACAACCATTCAAATTCATATATTCCTTTATCATAATTATCACCATAAACATTTCATTTGGTATCTTGGCAAGCATAACAGAAGGGACGTCATCATTAGCGCCGTAGCCACCAGGGACATTGTCCCTAACCAGAAGGTGGCATAAGCCATACATAAGTGCTCTACCACCAGAGGCAATGACCTCTAACCAGAAGGTGGCATGCAATGCCATACATAAGTGCTCTACCACCAGAGGCAATGACCTCTAACCAGAAGGTGGCATGCAATGCCATAATGCGGGTGCCACCAGGAACGATGTTCCTAACCAGAAGGTGATGTTTCCGCCATAAACAGAACATAGTACCGCCAAGAACCGTCTTTCACTTTCATTTATCATGTTTCATATCATTTATTTTCTTTTCATAAATCATGACATAATCATCGTATAAATCGTATTTCTTTCATGACATCGAGTCATGCATCAAAAATCATACTTTTCGCAACATTCAGTCATTCGTAAACATCATTTCATAAAGCATTTCATATCCCACAAGCCATAAGATAACATTTGCATAAACATCATATTTAAATCAACATGAAACACATTATAAGGGGCTTGTGGGTGTTAGCAGTAGACGTTACCTCGTTCCTTGCTTAGTGACTTGAGAACCGGGGGAGACTTGTAATACCCTTTCCTTTAATCTAGTCAAGTATTAATGCATTAGAGTCTTTCTTTTTAATTCTTGAAACTACTACTTAAAGGTTTTCTTTAAGTTTATAATGTTAATACATAAATTTATCGTTGTTATAGTTATTATATTGTTACAACGTCTTTCATAAACATTTTATATTTTATTTACTTAAGTAGTTACATAACATTAAAAGAATTATTAATTAAACTAAAGGTTTTATAATGTTATAATGATTTACTTAAACATTAGAACTTGTTATAAGAACATTAACATTATTTAAAACTAGTAAATAATTAGACTAAAATATAAACAAGTGAATAATAATTATAGAAGTGAATCTAATATTATATTTAATAATGTGAGAACTATAAATTAGTACTTTTGCATAAATAAATATTTATATAAAAGGAAATAAAGCATTATAACTTAATGGCTTGCTTTTTATCATTTCATGTTCTAACTTTTAGTTTTATGTTAGTTTAGTAGTATTATGTTAATAGTCCAAAGTCCATGAGTCATTAAGTCAATAGTCCAAAGTTAGTAGGTGTCCAAGTCAAGGTACATAAGAAGTTTGTCATAAGATTTTAGTTTACTTTAAACTCATAATATAATTAGAAACTTTAAGTGACAATTAAACTCAAAACTTATTATTTAAAATGATTCATTAGTCATATTAAGTTAGCCATATTATTTTTAAGTATTTCAGATTTAAATATTTTATATACTTAAGAAATAAACTAGTAAGAAGAAGTTAATTTAGAATAATAAGGTATTAAACAAACCTATTATCAAAACTCAAGAAGAAAACAGAGCAAGGGGAGGAGTGGGCTTCTGTGGTGCGTGTGCTGGTGGACGGCGGCAAGGGCGGCGGAGCTCAGGTGGGGCCTCGGGCGGCGGCAGCAGCTGCGGACGCAGCAGTGAAGGGGGGGGCAGCAGGGGCTGCGAAGGGAGGGAGAGAAAGAGAGAGGAAAGAGAACGGAGGGGGGGGGCTGCTGGCGGTGCGTCTGGGCGGCGGGGCTGCTATGGCGCGTCGCCGGCGGCTCTGCCGGAGTGGTGGTGCTCCGGTGGTGAGGAAAACAGAGACAAAATAGAAGGGAGAAAGAAGAGTTTGTGGGTGGTGATTTTACATGAAGCAAATGGTATTTATAGGCAAATACTTGTGAAACAAGGATTAATAAAATCAGAAATTGGATGCAATTGAGTGCTTGGGTAAGGTGTGTGCAGCAAAAATCTGATTTTGTTGAAAGCTTGAATACCATCAATGGAGGGAGAAGAGAGGAGGAAGAAGGAAGAGTGTTTGACTAACCTTGCATTTTCTTTTTCCTTTATTTTTATTTTGTGCAAGTGGGCAAGTGGGCAACTTGCTCATCCTTTTCTTTTATTTCCAAAAGCTAGTACTTCATGCTCTAAGTACTTCACATTTTAAGTATACATGTATTTTAATACATTAGTTGTATTAATATTTTATGTACATGTATATATACATATATATACTTCTTGCTATGTAATTATGCGTTTACTTATTTTAAAAAAAAATTATTAGCCACTAATTGTGATTTTTATAAATTATCTCGCTTTAAATTTTAGGGATATTACATAAAGAGTGAGTAATCATTTTTGGATTGACTGAAGCCTTGATGATGAAGTTCATGCAGCAGTTTAGCAAACCACTGTCTAGAAGCCTGTTTAAGACCATATAAACTCTTTTTGAGTTTACAGACTTTAGGAGAAGAAATAGACAAACCCTCAGGTATCTTCATATATACATCTTCTGTTAAATCCCCATGTAGGAAAGCATTATTAACATCTAGTTGATAGATTGGCCAATATTTATGAGCAGCTAAAGCTAACAAGCATCTGATAGTAGCCATCTTGACAACTGGGGAGAAAGTTTCCTGATAATCAATCCCAAACTTCTGGTTAAAACCCTTGGCAACAAGTCTAGCTTTGTATCTTTCAATGGTACCATCTGATTTGAGTTTGATCTTGTAAACCCATTTAGACCCTATAGGCTTCTTTCCTGGTGGTAGATCCACTATGTCCCATGTGTGAGTATCAGTAAGAGCTTGAAGCTCTTTGTTCATAGCTGCAACCCATAAAGGGTCTTGCACAGCAACAATATAAGTAGTTGGTTAAGAAGGAATAAGAGGCAGGTTTGGTATAGGCGTGTTTGTAACAAAATTACACAAATGAGAGGTATTTGCTTTGGCTCTCTTTGGTTTGAAGTTACACTCATAATCTTGTAGATAGAGAGGAGTTTTATGAGGTCTAGAAGAAATTCTAACTGGAGTAGAAATATCAAGCAAAGAAGCTGGAATAGAAACAGAATTATCAGAAGTATGTGTAGTAGAAACAGAATTTGGATGTAAGGTTGGATTGGAAGATGAAATAGAAGAGGTAGGTGATGATAAAGGAAGAATAGGAGAGGAAATAGGAGGATCAGGTGGAAAAAGGAAAGGAGATGGAAAAAGAAAATCATCTACTAAAAATTCAATAGAAGTAGGAAGGAAAAACTGAAATGATTTTTTAAGAGAATGAGATGAAAAATGAAATGGGAAATGTTTTTCATGGAATACAACATCCCTAGAGACATGAATCTTGTAAGTATCTAGGTTATGAACTTTATAACCTTTTTGTGAGGAGGAGTGACCTATGAAAACATGAGGGGAAGCTCTTGGCATAAATTTATGTCTATGGACTTTAGAAGTTGAGACAAAACAAAGACAACCAAAAGCTTTAAGAATATCATACTTAGGTTTTTGTTGAAATATTCTTTCATAGGGTGTTTGAAACTGAATGCTAGTAAGTGGCATTCTATTAATCAGAAATGCAGCACAGAGAACACACACCCCAAAACTGAATAGGAATTAGCTTGAAAATAAAGAGCTCTAGCTGTTTCCAAAAGATGTTGATGCTTTCTTTCAACAACCCATTCTGCTGAGGAGTGTCACTACAGCTGGTTTGATGACGAATTCCATGTTTAAGATACAAAAGCTTCATAGGCCCTTCACATAATTCCTTGGCATCATCAGTTTGAATGCTTGACACACTAGTATGGAAATGAGTGTGCACATAAGACAAGAAATTGTCAATAATAGACACTGAATCAGATTTTGCCTTTATTAAATGGATCCAAGTGAATCTACTATAGTCATCAACTATAGTGAGAAAAATTTTACATCCACTATAAGTAGGATCTTTGAATGGACCCCATACATCTAGATGTAAAAGTTGAAAAGGTCTATCAGTTTTGATAGAACTACAAGGAAAAGATAGTCTATGTTGCTTTGCTGTTGGACATATTTGACAGAAATCTTTGAGAGCTTCTCCCTTATTCTGAAAAGATGAATCTAGATACTTCAGTTGACTAAAAGGAATGTGTCCCAATCTGAGGTGTAGCAGCTTCATCCTTTCCTCAGTTGTGTGAGAGTTGTAACATTGAGAGATTGATGTAGAACAGAATTCATTCTTCTGAGAAGATGATTTGTGAGGCAGACTTTTGTGAGAGGAGTAAAGACCAGCATTAGCTTTACCAAGAAGCTTGTTCAGGTGTTCCCCCTGAATCAAACACTCATTTGCTGTAAAAGTAATAGAACAAGCAAGATCTTTGCATAATTTTTGAACAGAAATCAAATTGTATTTGAAGTATGTAACATATAACACATCCTGTAATATAAGAAATTCATTGATCTTGATTGTCCCAATATGAGTGATTGTTATAGTTGTTCCATCTGGTATGGTCACTGAATGTGTTTTATCTCTGATAGGATAATGAGATGTGAATAAAGACAGATCACAACACATATGATCTGAAGCACCAATATCAACTATCCAACTTAAGTTTGAATTGGATAATAAACAATAAGTACCTGCAAACATTGCTGTTCCAGTAGGTGAATCACTGATTTTCTTGGAATTTCCAAGCAGCTGAATTATCTCATTGTATTGATCTACAGTCAAACTAGTGTTGGTATTACTAGCATGAATAGATCCTGCAGAAACTTTTTACATTGCTGATCAAGATTCTCTTGCGTAGCATGATCTCCTTGGCTATAAGCTGCCATTCTCTTATTGTTTTTAGCAAACTTATGACCATTTGGATAACCATGTATCTTCCAACATTTGTCCATACTATGTCCATTCATTTGACAATGATCAAAGTAGGCTGAATTTCTTTTGTTGCTTGAGTAGCTTCTGTTATTATTAGATCTTTCTCCCTGTGACGTATGCTTGTAACCTCTTCTCTCTAAGAATTGTCTTCTATCAGCAGCAAAAGCTAGTGTTTCATTACTGTTTGAGCTATAAGTAGCTAGCTCTTTGTGTTTTTCTTCTTGAACAAGCAGTCTATAAGCTTATGTTACAGCAGGTAGAGGTTGCATCATAAATATATTTCCTCTAACTAATGAATATTCATCATTCAATTTCATTAGAAACTGAATAAGTCTTTGATCCTCTCTCAGTTTCACCAATTTTTGTGTAACATTACAATTACAACTACCACAAGAACATATAGGCAAAGCATTGACTGCATCTAATTCATCCCATAACATTTTCATTTGAGTAAAATACTCTGCTATCTTGAGATCTTTTTGAGCTAATTCAGATAATTGTTGTTGTAATGCAAACAATTGAGGTCCTAAAGCGCAGCCATACCTTTCTTCTAGATTTAACCAGATTTCTCTTGCTGTTGGAAAGAATAGCACACTTCTTGCTATTGTTTTCTCGAGTGAATTGAGAATCCATGAGATTACCATATCATTACACCTCTTCCAAGCTAAGAATAATGATTCTGATGAGTTAGGTGATGTGATTGAACCATCAACAAAGCCTAATTTGTTCTTCGCTGATAAAATGATCAGCAAAGATCTCTTCCAATCAGCATATCCAACTCCATTGAATGAAGATGACACCATTTTCAGATTTGTGTCTTGAGAAAGATGTATGAAATATGGGCTAGTTGGATCTTGAGAAGGATCAATCCTTCTTTCATTGTTTGTTTGTGATTGCTCGCTTTCTGACATCTTGGACTAGAAATCAGAGTTTTATTTACTGTGAAAAACGAAGAAAAATTTCTACAGAATCTCAGAATTTTGCGGAAGAATCAGTTAGTATTTCAGCAGCTTCTTGAGCTTGCCTGCTCTGATACCATGTCAAAAGTATAGATCAAACTCCATTGTTGGAGATTATGATCATATGAACTAGAGAGAAGAAATAGAGAAGAAATGATTAAGAAGTTTTTCTTATTGGATGAACAGCAAATGAAAGAGCTTGTGCTCTATTTATTACAAGCTAGCTAAGGTGAGTTTGTTAGAGATCTAACAAACTCCTAACAACTTTGTATGAGTCATTATTTTATGTAACTAACTAAACTAAACAAGGAGCTATTTAGTTATTACATGTGATAATGAGATAAAACTAATAAGTTCAAATATACATGAGATGATGAAATATGCTCAACTAGGTTTGATATATTCAACAATGTTAAAAAATGTGACAATGTTTTTTTAGGTATTCTAAGGTGCTTATATGGTGATAGAGAAAGAGTACTTTAAATATAATATCGTAGGAAGTCTTTATATTTGCACAATTAAAGGAGAAATCAAGCTTTTAAATGCTTAAAGTTCATCGGTTGGACTACTCATCGTTAGTAACAAGTGATTAGGACAAGTGAAGAGATCTACAGGAACAAAAATTGTGTGAAAATAGAATAAAACCAATAGTTCCACAATATTGAGTGTTCAATGAAGATTTTTCATGGATTTTTTTTATGATGATTTAATGCGGCAAGATTTCCTTCTTATGTGCATTGTTGCTTTTTTAGTTCTATATCATTTGCAGTTGTTGGTTGTGTAGGGTTCATTGGCTTTTTCTTTTGTTTCCTCATTATATTTTGACCGAATTGAAGGGCCTTAGAGTGGACCGTTCTTTCCTGTAAGATTTAAAAAAAAAACACAACTAAAAGTACATATGTATATTGGTAAAGTTGCTGACTAGGCTTTGTGGAATTGAACTAAACCAAATTAATCTCTTATATGCGCTTTAACATGACCACTTATATATGAACTTTGAGTAGACAAACAATTTGTATGTTTTGTATGCACTATGCAGGGAGATCCATTGATGGTAAAGGTCGACAAGTTGAGCTCAGTTAAGACTCAACTTTCATACTCATACTATTCACTTCCTTATTGTACCCTTGACACTATTATTCATAGTGCGAATAACCTTGGTAAACTTCTTGCTGGTGATCAAACTGAAGATTCTCCATATGTGGTAAGTGTTATTATGTGAGAAATCTTTTGTCCAGGTAGAAAAATTTATGGATTCTGTTACATAATAGATTTTCACCATCATATGTGGATCATTTGCAGTTCAAAATGCTGGAACATCAAATGTGTAATGTTGTTTGTCGGAAAACACTCGATGTGAAACAAGCCAAGGAATTTCAAGGGAAAATTAATGATGAATATTATGTTCATATGTAAGATTTATCTCAAGTTGTCGTGCATGCATCTTTCCAGAATTCGAATGCATAATGACCTGCTTACATTATCTTGATGACTTTGCAATATTTAATAAACAGGATCCTTGATGACCTTCCTTTAGTTAGTCCAGCAGCGATACGATATCATTGGCTTGGCTTTCCTGTTGGGTTTAAGGGGATATATAACATAGTGAGTTTATATGTTCTTTGTATCGTATACTAGTAGTCTAGTTATAAGGTTGTGATGTTGCTTGCGCCTGACCTTTTGAACTTTGGTTGTAGGCGTCCGGTATAAAGTTTTTTATCTACAACCATCTGTCATTTAAAGTAATATATCAGAGAGATATGCAAACCAAGACATCAAAGATAGTAGGAATTGAAGTGAATCCTTTCAGGTATTGTCTCTAGGAATTGTCTTCTCTGGCATCTTAGTGACACCTTCTTCGCTGCAATCTTACGTATGCAATATTCTAATTTTTTGGATGACTTTAGTGTCCATCACGAGTATGAAGGGGAATGGAGTAATACTACTCGTTTAATATCCTGTGATCCTCGTAGAAATCGTTCAGTTACGAGCTCTAGTAACCCACAAGAAGTTAAAGAGAAGCAAGAAATTATATTTACATATGATGTTTCATTTGAGGTAACTTTCAAGCGTAAATCAGTCGTGGGCATCTATAATAGTTTCCTAATACTAAGTTGACTAATGAAAATTTATTGTTTATTTGTAGCAAAGTGAGGTCAAGTGGGCATCTAGGTGGGATGCCTATCTCCTGATGAACTATGATCAAATACAATGGTTCTCAATTCTCCACTCTTTGATGATTGTCCTCTTCCTCTCGGGAATGACGGCAATGGTCATCTTGCGCACAATATACCGCGACATTTCCAAGTACAATGAACTCGAGACCTTAGAAGAAGCCCATGAGGAAGCAGGTTGGAAAGTAGTCCATGGAGATATTTTTAGGCCTCCAGTTAATTCAGACTTGCTGTGTGTCTATGTTGGAACTGGTGTTCAGTGCTTCGGGATAGTGGTACTTACCATGATGTTTGCTTTGCTTGGTTTCCTCTCACCCTTAAACCATGGCGGTCTTATGACTGCAATGCTCTTTCTTTGGGTCTTCATGGGTACCTTTGCTGGTTATGCCTCTGCTCGACTCTACAAATTGTTTGAAGGAACAAAATGGAAGCAGATTGCACTACAAACATCAACCATGTTCCCGGGAACTACTGCCGTTGTTTTCTTCATCTTAAATGTTCTCATTTCCAGTGAGAAATCATCTGGGGCAGTTCCATTCGGGACAATGTTCTCCCTCATAGTTTTGTGGTTTGGTATCTCCTTTCCGTTTGTTTTTGTTGGTAGTTATGTTGGGTTTAGGAAGCAGGCAATTAAAGATCCTGTTGAAACCAACAACATACCTAGGCAAATCCCAGAGCAAGCCTGGTATATGAACCGCATCTTTTCAATCCTCGTTGGAGGCCTTCTTCCATTTGGTGCTGTTTTCTTCGAGCTTCACTTCATCTTCACCTCTATCTGGCGCCATACGTTTTACCACATCTTCGGCTTCCTCTTCATCGTATTCATGATTCTTATGGTGGCATCAGCTGAGATCTCCATCGTGCTTTGCTACTTCCACCTGTGCAACAAGGATTATCTCTGGTGGTGGAGATCTTACTTGACATCCGGATCTTCCGCCCTCTACTTGTTCCTCTATGCAACATTCTACTTTTTCACCAATCTTGAAATAACCAAGCCGGTATCTACAATGTTTTACTTTGGATACATGTTGATCGCCTTTTATGTATTCTTTG
The DNA here is from genome assembly GCA_947645195.1 of Patellifolia procumbens. Classification (NCBI taxonomy): domain Eukaryota; kingdom Viridiplantae; phylum Streptophyta; class Magnoliopsida; order Caryophyllales; family Amaranthaceae; genus Patellifolia; species Patellifolia procumbens. The sequence continues at coordinate 169,796 of CANSGD010000801.1, forward strand.
TTCTTACTGGTACAATTGGGTTCTACGCAAGCTTCTGGTTTACGAGGCTCATCTACTCCTCTATGAAGATCGACTGAGTATGATATTAATACCCCATTAAAAAAATGTTGGGAGAGGACGTTAATGCACAACTATAATATTATTGTAAAGCCCAATTCTCATATATTTAAATGTTTAATGAGCATGTATTATCTTGGAAAAATTGCCTAGAATAATGCAACCTTTTGCTCATTCGCAGATAATAATGCAACCTAAAGTTTATTCTGGAATAATGCAACCTTTATACCTCATTTATTTTTAATAGGATAAATTACCGGTGACCTGAAGAAAAGGTAATTTTTTAATTAAAACTTTTAATTATAATTACTATATTTAATAAACGTAAAAAATATAAAAAAAACTAATACCCACACCCCACCCCCACCCCCACCCTCCACTGCCACCCTAACACTTCCCCTCCCTTCCAACCCATAACCGCCACCCACCCACCGGCCCGCCCCTTCCCCAGCCACAAGACCTCCACCTACACACTACCACCTCCACCCTCTCCTTCCCCAACCAAAAAACCTCATGAATCCACCCAATGCTCTGTTCGCAACCACCCGCAGCCACCACCGCAGCCACCCGCAACCAACCAAACCACTCGCAGCCACCCGCAATCAGCCACACCACTGGCAGCCACCACAGCAACGCAGCCAGCCAGCCAACCAACCAACCTCCTCCTCCTCTCGTTTCTCTGTCCACAACCGCGACAACGCACAAAAACGCAGTACCATTGTGGTTTTATCAATCAACCTCACCATCGTATAATCCGGTTGTCGACGGCGGTCCTATCCAGTGCACCGGCGATTTCTGTGGGGATGACAATGTTGTGGGGTGTCGTGCGGTGCGGGTGGGGTGTTGTGGGGTGGGGTGGGGTTGGGGTGTTGTGTTGTGCGGTGGGGGTGGGGGGAGTGGGGTGCTGTGCGGTGGGGGTGGGGTAGGAGGTTTTTTTTTTTAAGTTTTTTTTTTGATTAATTTTTTATAAAAATTATTTATTGGAACCAATTATTAGATGACACATGTCCTACTTTACCTATTTTGTAGGTTGCAACCAGTTTCAGTTTATTAAAAATAAATGGGGTATAAAGGTTGCATTATTCCATAATAATCTTTAGGTTGCATTATTATCTGCGAATGGACAAAAGGTTGCATTATTCCAGGCAATTTTTCCTATTATCTTTACATAAGTCATGTATTTGTGTGATTTTTATTCAAACAAAGCACGTCGATCCAAGTGGGCAATCTGTATTATTTTTCAAGTGTTGATTTCTTTGGTTCGTTGGCTTCTCACAATATTAGAGTATCACACTTTAGGCACTCCATAATTTTATTTAGGCACTCTTACTGGGTTACTTGTGAGTAAGACATGGAAAATTGTGCTCTCACAAAAGGGGTGCTTAGATGAATTTTGGAGTGCCTAATCAGTACCCTATCTTATCCATATAATCGATTTTAACTTGGGAAAATTTGTTCAGAACTATTAGAGTATGTCCCTATCTCATAAAGCTTCCACATAATCGGTTTTAAGTTAGGAAAACTTGTTTGAACTATCTAATAAAATGAGAGCTTTGTTAACAGCTACCTAAAAAAAAGTTCAACTAAACTACCAAAAAAGTCTAGATCCGTCAGACTAGCATTATTAACTCCTACCTTACCAGAACTGTCAAGTGGAGACTACCAAATTACCAATATGTTATCTCTAACCAAGTATCCCCTTTTGCCTCTAGAAAAACTCATTCGATAATTAACTACGAACTTATCTCCTCCCATTTCATTCAATCTTCTTCGACAATGCTCAACCACAATTATGATTTCTCTCACCATCAAACTTTCTCGCATCTCAGATTTGAACTCCTCTATTTCTTCTAAACATCTTTAGAACCTCTCATTCCAAATAATTGGGAATCGAAGTGTTCATCTTGCAAATAAAGATAATCATGGTGCTCCAAATAAATAGAGCTGTGGTTTGGGTGTCTGGGTAAGATTCAGGTCGGGTCGGGTCAAGTTCGGGTTAATATCCACTTGTTTCGGGGGTTGAAATCATGTCGTGTCATGATGGGTTGGAATTAGATCAGGTCGGATCATGATCGTTTCGTCGGGTCAATTCAAATACAGGTCGAATTCGGGTCGGGTGTAGGTCGGGTCCAGTCACAATTGTTGGGTCAATTCGGTTACGCGTTGCTATCGGGTCGGGTTTAGATTAAGGATTATCGGGTGCCCTTTGGTTATGGGACGGGTGCGGGTCAGGTTCGGGTGTTACATTTCTCGGTTCGAATCGGGTCGCTTTTGGATTGGGGTCGAGTCAAGTTCGGATCGAGTCACATTCAACATTATTTAGATCATGTTTAATTTGGATTGGGATCAAATCGGTCCATTTACTTTATGGGTCCAGGTGGGGTCGGGCCGGGCCTGGATGGGTGCGAGTCATTGTCGGGTCTGGTGCAACCTGGTCTCGAGCCGGATCATTATCGAGTCGGGCCTTGCCAGGATCGAGCCATTTCGGGTCGGGTAAAAATGGGTTCTTATAGGCCAATTCAGGTTTCGAGTTAATTTGGGTTTTGGCCACTTTGGGTCGAGATGATTTCGGGTTCGGGCTACTTTGGGTCGGGTCAATTTCGAGTTCGACTGACTATGGCCTACATCTTTGGTTGATTTCGGGTTCGATCAACTTCAGGTCGGGTTATTTCCGCGACCATCATTTCAGATTCAAATCGAATTCATTTTGTATCATACTTAGTTTTGAATAAGTTTTAGATTGTGATCGCGTGTTTAGTAGAGCATTATCGTTTTTTCCATCACTTTATTTGATTGTTTCCTAGAAACATAATTTATAGCGTGTTATTAATTGTGTTGCGAAAACCTTATTGGATATTTTTTTAATTGGAAATTAGTAGCATGTTTATATCTTTTTTATCAACTTCCATTTTGGACATTTTTAAAACGTATAATTATTGAGTAATTACTAAACTACAATCAATTGTAAACACTATTAGAATTGTGTAAATGGCTCGATTTTTTTTTGGTGTTTGCACCCGCTTCACCCTTCGGGCTACATCCATATTGAGGCCAAGTTCGGGGTGGTTAGGTACCATTGCTCTCCCAAGGGTTTTGTGGGGATTCGAATACGGGTCCGTCCTACCAAAGCCAGTCCCCATCACCACTGGACCAAAACTTACTTGGTCCTATGGCTCGGTTATTGAGAGTACAAAGATTGATGTATAAATCAAGAGTTTTGTACTATCTCGTGGGCTCATGGCCACGTTGTTTTTTTGTTAATCCCGCAAAGTGAAATAAACTTATCAAATTAATTAAGTATTTTATTAATTTAATCTTCAATAAACTTATAAATTTAAAACTTGTTATAGGCTATAAGTTAAGTTACTAAAATCAATTAATAATAAATACTATGATAGCTAATTTGTGTTTAAAATTACTAATCTTTATGGCTTCTAAATGTTATTTAGAGTCATTTGACAATTATAACTACATATTGAAAAAGATAAGTAGATAAGTTTATATTTATTGATATAAAACTATAATTTTAGTATTAGTATAATACGACAACGTACTTTAATAATAATTCTAAATTTTTTTTGTAGAAAACATATATGTTGAGTAGAATATAGGAATATCTAACTTAATGTAGAAGTAGTAATAGTAGTATTATACTGTAGTAGTATTGATAGTTATAGACTAAGGCCTTGTTTGGTTTAATTGTTGGAAACGGAAATGGAATGGAATCAAATTAGGGATGGAAAGGAATCGATAACAAATATTGTTATTGCTTGTTTGGATCAAGTTTGGAATGGAAACAGTGTAATGACTATACTAAAAACTCAAATTTCAAACAAAAAGAAAACTAAAAAAACCATTGGACATTTGCAGATTTGAAATAAGAAGTGCATTTCTCTATAATTTCAAGGCTGCTAATTTCATCTAAGTAAAATAGAAGATTGAAAATAACTAATCTCAAAAATTTTAAATTTGTATTAATAAAAATGAACAATTTCTCAAATTCAACAAAGTAAAAAAAGATGAACAATTTCGCAATTTTTTCCTTAATTTTTTTTTGAATGAAGAGTAAATACAAACTTACTTGCGTTTTGCTTGAGGATAATAATTTATGTAGCTTGAACTAATAGAGAAGCTCTTAGAATTTGAAAATAAATGAAGAATTTGATAAAAAGAAAAAGGAAAATGAAGAGTAGATCGAAAAGCAAATGAAGGAGAAGAGAGAGAGAGAAAAGAACCTGACAAGTTGACAAGAAGAAAGAGAAAATGATTCCACCAAATAACCTGATTGGTTTCCACTGGATGGGGAAGGCCGGAAGGGTAACATTTGGGTGGTATTCATTAACCCAAAGTAATGGATTGGGTTATTGTTGCTACCTAACCAAACAACTCTAATGGATTGGGTTTCTTTGATTCCGTTTTTGGGCATCAAAAAATACAAACCAAACATGCCCTAAGGATACAAGGTATTAATATTGTACTAACATTGTTTTTTTTTTTGGAAGATAAAGTGTGAAGTAGGAGATCGTCAGGAGCCCCTCCGCACGAGGGTCTCTCCTGACGCATCAGACACGAGGATAGAGTGTAAACTAGATACAGGATCGTCAGAAATGAAAAAGGAATCGGGTATTAGGTGGCCCACATTCGCCACCCAATCAGCCGCTATGTTTCCTTCTCTGAAGACATGCCGAATCTCGCAATGCTGGAAATTACTAATGATATGTTGTGTGTCTTTTATGATGTGCGCAATCTGCCATGGGGCAGGCCAAATATTTTTGAGTGTGTTGACCACTAGGAGGTTGTCGCCTTCAATAATGGCGGAGGTGGTCCCTAAGCTGAGGAGATGTTGTAGACCCTTGTGGAGTGCCGTAGCTTCTGCTACCATGATGTTTGTGTTTCCGAGGGTGAAAGCCTGAGATGCCTGAAGGTTGGCTTGGTGGTCGCGGATGACGAAGCCGGTTGCCGGAGAATGGGCTTTGACAGAGCCGTCGAAGTTGAGCTTGAGTGACCCCGGAGGAGGCAGCTGACGAGGGTGATGTTGTACTAACATTGTTAGTTGTAGTAGAAATAACACTATATGGTACTACGTAGTTGACATAATCACCAAAAAAAAGTCACCAATGAGATCATAAATTCATAACACAAAGTATTACTAGCTAAAATAATAGTAAACATACTCGTAATTAATTCTAGCTGTATGGAGTCTGCCTAGCAGACCACCAGCTGGCAGCAGACCCAATGGTCCTGCCACTCCACGTCAGAGCACCAGGAGCAGAGCAGACCTCTTCAGGCAGACTGCTCCGGATATAACCTCTGGACAGAAACAATTTTGGCGCTAGAAGGAGGGGAAGAGTAGAAAAGCCCAATCTACAACTTCGCAATGGTGGTCCATAACTCAACAACATCCGATTCCCACAGCTCAGGAGAAGAGAGCAACTCTCCACTAAGAGAAACGACCACGAGGTCAACAAGAAGGGGTAGTACTGCTACCCACACCCGAGAAACTAGGCAAACCCAGCAGCCAAATAGCTCAGTGGTCATGCCCACACCTGAACAACTCCAAGCAGCCATAAATGTACTGCAATCTGCTCAGCAGTACATGCAGAATGCTGGAGGCCAACCGTCTCGAAAGAAGAGAAGAATTGGAACCCATGATTTAGTTCGAAGGCATCTACAGCTTTCATCTGAAGAGGAGACAGCCACAGCAGAACCCTTGTGTGGGTATAACAAGAGAGCCACCACTCCCACCCCAACGTCAGAGTATGGTTTATCTAGCCGCTCTGGGCCTGGGTTCATTAGGAGGGGTTGGCAAGAGGATGAATGGAACACTGAGTTGATGCAAGAGGACCACCCCAGCCTGTTCAATGAACTTACACCCACAGGGTATATGCCAGGCTCAAGTCAGAGATCTGTCCGCAGAGGGAATCCCCGGCACAGGACCAGGCGTAGCACAGGAGCTGAAGAGGCCCTGTCTGCGCATAGGGGTGGACCCATCAGAAGGCATGTCAGCCAAAGGCTGGGAACAATAGTAGAGGAAGGCTCTGGTGACAATGGAACCTCCACAGACCTCAGAGGGATCATATCCCACAGGGTCAGTTTCAGGCCCACTCTGGTCTCACCAGCAGAAGAGATGAGGTCTCCTTCCAAATCTCCCTTCACACCTGAGATTATTGCAGCCAGAGTGTCGAAGGCTAAGCTCCCACTGAATCTCAAGTTTGAAGGGGACGGGGACCCACAGGAGCATGTGGCAGCTTTTGAAACCCACATGGAGCTAGGAAATTACAATGAGGCCACTTGGTGCAGACATTTTCCTGCCACTCTGGCAGGGATAGCTCAGACCTGGTTCAGAACTATCCCCCAGGGAACAATAGCCAACTTTGATGAACTGAAGAAGAGAATCAAAGAGCACTTTGTCAGTGGAAGCAGTAGAAGTAAGTCCACTCATGAGCTGCTATTGATGAAGCAGAATCAGAACGAGAGCCTGCGAGATTTCATAGGGAGATTCAACAAAGAGCTAGTGCATATTCCAAAGCTGGAGCAGAAGCTCGCTCTGCATGCTTTGAGGAACGCTCTGCCCCACACCAGCAAGTTTAGGGATGATTTGAAGTGGGTCACCATGAAGGAGCTCAGCGAAGCCCTGGCCCTAGCAGAGAAGTACATAGCTGTCGAGGACTTCAACAAAGCCTCGACACCTGGAGCAGGCAGGCCTGCCAGGCAAGAAACCAGGCAGAACGAGCAACCCTTCATGGGAGGCAGATTGAACTTTGGAGGCCACATGCCCCATCAAAATAGAGGCAGAGAGAAGTAGAAGGAGGCAGAAAGGGAGGTGGACCGCCTGAGGGCCCATGAGAAATACAATAACTACAGCAACCTCAGCCTGCCCAGAGCTGAGATCTTTTTGACCAACAGAGACGACAATAAGTGGAACAGACCACCCCCCACAAAGAAGAGAAGCCTAGGCCCCAACATGGCAGAGTTCTGCGCTTTCCATGAGGCGCCAGGCCACATTACCGAAAACTGCATTTGTCTGAAGAATGATCTGGAAAGCCTGATCAGAAGAGGTTACTTTAAGGAGTACCTGGCCTGGAATCAGGGAATCAAGGAAAAGGAACAGCAGAATGAAGGGCAAAAGCCGCAGGACAAGCGGGCAGAGATCAAGGAAGGAAAAAAGAAAACGATATATGTCATATTTGGCATCTCTAATTCGATGGGGGGAGAGAGGACTCATCTGAGGCAGCTCACCCACCCCAACCTCTACTCCATCGACCAGACTGAGCTAAGTCCAGACCTGCCAGATATGACGTTCACAGCAGAGGACTGCAAAGGCATCGTTTTTCCACACTCAGATCCCTTGGTAGTCACTCTAGAGATTAGCAGTACAGATGTACGGAGAATATTGTTAGATGGCGGAAGCGCCGTGAATATCCTGTACAAGGATACCTTCGATAAAATGGAGCTGGATCATTCGATGATGAAACAAGGAGGAACTCCCATCGTCGGCTTCACGGGGAATTCCATCATCCCAGAAGGGCAAGTACATCTGGCTGTGACCGTAGAGGGCAGAATGGAATTAGGAGGACTGTGGTGCAAGAGTTCCGGGTAGTAGACCTCCTATCACCGTACAACGCTCTGATGGGGAGGAAGTTTATTGAGGCAGTACAAGGAATCCCATCAACCCATCACCAGACCATGCTCTTCCTTAGCAAAACTGGTGAAGTAGGAAAGTTGAGGGGAGATCATAGAGCAGCTAGGTTATGCAATCTGACCGCTCTGAAAAAGGATAAGAGACCTCCTCCTCCTGACCACTCTAGGTCCAGAAGGAAGAGGAGAAAAGAAAGAAAGGAAGGAAAGAAGAAAGAGGCTGAAGAAGCCAAGAAGGACCAGGCTGAAGAAGCCGGGAAAGAAGGAAAGGAAGGAAAGGCCGAAGAGGCCGAGGAAAGAAAGGAAGAATGTGCAGCTATCAGCGAGGCCGACGCTCGGCCGGAAGCCGGCTAAGAAGCCAGCAAGCCTGAACCGGGGGAAGAGACCGAAGAGGTACTCTTGGGACCGAAAGAAGGCAGAGCAGTCAGAATAGGTACTGACCTGGAACCTGAAACCAGAGTCAACCTAATCAGTCTGCTGAAAGAGAATGCGGATGTATTCGCCTTCTCAGCAGCTGAGATGCCAGGGGTAGACTCCGCCACCATCAACCACAAATTGAACACTGCCGTAGGGTACAGACCCGTAAAACAGAAAAGGAGGAACTACTCTGCGGAAAAGAATAAAGCCATCGAAGAAGAAGTACAGAAGCTGCTAGATGCAGGGTTCATAGAGCCCTGCAAATATCCAGAGTGGATGGCCAATGTGGTGATGGTGAAAAAAGTGAATGGGAGCTTGAGGATGTGTGTAGACTTCACAGACCTCAATAAGTCCTGCCCCAAGGACTGCTACCCATTGCCTAGAGTCAACCAGCTGGTAGACTCCACAAGTGTTCATGCTCTACTCAGCTTCATGGACGCCTTCAGCGGCTACCATCAGATCTTCATGGATCCTGCAGATAAGGAAAATACGACATTTATCACCTCTATCGGGGTATTTTACTGTATCATGATGCCCTTCGGGCTGAAAAATGCAGGCGCCACCTATCAAAGACTGATGGATCAGGTCTTTGCAAGTTAGAGGGGGAGGAATCTGGAGGTGTACGTAGATGACATCATCACCAAAAGAAGAACTGAGGCTGACCACATAGCAGACCTGAAGGAGACCTTCGCCAACCTCCGTAAACACAACATGAAACTGAATCCTTAAAAATGCGTGTTCGGAGTACGGCAGGGGAAGTTTTTGGGCTATCTGGTCAGTGAAAGGGGGATTGACGCGAACCCCGACAAAGTAAAAGCAGCTATGGATCTACCAGAGCCTAAGAGCATCAGAGATATTCAGAGGCTGATAGGCAGAATGACGGCCCTGTCCAAATTTATAGCTCAATCTGCAGAGAAAGCTCTCCCATTCTTCAAGATATTGAAAGGGAACAAAGAGTTCAAGTGGGAAGCAGAACAGAGGGAGGCGTTCCAGAAGCTGAAATCACACCTCTCTGGTCTGCCAACGTTAGCCAGACCCAAGATAGGGGAGGCTTCTTCTTGTACATTGCTGTTACTGCTGCAACTGTGAGCGCATTCTTGTTAAAATAAGAAAACAAGAAGCAGCAGCCAGTGTATTTTGTGAGCCACACCCTCACGGGCGCTGAGACGCGCTACCCATTGATAGAGAAGGCAGCCTACGCAGTAGTGCTGGCCACCAGAAACCTGAGGCCATATTTTGACGCACACCCCGTCACTGTGCTGACAAATATGCCCTTAGAAAAGGCAATGGAGAAGGTAGACAAGTCGGGGAGAATCATGAATTGGGCCCTGGAACTGACAGGGTTCGGAATTAAGTTCGCCCCGCGAACCGCCATCAAAGCACAGGCTCTGGTAGATTTCTTGGCAGAGTGTGCATATCAGGAAGCAGTTGGAGAGCCCAGAGCCTGGGAAGTTTTTACTGATGGATCTGCAACCATCAATGGCTCTGGGGCAGGCGTGGTCATCAGAACCCCAGAAGGGAAAATCATTGAATACGCCCTGAAATTCTTATTTTCAGCAACCAATAATGAGTCAGAGTACGAAGCGGCCATCGCTGGACTACAGCTTTGCCAGACTCTGGAAGCCAAGCACGTCCACCTCAAAATTGATTCTCAGTTGGTCACCAACCAAGTCAAGGGGGAGTACGAGGCTAAAGAGCCCACAATGCAGAGCTACTTGGCCAGGATGAGGTCTCTGATTTCAAATTTTGAAAGCTTTAGAATTAAACAAGTGCCCATAGCACAGAACGCCCAAGCAGATGCATTATCCAAACTGGGGAGCAGCAGTCTGCAGGAATTAAACAGATCTGTCCTGGTGGAAGTCAGACCCACTTGTGCAATCTGCGAGGGAGCAGAATGCGTCCTAGAGCTTGAGGATATGCCAGACTGGATCAGGGAGATAGCAGAGTACAAGCAGACTGGTAAACTACCAGAGGGAAAAATGAAAGCTAGAAAGCTTAAGCTGACAGCATGCCGGTACTGCCTGATCGAGGATGAGCTATACAGGAAGTCTTTCTCTCTGCCTCTACTCAAATGCGTAGGACAGAGAGATGCAGACTACATATTGAGGGAGATCCATGAAGGTCTCTGCGGGCACCACATCGGGCCAAGAGCTCTGGCCCACAAAGCTCTCAGAGCTGGTTATTATTGGCCCACAATGAAAGCTGACTCTGAGGCTCTGGTGAAAAAATGTGATAGCTGCCAGAAGTTCGCTCCAAACATCAAGCTGCCCGCGAACGACCTCATGCCAATCTAAAATCCTATCCCGTTCGCCTAGTGGGGGCTGGACATCCTGGGGCCCTTCACAACAGCTCAATATCAGAAGAGTTGGCTGATTGTGGGGGTAGACTACTTGGATAGAGGCAGAAGCCCTATCCACCATCACAGAGGCGGCCGTCAGAAAGTTCCTATGGCAGAACATCATCACCAGATATAGGATTCCGAAGGCTTTCGTCTTCGATCATGGAAGACAGTTTGACAATATGCCACTGTCAGGGTGGCTGGAGCAGTTTGGGATCAAATACGCTCTGTCTTCAGTCTGCAACCCTCAGTGCAATGGCCAAGCCGAGGCCGCCAACAAGCAAATCCTAATAGGCCTGCAAAAGAAGCTAGAGGAGCAGAAAAGCAAATGGTTAGAGGAACTGCCCAACACTTTGTGGTCAATCAGAACCTGTAATACCCCGACTTTTCAAAACTTAATTAATTATATTCATACTGAGTTTTAAGAATATCGTTTTAATTAAGATTTCCGAAAAGTGGATAATTAGGTAAATGTCGTAATTATAGTTATAGGTTGAGCTGATGCTAATTATTATTTTGATGCAGTTTGGAGCGTTAAACGGAATGTGGGAATTCGAAAGGCCTAAGGATTTCATTCTTGGAGTTATGACGATATTTTGGAGTTAGACGGTCGAGGTAACCTTTTATGTCCAACATTATTGTATGCCCGTGTGTGAATGTTTATATAAAGTATAATCATTTATATGAACGATGATTACGAAATATGAAAGTGACAGTAACTTTTATGTCCAACATTATATGTGTACCTGTTAAATATGTGTACATGTATATAGCGTTATGAATGCAATGTGTTTTATGATCATGATTCATGTCCAATGATATTATATGAATAATCGATTGTTAAAGTGAAATTCATACATGCCAGTATAACTACTTATATGAGTGACGGTTATTATTTAAAAGAATTAGATATGAATTATGAAAGTAATGGCAACCTGTACGTTCAATATTGTATGCTAGTCCGAGTGATTATATGAACGCTATTATATGAATTATGAAATTATTAGTATTTTATGTTTTAATTATATTATTCAAGTTTATCAAATTATTTAGTAATACAAGTAATGGAAAATAATAAATTGTTTAAATATTGTCTTGCGCTTGATTAATGTCATAGAACAAGTTTTTAATGCTCTTATACAAATTAATGAATGTCTTATGATGTAAAATTTAGAAAATACAAGAGGATATGTTTTTGTTTATGAACGGAAATTCAGACTTATGGAATTATGATTAAATGTATAATGAGTTTTGAAAGTTCAAATAATAGAATTTATATTATGAATAATATATATGGAAGTATGATTTTAAATGGAATAAGTGCAATTCTAAACTATAAACAATATCGTGAATTATGAACTCAAATGATTTATATGTTAATTCGATCGAATCATGATTAAATAAATTACGGTAATTTATAAGTATACTTGCTTATATGAGAAAAGTATATTATTTTGAATGTGAACAATGAATAATTTCTGGAAGTATGATTTTAGTACGACTCATATGACGTTATTTTCTCAAATACCTAAGCTATGATTAAACTATGTAATTACTTAATGTTTAAGTAATTTACGATTCATGAGAATACATGCTTATATGCTTTACGCATAAGTACGAAATGTTCCTATGATCGACTCATGACCTCTAAGTTCTCTAAAAGTGATTCTGACTCTAAGAACTATTAAAAATAATTAACGTCCGAGTCTTTACCCCATGAGAATATCTATGAGTTTGTGCCAATGTGAATTGTTAAGTGTTAGTATGCTATAATATCTAAGAATTACGGAATGTGTACTTTATGAAATGCTTACGATATGAAAGTTTGTATTAAGTGAATGATGACGTGGTGAGAAGTATATATATATTCATGGAAAAGTATGATTATGTAAATGAAGTATGGTTCATATAACGACTCTGTCATGATTCATAAAAACACTAAAAGATACTAAAATAAAAGATATCGGTAAATGAAAATGATGAAGGATGATAAAGATATAAACCGAAGATGTTCGAATAATGATAAATAAAAGTAAATGAGATTCTGTTATGTATACGTACCTTTCGCATTAAAGAATGTACCCAACAAAGGAGAGTGCTCCTTGAGGGTTACGAAGTTAAAGTATATACCCAACAAAGGAGAGTGCTCCTTGAGGGATACTAAGTTTACACCCAACAAAGGAGAGTGCTCCTTGAGGGATACAAAACTTATGAATGTGTTATACCCAATAAAGGAGAGTGCTCCTTGAGGGCTAACAAAATTACAAAAGGGTTGTACATCCAACAAAGGAGAGTGCTCCTTGAGGAGTACAACAACGTTATGAATGAATAGTACACCCAACAAGGGAGAGTGCTCCTTGAGGGGTACTATAATAAATGATGTGTGATGCATCCAACAAAGGAGAGTGCTCCTTGAGGATCATCACAAGGTGGGAGACGTCCCACAAGCCTGTAACCAAGTTAAGAGTACGATTAAGACGAAAACCTACGATATTTCAAGAGTAATGACAGAAACCTATGAGGTTTCAAAGCCATTAAGAATGTCTATAAAGAAAATACGTAATGTTTTAAGATGATAAGGATATCCTAACATATTTTAATAACCCATGTGGATTAATGAATGCTTGCTCATATTATGACTCGCACATGCTTTAATAAATAACTAATGTGATTATGTGATTTATGATATCATGTGCTACCAGAGTTTATGTATAATAGTGAAAGTGCTTCTTAACATGATTACATGTATTATATGAACATCGTGATTATCTTTATGATTCTATATTTAATCACTTATGAATGGGTGTTGTTCGGAAATATAAGTTATGTATGTAAGCTAAAATATTATAATGAAATGTGGAAAGAGAATTGTCTTGCTGGCTCGGAATTATGAACTGAACTGGTAAATGGGCAAGTTATAGGTGGAGGAAATGTTTATGATCTATGAATGGACCGAGATGGTCAAATGACGATGAAAATAATGTTCTGTCCAAAGCCTATACTTGCCAATGATCTGGTCTCATGTGAATGGTCCTTGCCAGTTAGATAGTTCAAACCTAAAGTAATCTGATAAGTATTTCCGAACAATTACCAGAATGATGTGATATGTGCCTGTGTATGAAAAACGTTTTCAAACTAAAACCGTTTTTACGGGCTGGAGTAAAGTTACGAGTTTTCTACTCATTTTGGAATGTTTTTCTGTCCTTTCTTGTTTCTCTATTTTTCTTCTGAACGAAGCTCAGGTTAAGAAAAAAGCTCAGGATCAACCTATGGAAAGGAAGTCTTTGAGATGGATTTTGGTGAAGCACTATTAGGAGCTTTTATGTAAGGTCAATATTGTAATTTTAAGGATATTGTATGAAAGTGGGCCATAACCCACAGGTTTTAGGAAATGCTTCCGCTGTCAATTAAGATTACTTATGGTTAATGATGTTTAATTAAGGACCCCCGGGTTCGGGGCGTTACAGAGTGGTATCAGAGCTGAAACCTAGCCGGAAGTGCGAGTCTTAGACTATGCACCGCCTAGGTGTGATTCATTTGGGAAATTAGATGATTAAGTATTTTGAGGAAATTAAGTGATCAGTTTGGGAATGGTAGAGTGATTTGAGGAGTTATATCGATTACTTGGAAGATCGAAGTTAAGAAAGGAGAATGAGATTTAGAATAAGGAATGGAAGTATGAGCGCTTAAGTCTGGCCTTATTATGACCTAAGTATTGAGTTTTATGACTGACCTCGTGTTTCTGTTTAAAGTAAGGTTTTGATAAAGTTTGTTTTGGAAACGATTTAATAGATTTTTCAAACGGGATCTCTCTAAATTAAGTGATCAAGTTCATTGCCATCAAGTTTGCCCCTTTTGTTTGATTGCTCCCTAATCTTGAGTCTCGAGTTGAAGCAGAGATACAATTGAAAAATAGAGTCTAATTTTACCCCTATTGTTTCCTTTGCTCCTTGATCTTAAAAGACGAGTCGAAGCAAAGGTACGATAGATGATGGTAGAATGAAAGCTCGGTTTTCTTGGTTGTTTCTTTGCTCCTTGACCTCGAATGAAGAGTTGAAGCGAGTAACAAAAGTTGTTGGCAGAATGGAGGCTGAACACTTAATGAACAATCATGAAAATGAGAGCTTCTGGTTTTGTTTTTAATAAACCCAAGTTTCGAGGACGAAACTTTTTCTAAGGGGGTAAGGATGTAATACCCCGACTTTTCAAAACTTAATTAATTATATTATTAGCTTAAAATGAGTACTAATTTAAATTTTTACGATTTAATTGTAATTTATTTTCGATTGGTTTTTAAATGTTTAAAACGATTATGAAAGAGTTTAATGATAATATTTTTAGAAGTTATTATTATTATTATTATTATTATTATTATTATTATTATTATTATTATTATTATTATTATAATGGACAAAAATCATACAACCTACAAGAAATTAGTGGGCAACCGAGATACAATCTGGGCACCCACTCCTCTAGCTATAGAAAAACCCATCCTAGTGAAAATATGGGCAGCAGCACGTGCCCCTATGTCCTGTGTCTTCGAAAAGTTCTGAACCCGCTTCAGCAACGCAATAGCCACCTTATCCAATTCCCCAAGAGAAGAAAAGGAAAAGGGAAGGAAGCCATACCCAATTGCTCGACAACGAGCTTCATACTTGACCCGCTTCCGATGAGCCGCATCAGCAACAACACGTCCAGGAACAAAGTCAGACAACCCAGACTGGGTCAAGGGAGAAGACCCTGTCAAGTCGACACACACATCACGACCACCATCCCAAGAATAAAGAAGTACATCTGCCGGCCTGAGGGCCCCGTCGTTCCCCCTAGACAATCCAATGTCAACCTCCTTTCTTGCCGAAATCCCAGAACGATAGCAAATATCAACAAGAGTATCCCGAACGACATTATGCCGATGTTTAATACCCACAATACCAGCACACGACACCGCATGATCACCAAAAATTTCAAAGGTTATGTTATTATTATTATTATTATTATTATTATTATTATTACGTTTTAAATTTCAAAGGTTATGTTATTCAACTAATTGGGCAAATAATACAGCCAAGCCAAATAAACAATCTACACCAAAAGCCCAAATACATTTACCCATCTATTTGGGTTGACCCAAAATAAACCCCAAAACCCATAATTCCCAACCCACCTCACGCCTCTCCTCCCTTCCCTTCTACTGCTTATCTTCTTTCTTACTCACCCATGTTTTTTCATCCCAAAACAAGCAGCATCCATGGTTTTATGGCAAAACCAGCAAATAGCTCCCTGTTTTGGAGCTTCTAGAAGGTCTAACAATGACTATAAATAGCCATGTTCAGCTGCTCAAGATCCACAAGCAACAACATCAATCTTCTCCTTCTTCTTCCTTCTTCTCCTCTCTATTAAACTCCATTAATGGAGTCATGGCACTCACCATATCCACCATAATCAATAACCAATAACTAAAACTCAAAGCTTTGATTAGAATAGAGTTTAGCAAGAAAATCTTCCCTGCTTCACATTTTCCCGACACCACCGCGGCACCACCGCGCCAAACACCAGACTTTCCCCCTTTTTCCGTCGCCTGTACCGCCACCACCAACCCGCCACCTTCTTTTTTTTTGCAGCCAGACCGCCACCAGGTTGCTCCCCCTTCTCTGTTTCTTTTTCCCCGCTCTTTCGCTGCCCTCCTTTTCTCCCCCCTTCGTGGCTGCTGCTGTACCACAGCATCCCACTACTGCACCACGCAGCCCAGCCCCACCAGAAAATCCGGCCACCTTGCCACACCCAACTCCGGCAGGCCACATAACACAACCCCACCTTCCCTCCTCTCTTTCCCCTGCCTTCGTTCTGGTTCAATGAGAAACCAAGTTACTTGGTTCTTAAATAAACGGCAAAACTAGTGATTAGACCCCTTAAGTTTGCTCGAATGTGGGAATAAGCCCCTTAACTTACAATTGTTATGTTTAAACCCCAATACTTCACTTAAAAGTACATGGAAAGCTGATATATCGATATCTTATAGAGTTTTTCCCTTTCTTTACAAGCTAAATTGTGCTATATTGATGCTCTTAGGAGCTATTTATGCTAACTATTTCGATATAGTTGTGGTTTGTGTGTTCTATATCATTTTGCAGGTTTTAGGGAAAAACTCCCTATTTACTTGATGTTTTGAGCACCACGCTATAGCGGGAAGTTATGAGGCATCTTTGAGGTCTCAAGATGGTATTTGGACCCCATTATGAAGAAGTAAGTGTGCAAAGACTTGGCGTCTGAAGCCAAGCAAAGCAAGGCAAGAAGAAGACTCGCCCGATCGGGTCGGGCAACAACTGCCCGATCGGGTACGAGTGAAGAATCTGAAGTTAAGGTTTCCCGCCCGATCGGGCGGCCTTGCCCGATGTGATCGGGCGGAGCAATACTTAGTCATTCTTGCTGTTTTGCTGAGAGCTGAAGAAGACATCCACCCGATGCCATCGGGTGGTCTTGCCCGATCAGGTGCTGTGGTTGCGGCCCCGATCGGGTGGAATATGCCCGATCCAATCGGGTGAAGCCTATTTTGTTGCTGCTGAAGACTTGTTCCCAGGCCCGATCGGGCGGCCTTTTGCCCGATCAAGTGGATGACACGGGGATGCGATTTTCGTTATTTTCCCCACTCTATCTTATTGTTTTCTTAGGACTTATAAATACTTTGAGGTTATTTTTTATTTGGATCTTTCATATTATTAAACACTTAGAGAGCTCTTAGCCTAGTTTATCATTGCTTTGGATTGTAGAAGAGATTCAAGTACAATTTCAATTCAATTAAAGTTTCCGCTTTCCGTCAATTTGGTAATCGTCTTGCTTATTGCTTTATTCCTTTATCTCAATTACTTTAGTTCAATTGCTTATTTCTCAATTAGTTCATGATGCAATTCTTAGGGTTTTCAATTAGTTTTGTTGTTGTCAATTCGATCTTATCTGAGTAGTTCTCTTTCTAGGGTGTTAGATAGGGAAGCCATGTTTATACCATGATTGCTATTTAGACTCCTATTGATTTCTAGGGCTTGATTAGAGTGATTGTGGTGTGGTTTGTTCTTAATTAGTGATTAATGTTAGTGGCTAATTTCATTGATTGCTTGTGGTTAATAGTTGTTTGCACAGATCCGTCTTACGACTAGAGGCCTAGGACACATCAGTAGTTCTGATTACGTTAGTGAACATGCGGCGTATGTTGAACTATGAGCGTTGAGTCTTAACCATAGCTTAACATAGGCTCTAATCCCCCGACTCTGGACTTAGGTTTTGATAGTTGTTGACCTTGTTTGATTGGTATAAGCATGGTGGACCGACCTAATACCCTAGGTTTTTATTCCATAGTTTAATCCTCAATTTATTCCGTCTTATGTAGTCTATTCTTTAGTTTAATTATTTCTTCCCTGATTTCATCTGGAGTAGCTGAATCGGTTGAATATTAATTTAGAAACTCTGTCTCCCTGCGGATTCGACCCTGCTTCCACTGACTACCTAGTTAGAGGTCCGTAGATTTATTTTTGATTAGGTGACACGACTAAAACCCTATCAAATTTTGGCGCCGTTGTCGGAGAGACGGCTAGTTTTCTAGTTTTTATTCGATTAATTAGCGTACTTCTCTTTGCCTCATTGGAACCTCCCGTTCCAATCGAGGCCGTTCTTACGGTTATCTTGTCGTTTTCTCTTATATGTCCAGGTATCGAAAGAAAACTCACATTATTCCTGGAGATCCTGACACAGAAGCAATACTTCGGGATCTTAGAGCAGAATTTGACCAAGAGAAGCCAGTTTCAGAGATTTCTACATTACCAATGACGAAGTCACTGAAATCTTATGGGGTGCCTAATCCTGAAGGCATACCCACAGGTCCACCGATGCCCACTATTGCTGCAAACAATTTTGAAATCAAACCTGCACTAATTAATATGGTGCAGCAGAATCAGTTTAGTGGGCATCCTTCTGAAGATCCGGCCAACCATCTGCAGAGATTCCAACAACTCTGCAGGACTGTTAAACATCAAGGAGTCACACCTGAGCAGCTGAAAGTTATGTTATTTGAGTTCTCACTCAGAGACAAGGCTCAGAGGTGGTTCAGCGATATCACTGAGACAGAATGGTCGGCGATTTCTGCTGCATTTCTACATGAGTATTACCCTCCCACAAAAACAGCAGAAATCAGGAACAAGTTGGCTACGTTTTCCCAAGAGCCAGATGAGACATTAAGGGAAGCGTGGACTAGATTCAGAGACCTACAGAGGGAATGTCCACATCATAATATGGACAAGTGGTTTCTGACGCAGACTTTTTATAATGGTCTGCAGCCTCAGACGAAGAGTACTGTTGATTCGTCTGCAGGAGGAGTCTTTTTAGACAAGGCAGTTGATGAGGGTTATGACTTCCTAGAAAATCTTGCAGCCAATGACCATTCATCATCCAGGAGTGTGACTAAGAAGGTACTTGAAGTTGATGCTATTTCAATGCTTACATCTCAGATGGCGCAACTCACTCAGCAGCTAATGAAGTCCTCTAGTTCAACACCTCCGCCTATGAGCATCAACGCTATGTCAGCAGTTGCACCCATCACCTCATCTTACTGCGAGGTGTGTGTGGTATTCAGGGCCACTTCGGCCATGATTGTCAGTTCAGTCAGAATCAGATGGAGCAGGCTAATGCTTTTCAGCAAAGACAACCCAATAACCCCTACTCCAACACATATAATCCTGGTTGGAAAGACAACCCACTTCTTTCCTACAGAAGCAACAATGTTCAAAACCCACAGCCACGAAATTCCTATCACCCCCCACAAAATTCCTATCAACCTCCACATCACAACCCAAAACCCAACTACTACCAAAATCAAGGAAATTCTCATAATCCCCCTGGTTTCCAAAGACCTACTCATCAGAACTATCAGCCAGCACCACAAAATGCGCCCTCACAAGAGCCTAGCAATTCTGAACTGATGAAACTCATATTGTCTATGCAAAAGACAAATGAGGAAGCAAAAAGGGCCCATGAGGAAACACAAAAGGCGCAGGAGAAGCACATCAAACTTCTCGAGACTCAGATTGCTCAGTTGGCAGAAACTAATGCTCAGAGGCAGCAAGGACAATTGCCGGGGCAACCTACACATAGGGAGCAAGCAAATGCTGTTACTCTTCGTAGTGGCACTGCTTATGCTGCTCCTCCTATGCCCGTCGATGATGATATTGCCCCTAGCAAGGAGAAGGAGGTAGTAGAGAAGGAATTGGAGAAGAATTCGACGTCTGATGTCGAAGTGTCTGAAACAGCTGAACAGGCAGAAAAGAAGAAGGAGAAGGAGAAGGTTGCTGATACACCTTTTACACCAAGGTTGCCTTTTCCTCATCGAATGCAAAAGTCCAAGGTGGATCAACAACTTGGTAAGTTCTTGGCTATGGTCAAGAACCTTGAGGTAACAGTTCCTTTCACTGAACTTATTTCTCAAGTGCCTGTCTATGCTAAGTTTTTGAAGGAGATGATCACAAAAAAGAGAGATTTTGGTGGGGTAGATAGAGTCGTACTCACTGAAGAGTGTAGTGCCATTTTGCAAAATAAATCTCCACCTAAATTGAAAGATCCGGGTAGCTTTTCCATCCCTTGTCATGTAGGTGCACTTTTTATTGATAAAGCTTTCTGTGATTTAGGTGCATCTGTGTCTGTCATGCCTTTGTCTGTCTGTAATAAACTGAATATGGGAGCACTTAAGTGCACTCAAATTACTTTGCAGATGGCTGACCGTTCTATAAAATACCCTCTAGGTGTTTTAGAAGACGTCCCTGTTAGGGTGGTGTGTTGGATATGGAGGAGGATGCCCAAATTCCTATTATTTTGGGCATACCATTTTTGTGCACTGCAGGTGCTGTTATTGATGTCAAGTCAGGATCTTTGACTTTGAGTGTTGGTGATGATACTGTCACTTTTAAACTAACCAATGCTATAAAGTCTCCTATGCTTGAAGAATCTTGTTGCAGGATAGATGTGGTAGACAAAGCTGTGATGTCTGCATTTCAGCAGATACGTGATGCTGACCCATTGGAGGTAGCATTGACTGAGAGTGACTCCTTAGGCATTGATACTGATGTTGATGCCTGTCTTGCTGATTTAGAGGGTCATGGAGCTGAACAGAAACAGGAAACTGTGATACTTGAAAGTGTATGCTCCAGTTCTACTCCTCAGGTAACTAAGGTAGAACTTAAACCACTTCCCGTGATTGTCAGTACTAAACTCACAGATAGCCAATTGCAAAGTTTGCTTGCTGTGCTTCGTATACACAAGAAAGCTATTGGGTATAGTATTGATGATCTAAAGGGCATTAGTCCTGATTTTTGTATGCATCGTATTAACCTTGAAGAGGATCACCGCCCTTGCATTCAACCTGAGAGACGTTTGAATCCTAACATGCAAGAGGTGGTGAAGAAAGAGATCATGAAACTGTTAGATGCAGGGATAATTTATCCCATTGCTGATTCGAAATGGGTCAGTCCTGTGCAAGTGGTTCCCAAGAAGGAGGGGACCACTGTTGTTGAAAATGAGAAAGGTGATTTAATTCCCACTAGGACTGTGACAGGGTGGCGTATGTGCATTGATTATCGTAGACTTAATAATGCCACCCTGAAGGACCATTTCCCCTCCCTTTTATTGATCAGATGTTGGAAAGGCTAGCCAAACATAGCTATTTCTGTTATCTAGATGGATATTCTGGTTTTTTCCAAATTCCCATCCATCCAGATGATCAGGAAAAGACTACGTTTACATGTCCTTATGGCACCTTCGCATATCGTAGGATGCCATTTGGATTGTGTAACGCTCCCGCTACTTTCCAACGCTGCATGATGGCCATATTCTCTGATTTTATTGAAAATATCATGGAAGTGTTTATGGATGATTTCAGTGTTTATGGTTCTGATTTTGATGTTTGCCTGCATAATTTGTCCAAAGTGCTTAAAAGATGTGTTGAGGCAAACCTCGTGCTTAATTGGGAAAAATGTCACTTCATGGTGAATGAAGGTGTCGTTTTAGGTCACTTGATTTCTGAGCGTGGAATCCAAGTGGATAGAGCAAAGATTGAGGTGATTGAGAAACTTCCCCCTCCAATGAATGTCAAAGGAGTGAGGAGTTTTCTTGGTCATGCGGGGTTTTATCGCAGATTTATCAAAGACTTTTCAAAAATTGCGAAACCCCTCACTCAATTGTTGCTAAAGGGTGCCACATTCGATTTTACTGATGAGTGTTTGGAGTCTTTTGACAGGATAAAGACAGCTTTGATCACTGCCCCTATTATACAACCTCCAGATTGGGATCTCCCTTTCGAGATCATGTGTGATGCTAGTGATTATGCGATAGGGGCAGTACTTGGTCAGCGGAAGGATAAGCTACTCCATGTGATTCACTATGCTAGCAAAACCTTGGATCCAGCCCAGGTTAATTATGCTACGACAGAGAAGGAGTTGCTAGCCATAGTCTATGCATTGGATAAGTTTCGAACCTATCTTATAGGTTCGAAGGTTATAGTACACACTGATCATGCTGCTTTGAAGTACTTAATGGCTAAGAAGGAGGCCAAACCTAGGCTCATCAGGTGGATTCTTTTACTGCAAGAATTCGACTTGGAAATCAAAGATAAGAAGGGCGCTGAGAATGTGGTCGCCGACCACCTTTCTAGGTTGAGGTTTGGATCCCCTTCTGACCCTCCTATAGATGACTTTTTCCTGATGATCATTTGTTTTCTGTGTCCTCTAAAACTCCTTGGTATGCTGATTTTGCTAACTTATGTGTTAGTGGTTCTCATCCTCCCAATCTTACATATCAGCAGCGCAAAAGTTTTATCATGATGCTAGAATGTATTTTTGGGAGGATCCTTTCCTATATAAGAAGTGCTCCGACGGGATGTTTCGTCGTTGCATTCCTGATTGGGAAATAGAGGGGGTTTTGCTACATTGTCATAGTATGCCTTCTAGTGGTCATCTCGGTTCCCAAGCTACTGGTTTTAGAGTCTTACATAGTGGTTTCTATTGGCCTTCGATTTTCAAAGATGCCCGTGCCTTTTGTTTGTCTTGTGATGCTTGTCAAAGGACGGGTAATATTTCAAAAAGGCAAGAGATGCCACAGAGTGGGATTTTAGAGGTCGAACCTTTTGATGTTTGGGGGATTGATTTTATGGGACCCTTTCCTACCTCTTGTGGGAATAGGTATATTCTAGTGGCCGTCGACTATGTGACTAAATGGGTAGAAGCTATAGCATCACCAACCAATGATTCTAAGGTTGTGATGAAGATGTTTAAAAAGATAATCTTTCCCCGTTTTGGTGTCCCCCGTGTTGTAATTAGTGATGGTGGCTCTCACTTTCATAAGAGCACCTTCAAGACTCTATTGACAAAACATGGAGTCACCCACAAAGTCGGACTTGCCTATCACCCTCAAACCAGTGGCCAAGTAGAAGTATCTAATAGGCAAATTAAGAGAATCCTTGAAAAAGTGGTCACTAAAGTTAGAAAGGATTGGTCATTGAAACTTGATGATACTCTTTGGGCGCTCCGCACTGCTTTTAAGACTCCTTTGGGTACCACACCCTATCGACTGGTTTATGGCAAGGCTTGTCACTTACCAGTTGAGATGGAGTATCTTTCTGCGTGGGCAGTCAAAGAGATTAACCTTGATTTGACAGCTGCAGGTGAAGCACGACTTCTTCAACTCAATGAGTTGGATGAGCTCCGTTTGGATGCTTATGAAAATCACAGGCTCTATAAAGAGCAAACGAAGAAGTTGCATGATAAGATGATAGGAAAAAGAGAATTCAAGGTTGGCGACAAGGTCCTATTGTTCAATTCCAGGTTGAGACTGTTTCCTGGAAAGCTCAAATCTCGATGGTCTGGACCATTCGAGGTGACAGAAGTGAAGGCACATGGTGCCATCGAGGTTGCCAACCACAAAGGAGAGAATTTTAAGGCAAATGGACAGCGTCTGAAGCTGTACCATGAAGGTGCCTTTGTTGGTTGTGTGGAGGAAATCCGCTTTGATTCCTCCCCACTTGATTCATCTACCTAGAGAGGTAATATGGTCGTGCGGGACCTTCATAAACCAGCGCTTTGTGGGAGGCAACCCGTATCTCTTAGTTAGATCTTCTTTTCTCTTGTTTCGTAGTTTGTAGCATGTGAGAGAGCTTGAGGGTACTAATGTGTTCCTAGATCTTGTGTGCTTTGATGTGCAGATATGCTAATTGAAGAGAAACTTGAGCCATACTTGCCCCAAATTTGCAAAAAGACGAGCTACTTACTGAACAGTAGCTCGCCCAATCAGATCGGGTGGAAGATGCCCAATCGGGTGAGCGGAAATTAACATAGAGGAAGAAAAGAAAGGACGCCCGATGCCATCGGGCAAGGTTTGCCCGATCGGGTGCGCAACCCTAGCACCCGATCAAAAATACTTTGCCCGATCGGGTGGAAGATCGGGTGAACGCGTAAAAGTCATAGAAAAAAATCAGTCAGAAAGGTATACCGCCCGACGCCATCGGGCAACAGTCGCCCGATCGGGCGCGAGACTTGAGCACCCGATGAGAAATTAGGCACCCGATCGGGCGGTCGATCGGGCGAAGTGAAAATTATGAGAATTTTTTTTTTTGAATTCCGCCCGATCGGGCGGCCTTGTACTCGATCGGGCCTGCGACTATCTAACCTCCTTTTACACGGATTACACCCCTTTTCTCACCATTCATTCCTCATCCTTTCAATCAACTCTCTCTCTCTTCACTCATCTTCAACCTCCAAACCCCTAACCTCCATTAAAACTCTATTTTTCCACCTCAAAACTTCATCCCTTCTCCTCCAAACTTCATAAAAACCCTTCCTTTCCTCCTTTCACCCTCCATCTCACAAAATCTCATTCACCAAAATCATCTTCCCTCTCCCATCTCTTCCCACACTCACCTTAAAACCCCATCTTTGTGTTACAAGAGGCTACAAGGCTCATTTTCTACCATGGCAAGCAAATTCCGAAGGCTTATTTTAGGTGAAGGCTCGCGATCTAGGCGAGAGGCAACACCACAACCACCACCACCACCACAAGTTCCGCGGGATCCTCAATACCCGGAAATCATTTTCCGGGACGATGAACATCGCGAGAAATTCTTGCGATTCAAAAAAGGGAGGTACTTCCTACCCGATTTCTAGATGTTGAGCTTTTGTCTAAACTTGGTTTAACTGATGATTTTAAGGACTTCATGAAAGTTCTAGGCATGGAGGCGCTTTATAATGTACATGTTAACACTTATCCTCCTCTAGTCTATGAATTTTTTAGTAGTTTTAGTTTGACAAAGCCCCGGGCCGGTCCGGTCACCCATGTTCACTTTAGACTTTTAAACCAAGAGCACTCCCTTAGCCTTAGGGAATTTGCGGGGGTTCTTAGGTTACAGGTACGGGGTGACTACTACCCACCCGACCACTTTAGGATGGCCGATACTTATGTTATGCTGACAGGGGACCCTACGCCCTTTGACATCCAGCACTGTCATTGGGCGAACTTCCATCACCCTATTTTTAGCATTTGGATACGGTTCATGGCCCAGACTCTGTTGGGACGGTTTGAGGGTCACTTGGTCCGGGGGGCCGAGCTAGTTGCTATAGCTAGCTATATTGCTAAAGGCTCTAGGGAGCCATTTAAGTACAACTTGGCTCACCATATCGCTATTCAGTTCGAGCGTATCTCGAACTCGCTCCCTAAGCCAAGGGAAGACGGTAGTTGGACCTCTAGGAGGTTAGTTAACGGGGGGTTGATCACATTGTTTGCCCGGCAAATTGCCGGCTTTGACGAGACTCAGCGTACCCCCGTCCTAGGCCCTACCCTCATTGACCTCACCTATCTCAACACCCTCAAAGTCCTGTACCGCCTGCCTGGCCATAGATTTCAGTGGGTGATTAAGTCCAAAAAATCCCTCATTCTGCCCGACTCTAGGGCCCGACTACGGCCTCGTCAGGCAAACTACCTACTCCCTATAGAGGGAGTCGACCTAGTTGTCCCTGAGCCAGAGCCCCCTCGCCGTTCTTACCATAGGCGGCATACGCCGATTTTAGACGAGGGCGCCTCCACTTCTGCTCCCCCCCCCCTCCCCCTCACACGGATTCATTTGACTTTACCTCTATGATGTTGACCCTAGGTCGCATGGAGACGGGGATGGGTAGAATGGAAGGGCTGATCAACGCGAACACCGCCACCCTCGCGGGCTATGGCACTCGCATCGATCAGCTCTATACCCGTATAGACCAGATGGGGGGGAGGATGGACACCTTGGCTAACGACCAGCACTACGCCCTTTATCCTCTCTATGACGACTATTGTAGGTGTGGCATTATTGAACAGACTGCCCAGCACCCCTCGTGGTACCATTGGAACCCGAGTTATGGCCAGCCTACCGGTCAGAGCGATGACATGGCAGAGGATGAGGAGGATGAGCCTGCTCGTCAGTCAGTCTCTTTAGGAGACTTTGGCCTAGGTCCTAGTGGTTTTGGAGGTGATTTTGATGCAGGTCCTAGTGGCTTTGGTGGTGGGATGAGTGGTCCCTCCGGTGGTGGTTTTACCGATGGTGGTGGTACTTCTAGTGGTGGTTTCTTCAGTGACCCCACTAATGATGATATGGGCGGCTGATGCCCTTGTTCTCTCCTGTCCCTCGTTGCAATGAGGACATTGCCTCGTTCAGCTTGGGGGAGAATCTCTCACTGTGAGTATAGTTTATTGCTTTCTAGTATAGTTTACTGCTTTTTAGAGTAGTTTAAAGCTTTGATAGTTTAGTTTACAGCTTTAAGAAATTTGAAAAATTTGAAAAAAAATATGTTTGATCATGAGTGGTTTGATTGCCTCCCTGTTACCCTTGTTGTGCTTTATTGAGAATGATTTGACTTTGTTTTCTGGATAGCTGGGCATTTGTGATTATGAGGCTTTGATTTGATATTCGACTACTTTGATTTCGAGCAATTTCTGACTATGATTTACTACTTTGTGCTGCATACCTGATTTGGTTAGACTGTGAGGCCTTTTTCTAGACTATTAGATTCATGCTTTTATCCAGTCTATATTATTGGTGTGTTAGTTCCTCTCTAGCGGATCGATCTTGACTTTGACTTCGTACTCATTTGATGTTTGGTGACTTGTTACACTTGCTATGATAGAGGCGTTCTTTTGACTTATTCTTGAGCCCCAGAGTTAGTTTTTGATACATTTTTATCCTCCTTAGCCCCGCTGAGCCTAATGACCTTGTTTCATGTTACTTAAACCCTTATTATAAGCCCATGGCCTTTGTTTCGATTTTATTCCCAAGCCTAGCTTGGGGGAGCTTTGTGTATGGGTTGAGAGTGAAGTTGGTTTCATGGTTTGGTTTGATTGTTGAGGAATCAAAAGTGTATTTGTTGTGGCTTGATTATTAGAAAAAGAAAAGAAAAGGCAAAATTAGAGTTGCGTGAATGAAGTTCAAAAAAAAATGAAAGAAAAAAATGAAATAAAAGTTCAAAAGAATTCAAAGTTCTTTCATTCACGCACGTTCATAAATAAAGTTTCATGTCATTGCCTAAAACTTGGGTTTGTTGTGCGTATTCATTGAATTTGGAGAATTGGTTTATTTTTCATGGTTTTATGGTGTTGATTGGGAGTTACTTAGGCCATCTAAGGCCTTGTTTGAGTGTTTATGCTCCCCCTTTCTTGGTTTTTCCACCACATTACCCAAAAGTATCCCCTACCTCTTACCTAAGCCCCATTACAACCCGGAAAAGTCCTCTTGAGCTTGTGCCTACAATGTCTACTAGATTGATTTTGGTCAGTTTGTCAAAGTTAAAGAGTACGTCTGCTAGTTGAGTCGACTTGATTAGGATGAGCGACATTTTACCTTCTTAAACACATGAGAGTGTGAGTGGGAAGGGACATTTATGGTCGGGTCGGTGAGTGTTCGGGCACATTCTTTGCCTGCCACAAAATTGAGAGGAGTGACACCCTTTGTGAGCACCTTTTCAGGATTTGTATGCCTAGTAGTCACTTGAACTTGATGAATTGCTTGGATGATTGGTGGTTGGAAGGATTTGATTTGCCGAACTTGAATTATGCCTGCTTGAACGATTCTTAGTCTTGAAAATGCTTTTTGAGCTTGAATTGTTTTATTTATGGGGTGAGGCAATCTATTCCACGATCATGCTTGAGGACAAGCAAAGGTTTAGCTTGGGGGAATTTGATATATCGATATCTTATAGAGTTTTTCCCTTTCTTTACAAGCTAAATTGTGCTATATTGATGCTCTTAGGAGCTATTTATGCTAACTATTTCGATATAGTTGTGGTTTGTGTGTTCTATATCATTTTGCAGGTTTTAGGGAAAAACTCCCTATTTACTTGATGTTTTGAGCACCACGCTATAGCGGGAAGTTATGAGGCATCTTTGAGGTCTCAAGATGGTATTTAGACCCCATTATGAAGAAGTAAGTGTGCAAAGACTTGGCGTCTGAAGCCAAGCAAAGCAAGGCAAGAAGAAGACTCGCCCGATCGGGTCGGGCAACAACTGCCCGATCGGGTACGAGTGAAGAATCTGAAGTTAAGGTTTCCCGCCCGATCGGGCGGCCTTGCCCGATGTGATCGGGCGGAGCAATACTTAGTCATCCTTGCTGTTTTGCTGAGAGCTGAAGAAGACATCCACCCGATGCCATCGGGTGGTCTTGCCCGATCGGGTGCTGGGGTTGCGGCCCCGATCGGGTGGAATATGCCCGATCCAATCGGGTGAAGCCTATTTTGTTGCTGCTGAAGACTTGTTCCCAGGCCCGATCGGGCGGCCTTTTGCCCGATCAAGTGGATGACACGGGGATGCGATTTTCGTTATTTTCCCCACTCTATCTTATTGTTTTCTTAGGACTTATAAATACTTTGAGGTTATTTTTTATTTGGATCTTTCATATTATTAAACACTTAGAGAGCTCTTAGCCTAGTTTATCATCGCTTTGGATTGTAGAAGAGATTCAAGTACAATTTCAATTCAATTAAAGTTTCCGCTTTCCATCAATTTGGTAATCGTCTTGCTTATTGCTTTATTCCTTTATCTCAATTACTTTAGTTCAATTGCTTATTTCTCAAATAGTTCATGATGCAATTCTTAGGGTTTTCAATTAGTTTTGTTGTTGTCAATTCGATCATGTCTGAGTTGTTCTCTTTCTAGGGTGTTAGATAGGGAAGCCATGTTTATACCATGATTGCTATTTAGACTCCTATTGATTTCTAGGGCTTGATTAGAGTGATTGTGGTGTGGTTTGTTCTTAATTAGTGATTAATATTAGTGGCCAATTTCATTGATTGCTTGTGGTTAATAGTTGTTTGCACAGATCCGTCTTACGACTAGAGGCCTAGGACACATCAGTAGTTCTGATTATGTTAGTGAACATGCGATGTTGAACTATGAGCGTTGAGTCTTAACCATAGCTTAACATAGGCTCTAATCCCCCGACTCTGGACTTAGGTTTTGATAGTTGTTGACCTTGTTTGATTGGTATAAGCATGGTGGACCGACCTAATACCCTAGGTTTTTATTCCATAGTTTAATCCTCAATTTATTCCGTCTTCTGTAGTCTATTCTTTAGTTTAATTATTTCTTCCCTGATTTCATCTGGAGTAGCTGAATCGGTTGAATATTAATTTAGAAACTCTGTCTCCCTGCGGATTCGACCCTGCTTCCACTGACTACCTAGTTAGAGGTCCGTAGATTTATTTTTGATTAGGTGACACGACTAAAACCCTATCAAAAGCTGTCGGCTAAATGGGAAGGACCCTACCAGGTTAGTGAAGACCTATACCCTAGAACCTACGGATTGAAGAAGATGGATGGGAGCGAACTGAAGAGCAACTGGAATGCCCGCATACTGAAAAAATACTTTGTGTACCCCAGCTTGTATCAAACAACTCCTATGAATGATTTGAGCCATCCTTTGCAAGTTATACACTCTCCATTTCGCATGAAACCCCCAATCCCTTATTTGTTCTTTATAAAAACAAAGTGTCAAAATCAAACAGACCATCAGCAGACTGAGAAAAAATATTACAGTATGGTAAAACAAAATAGGGCCTGAGCCAGAATGAGGGTCGAAGAGGCCTATCAAACACAGAAACTACCTATGCAGAAAGGGAGCCAGCCGAAAGGTCAACTCTGTCCAGAGCCCATGAGGACCACAGAGTGATCGGATGCCGGCTCAACTTAGCGATGTCATAGACCTCTACCTCTAAACCTGCAGGACCAAAGGCCCAAATAGCAGCAAGGATAAGTCATAGACACCTAAGGTTAATGGGGATGGCAGAGTTCAAAAGAACCTAGCGTACCCCGACATGAAGATGATGGCAGAGGGAGTTAAAGGGCAAACCCCAAAATTCCCAAAACCGCCACGACTTAGGGCGTCAAAATACCTCCTACGCTCTGCTCATTGTCGGACTACTGTCACACATAAGACAGAGCAGAAGAGTAAAGACCCCTAAAGCCACAGCTCTGAGCTAATTTCACCCGCCACTATGCCGTATAAACAAGCACGCTCGGAAATACTATGCTGCTACGCTGCAAACTCAACGTCAGAGAAGAATGCCCCTGGGCCAGCAAGAAATGCCAGGCTAAGGAGCAGCAGAGAGCAAATACTTAGCAAAAATAAGAAGGTTTTGTTTTGCACAATACAGAAGAAAGAAAAATGCATATCAGAATAACATAACTTGCATTTATGAGAAATCATTGTACCTTACATAAAGGGTCTGGCTATAAACCAGATCAGAATGCTACAAGACTACTACAATAACGGCGGCTACCTAACCAAAAGAAGGGAGCAAATACAGATGAAAAGCTATTGTTTGACTATTTAATTACAAATATTACAAGAGAAGTCAATTAGGGATATCATCGGAGGGCAAAAAAAGGAGGACTGCAGTCAGTTCAGCACAGGCTCCCAGCTCATCCACCTCAGCACCTCAGACAGGAGTCACAAGAAGACTGAGGCGAAACGTGAGATAGCCGCCCGAGTTCCTATTGTTTAGGAACAGAGCTGCCATCCCCCGCAGAGCTGCCATCAACTTGTTGCTCAGAGCACTCCCCCTCTGCAGGCAGAGAGTAGAGTAGCTCCATGCCTCTAAGCTCCCGAGTGGCAGGAGGTTGCATGTGCACCCCACGGGCGTAAGCCTCGTCAAAAGCATCCCAATTGAAGGAGGGCTGCAGATGACAGAGGACTCTACGGACAGCAACTTTGCAATCCTCCCAGTACTTGTCACGGAATGCCTCCTCCATCTTTACAGCACGGGCCGCCTCTTCGGTGTTCAGCTGAGCTTCCCTCTCTGATAGCAGCTTGGAGAACTCTACCCCAAGCTCAGCCTCCCTCTGCTTCAGAACCTGCTTAGTCTCCTTGGCCTGCTGAACCAACTTAGCAGAGCAGCCTTCATGATCATCCTGCACAGTAGAAAGCTGACCCTTGAGCTGCTCTAGCTCTTTCATCACACTCTGCAGCCTAGCCTCTGAGGTCTTCAACTTCGTCTCCGCCACGGAAGCGTGGGACGACGCCTCACTCAGCTGGGAAGAGAGCTTTGAATGTTCAGCCGCAATGGCCTCCGCTTCCCTCACCATACCTTCGAAGAGTTGGTTTGTGGTTCGCAAAGAGTCACACTCTGCGGTTATGGCATCCCTCTCCTCCTCAGCAGTCTGGCACGTAGCCACAATCAGAGAGTTTTCAGCCCGAAGCTTGGCATATTTTTGGTTCAGCTGCTCCACCTAAGCCCTGAGCTGATGCAGTTCAGGGAGGTCTGCCTCATGTCTGCCCAACCCTAAAGCATGGCAGAACTCCCCAATGAAGGCACCGTCCTGTGCAGCCTATATTCAAAGAAAGAAGATAAGAAGCAATTCAGGAGACTCAGAAGCAGATAGCTAAGAAAAGACAAAGAACTCACCAAAGGAACGTCCTGGACGACGTAATCCGCTGAGAAGCGACTGGCTAGAAGCTTCAGCCACTCACTGGGGTCAGGGAAGGCCACAGGCGTCTGCTCATGCCCCTGTACCTCATGCCGGTCACCCGCCGATCCCCTCTACATAGAACCTGAGCCAAAGGAAAGATCAGTAAGTTCCACAGAAGGGAAAGAGCCGGAAGTGAGGCCGGGTAAAGGGTACGCACCTTTGGTGACTTGCTCAACCTCGACATCGATGATCTGAGTGGGGTCAGCAGGAAGACGAGCTTTCTTCTTTCTGGGAGCCTCTTCCTCGTTCTGCCCCTCAGCTAGTCTCTTCTGGGAATGCGAAGAGACATCAGACTCGACCACTGGCTTCAGCGTGAGCTCTGCAGGAACCTCAGGCTGACTTGCGACAGAGATAGGGGTCTGAGGAGCCCCAGCAGACTGCACCTTCTTGTTCCGCAACTCTCGCTGAAAAAGGGAAAAAAAGTCACATTATCAGCAAATACAAACAGCTCTGCTAAGCTAAAGCTGAAACAGAAAAGAAAGGAGAAAAAACACTAACCAGACGTGCTATCTGCTCAGGAGTTGGAGCAAGGGTCTGCTTGAAACCCCTAGGAGGAGGAGCAGACTTCCTTCCAGGAGGAGTAGGCTTCTGAACAGGAGGAGACACGACGGTCTCCACTACCGGGACAGAAGTGGAACTCAGCTGCTCCACCTTTTCATGTTGGAGAGGCTCCAACACCTCCTCCTGGTTGGTCTGCCCAGTGGGACCTAACATCAAAGATCGGTCAAAGAAGTTAAGAAGATTGAAACGAAGAATAACAGGGGAGAAAGATAAAAATGAGTCTGAAGAAGACACATACCTGATGCAGTCTGGTCCTCAGGCTGGCCCTCTACAGTCTGAGTTGTGGCAGTCTGAGTAGTTTCTGCCTCAGTCCTGTCAAACTCTGTCATTGCTTGGTGAGACTCCTGACCATTTTCACCTGACTGAGCTGAACCACCCATTGGAGTGATTTCTTTCTCGATCTTGTCAAACTCGGTCATTGTTTGGTCAGGCTCTCCCATTGGCACCTCCTCCATCACAAGTGGATCTGAAAATAAGCAGAATAGATAAAGTTAAAGCAACGGGATGTATACAAGTAAAGAGAGCAGACTAATCATCATACACATTACCTGTCTGCAGAGGAGGAAGCTGTTGCAGAGGCTCCACAACCAAGACAGTCCCTTGCAGAGTGCTGGCTCCCTCTGCATCATCACCATCATCATCGCCTCCGGAAGACTCACAACGCGCCGGGAACGGCGAGCCTGTAAAGGCTCAGCCGCCTCCTCCTCCTCCTCATCACCAGACTCGATCTCTGTGATGGTTGCAGAAGGGCCAGCCGACGGCCGAGACACCCCAGTGTGCCTATCCACAAGCTCCGGACGCTTAGTCAGGAGGACAGGATGGTCCAAGGGGGTATTCAAAGTCTCTCGGGCATAATCCGGGACGAAGTAAATCCCCGGATCCGGTATCGGGCGATACCTACGACTCACTGAGGACTGACTCAGGCCCAGCTCCATGGGGATAGCAGACCCCAGAGTCTATGCAAAAATCAGAAAGAGCATCAGTAAATACAAAGCATATAACAGGCAGAAACAAAGGAAAGGGGCAGAGAAAGTTGTGAGCTCAGAACCCACCCATAATCAGACCGCGGACTATCTTTCTGCATGGAGCTGCAGACAGCACAAAGGATGAGTGTCATGGGGCACAGCAGAGCAGAATGTAAAAGCTTAAAAGAAACAAAAAAGGCAGAACGCTTACCAGTGGTGTAGTCCGGCGACAGCTTGCCTATCCTCAAGAAGGCATTCTGGCACATCACATGATGATGTGGCAGCCAATACTTGGGAAGAAACTGCTTCCCATCAATAGGCCCCTTAGGATGGTACTTGAAGTAGTAGAAAGCTATCCTTTCGTCCCAGTTCAGAATGTGGGGATCCTTCTGCTTACGGAACTTAGGCTCCACCGGGCGCAGAGGAGCTTTGAATTGATAAGGGTGTCCCGGCTCTGTCGGCACTCTGACGAAGACGAAACTATCCCGCCAATCTTTCAGAGTGTGATCAACAGGATAGACCGTCAGATGGTTGGTTCGTACCGAACCTGTGAAGTAACCAAACTGTCCCTCCTGCCTCTTGAAATGGAACAGACACTTAAAAGATTCATGGTCAGGGGGAAGTCCAAAGCTTCACAGACCCAAATGAACCCCATAAATTTCTTCAAAGACTGAGGGTTAACTTGGTAGAGCGTCATTCCGTATTCGCAGAGCACCCACTCCAAAAACCAGTGTATCGAGAACCTAAGCCCGAACTCCATTTGCTTAGTGTACACGGCAGTGTACCCCTTTGGTACATCTGCCAAGCTCTGGCCAGCCTGAGGAACTACCACCCAGGACCCACGGAGCGGCTTAATCTCCACGGCCCATTCAATGTAGTATGCAGCATGCTTCCGTTTGAACGCATCTGCAGACCTCTTAGCCAAATGCGGCTTGCCTTTGATGTCATACAGGGCAGTGAGCTCCATCTCATGCTCACTGTAGTCCCACTTGAAGGTGGGCAGAGAAGGTTTGAATTTATGATTTGGGGGAACCTGTTGGTCTCAGGGCCCAAAGTCTCCCGGCGCAAGCCGTTCCAAGGATCGAAGACGGCCCACTCCTCTGGGACCATCTCGTCCTTACACCGGGGAAGATCCAGCTTCAAGAATGGGGACTGGGTATCCATCGAATACGGCTCGTCTGGTTCAGACGAGGAAGTAGACACCCTGCCCTTCCCACGGGACGCTGCAGCTTGTGAGGTAGACATTCTGCATAACACAGGAAGCAGAGGACAAAAGCATCAGACCTAAATTCACAATACAAAATAGTCTGATACCTCAGACCTACAGACTGAGCCACCAGACTGGGGGGCAAGGATACATATGGTATATGAAGGTCAGAGATAGCCAAGAAATAGGATATTTTCTTGCTTTTCTTGCAAAAAGATATATGTAGAGTAGTCTGGTACCTCAGACCTACAGACTGAGCCACCAGACTGGGGGGCAAGGATACATATGGTATATGAAGGTCAGAGATAGCCAAGAAATAGGATATTTTCTTGCTTTTCTTGCAAAAAGATATATGCAGAGTAGTCTGGTACCTCAGACCTACAGACTGAGCCACCAGACCGGGGGGAAAGGATACATATGGTATATGAAGGTCAGAGATAGCCAAGAAATAGGATATTTTCTTGCAAAAGATATAAACAGAGAAATGAGGGTATGTCACAAATATCTACAACAAAACCCAACAAATAAGGAAAATAACAGGGTAAACAAAGCAAACCCTAAAATCCCACACACAACAGTCAAGCAGGTAGGCAGAGCAGAACTCAGCTGAAGAAGCAGAGCAGGGCCTACTCCAGAACAACAGAGTCGAAGTAAAACAACACCAAGCACACAAGAAGCAAGCAAATAAACAGTCGCAGATGAACCACAGAGAAAAGAAAACCCTAATTCCCAAAAAACAGGCAAATAAGTGCGCACAGCGGGAAAAAGGGGAAAACCCATCAACACAAAGAAAACCACATCCAAACCATCCAAGAAGAACAAATCAAGAGTAGATCTTTACAAAGAAGTTTACCTATTCAAAGGATGGAAGACGCTGAGAAATGAAAGGACGAAGAATAGAACACCAGATGCGAAGTATCAACACTCCAAATTTGAGAGCAGGCACAGGCAAATCTCAGAAAAATCGAAGGAAATCACTCGAAAATTGCTAGAGCAAGAGGAAATTCTTGGAGAACAACAGAAGAAACTATGGGCAAGAGGTTCGAAAGAAAAGAGATTGAAAAATTTCATAAGGGGTCGATTCAGCCTTTAAATAGGCAAACTACATCCACTCAACATTAATTTCCCATCATTACATTTCTTGGGAACCCCAAGAGTCACATCAATTCAATTCAAAATGAATTAATGGTCCTTGCTCAACACCCCAACCAAATGGACGGGGAAAATAAAGGCGCTCTGAAGTCTGTGAAGAACGACTATCAGAGAGCCACCTACCAGTCTGCGAAGAGCAGAGCGCCAGATTAAAACAAACGTACCCAGCATATCGCAATCTGCAAATACTGGGTCCGGGGGGCAAATTGTATGGGGTCTGCCTAGCAGACCACCAGCTGGCAGCAGACCCAATGGTCCTGCCACTCCACGTCAGAGCACCAGAAGCAGAGCAGACCTCTTCAGGCAGACTGCTCCGGTAAGGTACGTTCAATTAAACACTCACAAAATACTTGCACTTGATACTCGTTTTCTCTCTATTAGAGATCTTGTGCTCAACTTGGACTGACTTAGGCATCGGAGAGGCGATCCTCGGAACCACCCCCGAGGTTTCTCCTTGTTTTGCAGGTAACCACCACCACGAAGGACGCTTGGGAGCCACATTCCACCAAGTACCCACCACCACATACACTGTAGCTGTCTTGGACAAAACACTAGCTATTGAGTATTACATAAGTCTATTAATGATACTATAAATTCAATAAAGTAGCGACATAATACAACCATTATAGTAATAGTTTAAGACTATTAATTTGTATAACTAGTAATAGCAATAGTAATTACGATCATTTTTATGAGCTAAGATTAGTTAAAAGCTGGTTTTTGTAATAACTCATTGTAAACAGTATGACTATTTGTAATTTAATATATAACTAATAGGTCGTACTTAAACACTATGTCAACAATTAAGTGATACCTATTAGTGATTCACTTAATTAGTACATTAACTAGAGTTATGGTCCGTGTAAAACACGGGAAATTTTTTGTTATAAAGATAAATATATATAGTTAAAGAAAATAAATCTTTTATATAGTTATTTGTACTTGTATAGTAGCACCGATTATATTATTACAGTTTTATTATAAAAAACTCAAACCTATAAAAATACAAAACTCCTGTGAAGCTCCGCAAAAAAACTAATTCTAGCTACCTTAAAGTTTTTTCAATTCAAGCTGTGTGATATTTGAAAATTTAGTTACATCAGGTAGCAACACAATTGATATAGTCACCATAAATTACAAAAAAATCATGCTTGTTGTTTTAACCCACCAATTGTTGTAGAGTTGATCAATATGGTCCGGCACGCCCCGCCCAAGCCCGTCCATAAAATTGCAGGATTTGGACAACATTTTTGGCCCGCTCTCCGCGCTCGGTCCCAACTTTGGGCAAAAATACGGGCTTTGGGCTTGATTTTTAGGCCCGTCTACTTAAAGGCCTTCATAAAGCCAAAGAAATTCTGAATTTACGACTCGATTTTAAGGCTTTGAGCACAAAATTTCGGCCCAAAGTCGGACCCGGCGTGTCCGAAGGATTGGGCAGCTTATTTAGGCTCGTCCCGACCCGTCTTTTGATGACCTCTAAATTGTAGCTATCTTGGAGTACTTTTTG
The DNA here is from genome assembly GCA_947645195.1 of Patellifolia procumbens. Lineage (NCBI taxonomy): Eukaryota > Viridiplantae > Streptophyta > Magnoliopsida > Caryophyllales > Amaranthaceae > Patellifolia > Patellifolia procumbens. Next base: position 206,653 of record CANSGD010000801.1, read on the forward strand.
TACTAAATATGATAATTCGTTTGAATATATAATAGCAAAATCTTTCTTGTAGAAAAAGAATGCCACTGTTGGGACTCTAAGTCCATATTATTTTGATGATGATAAACACCTTGTATTATAACTTCTTGATGTGTGTAACAGAGTTCTAAGTGAAATGATGAGCATGGACTTCATGGAACCTCAAGAAACTGAAGAAAAGAAGCTTAGGATTAGTTATATACTTCCTTTATTGTAATTAACTAGCTATAACTACGTGCTATTTATGAAATGTGAATATAAGGTGACGAAGTATTTTCTTAAGAGTTAAGAAATAATGAGTCATGTTAAATTCACATTTGTAGGGGATTTGATTTTATTATTTTTCGAAAAAGAAGCCAAAAAAATCTTTTGCAAAATACATATATTTTTGTTATTTCGAAAAACACTTAAGAAAATAAAAGTTTTTTGTTAAAACGTTATTGTGAAAAAACGGTTTTGTTAGATAAAGATGAAAGATAAATTCTTTCATATTTAAGTAACAAAATCATTTTTTCACAATAAAAGATTTTATTAAAAAATATTTTTGGTTTTTTTTCTTTAAATAAAAGATTTCTGATTTTCGTTTTTATAGAAAAATCAAAGATTTAGAAATCAGTTTTTAAAGATAGATCTTATCTTTTAATAAGATATTATTCCTTTTAGAATAAGATAAGTTTCATTAAAAAGATAAGATTTTTTCTTGGAGAACAAGCAGAGGTTGTTTTGGGTTATTTAAGAAGATCATACGTCTACTGCTGCACATGTGCTTTCACTGGAAAAACCAAATTTGTCTTGTGAGTTCTTAAACCTAAAGCAAATCCCCTCATACACAGAGTATGGCAATGTGTTATAGCTAGTTAAGTTCTTCGCATTGATCCTCGTATATGCTTATCTAAGAAGCACTTGTAAACGAGGCCTTTGAATACTTCTGTAATTTAATTAGCAACATTTAGAGTTAAGTGTTAGGGAGCACTACTAGGATTAGTAGTGGGGGAAACTAGTTTTTTTAAAACATTTAACATTTTGAGTTAAATAATAATAAGAGAATAGGTAGGGTGGACGTAGAGATCTCAGAGTTAGGATTGAACCACGGTAAATCAGTGTGTCTTGCTTATTATTTTCGCAGCTCAATTGTGTCAGAATAATTAATTGAGTTTACGAGTGAAAAACGAGATTTAACAGTAGTAGCACAATGCTTGGCACAGTGCCATAAAGTTCGTTTTTGCGAAAATTCGATTTTAAATTAACCACTCAATTCAATCCCCCTTCTTGAGTGTTTCCTTGCGTACCAACATGTGGTATCAGATCCATCTATTCTTATAAGGCTAACACCTTGAGAATAACAAGTATGAATCTTCAAGAAGACTCTCGTGACAGACACTCAAAGTGCCCTATTTTTAATGGTCGTGACTATGGATGGTGGAAGACTAGAATGAGAATTACATCCAAGGAACCGACTATGAATGCTTGAAGATCATTAGGAAAGGTCCCATCCCCATCCAAACGAAAGATAAAAAATTAAAGGTAATATGATCGAAAAGGATGAGGATGACTATGACTCCATTGACTATGGGAAGGCCGAAAAGAACTTCAAAGCCATGAGTATTCTTCAATACGGTATTGGACCGGAAGAATATTCAAGGATTTCGGCATGCACTACTGCAAAGGAGATATGGGGATACTCTCGAGTTATCCCATGAAGGTACTAATGAGGTAAAACAATCTCGCATTGATTTATTAGTTCAACAATATGAATTGTTTGCCATGGATAAAGACGAATCAATAAAAGAAATGTTTACTCGCTTTACTATCATCACAATTGAATTGCGTTCTCTTGGCAAAATTTATTCTTCAGAATAATTGGTTAGGAAAGTTTTAAGAAGTTTGACAAGTCGTTGGCTCCCAAAAATAACTGCTATTCAAGAAGCCAAGGACTTGACAAAACTTCCCCTAGAACAATTAATTGGTTCTTTAATGACTCATGAACTTGTTCTAGATTCTAAGAATCCTACACCAAAGAGCAAAGGTTTGACCTTAAAAACTAAATTGAAAAGTGATGATAGTGATAGTGATGAAAACCAGTAACCATAAAAGAATGAAAATTTCAAAGGTAAGGGCACTCTCTCTAGTTCTAAGAAAAGTGCTACTAACTCTGGTTGTTTCAAGTATGGTGAATATAGTCACAGGATAAAAGAATGTCCCTTATGGGATGATGAGAAACTCAAAGAAAGAAAGAAAGAAGCAACCAAAGCAAGAATTCAAGAAGGCAATGTATGCTGCCGTTTGGTGAGACTTGGATTCTGAAGACGAACAGTCGGAGGCACAGTGCCATACACAGTGCCAAAAAGCAAAACTTAGCTTGAATGTTACCCAGAATAGTCGGAATAAGGCACTGTCCAGATGATTCTCACTTGTGTCTCATGGCTAAGAGTTCGACTTCTCATGACGATTATGAAACTAGTGAGGTAGATCTCGTATCCCTAAAACCTTCAATAAAGCTTTTATCTAAAAAACAACTTTCCAATTTGCTTGAAAATGTTATTGATGATTGTCAAGATATAAATGATGAATTTTCTAACATGAAAAAGGAATTGAAAAACATATCGAAACAAAAAGGTAGGATTGGAATATAAAGACTTGTTGAAAGACTATAAAGCTTTAATGAAAAATAATGAAGATCTGGAAAAAGGTATTAAGGAGAAAGATACTGAGTTGAATGCCTTAATTTATGAAAAGTCTTTCGCTAAAGAACTTGTTGATACCACTGTGCCATACATTGTGCTAGAGGCCAAAAATCTGGATTTCGAATATCAAATTAAAACCCTAAATCAAGAGTTAACTGAGTTAAGGAATGAACGAAAAGAGCATAATATTACTTACATTCAGTCACCTCAAGATTTGGATTTAAAAAATGATTTCGAAAAGGCTAAAAGGGATTTAATCACGTTAAACGATAAAAATGAAAATATAAAGATCACAATTGAGTCCCTAAAGGTGCAGCTTCAAGAAGCTTGCAAGGCTAACTCTGGAACTAAGATCCTAAAAGGTTTAATGAATTTGGTTGATAACCGAAACAAATAAGGATTAGGATATAGTGACTAGTAACACGGTGTACGACACAATGCCAAAATTTTCAAAAGAGACTTTCATAAAAGGAAATATGTTGGTTTACCTAAAATATTTGATTTGATATTTATGTGGAAGAAGTGGACACCTTATGGATGACGGCAAGATTAAGAAAAAGTGTGTTGAAAAGAATACCAAGTATGTAAATCAAATATGGGTAAGAAAGGATCTACTTGAAACTCAAAGAAAGAAGAAAGGACCCAAGCAAATTTGGGTTCCTAAAATTAACAAGTGATCTTTTTGCGGGTGAATGTGAGAGGAAGCAGCCTATGATACCTCCACAATGGTTGCTTAGTACATGAATAACAATAAATCAAAATTCCTCACTAGTAGTTATACGTGTCGTTTGCGTATACAAATTAATAATTTATAATATCTATCTTAACCTCAAAAATATAAACATAGCAAAGGATAAGTAGGGTCGATCCCACGGAGAGACTAACTAATTCACTAAAAACCAAAGTTTGACTAGTTAGACGACTATTAACATAGAAGAATAGAGATAACTATATACATATATTTACTTGATTTAGGGGGGTTTAAATATGGATTTTGAAACTAATATAATCTAAATAAAATAACTACTAGTCTACTATTCACAAGTGACGACAAGCTAGCCAACATAATTTCGGTTCGATCATTGAATAATAAAATACAACTTAGCTTCTTATTCCCTTTCATCTAGTCTCCTTCACTATTCAAATTAGTATTTAGGTTGTCGAATTGCCGCCGCGGTCTATTCGATATTTTGCTCACTAGAAACCTAGAATCTTGCTAAAATATAACCAACCCCAATAAACTTGTTTTATTAGATCAATTCATATACTTAACAAAACTAAGGTGTGAGTCGCTCACACTAGCAATGTTAAATCATTAACTCTAAACAACTATTAAACGCCGCGCCTAATAGCGATTTAGTATAGCTTAAACACTCCAGACAAGTAATTGTGCACTACTACAAGTATAGAGATTAAAGCTTTTGTAATTCAAACAAATGAACATATGAACTGAATAAATACCAAAAATCAATAATGAAATATAATCAAACTCAGCGTCTAATTGATGAAAATAAAATCAGAAAATATAAAACTAATTATAAACTTAATTAATCTAAGCATAAACATCAAGTTCAATTACAAAACTAGATAAATTAAGAGTAAGAAGGGAGAACTTATGAAGGAAGCTAGACCAAACAACCGCTGCTTGATTTTGCCGTCGATACCGATCACTCGCCTTCACATACAACTCAATCTCCTAGTTTCGGATCTTTCTTGTGCTTCAACTCAGTCTCACGACCCTCAATTTGCTGCTATGCTTGTGTGCTTTTAATGAGATGGTTGATTGGGAATTTATACCCAATTCAAGGAGAATTCGGTGGTAGAGAAAGATGCGAAATTCACGGTAAGATAGAGTTGATCTTGAGATAATCTTCATCTTTTTCACAATCTCTTAGCCAAAAACTGCTATTTAGATAATAAAATTTGGCGTAAAGATAGATCTTGTGCGCCTCTTTCTCTTCCTCTGTATCTTCTTGCTCTATCTTCTTGCTCTATCTTCTTGCTTTCTTTTATTCATCTCATTTGCTTTGCCACGTCTCTTAAGAGAAAAGCCAAAGACCTATCTGATAGATGTGAACAGTAACATCTATCAGATAGGTTTGTACTACATTTTAAAAAAAATATACTACAATATCTTATTATACTACAATTTTCAGAAACTATACTACTCTAAAATGTATATAAATATACTACATTACGCGAAAAATATACTACATAAATATACAAGTGTACTACATTTTTAAAAAAAAAGCTTGATATGTACCCAACTCCTACCTATCTGATAGGTATTGGGCAGCGCTCCGTCTCTTAATGTACCCAAACTCTTTCTTTACTTTTCTTCCTTTCTCTTTTTTTCTTTTCTTCCTTGTAGTTCAGGTGCATTGTTCTTTTTTTGATAGATGATATTAAAATGCATATGGGCTACAACTTGGGCTTGTAGTATTTGGCAACCCATAAGTGATAACTCAAGCAATCCACGTATCCATTTACCTATTGAACAAAAACAATACAAATGAAGCTTTTTTTGCCCATAATTATAATACTAAACAAATAAAACCTCTAATATGAAAAAGTACCAAAAATCCTAAAAAGTTATATCGAAAGACAGTCAAATAACTAAAATAAGGGAGTCAAAATATCGAATATTACACACTTAAAAGTAGCCTACCATGGAGGGCATGTTACATTTAGAAACAAAAGAAAGGGTAAAATTATTGGCTTTGGGATTAATTTCTAGCAATTGATTTGTGTTATATGCCTTATGTTCCATCATTAATATGTTGAATTGGAGTCCATGACATGTCCATGTGAAAATATGTGAAAGGGTCTTTTAATTGTGATTCGGGACTCGCAAAGTCTATTGATGCTGTCCTAATGTCTTGATTCTAAGTTGCCGAATTATTAAGCTAAATGATCCTAAGTTGCCGAACTATTGAGCTATGAAATGTCAATTCACTTTTATATGGCTAGCTCAATCTTTAGCCCAATATTTTGATTTGCTTCTCTTGAGTTTGACATTTGAGACTTATTTTTTTCTTTACATATGCGTCATTTCTTTTCCAATCACATCCTTCTTTCATTCATCCATTAAACTCAATAAGTGCTCTTAACCTTGATTCATGATTATGATGAGATAAAAGGTATGTTGTGAGATGAATAAGAAGATGACATATGTTAAGGGGGAAAATGATGAGGTCGAAAATGAGTTTTTATAAGTGATGTGGGAAAACAAATGTTACACAGTACATGGCACATTGTTATGGACAATATTTCAAGAACAACTAAGGTCACGAATCACTAGTCCTTCTTCTTCAATTATTATATTTCATTAATTAACTCTAGGACTTTGAATATTTTGCATCTCCCTCAGGAAAAAATTTAAAAAAAAAAAAAGAAGAAAAGAATGAAAAAAGAAAAACCTTCCATAAAAAAAGGGAGACATTCATTTTTTGAGTTCAATTATGAGATGAAGAAAGGAGTTGTGATGATCATGTCTTGGATTACTGAATATCCGAAGCAAAGTTATGCTTAACAAGAAACGACTGTCCATTGGCACAGTAACGTACACAGTTAGTGAAGAAAAATAGACAATCCTTGCGTCCTAATGTCAAAAAGTGAGTTTAAGGTTTGAGAACTTGCTGAGCGTATTCCTATACAAAACACTTCAAGCTTGCTTAATTGTTTTTCTACCCTATACCATGATCCTTCACTTTTACCTTTTGCTCCATAACTTTGATTTGTGAATTAGACTATTTCTTGCTTCATAACTTCGGATTGTGAGTTGGATCATTTATTGCTTTATGGTTGCTGATTGTGAATTGAATATTTACGTAGCACCAGCATCATTAGATTGATATTTGCTTGAGCTAGTATTATGCATGGATAATTGACTTCGAACTATGAATTTTGGACGTTGTGTGCTTCCTTTTTGATAATGCCAAAAGGGGGAAGATTTGGTATATAGCACTATACTAATGCTAGAAGTTTATTCTCATGTCATCATATCATATTTGCCAATGTAATATCTCACATTATTTGCTTTCCCATTTGAATTATATATGCTTGTGTTGAGGGGGAAGTTTTATGTGTTTGTCATCATCAAAAAGGGGGAATTGTTAGGACTCTAAGTCCATATTATTTAGATGATGATAAACACTTTGTATTATAACTTCTTGATGTGTGTAATAGAGTTCTAAGTGAAATGATGAGCATGGACTTCATGGAACCAGAAGAAACGGAAGAAAAGAAGCTTAGGATTAGTTATATACTTCCTTTGTTGTAATTAACTAACTATAACTACGTGCTATTTATGAAATGTGAATATAAGGTGACGAAGTATTTTCTTAAGAGTTAAGAAATAATGATTCATGTTAAATTCACATTTGTAGGGGATTTGATTTTATTGTTTTTCGAAAAAGAAGCCAAAAAAATCATTTTGCAAAATACATACTTATATTTTGGTTATTTCGAAAAACACTTAAAGAAAATAAAAGTTTATGTTAAAACGTTACTGTGAAAAAACGGTTTTGTTAAAAGCTTTCATCTTTAAGTAATAAAATCATTTTTTCACAAAAAAAGATTTTAATAAAAAAGATTTTCGATTTTTTTTCTTTAAATAAAAGATTTCTGATTTCGGTTTTTATAGAAAAATCAAAGATTTGTAAATCAGTTTTAAAAGATAGATCTTATCTTTTAATAAGATATTATCCCTTTTGGAATAAGATAAGTTTTATTAAAAAGATAATTTTTTTTCTTAGAGAACAAGCAGAGGCTATTTTGGGTTATTTAAGAAGATCATACGTCTACTGCTGCACATATGCTTTCACTGGAAAAACCAAATCTGCCTTGTGAGTTCTTAAACCTTAAGCAAATCTCCTCATACACAGAGTACGGCACTGCGTTATAGCTAGTTAAGTTGTTCGCATTGATCCTCGTATATGCTTATCTAAGAAGCACTTGTAAACGAGGCCTTTGAATACTTCTGTAATTTAATTAGCAAAATTTAGAGTTAAGTGTTGGGGAGCACTATTAGGGTTAGTAGTGGGGGAAACTAGTTTGTTTCAAACATTCAATATTTTGAGTCAAATATTAATAAGAGAATAGGTAGGGTGAACGTAGATCTCAGAGTTGGGATCGAACCACGGTAAATCAGTGTGTCTTGCTTATTATTTCCGCTGCTCAATTGTGTCATAATAATTAATTGAGTTTACGAGTGAAAAAAGAGAGTTAACAGTATTGGCACGGTACTTGGCACATTGCCATGAAGTTCGTTTTTGCGCAAATTCGATTTTGAATTAACCACTCAATTCAACCCCCCTTTTTGAGTGTTCCCTTGCGTACTAACAGCCACACTAAAATACTTCTTTAGAAATTTTTTATAAAAATGTTGTATTATTGGCTATATAAAAGAAAACATTTTATAGTTATCTACTGGTTGGTCCACAAAATAAATTAAAAATTAGACATTTATTAATTTATCAAATTGTGTTATTGACAGGCTAAAGTCGTATCACCTAATCAAAGATAAATCCTAAATCCTCTAACAATGATAGGCAAGATCAGGGAAGAATCAGCTGAACTACTAATTAGACTAAAGAAAACAATATAAAGAGAGATTTAATCTATGAATTAAAGGTCTAGGAAATTAGTTCGGTCCACCATGCTTATACCAATCAAAGGATCAAATAACTATAAGAACCTAGGTCAAGAATCGATAGTTTAGAGCACGTGTCAAGCTATGGTTAAGTCTCAACGCCCATAATTCAACATACGCTGCATGTCCACTAACGTAATCAGAATTACTGATGTGTATTAGGCCTCTAGAAGTAGGACGGATCTGTGCAAACAATTATTAACCTCAAGCAATCAATGAAACTGCGCAATAACATTAATTACTCATCAAAGAACAAATCACACTATAACCAATCTAACCAAGCCCTAGAAAACAATAGCAATCCAAAATAATCAAGGTATAAACATGGCTTTCCTCTCTGTAATATTTTGTAATGTTGTTAAACTTTGTTGTTTATTTATATTTAACTTTTAATGTTATGGTTTGCTTTTTTTGCATTAAACTTGAAATTTTTAAAGTCAATATTTTGAGATGCGAAATGACGTTGTTTTCGTTATTGAAATCTTTAATTATTATGAAAATTAGGTTTATTTGAAGCAAGTATGTATAGACCCATTTTGTACCCGTTTTGGACCCGGATCTGTAGGACCAGTATGGATCTGGATTCGGGTCCTCATTTTTATTACCCAGCTGATCCGGGTCCTAGAGGACCCTACCCAGATCCCACCCATTGTCATCCCTAATTGTGATTATGATTTTCTAACTTTTTAAGAATAAGGATAAGAAATTGTATTTTTTTATTTTCTTATTTTTTGGAGGTGAAAAGGTAGGCTAATTTATTAAATCGAGTTGACCTGAAGGTCCGATACAATCAAATCGGAGAGCCAAGGAGGGCCTTCGTTAAACCAAACCTCATCACAATAACTAGACATGGCCCATTTAGCTAGTCTATGAGCTACCTCATTACATTCTCTAAAACAAAAGGAATAAAATTGATTAGTTAAACCACTAGCCAATTCAAGTATGTCATTTAAAATCAGCTGCACTTCTCCACATCTTGTAGCTTTTCCATTCAAGGCTTTAATTATGACTTGGGCATCCCCTTCCACCTCCACGTTCATCCACCCCTGCTCCCTCACCATCTTCATAGCTTCCCTTGCCGCAACCGCTTTCGTTAGTTCCGCACTCCACTCGTTCAACATAGTCAAAGCTTTAGCTACAAGAACCTCTCCCTTCTCATCTCTAGCAACCACACCTATTCCAACTCGACCCCATTCGACGGAGACGGCAGCATCGAAGTTTAATTTAATCCTCCCTTGAATTGGAGGCTTCCATTTAGCTTCCTTCCTTCTTTCTCGCGGGCTAGCTTGCACGCAGTGATGACGATACTCCTGCAGGGTATCTCGAGCACGGTGATGCGCCATGCTTGGTTCGCAGCTACGCTCCTCAAAGACAAGTTCATTGCGGGATCGCCAAATTTTCCATGCTCTCATTGCAAACTCTTCTTGCTTTGTCACTGGGTATGTTTCAAAAATCCAAGCTAACCATTCCTTGAAGTTACATGCAACTTCACAACGGCATTGACCTCCTTCACATTCCCAAAACTTGATTGCCCACTCGCAATCCCGCAGGACATGGAGCGTGTTTTCAAGTCCTCCACATCGGCAGCACCGAGCCTCCTCCACTGCACGTTTTATCACTAAGTTTTCTTTATGAGGTAGAATATTCCAACATGCTCTCCAGAGAAAATTGCCCACCTTGGGTGGTATTTTTAAACTCCAGAGATGACTCCAAAGAGGGTCATGGCCAAGAGAGCTTGAAGTATTATCATCATCCTGCATGGCAAGTCGGTACGCATCTCGTACTCGAAAAACCCCATCATTGCTGCCAACCCAAACCAACAAATCCTCTGGTTGTCTTCTACTCAAGGGCACATTTTTGATCCTATCAATATCAATAGGGAAAAAGAGGTTTTCAAGAACATCAATCCTCCATGATCCCTGCTCATTGTCAATAAGGGTCGCCACTTTCTCATTCGAATCACGCCCATTGCAAGGGGTTATCAACTTTCCAGAACCACCACCTCCAAGCCATCTATCACTCCACATCTTAATGCTCTTTCCGTTACCCACTCGCCATTTCACCCCTTTTTTCACCAAGTCCCTGGTTCCAAGTATACTACGCCAAGCGTAGCTAGGTTGTGTCCCCATTTGAACCTCCCAAATATCAGACCTTGGGAAATATCGAGCTTTGTAGACACGAGCAAGCAAAGTATTTTGGTCTGTGTATAGTCGCCAGAATTGTTTTGCAAGTAAAGCTTCATTAAATCCCTTAAGGTCTCGGAATCCAATACCACCTTCACATTTGGGTTTACATAGCGATGCCCAACTCTTCCAATGAATTCCCCTCTTGGCCTCATTACTCCCCTACCAAAAATTGCTTACAATACTTTCTATTTCATGGCAAAACGAAACAGGAAGTTTAAAGCAACTCATTGCATAATTAGGAATAGCTTGTGCCACGGATTTTATAAGTACTTCCTTTCCGGCTCTTGATAAAAGCTTCTCTTTCCATCCTTGGAGTTTCTTCCATATGCGGTCCTTAATGCTGGCAAAACTCACCTTTTTCGATCTCCCAAGAAGTGTAGGGAGACCTAAATATGTGTCATGCCAATCCACCTCCCTCATTGCTAGGATGCTTTTGATAGAATTTCTATGATTTTCCCCCAAGTTCTTGCTAAACGAGATTGCGCACTTGTCTAAATTGACCATTTGCCCCGAAAGACCTTCATACCGTCGAAGAATATCTGCTAATACAATTGCTTCTTGGTCATTAGCTCGGGCAAAAATAATGCTATCATCCGCAAAAAATAAATGGGTTACCATAGGAGCTCCTCGAGCCACACTAATGTCGTGTAGGTGTTGTGTCTCTCGAGCTTGTCTCAACATCGATCCTAGACCTTCCGCACACAATAGGAACAAATACGGGGAGATGGCGTCTCCTTGTCGGAGCCCTCGTTGAGGAGCAATGATATTCTTGGGTTTCCCGTTCACTAGAAAAGAGTACGAGACCGACGAAACACACTTCATAATACGATCCACCCAACAGTTCGGGAACCCCATTTTACACATAACAGCTTGCAGATTATCCCATTCAATTCTGTCATACGCCTTACTCATGTCGAGTTTAATAGCCATGTCGCCTTTCTTCTTAGCATTCCTGTGACTCATATAATGAAAAAGTTCAAACGCAACCAGGATATTATCTGAAATCAAACGCCCAGGCACAAAGGCGCTTTGGTAGTCACCAATAAAGATTGGTAAAAACCGCTTCAACCTGTTAGCCAACACTTTTGAGATAATTTTATAAGAGACATTACATAGGGAGATAGGGCGTAAATCTTTCATCTCAGTGGGATTCTTTTTCTTAGGGATCAATACAACATGAGTATAATTCAGAGACTCAGGCATAATACCATTATTAAGAAAATTCAAAACAATGGAAGTAATATGAGGACCAACCAAGTCCTAGTACCTCTTGTAGAAAAGAGCCGGGAGGCCATCCGGGCCCGGAGATTTGCAAGGGTGCATCTCTTTAAGAGCTATCAGAATATCCTCCACCGTGTAAGGACTCTCAAAATGGCGCTTCATATCTTCAGAAATACAAGGCTCTATCATGTCTAAATCATTAATTGCAATGCTCGGTCTCGATTTTGTAAAAAGATCTTTGAAGTAATCCACAACAACCTCCATAATCTCATCTTGCTCCTCTACCATCTGCCCCTCCTTATTCTGCATTTTTTTAATGAAATTCCTCTTTTTCCTCTCAGCAGCTTTGTGGTGAAAGTAAGCGGTGTTACGATCTCCATCTCTCAATACTAATGGGCGGTATCTCTGCCAAGCTGCGGTTTCTTGGCTTCGAAGCTCTTCTTCCACCTCTCTAATTTCCTCCATCACAATGCGAGTGGCACGCATGGTTGTGAGTCTGCCAAGTCTTTTTTTTAACCACCTCAGGCGTTTGGGAATCAGCTTGTAAGTGTTGGAGTCCCACTCCTTTAATTTCTCTCCACACACTTGTACACATCGACTCCAATCACCCCCGTTCCCTTCATGAGCATCACTCCACATTTCTTTCAACAACTCATCAAATTGTTCTTCCTGCATCCATTTTGCTTCAAATCTGAACCTACGTGGATTAAAATCAGCACCCTTGCTCGCCTCATTTTCAATCAGCCGGGCTATAATAGGAAAATGGTCTGAACCATCCCATATCAAGTTTTGTAAGTTTTCTTGTGGGAACAACTCCAACCACTCCTCAGTCACTAGAGCTCTATCTAGCCTTTCCTCTACATGAGCATCTCCTTCCCTACGGTTCGACCATGTGAAGTCATAACCTTTCATACCCACGTCTACCAATAATAACTCATCGACAACGCTGCGAAATTGCTGAACCGACTGAAAGTCGCATGGATGTTTACCCTTCTTCTCACTCTCAACAAGGACCTCATTAAAGTCCCCCATAATCATCCACGGCATATCCGACTGGGCACGAAGACTACGCAATAAATTCCATGTTTTATCTTTTTGACCATGTTCTGACCATCCATAAATTCCTGTAAACCTCCAAAAAAAACCTCCATCTCCCTTAATACTCACATCTATATGGTGACTGCTCATACTCCTCAAAGCAACAGCAATATCATCATTCCACAAAAGTGACAAACCTCCAGCCCTACCTACAGGATCAAAGTAGACTGCATTCTTAAATCGTAACCGATTTTTAACTCTCGCCATTTCATGTGCATAGCATTTTGTTTCCGAAAGAAAGACAAGAGTGGGATTTTCATGCTTCACAAGGTCGTGAAGCGAGTCAACTGCCTCGGGATTCCCCAACCCGCGACAGTTCCAAGCAATGTAACTCATTGGTTAACAAGAGCCTTTCTAGGGAGGCTCGCTCCTTCATGTATATTTACATCAGTTCTTGATTTCTTTTCGTGCTCATCAATCTCCATATCCTCCACCTCCTTCCTTTTTTTCACCCCCATATTGTGCAGCTCATTATCAGCATTGCCAACTAAGAATCTCAATTCATTCAATTTTCCACCTTGACGGGCCACACGTTTCCACTTCTTTCCATAGCTTCTCTCTACTTCATTATCACTAGTGCCTACATTAAAGACCAGTGATTGATGTTGGCTAAGAATCCCATCCCCTCCTTCCTGGACAGGCACGCTGTGATCATAATCCCTATCACACCCAACACCTTCTCCCCCACTCTTTGTTACTTCATTGCTCACAGTCTCCCTCACTTCCTCCTCCTCCTTCTCTTTCCTCTTATCAAGGTTATTATCCATCACCACAAGGGGTGGTGATATTGTTGCACTCACATGACTAGTTCGCATCTCTCCTCCCTCACCCTCCTTCTTGTTGACAAAAAGAACTTTCTTGCTAGAAATTATGGCCTCAGCTTCCTCTTTATCCTTGGACCAGCCCCTTCTAGGTGAAGCTTTTAACCACGTACCCCAATTCAACCCCTTTTGCTGCTCCTCGTCGTCTACCGTGAGGCAGTCTCTCTCCGAGTGTCCCATAATCCCGCAGGCAAAGCATATATGCGGCAATCTTTCATACTTGAATCGTACAGCAATCACTTTACCAGCCTTGTCTCGAATTTTCTGGGTACGTCTCAATGGTTTCGTCACGTCAATTAGAACTCGTAGTCTTCGGTATGAATCCACCCTCAATGGGTCCGCCTCAATCTCCAAAACCTCTCCAAAGCATAAAGCTATCACACGCACATCGGCATCGGATCGACAATTAAAAGGAAGATCGTAAACTCTTACCCAGAACGGGGATCTATTGAGTTCTATAGATTCAGGTTGTTCGTCCCCTTTTATCTCCTTTAAAATAATCAGATTATTGTCAAAGCACCAAGGGCCTTCCTTCATAATCTTCTCCTTATCTTTCCAATGGAGGAACTGAAAAACAAACCTATTAGAGCCGATAGGTTTGATGATAAGTTTATTGTTCATGGACTAGACGTTTAACATGGTACGTTTAAAAGCAGGAACATTCAAAGTCCGTTCAGTTAAAACCCTACCAACCACGAGTAACTCCAACTGTTCTGTCGAAGAATCACCTACAACTACTACGAGATCTACAATGTCATCTTCAGAATCTTTGATGGACAGATGATTGGCGAAAGCCACAATTTCTTATGCCATATCAATGATTGAGCGCACACACAACGATGTGTAGCAAACCCTTAGGAGAAAACCCTAACTCGAGAGAGAAGGGAGGAAATATTTCTTATTTTTGTTCCCCCTTTCAACGTGATTTGGTTGTCTATTTGAATATTTTTAAAAATTATTTTATTTATTTTCATTTTCCCCCTTTCATTTCAATTTAGTCACTTATTAAATAATTTCCGTGACTATAGGAGTTGTTTGTATTTAATTTATTTTATTTATTTCCCCCTTCAACGTGATTTTTTTCTATTTGAATATTTTTAAAAATTGTTGTATGTATTTTTATTTTTCCTTCTTTTTAATTTAGTCAGTTACTAAATTGTTTCCCTGATTATAGGAGTTGTTTTTTTTATTAATTTTTGTTTCCCCTTCAACGTGATTTTGTTTTCTATTTGAATATTTTTAAAAATTGTTGTATTTATTTTTATTTTTCCCCCTTCTTTTTAATTTAGTCAGTTAGTAAATTGTTTCCCTGATTATAGGAGTTGTTTTTTTTATTAATTTTTGTTTCCCCTTCAACGTGATTTTGTTTTCTATTTCAATATTTTAAAAAATGATTATATTTATATTTATTTTCTTTCTTTCTTTGTTATTTAGTTAGTTACTAAACAGTTCCCTGATTATAGGAGTTGTTTGCATTTTTTTATTTTCTTTTTTTGTTACCCCCTTCCACGTGATCTTGTTTTCTATTTGAATTTTTTAAAAAACTATTGTATTTATTTTTATTTTCTTTTCAATTTATTGAGTTAATAAACGGTTTTGTTTCATTCCTAATTTGAATGTCCATAAAACATCTCGCCCAATTTATCATTCATAAGAAAAAGTTATGGGGTTCCATTCCTTAATCTAATAATTTATAAGCCTAATTCATACTTCCTCCGTTCTTTTTTAATCACTACATTTCTCTTTTTACACTATCATCCATCTCCCTTTAATCAACTATATGATTTATGTACAAGGATAAACATAGTCATGTGAGATCTTGTTAGATTCATCTCGGTACATACTTAATTAAAATTAAATTTTTATAATTTTTACTCGAGCATAATTAGAGTTATTAGAATTCAAAGTTGTGCGTTGGGAGGCGTAAAACTCTATAGGTAGTGATTAATAAAGAACGGAGGTAGTATATATTTGAAAATAAAAAAAATTCAAAAGTGTATAAAAATATAGAAAAATGGGTCTATTTATAGATCTCAAGAAAATATAATCATTGATATTTTTTTTTTTTTTTTTTACTTTGTAGATTTTTAAATATTTTAGTTTGAAGTTTAAACATTTTTTGCTATGATGGCTAAGTTTGGAAATAAAATTAATTACTTAATAACTTCCTTGACTTACTTTGAGTATGTAGTAACAACTAATACGTAATTAATTAAACATTACTTTATTTCTTTTCTCTGATTAGAAGTTACTCATCATTTCATTTCCTTCTTAAAACACATTTAATGTCGTAATTATGCACAGATATTTGAAAACTTACTCATAAGTCGTCCTTTCTGTCCCATCAAAGTCGTAAACAGATTCAACAATCTTCTTCTGTTCTGCCATTGCAAACCCCAGTGTGAAGTACCATTGTTTGAACCACGTTTATCCTAATTTTCCCATCAACCCTCTCATAATGCACAAAATCCTTTTTCCTTTTAACATGTGTCAACCTATGTCATTCCTCATCATCTGTTTATATCCATTAGTAATAGCAGACAAACGGGGGAAGTAGAGTAAGATGAAAGAGGAAAGAAGAAATGTCAAGGTTTGAACAAATCAAAATGAAACAACCACCAATATAATCAAAATAAAATAACCACCCATTCAGATTTCACGGTAATGGGTTTGTTATTTCATTTTGAATATTTTTTAATTTAATTTTTAATCAGTTTTATTAGTAATAGATATATATATTTTTTGCTTTTTTTTCTTTTTGTATTTTTGGTGTCCCCCTAGTACTCCTTTATATAATAGAGATGATGAGGACATTGAGAATGTTTAAGAAAAAAACTCATAGGAATAACTTCTAACTCTATTTGTTTTCCTAAAGTAAAGAAAATCTTGCATTCAAGTAGAACAATCCTAAATTCCTAACCAAATGTATGTAATACTCGAATCAATTCAAAAGTCATCGATTTTCAGTATAGGAAAATTTAATTATCATTATATAAATTATTTTGGATTAAAAACAAGTATACTTTTCTAAAGAAAGAAAAAGGGTCACTTAGAGATTCAAGATAAGCGAGAGATAACTATAAAGATATAGGCTTTGATTTTAAAAAATGCTTTAAAATCATTTGGAAAAAAAACAATTACTAGGAGTATTAAATATGGATTGTTTTAAATAGCAACACAAAGGTTGTGAATATACTAACTCTATAAAATTTTCAAACACGTACCTACAATCCCCTCAACGTTATCCAAAGAACAACCAAATGTCAATGGCTGCGGATGGTTTAAAAGTGAAATCACATCATTGGCAATGAACCCAGAAACCGTAGTTTTATCTGCATACTGCAACGCAAATGGACAGCTATCAGTTGATGCATAACATGGTTTAATCCCCCAATCCTTGTGCTTGCACCATTAATCATATCCACATTTTCTAGCTATAAATGAACTTAATGCCGATTGGTGAAAATTTGGGTACTGGTTAGGTTTTATACTCGCTCCATCACAACGAAGCCAGATAATATCACTCTTAGTGTCAAAAATGACTTTGACTAATTGTAATGGTTGACCTACATGCAGTAATACTAGATAAAGAAAAATATCTTCACCATTTGATGTAGAAATCTTATTCAAATCGAATTTAGTTCGATTAAATTTGGATTTGATTTCGGTTTGGCTTAATTTAATTTTGGGTAAGAATCGGTTTGCGTTAATTTCTTTCAAGTTATTTGGATATTAGGTCAATTTTGGATCGAGTTAGTTTTTAGATCGGATTAGATTATTTTGTCACATATATATTTTTATTCAAATTATCGAAATAATATATTCTAAAAAATTAGGGCCATTACACAAAAAAAAATCAAGATCCGCCATTGTTGGCAATGAGGATCAGTAAGATTATCACTAATATATTGATATATGTTGAGAGAAATGATCATTGAGATATCCAAATGAGAATAAATAGTACAGCATATAAATACTAGCTTTATATGCACGCGATGAGTGCCCCGTACGAAAGAATAATATAGAGTAAGAATTTGGTTTTTTTGTTCTTTAGTGAATTATAAACATATTTTTCATACTTTTAAAAATGATCGTTAAGTTTGAGTTCTTTTGTTTTTAAAGAGGATGTAATTGTAATTCCAAAAGAGTTCAAAAATAGGAAATTAACAATAAGTTCCTGATCTCTAAGGTCAGACCATGCCAACTGTCAATTATGGTCAAGTTCAGTTGTCCTATAAGAATCTCATACATTTGTCCTTCACTGACTAGATTTACAAAAACTACTCGGCAGGCTTGAGGGGAATCTCCAGCCAAATTTATCGCAAATTATGTGCCAAACATACCTCATGCCATTCGTCAAATAATGGTCTCCTCTGTACCCATTCTAAACCGACTTGGCAGTAATAATAAATTATTCTCCAGGGCCATGCAGAAATAAATTCTGGATCAACTTCTGCAACCTGCAGATAAACGACCCTCAACCTAAGTTCCAACTACTCCCATGCCATCGTCGGCATAGATGATTCCAACAACAACCAAGGAGTGAAACAACCTCAAATGGTGTTGATAAAAAAACTGAGCTATAGATGAGCACAAAGGGCCTCAAATCCCCTAATACAGGACTTGGACCAGGACCAGTAGCCCCTGGTCTTATGTTTGCAGCTGGTACATCAATAGCGGCAGCCTCTTGAGGAGCTACATTGCTACCAACACTTTCTCCTTCTTCCCCTCCCTGCTCATTATTTCCTTGTGGGCCAGGGGAAGATGACGCATTGCCTGCAAACAGACTGAAATCAAGGGAAACTTTAGTTCTTACTGCATATTATCTTCTTTTCTTTCACTATTTTTATGCAAAAGTTACTAGAATCATGGAGTACTTGCACTTATCATGTCGACCTTTAACTCTTTATACAACACTAAACCTGATTTTTACATTCACAAAGACTCGTGTAGTGGTGTCCATGCAAATTGAAGATATAAAAATACAAATATACTAATGAATCTTTATCGTATAAGGTAGCAGGCTGCTTCACTATAAGCCCTTTGCTCTGCTGCTTCCGAATTTATCTGTGCCAACTTCCTTCACTAATGAATCTTTACTGGAATACCACAAAAAGAAAGGTTCAACCTGCAATGAATTAAAATGCCAAAAAAAAGTCCCAAATATCATCTCAAATCATTTACTAGCAAAATAGGAAACAATTACTTTGAACACAAACTCCACTACATAGCCACAGTTTTCACTACAACCTCCACAGATTTGGGTTTCACTTGTTAAAAAAAAGTTGGAACAACCCCAAAACTATATCTTAAGTATTTTAATAAGAGATTTATATTAGATAATAATACACTGTATTACATGCATGAGTGAAAAAAACAAAGAAGAGACCCAAATATCATCTCAAATACCAAACTAGTTAGGTTATAACTTCAAAGAATTGATGGTTTACGTTATTAGAATATAATTTTCAGTACAATATGAACAACCTTTACATAATATCTTTATTTTAACTGATTAAATACAATGACGTAATCAGGGGATGATTTTCTATAGGGGCATGGCCCCTAGTACAAGTTTGAATTTCTGTTTTGTTTGAAAAGCTTAATTGTTTGATCTGTTTGATTTTTCTTGGTATTCAAGAAATATAACTTATACATAATTTGTTTTACGTAGTAGGGGAAAAAAGTTGGTGCATAGATTATGACAAAGCTAATATTATTTACACATGATAATTTTGTCTTAGCAACTAATGAGAGTTTGTAGCAAAAATCGACAAAATTTGAAAAGTAGTCTATAACAAACGCTTAGGAATAGGAGACCTATGATTTATATTTTAATTCGATGAATCAGTTCCTTAAAGTTTATAATTAATTAACTTTTTTTCTAAACTCACCTAGGTTTTGGATGTATAAACGATATGATAAGAAAACTAGAATATAAAATCAAGTTTTTTTTGGTAAGGATGAAAGCACTTGTTCTTTTTTGCTTTATTTATATATATAATAACTCTATTATGTTAAACATTGATTTAACAAAAATAATATCATTTTTTCCTATTTAATCTCCTCACTAAGTTGTATGTTAATATTGAGATAGCATATTAAGAAAACTTGACCCTAAATACAAAAAAAATTAAACATGTGTGCTTGTATGTTTGTTTCATATCGGCTCAATGTAGTTTATGCGTTTTCCTTTCTAAATTTGTTGAGTGAATTGTTTCAAATTTTGAAACCCTTTTAGGCAAAATAGTACAAAATATTTCGACAATAAAATCGATAAACTACTACGAAAGATTTGATATAAAAAATTCAAAAATAATCTTTAATATGTTTATACACAACTCTACGTATCTAGCTCACATATTATAAAAGATTTGGCCCCGAAATAAAAAGTTTCAAGATCCGCCATTCGACGTAATCAGCATACAAAATTATCTCTCCGCGCACAAATATCATATTTTCTCAACTTTGAACCTCTCTCAAAACAAAAATCCGCTTGATTAACAGTTAGATAAGAAACAATTTGCTTTGGCGCTTGTTGAAAACACTGACACTCTTTGTAGCTTTTCGCACCTATCGCGGCTAACTTATCAGCACAAAAGTTGTCTTCCTTTTTTTGATGCTGAAAGACAGAAGTATCAAAAAAAATTTGACAGTTCGACACTTCAAAACCATTTCATTTGTCTCAGTTGGGAACCAGGTTTATCTAACTACATTGGAGCCATGATTGATCAAGTTAATAGCAATTTGTGAATCTGACTCAAGTATCACATTGCGGAAGTCGCTTTTTTGAGCTATTGAAGACCGATCAAAATAGCTTTTAGTTCGGCCTGGATAACTTTTGTTGTATCTGCTCCACAACGTTTATCAAATTTCTCGTCAATACACAGATTACATTGACCGGTTATCCAACAACCATTATTATCTCGAGCAATAACTCCCAAACCAATTACGCCATTGCTTCTAACACTAGCATCGGTATTTATTTTAATTACCCCGCTAGAAGGACGTACCCAACTGATCAGCTTGACTGAATCCTTGCACACCATCGTGTCACTAACTGAAGAATGCAGATTAAAAAAAAAGTTACTCTGCTCGGCAATTTAGAAAATTGTTTCTAGGTTTGTAAATTTGTGAAGAATGCAGAAGCAAAAACAGTTAGTCTGCTCGGCAGTTTAGAAAATTGTTTGTAGGTTTGTAAATTTGCTTATGTTAGAATGTCATGTTAATGTAGTCTTTTATAGCAGTACGTATATGGAATAGGATTTGAAAGATTGCTAGGCAAGTAACTTTTTTCTTTTACAGCTAGAAAATTATCTTAGGTAACTTTTTTCCCCAAAGTTCGGAAATTGGCTCGAGAAACAATATTTGACAACTTATTAGTTCCTTTAGATTTAATTTTTGTTGAAAGAAAACAATTTTGGAAAGTATATCTGCAATTTGTCAAAGCTTGTGAAAGCCAATTCGGAAAGTATATCTGCAATTTGTCAAAGCTTGTGAAAACTGAAATAAATGAATGAATCTAGATAGAGTTGTTAATTAAATGCTCAATCTTAAGGTTTTTATTGATCATCAACCCGATATATAATTCTACAATGGCTACATTGTAGCCACTATAACTATTTAAATCTACACCATTCATTAGTTGTAGGCTCATCTTGACCATTAATCCAAATAATTTAATATAAAAAAGAAAGTCAATTTTTTTAGAAATCAATTATATATAATGGACAAGATGCAATATACAAAAATCAAGGATTGAGATTGAAACTATTGCAATGGTAGAATAACCTTCCTATATATATCCGTGTATATAAGCCATCACCTAATTATAATCCTTTTAGGAAAGCAAGAACAGTTATTCTAGGGTTAACACAAAATTATTTCTACTTCGTATTTTGTTGGACTTGGAATTGTATCAGAAAACTAATTCTTATTTGGTTATTCCTCATCGTATCTTTCTTAGGAGCCATCAAAAAAAAATCTTTCTTGGCAGATATCTGTTGGAAAAGGAAAGTATAATATATGATGTGATTTGATCTTAAAGCATTGTTTTTACAAGAGTTGGTCTTATAAGAAATCGTCTAATTTTAATTGAATATTAGGCAACTGGTCAAGCCCACTAGAAAGGAAAGAATGAACAACTTTTTGAAATAAAGTGATGGACTTTTTAAGTGATGGGTTTAAGGAAGTCTAATTTTAATATAACATTAGACCGCCTCTTTCAATAACTTTTGATTTTACAAAATATTACTATTGTAATGTAATTGTATAAAATAAAGACAAAATGTATAAATTGTTACGGCTATTCTTATTGGAACTGTGAATACACGAAACGATAACACGACACGGACCGGATACGAAAAAAGTAGGTTAATGTTGAGCATTATTGACACGTTTACTTAAACGGGTTAACACGAGTTTAACCCTTTCATAAATAGGTTAGTGTTAAGATTTTCAACGCGAAACTGACATAGTTTCATCCGTTTAATTTAAAAACATAGATATTTATAAAATTATAGTGTGATATGAAGGTAACAAATATAAATTTTGTGATTTATTCTATAAATTTCAATGAGAAAAGGTTACTGGTTAGCCAAACATGAATTGACAGAATAAAATTAGGCTCGAAAAAATTGATTTATCGTCGTAATTTTCTAAATCGTATGGCTTAAACGGGTTTAATGGATGGCTAATCGTTTAATTAAATATGTCGGGTTAATTTCAAGGGTCTTTGACACGGCTAGTTAAATAGGTGAGTTAGTGCCAAGGGTTTTGGACAGTTCATTTACAACACGAACACGAAGTCGATACGACTCGACCTATTTGACAGGTCTAATTCTTATATGTTTGACTTTGTTCAATGAGAAACAAAATCTAATTAGCCTCACTTAGATACCCATAAACCAGACTTATCAATTGGGTCGATCGGGTGCAATTAAGGTTAAATGGTTTTGGATCCCAGTCAATTTCGATTGGTCAACTTTAGCATCAATGCTTGTTCAAGACGCACTAATTTGGTTGTAGGAAGATGATGGAGTCTTTTGTGACTTGTTCCACCTAAAAACCTTTTAAAGCTTAGAAATAAAGGGCCTGTTCTATTCAGCTTATTTTCAGTTCAGTTCAGTTTAGCTCTAATAAGTTCAATTCAGTTCAATTCAGCTACAATAAGTTCAGTTCAGTTTAGCTCTAATGAGTTAAGTTCAGTTCAGTTCAGCTCCATTCATTATTCCATTTTGTTTAATATTAATATTATTATTATTGGTCTTATTTATTTTACGCATTATTATCGTTATTATTATCATTATTATTATTAATTTTAATTTTAATTTTTATATTTCTTTTGTTATCATATCTTTACTCATTATTATTACTATTATTATTATGATTGAACATGGTTTTGATTGCTGCGCGGTTTAACCAAATTTCATGTTAATACGATTATTCTAATTTGCAATTGTTGTTTTATTTTACCGACTAGATATTCACTATTATATCATACAAATAAGCTACAAAAAGCTGTAAGATATCAAAAAATCACAAAGTTGCTAATAATACTGGAGTATTATTTAAGGTACAAAATCGTCATTATGTTGAATATTACATATACTTTGGCGGTTTGTGATGGGGTTTGGTTTATCAATATTATAGACCAACCCACTACAAATCGTGGTTTGGTTAGAAGCACATATCAATCTATGTTTTAAGTTAATTATTATTATATATAATTACTAATTATTAATATAATGGTAATATTAATTTAGTTCTTAGACATTATTGTTATTAAATCATCATTAAGTATTAATATACTAATACTAATAATAGTGATTACTTATTTTTAATTATTTCAGTAATTATTATTTTTAAAATTTATTTATCATTATTACTATTATTTATAACTATCATTTAATAATATCAAAAATGATATTATCATTATTCATTTTAATATTATTTTAAATTATTAATTATTTGTTATTATCACTTAGAATTATAATTACTTATTATTTAATATTCATAATAATTATTATTACTTATCATTTATATATTTATTACAATCCAATTCAATTCAGTTCAGTTTAGTTTAGTTCAGCTTAGTTCCAATAAGTTCGGTTCGGTTCAGTTCAGCTTCAATAAGTTCAGTTCAGTTCAGTTACAATAAGTTCAGTTCAATTCAGTTCAACTGAAATAAATTCAGTTTGACTCCAATAAATTCAGTTCAACTCCAATAAATTCAGTTCAGTTCTGCTATAATTAGACGAAGAGAACAAGTCTTGACTTAGAGAAAAAGATTAAGATAAATAATATCCTAAATCTATAAAATTTTATCATAAATATTATGCGTGATATTATCTGCTAAACTAAGATAAATTTGACACCATATTTTTGGTCTCCAAAGACCATTGACATATTCAATCAATAACAAATTAATTTGATTTCTTTCCCTCTCCCTTTTCTAAAAGATAACTTTTTAGATAAAACAAAAAAGATAAAAAAAAATAATTCAGAGATGGCGTTATAGAAAGTTTTCCTTAATCCCTATAGCAAATAGAATTTGGCTACAACAAAGATTTCATATTATTTTGTTCACATGGTTTTATTTCGGAATTGCTTAAATCACTATATATATATATATATATATATTGAATTATTGAAAGCTAGCCCTCCTTGCAAATTTGCAATAACAACTCTCTTTCTTCTGCTTCGCAATTGTGTGTTTCTTCTTCTCATTGTAAGAACATCGTTATGTCTTCTATGGAAACACCACGAAGGGCTAGATTGAAGAAAAAGAAAACTTCTACCTAGTGAAATGCTAATGGAAATCATAAGCAGACTTCCTATTAGTACTATCCTTCGATGTCGCGGTCCGCCTTCATCAACACCATATAGTACTGGTACTAAAATTTTTGAGTTTAACCAAATTACATTAAACCCTCACTTTGCTAGGTTATTCCAACACCATAATACTATTTCTCCTCCATCCACTTTTATAGCTTTCTATAACAAAGAATCTTATTTGATGGAATACGAGAGCGATACCAACACTCTCGTTGCACATAATAAACTTGACGTTTCGAGTTGTATGAAGGGTAACCAAGTCCAAAACACAGTAATTTCGACTTTAGGTGCTGTGAATTCATGCAATGGTTGGCTTCTTGTTTGGCATATACACAAGACTGATAGTCGCCTTCGATTAGCAGTCTCTTTGCGGCTAGTTAACCCCATTACTCGTCGTTGTTTCCTCATACATAAGAAGCAACTATTTGACACTAACAATTTGTTACGATACAAGCCAAACTACGCGTTAGGGTATAGCCAGAAAACGGGTCAGTACAAAGTAGTACGTTTTATACAAAACGAATATGATTGTGTAATTAATAATCACTATAAAGCTTTTGAGGTCCTAACCATATTAGACGGTAGCAAAAATAATTGGAGAACAATCAACATTAGTGAGGTTGGTTTTAGTGTGTTAAGTGAAATGGTTGTGTTGAAAGGTGCTATCCATTGGTTAGTTCTTTATAAAAATGGATATACCAAGTCAATCTTAAGGTTCGACATCGATACGGAGGCGTTCGAGTTTTTTCCTACACCGGACAGCGGAAATCCAGACACGGACGCTAAGGACTTTGGCGAGTCGGGTGGATTACTCTTTGTTGGAGCCACCAAGCCATTCACCTGTTTTGATGGTCTAGAATTTTGGGTAATGAAAGAATATGGAGTGAAAGAGTCTTGGGTTCGAGTTTCGATGATTGATCCCGATCCCCGTTTTGAAATATTGCATCTCATTCAAGTGCTCGGCAATGGCAAGATCTTGATATATTTAGCTTTGAAAAAGAAATTTGAGATATATGATATGTATACGGGAAACAGAAAGTCTATACTATTTCCTGGGGTAATAGATAAGGGCTATAATTTGCGTTTACTACCATTTGTTCCTAGCTTCTTGTCATTGAAGGCCAACGATAAAAGTCTGTGATAAAATGTCATAAGATTGTGGTCTTATTGTAAGAACTTAATTGATTGAGTGTATAAACAAATATTATATTATGATTTATATTAGATTTACATCATTTATCTTGTTTTCAATAATCGTGAGATTGTGAAGTATTCAAGTATTGAATGTTTAGTAATGGAAAGCTGTATACTTTGGTTTATAACGTGTACACAACTTAAAGTTATATTGAATTAACACTAGTTTAGATCGTTGAATTCGAATTCCTTCGCCACTATATATTTATGTCTATCTGTTGACAAAACGCAAATTGTAATTGATTGAACACATCCACGGGTGTTCCTACATACAAAGAAATACTATTTATGATATAAGAACGATGTTGTATAGAGGGGTTGGAAATGCGCCAAACTTAGACGAGTACGACCTTAATCATGTTCAAGCTCGTTTAATTTGCCTGAGCCTGACCTCGAGCTCAAGCTCGAGCTTTCTCCAGAGTTTAGAATTTTATTCAAGCTCGATTCGTTAAAAAAATATCTTGTGCAAGCTCGATTTATTTATTAACTGAGTAGAGATTTTAAACAAGTTTTTATTCGTAAATAAGTTGTGGCAAACAAGCTCATCTCATAAACGTTTAACCGAGCTTTTATTCATAAACATCTAAACGAGTTTTTATTCATAAACGTTTAGACGAACTTTCACCTAGTAAACTTACCGAATGAATTTTACTAATCACTAAATGATGAAAACATGATAATTGATTAGATTAAATGGATTAAACTAATCATTATATTTAGAAAAATAGTCATTTCTCTTTTAATATTGAACTTAGACTACTACCTAATTTAAACTTAAAGCTACACTTTCTCTTACAAGACCAACTAAATCTAAGGACTACTCTTTCACCTTAGTAAAAGATTAACACTTACATTTTGCACTAATAATTTATTTAAATTTTAAAAAGTGCCATACATCTAAGTATGACACTTATAACGATCTTTTATTATCATATTATCTTACACCCACTAATTCTAATTCTACTATATTACTTATAACCCATTAATATATATTGACCTCGACTGCGAAATCTAATATGGATATTTTTATTGGGTATTCGGTCAAAATACTTGAAATTGGACCCGGACTTGTTTAGAACCAAAACCTAAGAAGTGGAACCGAAACTAGGATTGGTTGAATCGGTTTCTTATTTTGTCAAATTGGAAGTGGAATCAGTTGGACCGTTCCTACACCGGGTACCGGGTTCCTTGGGAGAGTGTTGCAAGAATGATTCTTATTGGGTCTAATCGACCTCATCCAGTACCAGGTATACGACGTCTAGTTGCTTTTGAAAGCTAAATTTTTTCATTGTTTAGCTAAAAATAAGCCTAACATTTAGTTTAATTTTACCCACACTTTCATTGACGAGCTAGTCTTAAAAATCTTCATTTATGTCCTAACTATACAACTATACAAGCATCCATCACATAAAAATCCACAAATAACAAAGAGTAGAAAATATTAGGGTTTTTGAGTTATTCGGAGTAGATGAAATGTGACATTAGATGACGAATATTCGATGATTTAGATGATTTTTTTGATGTTTACATTGATTTCATGAGAAATGAGACTTGCAGATGGGTAGCCGTCGTGAAGGTGTTAATCTAAAGTGGACTAGGAGAGGTAAGAGAATATTAGGGTTGAAATGAAATCGTGAAGGTGTGTATCATAGTAGACGGCTTAAAAAGATAAAAGAGATTTGGGCTTGGGCTAAAAACATAACATACCCAATTTCAGTGATATACCCAATTGTAGTGGTTCCACCGAGGTCTTGGAACAAGATGTACCGCGTACCCATTGGGTGCCAGTTCTAAAATTTTACTATCTAGAATTAAAATCGCTTCCAACCGGATCCTTATATTTGGACCCATACCCGATCCCAACAGGAACAGTTTCAGTATCAAAACCATCGGGGTTTTGATGTGGAAGCCGGTACCCAGTTTTCTACTCATCCCTAGATATTTGTAGATAACGAATATTGTGACCATACTGGATGTAAAGTTGACACTTTATACTGGGGAATTGTGCCATAAGGTAACTGTGGTCTGTGGATATGGTGGAGGGTCATGATTATTCTGCAGGTTTGGTAGCAAATGTTGAGAAAAATAAGGGTGAGTCTAGTAGGAGAAACCTAGGTCTAGGGGCCCTAAAAGTAGTTACCTTTGCTATAGTTGTACAAAACCGGGTCATTGGACATGATTTCTCTAAGAGGAAGCGTGGTTTAGCTTCTTATGCACAGGAAATTTAAAATGATTGCGATTCCGAGGAGGATTTAGCTCTAATCGTCCATGAAAAGAAGCACTTAGAGGATAAGTGGGGTTCTTGATAGTGCATGATCTTCGCATAAGTGTTCAAATAAGGAGATACTTTCAACCTATAGCTTACGCAAAAGTAGTGTTCCTTGGGTGATAATATGGTGTGTGAGGTGATTGGAGTAGGCTCCGTGAAATTTAGGATACATGATGGGAGAGTTAGAGACCTCAGAGGCGTAAGGCATGTTCCACATCTTAAGAAAAATCTTATATCTCTTGGGATGTTAGACTGGAAGTGTTTTCAATTCCAAGGAGGAGGTGGAGTTTTGCGTGTAGTGAAGGGTCCTTGGGAGTTATTACGTAGTGTGAAGTCAGATGTGGGTACTTATCTGATTTTCAAGGAACGACACTTGCTAGCAAGGTTTTTGAGTTGAAACTGCATTCCGGGTTGAAAAGTAACGGCTTGGACGGTAAGGTGGAGCTTATGGGGTTTCCTTCACATGTTGAGATGTCAGAGTCAATGGGAATAAGTTCAACAAACGAGTAGAAGAGTAATGCTTGGATTGAGGATGAGAGTATCAGTAGTGAGGTGGAGTTTATAGGAACTGCTACATGACTAGTTGAAACTATGGGTCATTAAGAAGAACAAACCAGGTTCTTTCAGTAGCGTTTTGGTATGATAAGGTTCGGTTCTATCGGCAATTGTGTGCCAGCATATAGCTATGGGGTCTCAAGCGACATACTTTGTTGGTGAGTGTTGGTTGAGAGTTGGTTCCATAGGAAGTCACTAAGAGGTAGCTAAATTGGAACTCCAGGAGGAGTTGCCCTCGTTCCGGTGAGGGCATAGTGGAGTCTGTGAGAGCACGAGAAGAGTTGTTTGTTTGGTTACTTATACGTAAGTGCAATGGCTCTAGTTGGAGCAATTGGCAGGGTACTAACTTGTCTTGATTAAGGTAGAGCTATTGTGTTTGCGGTTTTGTGCAGGCGATTCAATTTCCAATTGTTAATAAATTGGGTTTCGGGTGAATGCACAACACGGGTGTCATAGGCTGTGAGACCGGATTATTCATGATGAATGGTTAGCGATCTTGGCGAGATTTGGTGAGGCTCATATGAAGGCAAATGGGAAGGATGATATTGGTTTTGGTCTTCAAGATTGGTTTCAGGTCGAGCATTTGTGGTAGATGCAAGTAAAGGGGGAGATTTGTAGGATTAATGACTTGATCTATGTGCATTGGAGCGGCATCGATTGAAGTTACGATATTGAGGCTTTTGGCGAGAAGAAGTTGAAGTATAACTCGTGTAGACAGATCACGAGTTACGGAGGAGACGACATCTCACGGGCAAACACCAAAAGCAAGGGGCATCTCGCGGTTGCCACCATAGCTCGCGATGTTGATAACGGTCCGCGAGCCGCGCCTGGTACGCTCGCGCGATTTTATCCTTCAATAATTAGCTTTCTTATTCCGTGGTTTATTATAAATAGGTTTAAGAGCGTCATTAGTCGTGATCACTGTATAGTATTTATAGAATGATTGTTCTACCACAAAAGCACAGAGAGATTAAGATTAGCCATAGAGATCCAAAAAGGGAGTCTCGTGTAATGATTTTATGGTGGGTTTTTTTTCTTCAAAATGACCCCCATAAGCCTCTAATTAGGTTTTGTCCATTAACATGATAGGACATTACCTTTCTTAATTTTCTTAATTGGTTATGTCCTTAAACAGAAAAGGATATTACCGTTATTTATTTTTGTTACATGTTTATTAATGGTAATGTCCTATTATGTGAAAGGACATAACCAAATTTATAATATTAAAGACTTATACTACCTCCGTTGCGCAATACATGCAACGTTGGGTTTTGGCACGTGGACCAAGGAGGAAGAGAGAGAGTGTAAATAAAGACTTTAGTTGCCCATGTGATTAAGATATTAATACAAATGTTAAAGTATCAAATGGGGACCACTTTACATTGGGGACCACTTCACAAAAGCAAATTTCCATTTACTGCCGCCACTCTTTTGGTGGGATCATTTGGTTTCCCTCCTAAACTTTATGAAAAATTCAAAACATTTTCAAAGCATACCCACATTATTACATTACTCTATAAATAGTCTTGAACTACAAATTTTTGGTACAGCTAATTTCTCTCACTACTCACTGCACACACTCACTGTAAATTACACACAACACTCATAGCACACAGCAAGTATGGCAGACTTCATTTCCACGGCAACAAGGGGAAAATGTGATGCTTTTGAAGATGATGGAATGATTGACATTGAAGAATTGTTTTCTCTTGAAAGCTTGACATATCTCTATGAAGAAGAAGGTGATGATGAAACTCCTACATGGTTCTATACACCTGAAATGAACACAGAAGAGGAGGAACAAAGTGAAGAAGAAGAAGAAGCAACAAATGAAATGACAACAGATTTAGTGGTGTGTGAACCAATTAACTCACATTCTTTGAAACCCATGTTGTCAAACAAACAAAGAAAGAAAATGGTTACTTTTTTACTAAGTCAGTCAACAAACTTGAATTTACCAAAAGGGATAATCAAACAAGTTGCATCAGAAGATGGAGTCCATAGGACAACAATTTTTAGAATTTGGAAAGATGCAAAAAGGCAGATGCAAGCAGGGGGTATTATTAATGTCAAACACAAGAAAACAGGAAATTCAGGGAGAAAACCCATGGAGGTAAATATGGAACAAATGAAGGCAATCCCACAAAAACAAAGAACCACCATCAGATCTTTTGCTTCAGCTTTACAAGTCAGTCCATCAACAATATATAGATGGATTAAGAGGGGGATTATCAGGCCACATACAAATGCAATCAAACCCAAACTCGCTGAACAACATAAGGTAAGAAGATTACTTTGGATTTTATCATTGAGCATTCCAAAAAGTATGAATGAGTTGTCACGTTTTCAACATTTGAGCAACTTGGTTCATATAGATGAAAAATGGTTCTATATGAGCCAAGTTACTCAAAAGTACTACCTCCTTGCTGATGAAGAAGAACCTTATCGATCATGCCAAAGCAAAAAATACATTAACAAGGTCATGTTTCTGGGTGCAATTGGATATCCTACATATGGGTCCAACAGTGAGCTACTTTGGGATGGAAAAATAGGGATATTTCCTTTTGTTGAAGACAAAGAAGCAATTAGAAAGAGCAAAAATAGGGACAAAGGTACCATTGAGACGAAAGCCATACAAAGCATCACAAAAGATGTCATCAGAAAAATTATTTTGACTAAACTCATCCCAGCCATCAAAGCCAAATGGCCTGCTAATGCATGCAAAACGATATGGATACAGCAAGATAATGCCAGACCACATATAGAAGTGAATGACAGCCTATTTTTAGAGGCAGCACAGAGTGATGGTTTTAACATACACTTAATCTGTCAACCAGCACAATCTCCTGACTTAAACCTCCTAGATTTAGGTTTTTTTTGCAGCAATCCAGTCAATTCAGTACAAAAAATTCCCAAAAAGTGTTGATGAATTGATTAAGTCAGTTGAAGACGCATATGATGCATATGATCCAAGGATGATACATTACACTTGGATACAACTACAACTTGTCATGCTAGAGGTCCTCAAATGCAAGGGTGATAACAACTACAAGAATCCGCACATTGGCAATGTAAAATTAGACAAAAAGGGGTTGCTACCAGAGGTAATTGAAATACCAGATGATGTTGTGTCTGCTGCTGTGGAATTCCTAGACGAGGGGTTTATAAATGTGTAAGATAATGAGTATGAGCATTGAAGACCCGTACAAACCTTTTTGGAAGAATATGGTATAGATCAAAGCATAGATATTAGATTTTGGATAGTTAACATGGTATACATAACCATGGCTTTTTTTGTATAGAAGTTCACTTAAGGTAGAGTTTATGTGTTGAATGTTAGTGAACTAACTTTTGAAAATATATGTAAATGATTAACCTTTAGTTGTGCTGGTTGACAAATGTGTGTAAAAACAAATCACTCATCATTTCAAAATCACACTTAGCTTTGCATATTAGGCTCAGTATTTAGTTTATTCATCATTTGACACATCAACTGAAATGGCACCCTTGCCCTTTAAATAAAATCCATACATACAGCATCATCATCCTCTCAGGTTTTTTTTTTAACATTTTACTAAGAACAACATCTAAAAGGCATGCTACACAAAGAGTCAACATAAGAAGGGAGGTTTTAATTATGTGTGGTGGCATCAAATGAACAAATTCATGTTGTTGGCATTTTAAGGTTTCAAAAGTTATTAAAATCATCATTGAGGGACTCATGTATAGTACGCCTCTCATTAAGGAATGTAGTATCATCATCAAGCCAACAGTTTCATTGTCCAAAGTCACACACCAACGCTAATAGCACACTCCCTAATATGGACTACTTTGGCCACCTTTGTCGTTAGAGTTGTTAAGTAACTTTCTAAGTGGACTGACATTCATCATAGAGGATTCAACAAGCATGATGGACAATAAAAGGAAAGGAACAATAAAACATCTAACCATAAATCACAAGAACAACAACAAGAATAAAACGAGGCTAGTAATAGGCAAACATCATTCAATCTCACAAAGAAACCAGCAACTCCAGCCATAAAAAAAACAAATAAACCAGCAACACCACACTGAATATAGCACCACCAACAATCAAACACAAACAACACTAGCCACACCAGCCACCATTAACAACCTCATCAGCAACACCACCCACATTAGGCAAGTGCAAACAAAAACAAACCAGCAACAGCAGCCAACATTTTTCATAAACCACCAACAACACCAGCCATACCAGCCAACATATACAACCAAACCAGCAATAACAGCCAACATCTCAACATAAATGAATCCTATGAACATCAAATATCCAGCATACAGGCCATTAATTGTAAAAGTTAAACAAAGTTCAAGAAACTTAGCTTGGTTCCAGCATATTTAGAATAGGATAAAAAGTCAGTCCCAATCTGCATCAACAGGGACCTCAGGGGGTTGAGTTTCATCAGAATCATCCCCATCTACAGCAAATGAGCCTCTTCCGCGACACAAACCGGTATCCCAAATTTCAGGGGGGGTTTCAGGACAATCTTGTAAAACAGTGGATGCATACGCATTTGTAGTGGCAGGTATGAACTCCTCATCAACATCAGAGGTAGAATAAGACGTTGAATCAAAGGTTGAATGATAAGCAATTAACTTTTCTTCTACTAACAAACGTTCATCTTCACGTAACTCACCATTAATATCATCTTCAGTTATCTCATCATCTTCAACCATCTCATCATTTCCAAATAAATCACTTAATGGTTGAGGGTTTTTCTTTTTAGGTTTCTTATTCATGCGAGCAAGCCACTCTTCGTCACTTTCAGAGGAGTAAAGAGGGGTAGAAGACATGGCCAAAATAAACCGTACAAACAGACTTGAAAGAAACCCAGAGCAAACACCAATTTCTACCCAGTAATGCTTCGTACTCAAAAAAAAAATTACATATACTTCGAAGATTAAGATAATATGAACCCAGAACAGAGAAAAAACAAAGAAGATTCAACCCACAATAGAAAAACGCTAAACCCACACATCTAAATTTTAGATCGAAAAAATCAATAGAACACCACTTACCCAGAAATGTTATACCCAAAATTTAGGGTTTCTGAAAAGATGGACGAAAAACATATACCCAGTCGAGTAGGTCTCTTCATTGTCGAAGATGGAGAGGAAATTTTTCATCAAATTGCAGATGTTCATCAAAAAATTAAGAAGAGAGGGGAAATTTTTAGGGTTCTTCAATCTTGAAGATGGAGAACTTGAAGATGGAGAGAGAGAGAGAGAGAGAGGGAGGGGGGGAAGAGTGGAAAATAATGACGGTTGATAGAAGGATCCAGAATAGAGTTAATTTTAGGAGGGAGTGGTTAGGTGAGTTAATGTTAATGTTAATAGTTGTTGGGGAAATTAATAGGGGTAGGTTGATGTAATAAGTGAGGGTATAAGAGTCTTTTAACAATGAAAAAGTTACCTTTAAAGGAAATGTTGCATGTATTTCAAAACTTCCAAAAAGGGTATATGTTGCATGTATTGCGAAACGGAGGTAGTAATAATCTTATTTATAAAAGACAACCATAAAATTTCAAGCTGTTTGGGTTGGCCCAGTTCCTAGCCCAATCCAGGTTAAAATGACTAAATTACCCTTGTTAACACCAAGCTTTCCTAAGCTAAGCCCATTCCTCTTAACAAAGCTCGTAATACTCCGTATTGCAGAAATACCCGCGATTAACTTGATAACCACGATTCTGTCATCACAATACCCTATAAATACCTGATTTGCCTCATAATTCCATGTAACTTTTTCTGATTACTCTAAACTCCCTTTTTCTTACTTTCTCTCTATAGAAAAGTAATCTGACTTGAGCGTCGAATGGGCGATCCCGGAACCACCCTCGGGGTAGTCTATCTTTGTTATTTTGCAGGTTCTCGGATCTCCTATTGCGGGCAAGCAGTTAAGATAATTCCCAAAATACCCTCATACACAAACAAATATTTCTATTCCGGAAACAGTTAGCGCCATCTGTGGGGACTGTCAACAAAAAGCTATGGCTAGAACTAGACGCCCGCGGTCAACGAATACCCTTAGGAGAGCATTCTGTTCTATTCTCTCATCATGATCATGTGCTCGAAGAGATTTTCCACCCCAATGGGGATAATCCTCGCGAAGAAGTGAATGGCCCTCAGCCAGTCACACATTGAGATCTGGAGCAATTGGCTAGAAGAATTAATGATAACTTGGATCGTAGTCTAAGGGCTCTCATTCCCGACATAAAGGGTGGAGGTGAAGGGTCTTCTCGGAGGACAAGAGATCCCCCTCATCTAAGGGAGACAACTCACATACAGGAGGGATCCTTAACCAGGAATCCCCCTCAACCATAACCATCACCACCCCCTCGGTCAGCTCAATTGGGAGATACCAGAGAAGTTATCATTGAGAGAAGGTTAAGACAAAGTACTCTTGATGTTCGAGATATCCTCAACTTTAGGCGTGACAACTCTCATCGTGAAGGACCCCGTCAACAAGGAGAAACTGAAGCACGATCTCGATCTAGAGGCCCTAATCAATTCTCTCATCACGGATGAACTAGAAACCATGAGACAACAGCAAACTCGACAATCTCTCATAGAAGACAAGCTAACGTACTCAATCAAGGTGGAAAAGGGAATGAAAGAAGGGTCGTGGGAATACCCCTCAGCCAAGACATCGAGATTCCCCTCCGCCTAAGCTGACGGGGTTGGGAAACCTTACATCATTGACCCCTTTCAGTCAGGAGATCATGAGAATCCCATCTTTCCTAAAGTCAAGATTCCCACTATTGACCCTTATGATGGAAAAGCAGACCCTCAAGATCATGTGGTGGCCTATAAGGCGCAAATGAGTGTGCAAACGGGGTGCGAAGCCACTTAGTGTAGATTCTTCCCCACCACCTTGAAAGGTATTGCTCAAACTTGGTTCAACAACCTTCAACCAGGAACCATAACTCAATTCTCAAATCTCTCAAGCTTGTTTGTTCAACACTTCATTGCTGAAAAAAGACCGACGAAAACGAATATCCACCTTATGTCCATCAAACAGGCGGATGATGAAAGTTTGAAGGAATACATTCAAAGGTTCAATTCTGAATCCCTCCTCATCCCAGACCTTGTAGAGAATGTTGCTTTCACTATTCTCCAAGCCATACTCAAGCAGGGAAAGTTCAAATGGTCTTTAGCTGAGGATGAGGTCTCAACATTTTTCGAGGCAATGCGGAGGGATGAAAGGTTCATTCAAGCCTCCGACATCTGCAACCCCTCAACGATCGAGGCAAGAAGAGATGGAATGATGATAGAAATCAAGATAGAAACAAAAGAAATAGAAAGATGGAAGGAGAGAGGGATGACTCTCGATACAGAGTTGATAGACGTGAGATTTACAAGGACATCAAGAACAAAGAAATACTCCCAAAGCCGAAACCTATGAAGATTTCTTCAGATAGGCGAGATAAAAGCCTCTGGTTCGAGTTCAACCGGGAGTGTGGACACACTACTGGCGGATAAGCTGGCGGATGAGGGAAAGCTTAACCGTTATTTGAAATATCCCTTAGATAAACGAGAAGAAAATCAAAAGGAGAATGAAGCTCATAGCCGCACTGTCAGATGCATTCACGTCATAAGGCGGGTTTGCTTCCGGTGGCTTAATCGGCCATGCGCGCAAGAACCACCTTCTGACCCTTCGACATCAAGTTCTTGAGGTTGGAACCCCCTCAGCTAAGTCAAAAGGCCCTCGGATGGTTTTTAGTGATGAGAGTTCAAGTACCTCATGATGACCCTCTCATGGTCGAAGTGAAGTTGGCCAATTATCTAATTAAGAGAGTTTTGATAGATAGTGGCAGTTCAGCTGACATCATCACTTGTGATTGCTTGAAATAACTTCAATACAAGGAGAAAGACCTTTCACCCTCAACCAACCATTAGTGGGGTTCGGAGGACAATCCGTCTATCATGTTGGTACAGTGAAGCTGCCGGTTCGATTGGGTGAAAAAGGAAAGGGAAGGAGCCTCCCCATCGACTTTTTTGGTAGTGGACATCCCTCTTCCATACAACCTCATATTTGGCTGACCTCTTCTAAATCAAGTTAAAGTTGAAATCTCAACCTATGAACTACTCTTACCATTTGAAACGGACGATAGTTCTGTTGGAAAGTTGTATGGTGACCAACGCTCAGCAAGAGAGTGTTATGTAAACAATTTGAAGAACCTTGTCAATAGCTCCTCACCAAAGGATGACGGGAAGTTAAAAAGGAAAGAGATTGAGGTAGACCCTTGAAGAAAAAGAGCTTCCAAGGCTTTGGTATGCAGACAGCCTCTCAAGGTTTGTAGTCAGCCTCATAAGGTCTTAGGTCCGGTTTTTTAATTTACAATGATGTCCTAGGGGCAATAAGATATATGATGATAGAGTGAATTTCATGTTAAGTTAGCACATCATTGTAACTTTATTTTAGGAATAAATGAAATGTCCACCACTTGGACGCAGTTAGCCCCCATTTTCATGTGTTCATACTTTTTTACTCATATTTTTCCCCTACAAAATAATAAACGAAACACTCCTCCTAACCGGAGGATAGAAGAGATCCTTCCTAACCGGAAGACGACCATCAAACAACTTCCCGCTGTCCTCTTTCGATAGTTCAATTACGAGAATCCTATTGCCCTGACGTGCTTGAGTCCTCCCCTCAGCAATAAGGTTCCAGAATTTCCTAAGTATAAGGAATGTTCTCGGACACCCCCATCAGCAATAAGGTTCCAGACTTTCCTAAGTATAAGGAATGCTCTCGGACACCCCTTCAACAATAAGGTTCCAGACTTTCCTAAACATAAGGAGTGCTCTCGGACATCCCCTCATCAATAAGGTTCCAGACTTACCTAAGTATAAGGAATGCTCTCGGACTCCCCCTCGGCAATAAGGTTCCAGACTTACCTAAGCTTAAGAAATGCTCTCGAACACCACCTCAGCGACAAGGTTCCAGACTTTCCTAAGTATAAAGGAACGCTCTCGGACACCCCTCAGCGATGAGGTTTCAGACTTTCCTAAATATGAAGGAACGCTCTCGGACACCATGCAATACACGAAGAATACATCTCCCCTAACCGTGGGAAGATATTCAATCCATGCGCAATCACTTGGGGCTCTTTCTTAGCCCCTCGTCAACACGTAAAGTCCTATGGGAAAATATCGCGTGGCGCTCGAATTTTAGCCCCTTGATGATATAATCAAGGCCCTCCGTCATTTAAGCAAGAGAAGAAAGGATAATATTAGAGTGCGATATAGGGGCAATTCAATCAACTATTGTTACAGATAGCAAAAAAAATCATGGAGGAAATTCGAAGAGGTTCCTCGATTCCTACCCCTATCATATGTGTTTCTAAGTCCCACAACACTTATGAAATGCTCATCCTGGAAGTGCTCTTTCATCGGAATCCATTAAGTGGGTTGCCTTAATGATTGGGTGCTACCACACAGCTGCTGGAGCATCCCATTGACGGAACATTATACTCCCACGGCGATCTTGGTAGATAAAGAGGAATTCATAATGGAGTCCCTCTGCATTACAAGTTTTCCCCTAACAGTTAAGTAGTCATCTAGATTATTGTGAAAAATATTATCTACTCCCATGGAGATTTCCTGTGCCTAATTGAATCCTATGAAGACTTCCAAATGCCATCAAAGTACGAGGGACGTCTAACATACTACAGACATCTATATACGAGTTGATAGTCAACGAAGATTTGAGAACTAACTGAGTTATACATAAGTTATACTCTAATGGTAATTCTTTCACAAATGGGCCCAAAGGGAATCTTAAACCATTCTTCAAGCTCGACATATACACAGCAGTACAACCAGGGAGAGGCCTATCTATAGAGCCACTGCTATCAGAGCGTACTATTATAAAAGGGTCACGGATGGTCCATCCCTCTTACATTCTAGACTTCAACTCAAAGCCCTCGTGCCCTCATATATTAATTCTGAAGAAGCATCATCACTATTGGCCATCCTCACAACCCCCTCGGGTAAGAATCTGTTTACATAACTTCTAATTGTTGGACCAAATGCAACAGAATCTTCCAATGGAAAGGGAACATGCTCAACAACATCAATAATTTCAAGTTCAGGCTCTTGGATGGGGGGATAGTACATGCAAAGGTATTCCCGTTGGTATTATTGGATCTACATATTTATTAGCCACCATTGCAACAAACTACCCCTCACGCCAAATTTCCTCACATGGGTCATACAAAGGAAAAGAGGGTAAAGTGCTCAGATAATCTTGAGTAGTTGTTCATTTTTTTCCATAGCACAACAACAACTACTCAAAATTATCCAAGTTTATTATGAAAATACATTGAATTGATGAGAGGCTACTAAGCGTACCTCAAAGAAATCCCTTGGTCGGTATAGATGGTCAACCCGAGTGATCAACAATAGTAAGCCCTTGGTTGGTGAAGAGAACCCCTGTTGGTTGATGTCAAACAAAGTCTTCACTCGTGGACAAAGAGTTGGTTGACGTTCAACACCCCTTGATGAAGCTCAAGGAAAGGGCCTTGGTATGAACACCCAAAGGAGTTAGAATTTCCTAGTGAATAAAGCCAATGGAGTGAATAAAGAGTGTGGAATGACGATGCACTTATAAGAAAGAAAGCACGTATCTCAATGTATCATCCTTAGTCGTCATCAGGGAAACCCCTCATCAAGCGGACATCCCTCATTTGTCATCAGGGAAACCCCTCATTAAGTGAACATCCCTCATTCTTATCAGGGAAGCCCCTCATCAAGCGAACATCTC
The DNA here is from genome assembly GCA_947645195.1 of Patellifolia procumbens. NCBI lineage: Eukaryota > Viridiplantae > Streptophyta > Magnoliopsida > Caryophyllales > Amaranthaceae > Patellifolia > Patellifolia procumbens. The sequence continues at coordinate 245,992 of CANSGD010000801.1, forward strand.
TCGAAAATCACTCATCAAGCGGACATCCCTCACCAAGACAATCCTTCATCATCCCTCATCAAGCGGACATCCCTCATCAAGCGGACATCCCTCATCAAGAGGACATCCCTCAGTCGTCATCAAGGAACCCTTATCAAGCGGACTTCACTTAGTCATCATTTTAGTCCTTCATCAACAACGCATCCCTCAATCCTCTTTATAAACTCGTTCAAAAAAGGTTATCCTCGGGGTATTAGAGCTACCTAAATAAGATAAGTCATCCCTTTGTATTAAGACAATCTCTTGATGCGATTCATATCAAAAACAAAAACAAGGAAGTATCTTCATGTTAGAGGCCTTTTTTGGAGAAAATAGTTAGAAAAATCCTCTACGAGCATTTGGGACGGCGTAGATCTTCAAAAAATAACCAATTCGAAAAACAAAATTACTCAATTCGAACACCCGAGCACAAAGTTATGCCTTGTCGAAGTTTTGACGGAAAAACACAAAGCTAGTCCGTCAGTCATGCGTGCATTCCTCTCAGCCTTGCACGCATCTGCCTACCCCTCAGCACCTACGCCCTCAGCAACAGGCCTTCAGCAGGTACACCCTGTCAGCCTACCCATCACCCCCTCATCCTGCAGCCTGTCATCCTTAAAGTAACCTTTTCAGCCATCGATCCCACAACAACAAGCAACCCATCAGCTACAGCACCCCCTCAGCCATCAGGCCTTCAACACACAAAAGCCCGTCAGTCAGCGAGTCAAACAGTCAGCCTTCATCACGCCCTCAATCAAGCGTATCAATTAGTCACCCAACTCCATATCAGTCATTGTCAAGTCGTCATACACACACCATCATAAGCCATACGTAGCTATGGGTCTTCATACGTATTGACAAGTCGTCATACGCATTAATTCATCATATGTATCAACAAGCTGTCATATGTATCGACTCGCACCATACCTATTCATCGGAAATATTCTCAACATATTTATCGCGCGATACCCGATCGTCATACGATTTTGTTCACGCATCATGCGTGGGGCTAAATGTTTGGGTTGGCCCAGTTCCTAGCCTAATCCAGGTTAAAATGACTAAATTACCCTTGTTAACACCAAGCTTTTCTAAGCTAAGCCCATTCCTATTAACAAAGTCCGTATACGAAAATACCCTCGATTGACTTAATAACCACAGTTCTGTCATCACGGTACCCTATAAATACCTAATTTGCCTCATAATTACAAGTAACTTTTTCTGATTACTCTAAACCCCCTTTTTTCTTACTTTCTCTCTATAAGTAATCTGACTTGAGCGTCGGAGGGGCGTTCCCGGAACCACCCCGGGCACCGGGGTAGTCTATCTTAGTTATTTTGCAGGTTCTCAGATCTCCTATTGCGGACAAGCGGCTAAGACAATTCCCAAAATATCCTCATACACAAACAATTATTTCTGTCCCGGAAACACAAGCCTTGAGTTTCATCAAAGAGCGTTTTGAGTGAGTTCTACCTATTGTAATCTGTAATTGTCTAAGTACATAGTAAAAGAGTTTCCCTTACCCGGAGAACATATTGTCACATTGATAGTAAACCTCAATAAATTCTTGTGTTTTTTATTGTTGTTTGCTTCACCTATTATTGCGCGATTTGTTAGATTATACGCTTTCAATTATAGTGTTCTCTCTTCTGAAAAAATATCCATGTAAAAAGTTGTTCAACTTTTTATTCTTTGATTCTCGTACTTTTATCTAATTATCTCACATATTTCTATACGACCTTAAATTATTCTCCTAGTAGCAATCATTTACATATCATACCCCTCAAGCCAACAGATATATTCAGTACTTGATTTGTTTGAAAACACTACACAGTAAAATTTTGTATACTCTATGAAAGATGAGTACAAATCTTTCTCATTGCACTTGTACATTGATTCGCAGATCATCTTATATCAGAAAAGGAAAATCTTTATACTATTTCCGACATCTTTCAGATGTAGGCTGAGAACTCTCATCTAATCCTTTACTATCAAAAAAATTCATAATTGGCTGCATACATGATACATCATCAGGTGTTTTCAGTATGGAGGTATTGTACAATATCAATAATGTTATTACATCAATAAGCAAATGTAGTAGTTCATGGGGTTGGAGGTGAAAATTCAAGGAGCTCTGTGACACGCAAATTTTCAGATCATACCTAATAGAGCAATGGTGATATACGTAAGGTCATTATTTCGTGTTGATAGTTCCTAGAAGCTAGCTAGATTTCCCATTAGTTGCTGGCTCCAAAGCCACGAGGACTTGCTCTGGGCGAACCTGAACCTGCATACTGCTTTCTTGACACTGATCTTCTCTTTCTTCTTGCAGTTCCAGGTGGAGCCTGTCAGAGAAGAGACAAGATGTTAGCATGCCAAAATGGAAGAAAGGATTATATAGATATCTTAGACATTAGAATAAGGATCTTTTCATGAACCTTTTGCTCGGATTTAAGGGACTCTTCAAGATTTTCAAGGGCAGGTATAGATCCACCTTCCATTGCACCCAATAAATTCTTCATGCGAACACGCATTTGGAAGAGTTGAGCCACGAGCTGACCAACCTGGATCATCATATAAAATACAGTTCAAATTGATATTCTCAAATGGCTCTAGTAGATAAATTGTTTCACAATTCGCCAATATCATGTCAATAGAGGTAGCCATACCTGCTGTTCAGTTTTCCCTGAATCTTGGGCAACCCTTTTTCGCCTTACTGGAGATTCAGCCAAGAGTTCTGGTTTCTCTCTTTCCTCTGTGGAAACAGAAGGCACCCGGATCATATTGACAGCAAGATCAAACAAACAAGTAATGAGAAGGGATTTCTGCATAATAGGTTGAAGGGTTCATAGGCGTACACGACTCAATAAACTTGCTCTACTTTTCTACTACTTCAAACCTTTTTAATGAAACACCCGTCGTCTTACATGCAGTTGGATGAACCATCATTAACACAAAATCATAAGCTTACAAGTAATTGCTGCAGCAAGTGAGACATAGATGAATCTCTTTTTACACCGACAGAAACTTTTAATAAAGGCATAGATACATCAAAAGAGGGCCAGGCGTCCACTTATGGAGCACCAGAAACAATATGTCATGCTATCACGCTGAATATGAGCACAACCTTGTCAACCTAAGCCGAGAAACACATTCCAGGAATCACATCATAACGAAGTAAGAAACGGAACTTCACATTTTAACCCACAGACTAGATTCCTAGATCGATAGAGGTTCTATTTATCATCATCCAATTATCTTCGTTGTCAGTCCCTAGTTTAGAAGAGTACTTCCCCAAATACGCATACCACCCAACTTAACCAAGGCAGTGTGAAAAGAATCAATCCAAGGGCAAATGGCAAAGAGGTGATAACACAATCATGCTTATTCGACCCAGATTCTCTTCTCAAGATCATTTGTTCTCCAAGGCACCCCAAGAAGTCCCACTTCCCAATGAAAATCCCGCCAATAAACAAAGCCAGGCTCTATGCCCCCTCAACAAAACTTCTGCTAGTGCTTATTGTCCATTCCTCTATTTCCTCCATTTCACATGGTTATGGTTCGCAGGAAAGCTTTACTGCTTTAGTCACTTAGTACAGAAAGCCACTTTATCAATTAACATATTCATGATGATTTGCACTGCCTTTCTTTTTCCTTATGGAAATCAGTTCACTAAAGTAGAAAAAGTGGAAAGACTTAAGCATTGGATACTACTTTTCCGACTAACATCATGAAATGCAAAGAGAGTAGGACAAGCTCTAACATTACCCATACCTCCACAATACGTAAATGAGAAATGTTCCAGAAAAATCCAAACACCCCAATCCCCAAAGCCCGAGATTTTGTACTCGGAAGTCAAAACTCAAAATGTCTTAGCAGAGTATATAGTAACCCGTGTACATCTCTTGGTAGGGCCTACTCTTAGCTGATTATGCAATTAACAACTGAGCAATAAGGTCAGGGAAGATGCTTAGCAAAGCCTTGTCATAGATGCAAACATAACAAGCAAAGTGTAAACTGAATCAAAAACTAATCAGGGGCATGGACATTTCAGATGCATCTCTAGTGATGAATCAACTTCACAGAAACAGACACAGACACAGACACAGACAAAGCCAAACACCAAAAAGGGAAGTTCTGGTTGTTTCAAAGAGGAGGACTCGGAAGTACAGGACTAAAATAGGAAAAATGGAGACGAAGCAAGCGTATGAAGTGCTTGAGGAAACATGAATTAGGACCTGGAGTCATGGCTTCAATCATCACCTCCATTATCTTCAAGTTCTTTTCTGCTTCTCGAATTTGTGCAGGAGTAACCTGAACTCATAACAAACACGAAAGTGGAAAGAGACGACGATAAAAAGCTTAGCTTCATACATCTCATGTCCTCGAGGAAGTAAGGAGGATACACAAGATTTCTGATTGCATCGAATTTTGAAGGTTTGTTACCTTAGCCATGCCTGGAATCATTCCAATAACACGGCTCACAGAACCCATCTGTGCAACTGCACGGGTTTGCTTTAAGAAGTCATTGAAGTCAAAGTTTGCACTCATAATCTTCTTCTGAAGTTGTTCAGCATCTTCTTGTTGCATCTAAAGATGATTTGTGAAGCCAACGATCCACAAGAAAAACAAATTCAAAATTCAAAAAGAAAAGCAAAAAATATACTTCCTCCGTTGTTTTATACTTGCAGCATTTTCCACTTTTGTAAGTTGCAAATTACTTGCATCATTTCCTTTTTGGGAAATAGATTATCTCTAACTCTCTCCTATCACATGGGTCCCTTTTATTCCTTCTCTCTATCTCTTTCTTCTCCTTAAACACCGTGCTCACTTCCAATGATGCAAGTATTAAAAAGCGGAGGAAGTATGACACTTACAACTTCTTGTGCCTTCTCCACAAATGAAAGAACATCTCCCATCCCTAATATGCGTCCTGCCATACGATCTGGATAGAAAGGTTCAAGATCCTCCATGCGCTCCCCTCGGCCTACAAGCTTGATTGGCTTTCCTGACACCTAAAATCAATGGAAGATTAAATATAGTAGTAGCACATGCTGGAAGCAGAAAATCCATCCAATACCATAATGTGAGTATTACATGAATTTATCATTTACGAATGGAAAAGGATTTAACTGTTGGTGGATAGCAACATACTCTCTGGGTCACACATAAACATGCAAGCTTATTACAGTTGCAAGCATGAATTTATGCAGAGTGGTTCAAGTGGGGTTAACATTGTTCTAACACACTTTTAAGCACCAAGATTGTATAGAGTCCAATGGTATTTTAATTCAATAGAATGCTTCCCATATGAGCTAAAGGAAGTAGCTTCTTTTGAGTAACTTTTCTTTCATAACTAGCCACCAGATATAAAACTAAGTACCCAGAGGTCACTAATCAACTTTAGGTATCCAATCCTTAAATGCTGATGACACACTATACCAGATATTATCCTTAAATGTCAAACCCAAAATAGCACAATGTCCAATGGAAGAAGTTTTTCACATAGGATATAAAGGCACAGTTTGATAGCTAACGCCATCAATGTCGCATAGAAACATTGCACATGGATGTTGAATCGAATGAAAAGTAGAAATCGAATCTTATACACTTAATAAGCATACATACCTCTTTGACACTGAGAGCTGCCCCGCCTCTAGAATCTCCATCTAGCTTTGTCAAGATGGCACCAGTTATACCGATCTCTAGATTAAAAGTGGTGACTAGAGCTGCATTGTCAAACCAACCCACAAAAAAGGGGGTGAGCTGTAATGAGGAAACAATTGTCTGATTATAGCTTCATTATCCTAAGTGAAAATATATCACGAAAGACGGAATTGATAGGTTCAATTTCGTTTCCGAGCAAAACTTGCAGCAAACAATTGAAATAGAATTACATAAATAAAGTAAGCAACAGATATGTCCACACCTGCAGCTTCTTGACCAGTCATTGCATCTACAACTAGCAAAACTTCAGTAGGGTTTACTGCTTGTTTTACTTCTTTCAACTCATCCATCATTGCCCTGTCAATCTGCCGAAATTGAAGCAAAAGGTAGGTCAAGTTAATGAAGTCAACCATGTAACAGCAACAAGGCCATGGAGCTGCATAAAAGGCAACATCACCTGAAGTCTTCCGGCAGTATCCACTATGACCACATCAATGTTCTTCTTTTTGGCCTCTGCTAAACCTTGCTTAGCTATGTCTGAAGGTTTAACATCAATACCTGCTGTATAGACAGGCACATCCACCTGTCACAAGCTTCTTGATGATGAACATGAGAATGGATTTACTAAATTTAAAGCGGAGACAAAGCATAGGAAAGCTATCACTTTCCGAAAGAAGAATGCTAATACAATGATTTTAACATGGGAAAAGTAGAATCCTGAAAGTCAAAAAACATATTCTCATTTATTTTTACCGAATCTTGCAAAGCATTAAATTAGCTCATTTCACTATTGTATCCTCTATTACAACTTTATATGAGGTAAGGCTCCATAAGTCTTGAACCCCACCCCCTCCCGAATAAAAATGAACCCCCATATCCTTAACACAAGAAGATCGACAATTTCATTTTCTGCTACATTTTGTTACCAACAAACCTAGTTAATACGAATAATTAGCCTTTTTCCCAGGTAGATGATAGAATTCAAGAACAAAAATTTTTTCACCAGAGTCCAGGCTTTGGGAGAAGAATGAAAAGCACATCAATGCATACTCTTTTATACTTGAACAACATGCAAAAAAATCACGGGTCAATTAAGCATCTAAGCAAGCTAGACAAGATCTGGTTTGGTCCCCTTATGTCAGATCAAAGAGCTTAACACCTTGAATTTATTTGGTAAGTTCATCTGTTTGAGGATTGAACCTCCAATTGTTTTTAGCAAGTCCTCACTGATCAAATCTACGATGAAAAGAAATACTCAACATGAAAAAGTTATTAGGGATATTATACTTAGGGTTTTTTATGACATCTTACACAAAGGCTATTGGTTTCCAAATAGTACAGACAATTGAAAATGTTGATATTTCTCAGAAATAGAAGGAGAATCACAAAAAAAGAAAGGATTTCATGGGTCATTACCTGCTTTCCTAGAATTACAAGTTGGTCAATTGCTGCAGGTCTGTAGACATCTCCTGCAACAAGCATGCAACTCTTTCCCTGAATGCGTACAATAAATTCATAAACAATCACAGTCCACAAGACAGTCTATAAAGAACAACGAATATAGTATGCTTGAGAAGGATTTGATCACATACAAGTTTCTTAAGATAAAAGGCCAACTTTGCTGAGACAGTTGTCTTCCCAACCCCTTGTAGTCCTGCCAGTAATATCACAGTGGGACCAGATTTTGAAAAAACAAGTTCAGAAACCTCTCCGCCCATTAATTTTACTAGTTCATCCCGCACAATCTGCAGCAGTTATTATGCATCAAGGGCTACAATCAGTGTAGTTATATATAGAAGTTTGCACATGTTCCACAGCTGTAGTCTATCAACAAAATGGAGGAACCATATAGTGAAGCCTTTTTATTTTTCTAGTCATAAAATAGGACGCATAATGAACACTTAGGTACATAGTACATATTAAGGTAATATTCCAAGAAAGTGGGCCAAGAAAAGCAAAAGACAATCAAATCTCATAAGTAGACTAATTAATGGTTTCAGGCTCAATGGCATACGTTCAGAAAATCGTACTTTGACAAGTTGCTGATCAGGTTTTACTCCTCGAATTAATCCAACTCCAACAGCCTGATCACTAACAGACTGAACAAATCTTCTTACAACTGGAAGGCTCACCTGTCATGGTATAATGAAACATAAATGCATGTTATCCAGAAACCATAGTGTGGTCAGTCAATAGTCACCCATACAATTAGAAACTCACATCCGCTTCCAATAGAGCTCTTCTGATATCTCGCATAGGTTCCGCAATGTTTTCTTTGGTCAGAACCTCTGGAGAACAAAAACAAAGGAGCATGATTGCATTAACTTCATCTCTACTCACTTGTCATTTGTATTCATGAATAGTACTTAAGGTGTTTAAACAACACGAATAATCTATGCATTCACATTTTCAGCACACATTCCAAGTCAGGAAGAATTGCTCCAAATGATTTATACATTGGCAGATACTAGAGACTTCCCAGACCTAGTAGCCTACAACTAAGTCCTCGATTGCCAAGGCACAGGACTGAGGTGTGTAAAAATCATCTATCAACGATCTTAAGTGAGACTATAGATAACAAAAACAAAAGGCAACACATGCACAATATATACATGGAAAACCCTCAGTTATAAGGGTTAAAAAAACCCGGCAATTTTGTAATACTAATCAATCAAAAACTATTATCTAGACCTCAAATCTCACCAAATTATCTATTACATAAACCCATCCCAAGAACGCTCACATTTTTCTTAAGATCACATCAACAACCTTAGGAACAATCTCTAGCTTCCAAAGATACATAATTTTCGGAGGACATCCCCATCTTTAAAATACCCTTTAAGACCCTCAGTGTTCAGACCCATACACACACCCATCCTTGAGTCTGTTTACAACACACAATCCTTCACATGATTGTTCCTCTGTGCACCACAACACACTAGCATGGCCCATATTTACACCCCCCTGTGTCCTACTCCTGCCACTTAGGGGATAATCTGGTTATATTATAATCTAGGATTACAATTTACACATTCTTCAGGAGACTATATACTACTTATATCTGGAAACAATTTCAAGTAGTAGGAAACAATAAACAGGAACCCCAAACGAAATTAGCTACGAAATTAGCATCAGCAAAAGACATGGATCGAAACTGGGACACGGGCATGGACGTGTAAGTAGCATGAGGTTGGAGCACACGGGTTGAGCCACGTTTAACACAACAGTACCACACTTCCAAATCCCCTTTTCTATTGTCTCACTTTGTAGCCTTTAAGCATGCAATGCCGACGAGCTCGCTTCCACGCCTCCTATATCAACTCACTAATGGGTGTTCCCTCAACAATGCTCCCTGCCCTCGAGACAAACCATATTATTTTGATCTTTTTCTCGAGACAAAATCAGCTTCTATATCCATCTTTAATCAATTACGCAACATGTTTGTGTGCACGATGCACCACATCATACTAATGACCCATATTACCGACCCATACAGCTATCGAACTTAGGGGGACATCCTAGCCATGTATAATCTAAAATTAGACATCATTTGCAAAGCTAGATAATACATTATGAAACAAAATCAACTAGTTAGGAGCCGATAAACAAGAATCCCAAAAGAGAGAATCAATGAAATAAATAAGCAAAAGACAGCACACAAGCATGTGAGCCACATTTAAACCAGTTTTCGTTCTTGTTTCACTTTATAGACTTTTCAATATGCAACAAATTGAAAAACAAGCTCACTCCCATGCCTACTGGATCCACTCCATATTGGGTTTTCCCACAGCAAAACCTCCCCTCAGGACCAATATATCCCTGAGACCGTGACCTCCACTGCCACGACTCTTCTTGAGATCATTTCTAATATGTCACAAACCATACCATCTTAATCTTGTTAACAACACAAGGAGATCAAGAGGCAAAGCAATCACAGTGTCATTCAAGTTAAGTACTTAACTATTAATATACCTCGGCCACAACAAATTTTCCGTTGTCTATTTCATTGTATCTTTTAAAAATATAGGTATAAACATAGAGAAATTTCTTACAAGGTCACCCGCTAAAGCGATCGTACAAGACTTTCTGAAACTGGTGAAATAAGTGCAATTCTGGATGTTATAATTACTCCAACAAATTCACATCCACTAATTGATTAGCCTCATTGAAAATAAAAGTTTAGGTCAAATGCCAGATGCCAGATGCACCTCGATAACCATTTACCTTAGGACACGGATCAAGATTTTGGTTAGCCAAGTCGAAGCTTAAACAATAAGATCCCCATACTACAAATTTTCTACAACCCAACTTGGTTCCTCTTAGATATGGTGATTATAACACGGGGACCAAAATGTGAGTGACAATATGGTCTAGAACAAGTTGGTGAAGTTTTTTCTCATCCCATGTACAATGAACAATATGGTACATACTTTGACGTCCATATTCAAATGTATTTGTAGATTGGATGTCGCCGATGTCCAACACTTCGTTCAAACATTAATTTTTCTTTTTGGTGAAATTCATCCAACTTTTTTAAAATAGAAGTTGTTGTCTATAACATTATGCGACCATCTAAGCCGCCTATCTAACATTCCACATCCACGAATTGCATCCCATCAAGCAAGGCAATGCAGCACTTTTAGGGGGCAGACTTCCTGCCCTGTTCATTTCTTTTCTTAATAAATAAAATTAGTAGGTGTCAAATGGAATAATGGTAACCTTAGCTCTCGAGTATAATCAAGCGAATAAGGATTAGGCTTAGGCTGGTAGTCACTCAAGATATCAAATTGTATTTCTCCCAACATTATTATCATTACATTGTCCCAACATTTCTTCATCAAGAACATCTATATGATTACGCTAAAAACAAAAAAAAGGTTTTCATAAAAGTTAGGGCATTATTTTTACGCATCTCTGTAATTAAGTAAGACCACCTTGGGAAAGTTAATCATACATAAGTCATAACATAATGCTTCCTCCATTTCAGAAGATTGTAACACTTCATATCCACACAAGAGCTAAGAAAAGTGATATTAGCTCACGTGGGCGCGTTTGGACCTCAAATATGGCAGATAAAGTTACAAAATTTTACCCCAGAGAGGAAAGCATTGCCATCTTTTTCATATCTAACTTCTAAACATTCCGAAATAGTATACTCCCTTTGTATCTATTAAATTGCAATAATTTAACTTTTATGATCTCCAGTACACACACAAAGTTGACCATTATTACACTTATTAGTAATCTATCTGTACAAATTATAACAAGATTCATTCTTAAACAAACATTGAGATCATTCCAACTTCATCTTACATTACAACATTTGCTTATATTTATTACTTCCTAGTTTCCTCGATACTCCAAGCAGCACATTTTTCATTTGTCAATGCACAAATTTGACCATTAATATCTTCAATTATACTTACCATCAAACTCACGACTTTGACTATTAATATCTCTCATTAAACATTATTATCGAGAATAGTATTCGCTACATGATTTACAATAAAACATACAAAAGGAATTAAAGAAAATAACCTTGGCCTCTAAGTTTGGACCAAGCAGCTTCAAGACCAGTAGTGAGCTGCCCAAACATCTCAGCCCTAACAACCCCTCGCATATCTCTTGGGACCGTAGTTACCGCCTTCGAATTCACAGCTCTCCATAACTCTCTCTATCATATGAACACAGTATAGTATTAGCTAACAAACGCCCTCCGGCGTCAAATTAACATTCAATATCAGTGCATTTAATATTCCTTTTAATTTAATACTACCTCAGTTTCGTTATAATTGCAACACTAGAGACTTTTACACTATTCACAAAGCCTCATTTGACCTACTATTATGACTTTATATATAACAAAAAAAATACTCACATGGGATTTCACTAGTTTAATCTCGATATATACTTAATTAATATCCACTTTTTGTATTTTTTTTCCTTAAAAGGTTCCTAATGTTGCAATTAAAATAGAACGCGAGAAAGTATATCCACTTTTAGCTACTTCATCTAACTCTAGAAGACCTTGGTTAGCTTTTGGCATCATATCTCTATTCGATAAGTGAAGAGAAGAGGAGGGGATGCCAAAAAACACTATTTATCTTTTTTTTAATTCCTAACTAAATGGAACAAGAATCTCCATAACTAAATGTTTTAACATTTTTAAATTTTGAATAAAGAAATACAAAACATCCTAAACAAACTAAATATTAGTATATTTTTATGCAAAATCTGCATGATTCCGCATACATCGCGTGTATATAAGGCTAGTAATAGTATAATTGTAGTGACTGAAATCAAAACCCTCAAAACTCAGCGGAAATTATGGAAAAATCAAAAATAAGAAAAAAAAAAGCAGAATTAAGTAAAAATAGAGAGCTTACAGTGAAAGAGTTTCGGGACGAGAGCGAGGCGATGGCGAGAGATGAAGCAGTCCATGAAGAAGAGGGAGAATTGATGGATTTAGAGGTGGATGAGAGTGGAGAAAAATGGCGGGAAGGTGGAGTTAATGCTGTGAAATGAAGTACAGCTTCCATTGAAGTAATCAGATTTCTCTGTTGTTGTTGTTGTTGTTGTTGTTGTTCTGAGAAGAGCTTAGCTTAGCTAGTTTCAATGGAGGTTGCACAATGGATGAGAAAATATCTTATCCAGCTGATGAAGATGATGATAGTGTTGTTGTGTTATTTAATCTCTCTTCTCTCTTGTTTTTTTCTTGTTTCTTGTTGTTGCTAGTTATATCCACGTCATTCTAACGAGTCCGGATCATCTATCCCATATACGTGTCTCACTTAGTGTCCTATTTTCTATTATTTTGTCTCATAACTTAAATAATATAAATTTTTTTCTAATTTTATACATTCCCCTTACTAGTAAAGCCTACTCAAAAACAAAAATATAGAAAATTAAACAAAATAAAGAGCGAAAAGGAAATAAGAAAAAAAAATTATACTCCCTCCGTCCCACAATATTCTTCCCACTTTATTATTTTATACCTCACATTTATTCAAGAAGTGGCAAGAATGTTGTGGGACGGAGGGAGTATTATTTAAGTTATGGGACAAAATAATAGAAAATGGGAAACTATGTGGGATAGATGATCCGGACTCCTAACGGAGTAACGGTAGGTTCTCTTCATAGGGGAAAAAAGTATTTTTTTTACTAGGGCTAAGGATGATAAATGTCAAACATTTAGTAGTAAAATTATCAATATTATGTAATATCAACAATTCAACACTAATAATATATGAGGAAGTTATGCATCATACATTTGGCGTGTATTATTGACTATTTGAGCCAAGGCTATTTGAGCAACGAATAAAAATTGTACTATATGGGCAAATACCAACACTATAAAAACCTTATTCAATTTCTGTTCGAGGGCATCGCACCCTCTAACCGTTAGATATTTATTATTCCTTATTCCTCATTCCTCATATTTTAGCGACTTTTATGCGAGAATTAGAGTTTATTCTCTCCAACTTATTTTCAGTTCGCTTCATACTTTTACTCTCATATTTTACTATTCCTTTCCGTTTATTTTTTTCATTTTAGTTAAGTTCAGTTCAGCTATCTTTAGCTGAAGAGAACAGACCCTAAGAGCATAATGGAATTTTTTTGTAAGAATAAGTGATCCCGCTCGGATCCTAATGGGCCAAAGACTTGAGAGTAGGGGGAAGGGTAAGGGGGAATCCCTACCCTCAAAGTGCCACTAGTGGGGATTGATCCTCAACCTTGAGGTTAAAAGGATACTCTTCTTACCACTAGATCAATTACTACTTGAAAATTAGATATTAGGATCTATATTGAAATGGAAAATACTTTTACTTTGGGTATTTTACTAATGGGGAAAATTCAAATATACTTCTATATGATTATGATTCTCAAGTTCCTTCTGATTTTTTCAGACTGATGCAATCAATATGTCAATATGTATTCTCATTACTCGTAAATTACTCCCTTAGTCAATTTTGTAATACCTTAGTTACAGTAATTCAAAATTTTGTTCTACCCAATAATACAGCAGAGTTGAAGAGAAGAGAATGTAAGAAAAAACATTTGAATCAAATTTGGCTCATGCTTCATGATGTTATAGACTTATAGCTCAGTTCAAATTTGGATTGTAGCCATTTGCTCTGGTTTCTAGTAGCTCCAAGTCTGTTATCATATTGATCTCAATTTTCAGGACAGTACGAGTTAAATTTGAGTAAGGTAATGTAATTTCTAGTTGAATACATCGGATATTGATCACGCGTGAGGCATTGGTCCAACACTTGATCTGCAACCCATGAGTACTTGCTACAAACTGCAAATCTCAATCATAAACTAACAGAATGGGGAACCAGAGGCAGTAATAACTGATCTCATCCCGAGTCTCCAGTTGGCTTTCTTCTTGTGTTGACCATGCTGTCGTGACTGATTCCGTCACCTCGCTGATTATTACCATCATTCATCAAAAAGAGGCTATCGAATAATATGAGCTTTTTGAGTGATTATAATCATTAATCCTCGCAATTGAATGATTTGAGCTGCTTCACAAGCCCGCCGACTTCGACAATTGAATCAGTACCAGACATGCATATATCTTCTACAAAAGGAACCGTCTTCCACACTCTCAAAGCCATAGGAGATGGACTTTCTGCACAAGTGGATCACAAAATTTTAAGGGGTGAACAATTTTCTGTAACCATTAGTCTGATAAAACCATGTATTACCTTTGCTGAAGCTATCACTCTCTGTGCAAATAGCAGCATAATGAGTATCAGCCAACTCAAGAAGGGCAAACTGCCATTGCCCATTTGGAAATTGAGTCGATTCTACAGTAATTTCAGATTCCTGGCATCACCATGAAGTGGAAAATTAACAAATATGTTACACTCAGAATACACAGATAGATAAGCTGAAACTCACAGACACGTACTTTGGAAAAAAAAAACAATATTCCGTTATCGTAGAAAAAATGACATTAATTTTGGAGCAATTTCAAATAGAACAGGAGCAATTTCCTAGACATAGTGACAGCAGAGCTTCGTGGAAAAATGTAGAAAGTATTTACTGCCTGCCCCCAAGTCCAGATAGCACTTAAAGCAAGTCAGGAAGGACATTGCAAAACGCCGATTGATTTCAGGATGAACATCGAAACTAAAATTCAACGAAAAGCTTCTATTGTTCACAGAATCGAGGAATCTAACATGTTACTACTGCTTTAAGAGAATTGGTTTCCCCATTCAAGGTACTTCATTGAAATACTACATCAAGGTAGTTATCAGAATCACGTACTGTTAAAAAAAGGGTTGATGAAGAAATAGACTGCACTCGCACTCGAAAACCAGACCAGTACATTGTAGACCAACCCAAAAACCAGTTGATGATGCTTCCGTCCTTCGCCGGAGTTTTTGGAGTTCTGATGTGGTGCAGTGCAAAACCAGAAAAGACCAGGAACACGAGGAATGAGCAAGTTACTATTAACTTATTAGCAATCTTCTGATCTGATGCCTAATGTCTGTTTTCAATTATTCTCAACGGCCATATCCCTTTATCTACTACCAAATAGCAAAGTGCATTAGGTTGGACTCTGGAGGAAAGAATTATTGGAGACTGAAAACCAGATTCTTGCCCGCTAATATTTTCAGTGACTACCTGTCTTTTCTCCTTACGCCAAAGCAAACATACTTCCCTCCCTTTCAGCCTTTCAAGCCCTAGTCAGTTCTAAAGGCTTAAGTGGAAGTTGTTTTGCAGTATATCTAAGAATGTTTTTGTCCAAAGCTTTATGTGATCTCAGGAATCCAGAATGCCAACCAATAAACATATACCCCCTTATTTGTGGGCTTCTTTACAAATCAGCAACTTTAATAGACCTAAAAGGTACGAGAGGGGTAATTAATCATAAAATATCAGATCAGTCAGGTTTAGGACATAGAAACACCTGATCAGTTCTTAAATTCTTTTCAAGAATACTAAAAGTAGTTTCAATGAATGAATGAAGCTACCGGGTCGCAAGTACATGAATTTTATCAGTAGGACAAATAACATTCCAAAGAATACCTTCAGATCAGCAATCCCTGGAATATTTGACACAAGTTTGGATTTGAAGTAAATCCTAAAGGTCTTGAATGGAGTAGCTGAAAAACCCCTTCCCAATGCTTTTACATATGCTTCCTGAAAATTTCATGAGTCAGGCGAGATTTTAGAATCAGATAGGACATCAGCCATCAACTACTACTTCATTACTGAAAATATACACTTCAACTACCAAGGGGCCAAATGCATAGGATTGACTCTAGAAATATACTACAACTAGAGTTTGGCCTGCCTACTTCCACCAAGATAGTGTAATTGTGTAATTTAACATATAGTTTTTGTATAAGGAAATCCATTCAATTCACCACCGAATATCTTGGTTAATGACATGAGGGAAATCAGTGTTCTTTACTTTAGGGATTTTAAACACTTCCCTCCCTTGCAAACTCCACAGTCTGAATAGGAGAAAAGGCAGAAGAAGGAAAGAAGAAAATACCAGATGCTTTATGACATACTTGCATGATTACAGTCTTATTGTATAAATCTCATTACCTTAAGGGTCCATAATTTTATGAATTCCTGACGTTGTATTTCCGGGTCTAAAATATTGTTTAAGTGTTCAACTTCGTGTGGAGAGAAGAAGCGACGTGCAAATGACAAGATGTTATTCTTTATTGTTCTCTTCTTTCCTTCCACGTCAATTCCAATCTACATGACAGAGAACCAAAATTAGAAGTTAAACATCAAGCAAGCACTACTTGTGGCCATGAACATACATCGCAAAGTAGATCTCACAGGAGAGTACGTCGTAATTCCACAGGCAATTAACGATGAAGTGTGTGACAGATTGAAATGCAATGGTGGCCAACTCCTATCAGCTTCATGTGGCCAATCAACCTAAAAATTGTAGAGTGACAAATAATAAGAGAAGAGAGATATCGGCCAGATAGATAAAAATGTTAGCAAAGAAGGGCGGTCGACACTCACCTCGGGTTTCCCATATGTGTTTTTCTTAAACTTCAGAGATCTTGGATTAACACAAGAATTTGTCTGATCTAGCATGAAGTGAGTAAGTTAGAAACTGCAGCATTTCTTGGCCAAATTATAGTATGATATAATACAAGTATTCATTAAAAAGAGGCATTTTGTGACAAACAACAGTACGAGTGTCTAACATAAGAAGTGCCAAAGAAGCATTGAACCATCTACATATTGAACCCGAATGTACCCCTTGGTATAGGTGGCAATCGGGTCGTTCGGGTCGGGTCACTTTCGGGTCATCTTGCCTTCGGGTCGGGTCTGTTTCGGGTCTTCCATTTCGGGTCAGGTCAGGTTTCGGGTATGTCGCTTTCAGTATCGGGTTAGGTCAATTTTCGGGTCGTTGCCCTATGCCCCCAACAACTATACAAAGTTCTTGATCGTTGATCGAGGAATTGGACGTATTAGGCTTAAGGAGAGAATTGGTATCAGAGCACCATCTTTATATTGGCTTTACTTGAAATTATGTCGAGGATTTACATGAAATTTAAAAATTATGAATAGATATTATTCGAGTCAGTCTCGGGTCGGGTCAATTTTCGGGTCGGGTCAATCTCGGGTCAATTTTCGGGTCGGGTCATTTCGGGTCTCGGGTCGGGTCGGGTCAGCTTTGCCAGGTCTACCCCTTGGTAGGAGAGGTTAGTATGTACAGAGCCCTAACTTAAAGAATCAAGAAGAAAACCATTATTGCATTGTAAGATTCAGTATGACAGACATACACTAATGACAACAACAGAAAAAGAAAGCCTCTTTAGATGGCTCTATAACAATGCTCATATCAGAAAGTCACCCCACTATGCTTGTCCCAGAAGTTGAAGCTAAAACTCAAGCATTACAGTCAAGCATTCTGAATTATCAAATACTCCCTCCGTAACAGGTTAATGGCAAAATTTTCTTTTGCACGCATTTTAAGGAAGTTATTTAAAGGTGTAAACGAACATATTAATCACAATAAAATTAACATTAGTAACTTATAATCCCATTCTTACAATGGTTGCACCTTCTAAGGCCTATAAATGTCTTTAATTAAAAAAAAGCATTCAATATCAAAAATTGGGGGGGAAGAAAAGAGAAAACACTTAAAACAACGTTAAAGTAATCCAGCAAGAAAAGAAAAGAAAGATGTACCAAATGAGCAATACAAGCTAGAAGGTCACCAAACACTAGAAGCCCAATCCTCTCTAAAAGCCGTAACATCAATTATGTAAATATATGAGCAGCTAGGGCAAAACTGACATAAATATCCAGAATACAGAGAGGACTTACATCTCGCGATGGTAGTGCGAACCAGAGCCCGAGCTAAAAGGGCTTTCTTCCTAGACTCATCTTCTGGGAAGCTAAGCACACTTTGTTTCTCACAAGGAGATAGGATCTCCAGATACTGGTTCAAAAGTGATGAGCTCTTTACTTCATCTGGAATCACATACCACAAATGGGTTTCCCTACAAAAGTTCCACAAACCGAGAAATTTCTTTTGACTAGGACATTGAAGTAAACTAGACAGGCAAGGAAATCCATTGTAATCAAAGTTAGGGGAAGAAGGTAGAAGAGAAATACCCTCGGGGTGGGGGTGGAAGAGAAAGCAAATGCTGGCAGGAGAGAGAAAAGTGTCTGCTGAAGCAGCGCATGTTCATTTCATTGTTGCTTCGTGATTTCAAATAAATTTGATTAAACTTATGGAGCAACTACTGGAAAAACAAAAAGAATTGAAATCTAAGTCAGCTTTTGTAGAGCCAGCAAAACCAACTGACTTAACTTGATTGATTAGAAAACTGAAAATAGGTACAAGAGGATAGAAAAATATCACATAAATGTTCTTTCCATCCCAGGAAAAAACAGATAAATTTTTCTCCAATCAGCACAAACATTAGACTAATCAACACAAACAGAAACTAATAAATACACACATAAATAACAAGAGGAAGGAAAATAGGGGAGAGAAAGAAATGGCAGAATACAGACTACATTGATAAAACAAAAAAAGGAAAAAAAGGGAGTAGAGGAGAGAGAAAGAAATAGAGGAAAAGGATTATCACGATTATCAATGGTTGCTCCGCTGAAGGGTGTTCTCAGCGGCAAAATTCTCTGGCTGACGGTGTATTCAAGTGGCTGGCGGCATAGTGTTCATGAAGAGGTTGGTTCAATGAGAGAGGGGGCCAAGGTTAGACGAAAGTGGTAGAGGGTATCCATTAAGTTGATGAAACAAATGACATATATGGGGATCACGTTTACTCTTTACCTTACCTTTAATTGAAACTTGTAATACCATAATCAACTAACAAGTTAAGTTAAAACCAATGGCTTCATCTTCTATAAACTAGCACTTCCCAACTCAAAGTGTTTAGTATTAAGATCTACTATTTAGAATCGTATTCTTTTCATTTGAAAAAAATAGATATGAAAGGAGCTAAAGCACATCATACCATGATATCAAAGCGCATTACACATTTACACCCAAAAGGTTAAACCTCACCCCTCTACACCTAGATACACCCCGTTTAGCCAAAGTAAACACCCATCAAGTTGAGCCTGATAGCATTTAGAACCAATTAACAAACTACGCTTGCTGAGTTAAAACTCATTACACCCTTTTACTTTCAATCAAATTCATCAAACTACCTCATAAAAGAATTTAAACACTTAATTAGTAATTGCAGTCTAGAATTAGATACTTAACTTAAAATCTTCTGGACATGCAATTCATTTCTTGTCACTACTCCCAATTATTAGTAGTTATCTCAAAGCTCTACTTAATGCGAGAAACACATACAATGATGAAATAAAACTACATGACTGGATACTAACTTAAGGTTCCATAAAGATTCTTTGATTAGTACTGCATAACAAAATCACAAAGTTCAAAACTACTTTAACAATAACAAGTCTAACTTTTCTAGTATAAATGTATATCCAAAAATCTTCATACTTACTGTTGAGGCTAAATTTCCCATACTAACCATTTAAACAAGTTGAATGAACCTGGTTACATGAGTATTGAGTAAAGTAGCTACTAACTTGGAAAATATGAATCACACTTTTAAGTCCCATAATAAGCTAATCCAAATTAAAATTTGAAAAAGTGATACTTAAAACGCCAACATCAATCCACATCTCCATTTACGGCCTGCTCTCCTCAACTTATTTTCAGTTCAATTCTGTTCAGCTTAGGACAATATCTTACTCTCAAATTTCACTATTTATTTCATTCAGTCACATGTTTTCAGTTCAGTTCAACTATTTTGAGCTCTAGCCACAAGAATCTAATTTGGTTACGTCTATAAAACTCCAAATCATCAAACTGTCTTTAATTCATATACTCCTAAACCTCGAAAAAATAACACATGTAACTAATCTTACACCAATTAACCAATATAAACTTCTAATTGGGTATGGAAATTAATCCAATAACCCAAATCACCCACCACAATATATAGGCTAAATCATAATACTAATCAAAGATTGGAACTTTCACAATGAAAAACTCAAATCAACTCCTCCAGTCATATACATTGCAATAGAATTTAGACAATTAAGAGAAGTACATGAATTAATCTTCTCTAATCATGTAAGAGAATTCATAAATTAACACCAAAAAGTTAAACTAACACCAATAAGCATACTAAATTTAAGAGAGGGAAGAAGAAAGAGAGTGTGGCAACTCACGTGGTCGCAACGACAACCGCGTCGGCGGAGGCGGGCTGGTGGAAGCCGTGTAGAGAAAGTTTCGTCGCCGGTGTTAACCGCTCGTTGGCTGCGGTGCCGGCGATTTAATCAGACAGAGGGAATGAAGGGCAGAGTTAATCTACATCAATTTTAGATTTGTATTTGCGTTGGTTTTTCCAACGAAAAAAAGCACTTTCTTGTCTTTCTCATTCGATGTTACTAACTTCTCACTTTCTCTTTTTTTTTTTCTAATAATAAGTTAAGGATTGCGATCCGTCACGTATCGCAAATTAGACCTTATACTCGAGTGTATGATGAGCATCATACACCCGAGTGAAAACGGCAGCGTTTTACTTTTTGCAAGTGGTCCCAAAAAAATTGATGTGGGCCCAAAATTTTGGAGTGTTCCCAAAAATTTCAAGTGGTCCCAAATTTTGGGCAACTTTTGGCGGTTTTCAAATTTTCAAAAGCTGATTAATTCCTCTCACCTCAGCTTGTACTATAAGTACTAGATTTTATTTCTCTCTCCTATGAAATCCTCTTCATAGTTATTCTATCATCTTTGTTTCTCTTCCCATAATTCTGTGCAAACATTGTTGTATTAAATTCTGCATTTAATACAGGATTATTTTTTTTTTATGCACATTATACTTAGTTGTTTGTTGTTCATAAAAGATGGATGGTTTAGATGGAAGTGGTGTAAATGAGGTAGATGTAAATGATGGTGATGGTTGTAATGGTTTTGATAACACTAACTTGAATGAACAATTGGATGATGGAGTTAATCATGGTAGTGAAGATGCAAATCCAGATGACATATCTGGTAATGTTAAAAAATACAACACATTTATGAACAGTACATTGTGTATGGTTTGTACAATGAACATATATTGGTGGGAAAGGAACATGTTCTGAACATGAATGTACTTATTTGTCAATGTGATTATTCATAGTATTTTAGTTTAATAGTACAATGTACATACAACTGTGGCAAATTGAACTTGTTTTTAGAGTTTGTGTACCTTTTTGTTTTTATTATGGTTATTGCCAACATTAGTGAGTTTGTGATATATTTTATGAGTAAACCAAATTTGAGTGTTCCTTATAATATGTTATTTTGATTTAAATTAATAAATATAATTTTGCTTATTTTCATGTGCTTTTTATTCTTATTATGTTTAGAAATATTCTATATGTGTTTTTGTGTTGTTTTATTTATATTAACGTGTATACATTTTTCTTGTTTTGGTTAGAGTTTCACGAGGCGGCGGTGTCTGAATTGTTATTGAAAGAGGTAGCCAATGATGATGAAGCATATAAGTTGTACAATGATTATGCATTTAGGAAAGGGTTTGGGGTACGTAAGGACAAAATTTCTTGGAGACTTGGTGGTAAAGTAATGAGGCAACGTATTTTTGTTTGTAACCGAGAAGGCGTTAAGAAAGTTGATATTGGATCTCCCAAGGTATTGAGTGAATATATGTTTTTTTAAATTTATAGACTTAGTAGATAACTGTATTGATATGAAGAAATATATAATGAAATGAATATGTTGAAACATATCTTTTAAATAATTGGACAAATAGTCAATGTACAGGTTTCATGTTTATATTAATAATGTACATATTTTAAAGAAGGCAGGTATATTATATTTAAATGAGTTGTACAATGAAGGTAATTAGATGGACATATGAGTGCGGGTAGTGAACATATAGTATCCAAATGGTGACATCGCATTATTGTCATTGACCATGTATATAGTGAAATGTACATTTAAGTTGATTGGTATCATTATTTAATGTACACATATTGTTAGTAAGATGGCCATTTTTTTGAACAAGATGTTCATATGTGTACAGGGCATGAATATATTTATTTTAATGTTTTCCATCTTTGCGTAGTAATATATAGAAATTATGGGATGTACATTTAACTTAATTGGATGACCATATGGTTCCATGAAAAGAACATATGTTATGGAAAATGTACACACCATAGTTGTCAATGTACATAAGTGTAACTTGTATGAACATTTAGTTTTATATGGTTTCCCAGGCATATGTGAAGCTTGATCAGCGTTGTGGTTGTAAAGCATTTGTTCAATTTGATGTTGTAAAAGAAAGTGGTGTTTTCATTGTTGTCAAGCATCACATGATTCACAATCATCCAATGGTACCACTTAGTCAAAGATATTTGGTAAGGTCTCATAGACAAGTGAGTAATGAGCAGCTAGATATGATAAACAATATGAGAAGAAGTGGACTTGGCATCGCGCAAGCAGTGCGTGTTTTGAGGAATGAAGCTTGCGGATTACAGAATTTAGGGTTTATGAGCAGAGATGCCTATGATGCGGTGGCCACCCAAAAGAAGAAGGAGTTAGATGGATGCGATACTAATCAATTGATCAAGTACTTTACTCAGAGACAAGCGGAGAAAAGTGATTTTTATTATGATGTTCAGTTAGATCAAGGAGGTCATCTAGTGAATTTTTTTTGGAGAGATGGAAGGATGAGAAAAGACTATGAGGTGTTTGGTGACTTAGTTGTACATGATACGACATATCGTACTAACAGATATGGTATGATATGTGGACCATTTGTTGGTATGAACCATCATCAGAGGAATGTGATGTTTGGTGTTGGGTTTATATTGAATGAGACGACTGATTCTTTTGTTTGGCTTTTTAGTTCCTTTTTAAAGAGCATGGGGGGAAGCCACCTATTACCGTAATGACTGATCAAGATTTTGCTATGGCGAATGCTCTGAAAATTGTCTTTCCTAATGCCATACATCGCTTGTGTTTATGGCATATTGGCAAAAATTCGATAAATCATATTAAGGGTTTGAGGTCGAAGGACGGGTTTGTGGATCTCTTCAATTATGTTCTTAAACATTGTGAAACAAAGAGTGAATTTAAACACTATTGGAAGAGGTAACACCTCCTTTTTATATAAGAATTTGATCCTATTCATTCATTTTCCAGATTTATAAAATATATGTTCAATTTCATTGTCTAATTGTACACTTATTTAAAATACATGTTCAATGATACTGATTGTATGTGCACCCTTATGTGGTGGACATTAAAATATCCTTGATCACTGAATGAAAATGTGTGTTTATTTTCACTGATTACATGTTCATTTTATTATACAGTATGATCACCAAGTACAAATGTGCTGAAAACCCTTGGTTGTTTAGGCTGTATAAGCTAAGAAAGTTGTGGTGTCCTGTTTACACAAAAGAGTATTTTTCTGGTGGGGTGCTGTCTTCGCAACGAAGTGAGACGACGAACCATTCGCTAAACCAGAGGCTTCATATCATGCAAGGTTTGTGTGACTTTTACAAAGTGTTTGTGGATGTTGTGAATGAATGGAGAGAAAAGGAAAATGGCGACGATTACCAAGGACTCAATGGGAATAGGTATCTAGCCTTTGTAGATGTGAAGCTACTTAACCATGCAAAGGAGTTGTACACTGTGGCTGTGTACTTGGTGTTTGAGGAAAATTTTCTTAGAGGTGCATCATATTGTCAAAAATTAATTAAGTATGACCCGCCAGTATTCGAATACCATGTTGCGCGGACGGACAATGCATTCTTGATGCATACTGTGAAATTTGATAGTCATAATATGTTAGTTGAATGTACATGTAAGTATTTCACTGAAATGGGAATTTTATGCTCCCACTCTTTGCGGATATTCCACATTCACAATGTGGAGGAAATCCCAAAGATGTACATTGTGGGTAGATGGACAAAGGCGGCTATGTGTACAAGAGTGCATGATGTGGACCAAGACGCAAATGTTGTCCAGGCATCGGTTTGGCGTGTACAAACAACAAGGAATGCCATGGCTCTGATAAACTCGAGTCAACACGACACGATGGTCCGGAGTGTTGTGGAGCAAGCATTAAGTGAGTTGAAGTTAAAGGTTGAGACACTTATTGGTAAGCTTGATGAATCCGTAACGACAGAGGAGGTGAGGAATATGATTTTTCCAGTTGTCAAAGATCATCCTAATAAAAGGAAGAAAGGTTCAAGAGACATAAGGATGAAGAGCACAGTTGAGAAGAAAGTAAACAAGCTGAAAGGTTGGAAGAAAACTGCTGAAAAGGCAGCAATTAGATCAAAGGCAAAAGCACAGAAAAGCGTAAAGGTATGATGTCACACTTAAGATTAATGTACATGATGCCATCTTCATATGTACATTTAGTGCGTGAATATGTTCATCATCATTCATTTTGTTTTGAAAATACCCTCTTATAACTGATTTGAAGATGCATAAGCTATGATCAATGATTTATTGTACATGTACATTGGCATCATGATTTTGTACAATGATTTATTGTATAAGCTATGTATGCCTTTGGTAACCTTGTGCACTTGTTTTGATTAGGTGTTTACTAATACATGCCTCATGTCCATGATCATTGTGTATTTACATTTATTTAAATATAATGATAACTGATTTATTGTCTATGTACATTTGTATTCATAACTTGTTCATTAAATAGGAGTTATTCTAATACATTGGATTGACAAACAGTGTGCACTGGTTTTGAGTAATTGTTCACTAGTATTTGCCAAATGCTCATCATCATTTGGTTAAATGATAAAAATATTTCTTACTAATATTTATTATGGTTTTTCAGGAGTACATTAATGTTCCTGATGATGGCAGCATAGCTCACTCAACATCTAAAAGTTCACTGTTGGATGTATATGTTCCAGATGACTACTTTCCAGTGAACATTGTTTTATGAAGTATGAAGTATGATTTTTGCTTGTATTTGATTATGTTCATTAAACTTAGGTTTTGTTGTAAATGTTAGTAGGACATAATCCATTTTGTAACTATGTGGCTCATTCATGTTGTACTAGGTTATGATGTTTGCTGTACTAAGTCCACCATGAATGAGTTATCCAGAACGATGAATATATTGATGATCAGTTGAAAGTACAATGAATATATTAATAGTCCATTTTGTAACTTAGATTGTAATATTTACTCAGTATGTACATTATGCACTATACATATGTACATTTATTGAACCAATATGTTCATCATCACACCTTCCTTTTATTTTTCTAAAACACACTCATATAAATTATGGTCAGTGAATCAAAGTTTATGTACATCATCACTTTTTTTCTTATGGAATGCACTGATAGTACATTCTATTGAACATGTTTTTTTTGTAAAGAATAAGTGCACATTATGTTCAATATGTAGACAATGTCAGATAATATTATCAGTATATAGTTAATAACTATGTAGTTTTTGCCAAAAGGAGCACCTACTTAATTTACATTCGAATTATATAGATATTGTTGTCAGACTAAATATTGTTATATCTGCCTATATTGCAGATCACACAAAGATGAAACTAACTAAGTTAGATAATATTGTATCTTAAGATAAATAGATTACATATATCCAATTGCTAAGTGTTCTTGGCAGCAAACTCCTTAGCAGACTTCTCAACTGTTGATGCTAGGTTATTCATACTGCTTGTCAACATCTCAATACAGTATTGGATCCTCAGCTCCTTGATCTTGTCAAACTGGTAAGCAAATGAGAAGTTGACATTCAGTGTACATTTGAATATATAAGGTGTACATAAATTGGAATGGAATGCACATGATATATATTGGTTATTAAGATAAAATGTACATCTTCAGCCTAAGATTTACAGGTAAATAGTTAGGATGTACATAAATGTTGAGCATCAGAATATGGGCTAAATGAAAGTAAACATTACTTGCATAGGATTGTACATGCAATATACATAAATGTAGTTTAAATATAAATTAATTAAATACTTACATTATCAACGACTAGCCCAGTTTCGAAGTTCTCTTCCCAATCCCCTATGTATTTTTCCATATGGCGAATAGCATAGATACCACAGTCTGTAGTATTGACATTGTTTCGCCAAGGCATCTGCACAACTCTTGCCTTCATTGAACCGAGGATGTGAACTCTTGTTTGGATGCCTTTTTGTACAAAAACCTACCGAAAGCGCAGGCCTGTTGGAAATATTTGTAAAAGGGGTATATCAGTTTATTAGCGTTAAAACCATATCGGAATAAAAGGGGTATGTCAAAATCGAACTTACAAGTTTAACAGGGTAGTCATGGTATTTGTTGGATAGGGGGATGTTTGCCGGCAGGATTCTATTGTCTAGTATGTCTATTGTCCCTTTTATGAAGTTGACACAGAAGACATAGAAATGTTCGCCGGCAACTACGGGGAAGAAGACCTACATAAAAAGATATTTTTTATGGATATCATATACAAATTTGTTACACAAAATAAAAACTGGCATAAGAAGATTGTACTTTTACCAAACCTAAATGCACTTTTCATATTGACCAATGTACATCCCAATGATCAGTTTACTGTGTACATGAATCCTATGATCATATATGTCAGTTCAATGTACATTTACATAATTTTAAATGTATTCTATTTGTCTAGTGCAATTATTAAAAAGGTTCATTAGAAAGAGACCAATGTGCAAAAGAAGTATTAGATTGTACCAACAAAATGGTAAAATGTGCAATTATATATCCTAAATTTACGCTTAATATTAATCAATGTACATTCCAATGATTAAAATGATCACTAATAAAATTCTATTGTCCAAGGGAACTACTAAAATGTACAAGGGAATCCTAGGATGGACATGTCAGCATTTGAAACACAACATGAATATTATGATCATATATACCAGTTTAATGTACATTTATGTAACTTAAATGCACTTTTAAGATGTTCATTACAAGGAGTCCAAGGTGCAAAGGAAGATGAAACACATAACTAATATGTCTAATGGAATTGAAAAAATGTTCAGGTGATGTTAAGATTACCAAATCATATGGATCGACGGATGTGATACCCTGATCAGCACACTCGTAGGTCAGTCGTTGCTGGAAGTCCTCCATCCTTGCTGATTCTGAGTCCCTTAATTGTTGTTTAATTTCTTCTTGAGTCCCAGTAAGAGGAATTGATGCATGAGGATGCAGCAGGTGCTTCAAGAGAATAAACGTTTAGGTTAGATGAACTTGATTGATAATAATAAAGTGAAATAAAACTTAGAAGCAAATATTTTTTACATGGGCAGTTGTTGTGAAGAAAAGTCGTTTCGGTGTAGCTGAAACGTTCTGAGTCATCCTCTGGTTAAGGATGCATGTCCATGCATCAAGTATAGAGTTGAAGATTTCCTTGTCATCACCAAGCACAAGGAAAGCTTCTCTGGTAATGAAAGTGAAGGGATCATGGTACAACAGTTCCCTGCAGATCCAGGGTGGAAAGTAAGTATTGATAGTAAATGGGTTATTAAAATTGGAAGTGGGAGCAGGAGGGAGACTTACTCTGCATCTAGGGCCGCAAAAGCATAGTCGGCGATGTACGTGTAATCAACCGACTTTCGGCCTCTCTTTGTTTTTATGAGATGGGAGTATTGCACCAAGTATGGTGACTTGAAGATGGATGTCTTTTGAATACGTCGAGCTGGTCGCCCTTTCGTCAAGCCTTCCTCCTCTACTTTTTTGTTTTCTGCATGTTGACATATATATAATATCATATTACAAACAACTGAAAATGATAACTTATATCACACAGCAATTACCCTTTGTTTTGTGGGTCCTCTTTCTCGTTTGTTCTTTGTGGGCTTCCTATGAAGCAATCTGCTTCAAATCCTTGGACATTGTGAAGTGGACTAACCCAAAAAAAAAATGTACATTGAATATTTGAGAAGGAACATGTCTAGCATTAGAATGTATATTAAAACAAATTTAGTGAACAATTATTTGAATCAAATGAACATTAATACAAGTACAATGAACATTAAAACAATGTGACATTTCAAATGAACATTAATACAAGTATAGTGAATAATCAATTGAAGCCAATGAACATGATTGGTACACACCATAATGTGTTAAATGTACAAATATATAGTGGCTAGGAACATATTAGTCAGTAAAATGTACATTGAATATGTGAGAAGGAACATGTCTAGCATTAGAATGTATATGAAAACAAATATAGTAAACAATTATTTGAATCAAATGTGGAGTTTAATTAATGCTGTGACCTTTGTAAATTACATCAACCAAATGAACAATAATACTTACATAGTGAACAATAAATTTAAGCAAATGAACATGTTTGGCATACACCATAATGTGTTGAATGTACAAATATATAGTGGCAAGGAACATATTAGTTAGTAAACTGTACATTGAATATGTGAGAAGGAACATGTCTAGCATTAGAATGTATATGAAAACAAATATAGTGAACAATTATTTGAATCAAATGTACATTTTAATTAATTATGTGAGCTTTGTAATTTACATCATCCGAATGAACATCAATACTAGTATAGTGAACAATCAAATGAAGCAAGTGAACATGATTAGCATACACCATAATGTGACAATGTTCATTAGTTTTGGCAAGGAACATATTAGTCAGTAAAATGTACATTAGTTTTGGCAAAATGTACATTCATACGTTGAGGATGAACAATTAGTGGTCAAAATGTACATGGAAAAATGAACACAGATAGCACTCATATACATTCTTTCAATGATCATGAACATCCCAGAGAATAAAATGTACACCAGGGCAAACACATGTGTATGAGACAAATTACCTTTGTTCTGTTTCTTTGTGAATATGCTGATCAGATAGATCTACAGCATCTTCGGAACTGGGGTAGCATGAGGCATGAGTCAAATTAAATATTATTATACAATATAACAAATCACAAATAATACAGAATAGCTAGCCAAGTGGCAACTGAAATATTTTTTCACGAATAATTGTTTAACAAATATTGAATACCAAAGTAGTATTTGATAACTACTTTGCAAACAAATGAAAATCTTGCCATTTGGCCAATCATACAATCTATATATTATTGTTTCGAAAGGACTTGGAAAATGAATTTGGGCCATTTAGGCAGTGCTACATTGTTTACCCCGCAAACTCGCCTCTTGGGGGGTTTGGTGTTTGATCTGATGCACTGTCCCCATACGAAGTTCCAAGTTGAAGTTCACATTAGGTTCAGCCGGGGTTGAAGATGATGCGTTTGATTGTTCGAGGTGGCTGTTGACAGCCTGGTCAACCATGGCCCAAAGCTGGGACGAGAGGAAGAAAGCATCATCCTGGGTAAGCGACAACCCTTCTTCTTGCTGATGGGCCTCGGTAGAGCTAGGAGCCTTTGTCTCGAACTTGGCCCAAATGTGTTGTAGAATTGATGGAGTAATGTTGTCCACCTTTGGGTCTAGTTTGAGTAGCTCCAAACTCAGCTGAGGCCCCTGGTTTACTAGAGTTGTCAGCTCTGCTAAGTTTGCTG
This sequence comes from Patellifolia procumbens, assembly GCA_947645195.1. Classification (NCBI taxonomy): domain Eukaryota; kingdom Viridiplantae; phylum Streptophyta; class Magnoliopsida; order Caryophyllales; family Amaranthaceae; genus Patellifolia; species Patellifolia procumbens. Next base: position 275,766 of record CANSGD010000801.1, read on the forward strand.
TCAACCTCGAACAAACCGACTTGAACCTAGACATCCAAGCCTATGGAAACATAGTAAACATGTTCATTAATGTGCCCAATAGATCACAACAGTTATGTTTGTTGGTAAATCAGAATTGTTATACCTCTAAGTCACATGGCGGGTGTTGGAGGGGATCTTCTTGTTGTAGTTGAAATGGGTTGGACTGTCAAGACATACAAAGTGAATCAATGAACATATAATATCCATATAGTTGAAAGGAATGAACACAAGATAATACAAAGTGTACATATAATAACACAACTTGTACATATGATTCACTACTATGTACACTTGATAAAAGGCCATATACATTCATTTCACAATGAACATTCAGTTTCACATAGATGGACAACATTGTCTAGTGTACACTTACATCAACTATATATGCACATGATTCACATAGATGTACCCATGATTCACATAGGTGTACACTTACATCAATTTATATATGTAAGTGTACACTTACATAGGTGTCTGGTGTACACTTACATCAACTACATGTGCACATGATTCAAATTAATGTACCCATGATTGAAATTGATGTACATTTACATCAATTTACTTACTGAATCACAAATGTTCATCTCCAAATAAAAAATAAACACTCAGCTTATGTTAAGTGTACATTCAGTTCATCTTAGATATATCAAGTAAATGTATACTTTCAGTCCATGGTAAATGTACATTTAGCAGAGGTTTTGAACATTACCTGAATATCCTGTCCCTGTTGTTGTGGTTGTTGTTGTTGTTGTTGCTGTTGTTGTTGCTGTTGTTGTTGCTGGTGTTGTTGTTGTTGCTGTTGGACTTGTTGTTGTTGTTGCTGATGTTGTTGTTGCTGTTGCTGTTGGACTTGTTGTTGTTGTTGCTGATGTTGTTGTTGCTGTTGGATTTGTTGTTGTTGTTGCTGTTGGATTTGTTGTTGTTGTTGCTGATGTTGATGTTGATGTTGCTGTTGTTCCTGTTGCTGTTGTTGGTAATGCTGTTGTTGTTGTTGTTGTTGTTGCTGCTGCTGTTCTTGCTGTCTTGCTGCTGGTTATTAGGCATGAGCATAATTTCAGTTGATATTTTTGCTTTATCATAAATTGTTCCTATATCGTTTTGATCTATTCAATGTGCACGAAGTTTATGTGTTTCATATAATTACCTGCTGTAGAAACCGATTTCCTTCGGCACTAGTGATCCGCCCCATAATGGTCCCAATGCCGAATCCATCTTGCTTCTCAATGTCCAGCCTCCGCTTGATCAACTCTTTACCCCAAACTGATATGAGGGGGAATGCACGAGGAGCCTTGAGAAGTGCCTTCTGGCATCTATCAAGATAGTACACCTACAAAATACATGTGTTTAATTTAAAAAGTAATTAACAATATGATGTATGATGTACATATTAATGAAACAGATATACTTGTTGTAATGGAAATAAACACAACAATGAAACAGATGTACATTAGTGTTAAAATTAACAACATGATGGACAAATGTACATACTAATGAAACAGATTTACATACTGCAATGAGAAATGTACATGGATGGAAATCATGGACACTAGTTTTCATTATGAAATAACATATGTACATTAGTTTTTAAAATTAACAATATGATGGACAGATGTACACATTGCATTTAAAGATGTACCTAGATATGTACATAGATGAAAGTATTGCAATAGGAAATGTACATACATTTACATATTGCAACTAGAAATGTACGTATTAATGCAACATGAATCTTATTGTGTACTTACAATCAGGAATGGAAGTGGTACAGTGAAAAAGCGACTTGGAGTGTGCTGCCAAGCACGAACACCCTGGAGGAGGGAGTCTATTGTGTACTTACACCAGTTGTACTGGCGTATTTCCCGGACATCTAGAGCAGCAGCGAGGCAGAGGGTTTGAGGTTGGGAATTGGTAGTTGATTTGATGCAGCTATTAACTAGCACAAGGAGGAAAGTCCTTTGCCAGTTGTCAGATAGCGGGACAGCTGCATCACAGAGAAGGTCCGTCAATGTGGAGAGGTAGGGCATGTTTTTTTCTATGCCATAGTACTCTCTCAACTCAGCCAGCATGTCCTGGTACTCATCAGTAATTTCCAGTTCTTCTTGAATGGGCCTCCCACCAAGTGCAAACCCGTACACCAAGTGTACGTCTATCTCCTCAACCTTGATCTCCCTCCCTCGGCGGAGCATGAGGGAACTGCTTCCTGCGGCAAACTTCGAGACAAGATCAGCTGCAAAACTCGCATCATTTTTTCCGAAGTCCAGTTGAAACAATGACCCGAAACCCATAGCGATGACCGCCTCCCTCTTCTCTGGCATCTTGGTAATTGCTTCCAAAACAGCCTGCAATGACAGTACACTATGCCTCGGTTTCAGCTGGATCCGTTGATCAACTGGCACAACTTCCACTACTTCATCATCCTCCGTTGTCTTTGGTATCTTCTTCTTCCTTTGAATAGCCTGGGAACTAGCGTGGGAAAGAATAGTAATGTACAGGTTAGTTAATTTAGTTGCACATTTGTTGGTGTAGATAATTATCCAACATGTAATTTAGGGTTTCATCTACTTGTACACAATGTATAACAATATGTACACTTTAATATAATGTCATGTACATTCTGTGCATAATGAACATTCAGTTCACTTTAAATGTACATTCAGCATATGCTAAATGTATATTAACTTTGGAATATGCTCACTCACAAATGCATAATAATGAACATTCAATTCACTTTAAATGTACACATGATTAAGATAGATGTACACATCACTGCAAAATTATATGCTCACTCACAAATGTACATATCCTATAAAATTATAAACAGTGAGTTTATGTTAAATGTACATTCAGTTAATCTTAGATTTATACTACCTCCGTTCCATATGTATTGCAACATAGGGAGTTTTACGCCTCCCAACGCACTACTTTAGACGCTAATATCTCTAATTTTATTTAAGTAAAAATTATAAAAAATAGATATTAATTAAGCATATATCGAGACGAATCTAACAAGATCCCACATGGCTATATTTATCCTTGTGTATAAATCACAAAAGAGGGTCAAAGAGTAGTGTATGAATAGTGCAAAATGTCAAAGGTTGCAATACCTATGGAACGGAGGTAGTATCAAGTAAATGTATATATTTAAAAGGAAAAATTGTTTTAAATAAGTCAACCTTTGACCCATCTTTATTAAGTTAACCTTTGAGATATTCTACAATAAGTTAACCTTGTATGTCATTTAAATTTTAACAGGTTGGTTTACTAAGTAACCTGCAACCTCCGGTTACACCCGTTTTTATGACCGTTGCCTTCATTCCTATTTCTTATTTCCACTTATTTATAACCCTTCTTCTTCTTCCTCCAGACATTCCCCTTCTCTAACTCTTTCTCTTTCCTTCATATTTCTTATTTCTCTTGATGCTGGTAACATATCCATGCACTTTGCTTTAGTCCTAACAGGTACTGGCTCTGTGCTGTCACTGAGAGTGGCATCAAGATTTTGGACTTAGAAAGCAATAGTGTTTTGAGGATTTGAAGGTCGACCTCAAGTCCGAGGCTAATCATCTCGAGGAAGCTGGTGCCATCGCTACCAAGATAAAGGTTAAAACTCCATCTCTTTGAAATGTTTTGTTGTTTTGCTGTCAAAGATCTCATTATTTTATTTTATTTTTTTTAAAATAGTTGTTTGTTCTCCATCCATTAGCGCAGCTTGGTAGGTTGCTCTTTTGCTGCTCATTAATCTTTTCCCTGCAAGTTATTGAACTAGATATCTATTATTTATCTTTGCTTTCAATAGAAATGGTTTACTTCAATAAGATTGTGTGTTTAAGTATAGTTGAACATGCTCTGTTTTCCCTGCCTTATAGTATTGTGTATCTATATTTTATTCGGTAGCTAAGAAAGCTGAGTGATCTTTTTTCTTTTTTTCGCTTGGGATTCTTGCAACTTTTTGTGTGTGTATTTATTAGATGTGCTACTGCCAAGCTAATTTGCATTGGTTTTGGCAGGTAATCTATTGCACCAGCTTGAGCTGGAGTACCGATGGCCAAACGTTATTCAACAGATACACATATAATTTCTTCAATGGATATTGAATAGGGAAGATGAAATGTCGAAAAGAAGAGGGAGTGGAAGTGATGGGTAATTATTAGAGGGGTTGGTTTGGTTGGGTCAATGTTTTTAATTTACAGGTCAAACAGGTTGAAGGTAAACCAACCTGTTAAAATTTAAATGACATAAAAGGTTAACTTATTGTAGAATAACTCAAAGGTTAACTTAATATTAGAAGATGGGTCAAAGGCTGACTTATTTAAAACAATTTTTCCTATTTAAAATGAACATTATTACTAGGGGCCCTTAAAGATGTATTTTTACCTTTCTTCAACTTTCACTACTGAGGCCTCAACTTTCACTCGTGGCCTTTTCTTCGACTTCTCTACCGGCATAGCAACCGGTGGTTGGGTTGTTGTTTTGCTGTCTTGAGACTCCCTGTGTACATTACTTAACATTCATTAAAGACACCAAAGACAACCAGAGATTGGTGAACATATATTATATATAAGAACATGTGTTAAATGTACATTCACACAACAAGATTGGTGAATTCAATATAAGAACATGTAACCAATATAAATGAACAGACAATATATAAAAATGCACATACTATAAATGTACGTATCTACAAGATTGGTGAACATACAGTGTACACCAATGAACAAAGGTTAAAACTCTATGTACACATTTTTACATGTTAAATTATAATTTACATGAACATACCTCATCTAAAATTGAGCATAATATTTATATATATGTACATGCTTTCTAAACAAGTCATACGTTTTACAAAAGGGAGTTCACTGTGAACATATCTAAAAGAATGGTGTACATTCTTCGTACACCAAATGAACTCAATCTATGAGCACAATTTTACATCATGAACCTACTTTATGTACACAAAAGATATTTCAATGTACACAATTTCATGTGAACATACTTCATCTAAAAATGAATACACAATTTATATAGATGTACATGCTTCCTTGGTTGGAAGACAACAAGCCATAAGTTTTACATAATAAATTTCATTGTGAACAGACCTAAAAGAATAATGTACATGCTTTGTAGAACAATGAACCTAAACATGAAAAACTTATGTACACAATTGAACTCAATCAATGAGCACATTGTTTACACCATGTACATACTTAATTTGCAAATGAATATACATTATATATAAATATACATGCTTTCTAGAATGGAAGACATTAAGACAAGTATAGAGTGTACATGCATTGTAGACCGATGAACATACTTTATGTATAAATATATGTACACATATTACAACTATGAACACACTTTCAACCATGAATTATAATATGAATGAACATATCTTTTTTAAAAGTGTACATTCATGAAAGTTTTTAATCCAATACAATAATTTAACATAGATGTTCTGAGTGAACACACATATACTGAGGATGGCCAACTACATAACCTAAATGTACATGCATGTAATATGAATGAACATATGTTTTTTTAAAGTGTACATTCATGAAAGTTTTTAATCCAAAACAATTATTTAACCTAGATGTTCTGAGTGAACACACATATACCGAGGATGGCCAACTAAACAACCTAAATGTACATGCATGTAAGTGTGGATAAATGTACACTCTTTAGCATATTCAGACAAGAAATTGTACTTACATTTCAGTTTGTGGTCCATGTTCTTGGTGAAGTTCTTCCAAGATTTTTGGGTCCACAAATGCTTCCGAAGCTTCCCTTTTTTTTTTGCCTTTTATACTTTAAAAAACTGGACAGTGGGACTTCTTCATCATCAATCCCACTACAGAACAAAAAAAAAATATGCTACATCAGTTTATATACAAACATGTCTAATAAACAACATATATTCTTCGAAGAATGAGCTTTAAATTATTTTTTTTCAAAGAATACCTTGTTGTTTTCTTGTTTTTGTTTGGGCTTGAATCTGGTTGCTTAGACATCTCTTCTTCTTGTTTTTTATTTCCTTGGGCTTTTAAAAAAAAGGCCCTTTTTTTTGGAAGCAGATGAAACTACTAACAACTTGAAGAAATATCCAGTTTTTTTAAGCAAATTCTGCACTGTAAAATGGTGGAAAATATGAGAAAGTTGAAGAAGATGAAGGGATTTCAGAGGAAAGGTAATAGAGAGAGAGAGTTGCAGTTGAGAGAGAAAACAGGAGAGAGAAAGTTATGGGGGATTGTGAAATGGAAAAAGGCGGTTCACTTTCTATTTCTCCTATATATATGTGCACAAACAGTAACTGTCAAATCATTTTTTTTTTTGAATTTGACATGTTCACCCATGTAAGGCCCATGTACATTTGCAATCCCGCCCATTTATATTGAGCAGCGTTTTAATAACATGGGCCTGCGTTTTGCAACGAGAGTATGATGCTCATCATACACTCGAGTGCAAGGTCTACCTATTGGTCACGTATTAGTGTGTTACCAATAAACATCCCTCACAATCACATTTTACACTCGAATACATGACTTTGACTTCTTGAGTATGCAATAAGAAATTTTAAGTACTACTCCAACATGTTATTAATCTCTATTATATAAGTGAAGAGGTGGGGGTAGACACCAAAAAGAAAAAAGGAAAAATTAATTAATGAGTTTATTAAGTAATTAACTTATATTTCCAAATTTAGCCATTAGATTTTTAATAAAAGATGTTCAAAACTTCTAACTAAAATATCTAAAAATCTACAAAGTAACAACAATTAAAAAAATTATCAACGATTATATTTTCTTGAGATCTATAGATAGACACCCATTTTGCTATATTATATACTTTTGAATTTTTTAATTTTGAAATACTACATGAGTAATTGATTGTTCATGAGTGAAGGCACATTTGATCAAGTTGATCATGATAAAGTATTTTAGCATGAGTGAGAAACATGATAAAGTATTTTTAAGTACTTTTGAATTTTTTCTCATTTGGACAATGAGCAAAAAATACCTTACCGGGTACTATATAACAAAAATTGTAGTTGATGGTGGGGAGTAGGTGATGTTTTCAAAGAAATATGAGCCAAATTGAATTTAGCTTGAAAATAAAATATGTTGTGTACCTTCACATTTTATCATGTTATAGTAAACAAAACACACATCGTATGCAAATAAAATTAGGATTTTTTGTTCAAAACCACCTAAAATTATCACGTTTTTAGAAACTCCCACCTTAATGAACTTTTCTTTTGAATTTCCGCCTATCGTTCCCAATTTTATTAGAAACTCCAACCATTTAATAATTTTTTTAAATTCCGTTAACAAAACCATTAAGTGGGTCACACATATGCATTTTATTATTAGTTTAGGTTGAAATTGAACTCAATTTCATCAATTTAAGGGCAAATCCTCAACAAATTTAGAGCAAATTTGGAACGAATTGCAACTATTTGGAAAGAATTGCAACTATTTCAAGTTCCATTTTGTTAACAAAATGTATATGTGGGACCCACTTAACGGTTTTTTTAATGAAATTTGACAAAAATCGTTAAGTGGTGGGAGTTTTTAATAAAATTGTAATTGGTAAGTGAATTTTTTTATAAAAAAAAATCATTAATGTGGGAGTTTCTAAAAACATGAAAAGTTTAGGTGCTAAGATGCGACTATCAATAAAGTTATCTACTGTAGATTATGAAATTTCATAATAAAATTATTGTCGCACGCATCGCGTGCATAGAAATCTAGTTTATTAGTGTTTCTTCTATCAAAATCAATAATGATGTATGAATAAAAACCAAGAGTTAAGTTGTAAATTTTAGGAATACATATTTTAAATGGTTTTTTGTCAGAAGGAACCTAATAAAACACGAGTTTTGTAGGAAATTACCTAATTAAAAAAAATTGTCTAGAAAGTTCTAATAAAACATTTCCGGTTGTTACTAAAAACTTATTTATGATTTTCAGGCTAAAATACACTTTTCCGGCATTGACTGATTTTTATCCCTCAATTGACTCGTTTTTTTAACTGCTCTCCCAAATCGGTTCTTCTCTACTCAAATTTCCTCCCAAATCAGTTCTTCTCTACTCAAATTTCCTCCTAAATCAGTTCTTCTCTACTCAAATTTCCTCCCAAATCTTCAAAGCTTAGGGTTCTCTCAAATCACCATTGAGGCTTCATATTCGATCTCAAGCTGCAATCTTTATCAAACACAAGGTATGTTTTTCTTTTCTAATTTTTTTCCTCTCAATATTTAAGGGTTTTAGAAATCTAGGGTTCTTATTAATATAAGTGATTGAGCTACAATAGTTTAACCTAACTTTTTGCAAAACCCAAGTTCAGACTTTTCTTTGATTGAGGTTTAATTAAGCTTATTTACAACTAAGATTCAAATGGTTTCAATAAAATAGTGGGTTTTGTTTTCTTACCTCAAGTTGAGAGTCTTTTTATTGTGGTGATTTCTTTTACCCCTCCGTTTGCTTCGAAAATGCGTCTTTCAACTACAGTCCAACAACCTACCTTGTGGTCGTCAATGTGTTGATTGAAACAGAAAGACAAAGAGCAGTGTTAGTGTCTTTTTACAGTGGAGAGATGAAAGAGAAGCATGAGGAAGGTGTGAGAATTGAAGTTGAAGAAGATGACTTCAATGTGGAGAAAGAATTTGAGTAGAAAAGACTAATTTGGGAGAGCAGTAAATGGGAGAGGGAGAGCCGTAAATGGGAGAGGAGTTAAAAAAACAAGTCAATTGGAGTTAAAAAAAGTCAACACCGAAAAAGTGTATTTTGGCCTGAAAATTATAAATAGGTTGTTAGTAACAATCGGAAGTGTTTTATTACGTCTTTTTAGACCAAAAAAAATTTATTAGGTCCTTCCCTACAAAACTCGTGTTTTATTACGTTTCTTCTGACAAAAAAAATCCTATTTTAAATGAGATGAATTTTTTTGATAATTTTTCACACTATATGACATCAATTATTTTAACTATTATTAAGTACAAAAATCCCAGATCATTGTCGGGGCCTAAATACTCAGTTCAATATTTAAATGCATAAATCAACTAGGAGAAAAAAAAAAGAAATGAACAAGTAAAATAAATAAGACTAAGGAATAGAGTATAGATACCCTAATAAAAATACAACTTGTATTGTAAGAGACTTACTCTTAAATTAAAATTGGGCAATGGGCAGAGCCCACTACAACAAAGAGAAAAAACGTTCTCTGAAAATAGTGACTAGTCTAGTCCATTTCGTGATCCATTTAACCCATTCAATAATCACAATATTTGATTTATTCGGTGACTAGTTTAATTAATAATAAGTCTGATGATTTTCAAAAAAAATTTATTGTTGTTCAAAACTAAAAGTGAAATAAAGAAAGGAGAAGACAAGGGACAAATAGATTGGTGAAAAAATTCCAAAAAGTAGTGTTGGGTTAGAATTACATGGAATTGACTTGTCAATAGAATATGATCTTAGGTTGGTCTGAATAATTAATACAAGAGTGCTAATGATGTAATGATAAAATATAATCAATAGTAATGTGAGGTTAGCCTAACTTACAACAGTTATATGCCACGAGAACATTTTTTTTCGATTGGCAAGGAAAATGACCTTGCAAGTGAGGGAGATAAAAAGCTATAACTAGGTCAACCTTTAATTCTCACGAGAGCATGACCTACAACCTTTTTTGTGTGTATTATAGACAAGATTCAGTTTCTTTCTTCATGATTTAATCTTGGATTTATCACCTAAAAAAAATTTAGCACCTAAATTAGTTGACATTAATATTGATTTTATACGTTCATTGGCAACTCTTAGCAATTTGCAATTACTGAGACTCGATGTTAGTAAACTGCCTATATGTTCTGCACTCTACATTTCTACTGAGACTCCATGGCTAAGTTAAACAGTGAAGCAAGGCATCTATACCATGAATCCCTGTCACTAATAAATACATGAATCCATGCTAGAAGCTCCATGATTCCAGAAATAAGTCTCATACAAACTTATTAACATACCAAATTACAATATTTAGCGAGTATAGGACTTGACATACAAAATGCAAGCACAATACTTGTATAAGAGGAACTGTTAGCTTTCTGGGGTTAACAGACCACATTCGAAATGACTTCAGAAGAGGTTACTTAGAGAAAATCACCACTCATACAGCATACAGCATTATAAATCATTCAAGAAAACAGGCAAAATAGATACTGAGTACATCCTTCCAAATTGAAACTACAATTTCAACTTTGGATCACTAGTTCACAAATATGCAGATGATATAACACAATCCACCCGTATCCAACCTGAAACATGGAAGGAGTGAATAAAGCGCGATGAGATTTACCGCCATGCTTCAATTCTCTCCCTTCTCAGGTTCATACTATTAACAAGGATACTTCCTTTAGTTTTCTCAGCTGATTTAGACACTTGAACAAGTTTTTCATTACTGTTTCGCGTCCCCTTTTTCATTGTAGAAGTCTGTCCACTTCTACAACTCTTCTGCTTGTTAGGAGGCTTGACTTTGATGGCTTCAGGTGTTGATTCTTCTTTGTGATTACTGGCTGAAGACTGATTTTCTTCACCCTGAATATTGATGTTTTCAATGGAAGTGTCATGATCTGCTGCAGTGGGGTTCATGTTTTTAGAACTATGGACTTCTCCAACGTCTGGCTCGCTCTCATTATTCTCCTCATCAATGGTTTGCAAGGGAGTGGTGTGACAACCATGGTCACCTGAAGGATCCCGACTGTAAGAATCGAGAGCTGAATCTAAAACCGAATCCTCTCTTTCTTTTAGTGTCCTTTCGATGAGAGTTTTCAGGAAATTCATCACTTGGACTGCATGCATCAATGCGGTCAAAGGGTCTGCCATCTGCATAATTTATCAAAAATGCATGATTTCTTATCCGAAATAATGCTCAATTCTAGTATACAATCATTTATTTCAAAAGAGAATTCAAGATGATAAATTTGCGGAGATAGCTAACATGCTTTTAAAGTCATCAAGAACACTAATCAACAACCACTCGGTATAGGCAACATCATAGCTATGTTACAGGTGTGTGTTCTATTGGATTGATTTTAACTTATCTGAACTTATTGAAACTTATATGTTAACTTACTGAAATTTATCTGAACTAAACGAGTCGAAACAAGTTGAATAGAACACTACCATAGTAAGGTCCAGATGATTATAGGTTAAACTCATAGATAGGCTAATTTTGAAAGACCTGCAAATTAACATTTCTTTTCAGAAAGAATGCATCTGGACCTGTTTAAAACTCAAAGAATGGCATTTTCAATCAAAACATATTTTAGGAGACAATATCCTTGAAAAATAATAAACCAGCATAATCAAGGGTGTCTGCACCAGGAGAACAGGACAGCTGTTTTTACTTACATGAGTCATGTTCGGAGCAAACACCATAGCAACATTGCGCGCATTCATCTTGTTCATATGTTCAAACTGTGCAACATCAGCCATCAGATTTACAGCCCAATCTAAAAGAGCAGCTTCTGTTGGCGGAAGAAGCCTCGCGAGCTGAAAGCACTCCTCTTCTGTCTGGGATTCCATTACTTGCTCCGCGGATAAACAGTCCAAAACACCAGTAGGAAGTTCTCTGAACCAAGCCTAAACAAAACAATTTCATAAACTCATTATTCACCAAAGAAGTATAGCTTATGAACCAAGGCATTACTGTCTCAGCATGTGTGACAGCATTAAGAAGCTATTATAGCTCTGATAGTAGTCACAGCATTACCTTTATCAAACCTGCCAAGCAATGAACATCGACATCATCAGGAATTAGTCCACGGTTTAGTTGATCTCTGACGAACTCTTCTCGCCCATTATCAGGATTAATTCTGAAAATTCCTTCTGCCTATAAGTACACATTTTTATATTTTAGTAATATGCAAGCCAAGAAGCAAATATAGTAGTTGAAAGATAATAACAGCAAAGAAATGCAAGAATATACTTACTTGGAGACCTCCTAAAGCGTACAGCCGATGTTGCATTAGCAAGAGTATTGTAGGCACACTATTTCCTCTGGTGTCGAAGGAAAGTTGCATAGAATTGGTTGAAACTCCAAATACTGTGGTGCTATAATGAAAAGTATAATAACCAAATGAATATGCTTAGACTCATAAGAATCTCAAATAAACAGATCACAGAGTCTACCACAATTTGCTATGAAAACTATAAAAATGTGTATATACTTTAATAAATTGGCCATGTTTTCCATCATTATTACTTAATTCCTATGTTCCCTGATTCTTGAAACACTTGTAATTCACAATCTCGTGTGTTCTACTCTGATCATCACTATCACCAAATATATTAGTAAAAGTTATAGAAACTGATATTTATAAACTACACATTGAGATGAATCTAATAGACCCTACGTGATTATTCTTTTTATATATAATAACGAGAATACGTGGTCCGTGTTTGTAAAGCTTGACCAAATGCTGGCTATGCTGCCTAGTGTTGCATATTTTGAACTAGACTCTACACAAGCTACCAATCCCGAGATTCAAACTGAAGTATGTTCTTGGTATAGTATATCTTTGAATACTGATTCAAAATTTGAATTACCATTCAAAAGATATACTAGTAAAAATCATTGGCCCACAAAAAAAGTTACTTCTACCCCAGCTAGGCAGCTAATAGTATAATCAACTTGGAGGTCCCAAGGCTATGAGAACCACCTTTATCTCTTTATCCCCCACAAGGCCACAATCAACGTTACAATATGAAAATGGTCTCAAATCCCAAGACTATCAGAAACACAGTAGCTCAAATTTCAGTCAAGAACTTTCACATTAACAATTCACAAAAGGGTATTGACAAAATTGTAAGATTTAAAAAACAACTTAGATTTGTTTTCATATTTCCTCCATTATTGAAATGTGACCCTCTGACTTTAACACACTCTATCTTTGTTTGTGATTTTTACGTATAAAAAAAACTAATAATATACTACCTCCGTTCTAAGTATATTGCAATCTTTACCTTATTTGGCAATTTCATATTAATTGCAATCTTTCTATTTTAATCACCAAAAAGATCACATGTGCAACCTTTCTATTTTAATCACCAAAAAGATCACATGTGCAACCTTTCTCTCTCTTCATTACTTATTATCACATGATGCAAGTGGGCAAGATGACCCACTTTTTTGCTTTTCTTAATAAATGTGTCAACCCCCTATGTTGCAATACACTTGGAACGGAAGTAGTATGATCTTGTTAGATTTATCTCACTATATATCTTCAAGATATCAACTTTAATATTTTTTACTTTTTGATGATTAGAGATATTATGGCCCAAATGTTGCATTGACAAACGTGAAAGTCAAAGTATTGCACTTATCCAAAGTACGGAGGGAGTGTTCTATGTATCAATGCTTTGGCACAAGAAAAACAACTCAAAATGGAATGATTCATGCATGTTTCTCAAACTAGTTCTATAGAGCTTATGATGAACACAAGATTACTATAAAGTTTTGTATCCTCAGACTCACAGTTCAACTCCAAAACTGAGAAGAAGAGCAAAATAAATAAAGTATGCACACTACATAAAGTAAAGAATGTGATAAATACAACCTCAAAGGTTTATATGTAAAAGCTAAAAAGAAACTCATCAATTCACCCGTGATTTTGACATAACTTCCAAACATAATATCAATTTAAGCAATGTATTTAATGCTTATATAACAGCCGTAACAGTTGTATAGTGTATATTTCATTAACTCATAAATTCCATAACAATGTGCTAAAGAACTAGTATTATAAACTGAAATCAAGCAATAAAAAAACCCAGATTGAAAAATACATAAAATCAAGCAAAAAAAAAGCATTAAAAGTAAGAAAAAGAAGGCAGAAATTACCTAGCACTAGGAGCTCTTCTAGGAACTTCAGGCTCAAATTCAACAGGAAGACCAAGAAATCCATTAAATCTATCAAAAGTGACATGAGCAACATGCCTTACATTTGTAGGCAAACCAATTTCCATCCCACAAGAAGCAGCAGCAGCAGCAGCAGATGATGATGAAGAACTTGATGAAAAAACTGATGTTTTAATCTCACAAGAAGAACACCCAAAAACAGATCTTTTAAAAACAGTAAAAAACAATCCAAATAATTTCAACTGATAATCTCTTTCCTCTTGTTCTTGTTCTTCTTCCCTCCTTCTCTTTCTTTCTCCTCCACTACCCACTTCCTCTTGCTCTTGTTCTTGTTCTTGTTCTTGTTGTGTATTGGTATGTAAAGTAGCTACAGGAGACAAAGAAGGAGTAATGTTGATAATGTTGAGATCATGAGTATTATTATTATTATTATTATTATGTTGGTATAAACCATCATTTCTTATTATGTGTGTGGGGCTACTATTTTGTAGTGAACTTACACTTGAAGATTGTACTACTTCTATACTCATTTTTACGCGATAATAAATGAGATATATTACGATAGACTAAAGATATGATATTATTTTTACGATATACTACTATTAGTATTTCGCTTTTGAGAAAATGAGTGACTAGTAAGTAAGAAATAATTTGTTGTGGAATATTTAGTGGGAAGAATGTTGAGGAAGTGGAGTTGGATTGAAGGAAGGGATATGGTTATGGTTATGGAAGGTGGGACTAAAGCATCATCATCATTTTTATTTTATGTTTTTTTTGTAAAATTTTTGTTCATGTACAAGTGTTTGCCTTTGCTTTGAGCCTTGAAGAAGCAAAGGAGAGATTTAGCAATTTGATTGGTGATTGGAGATGAAAGAGAGAGAAGATGAGGGAAATTGTAGGAATTTTATTATGGAAGAAACAGAGAAAGAAAGAGAGAGAAAGAGTGGTGTTTGTGTGCTTCAGCTCGAAGCCAAATTGTTGCAAATAGTTAAAGAGTATTAATTGTGAGAAGTGAGTAATTAATATAGTGGAGGTTTTCCATATTTTGATTTTGACTACGCGTTCCTTAATAATTACTTTAGGCCTAGGGCCCTAGGATAACTAGCTTTTTGGGCCTGATTAGGGGCGTAAAGTCTGTAAACGAGCTGAGCTCGAGCTCGGCCAAGCTCGGCTTAACTCGTTAGCATATTGATCGAGCTCGCTCACTTGCAAAACTTTGAGTTTGAGCTCGGCTTGATTTTTTTCCTCAAACCTAACGGCTAATGTTCTTGCAAATAAAAATAAGATATGTCATAATTCAATAGAGAATAAATTTGCAAATAAGGTCTTTCACGTGACTTACCGGTGTTAATAATCTAGTTAAAAGTTCAAAATTTAAGAATAAAAAATATATATTGTTTAAAAAGAGTCGAGCCAAGCTTGAACGAGCCGAGCCTTGTTGAGCTCGAGCTCGGGCTCAGATATTTAAGGCTTGGCTCGAGCTCGGCTCGGGCTCAAAATTGACCGAGTTGGCTCATATCAGTTACACCCTTAGTCTGGACGATGTCGGATATGACCGTTTATTAAGTATACTTCAGAGTATATAGAGCTTCGTACTTTTAATGACTTGGATATTTTGGGTGTACATAGCGATATATACACCAAAGTGTACAAAGTGTCAATTTACTGATACAATTTATTGTGTCAGCATGTCATGTACACAAAACCATAACATGGATGTACATGAATTTGGGCCTCCATGTGTCATGCTACAATGAAAGTTCACGCATATTTAATAGAAAAAGATGTTGTATATTGGTAGTTAGTTGAGAACTTATATTCAAATATGTTATAGTTATATTAGCACTTAAAAGTATTTCATGCTTAATAGATTAAACTTAAAACTAGTATTGTATGTTAATGTAAAGTAATACTAAAATTTGCTAATAAATTACATATTCTTATGTTAAACAACTCTAAATAAGTATTAGAAATAACACAAGTTCATGCAAAAATAAATTTTAGGATATTTTTACAAGTATACCAAATTAGGAATTAAAAAGTATGAAAATTTCAAAGAACGTATAAAAGCGAAAAGCAAAAATATTTTTGAGAAACGAAAGGAACATATTATTTCCTGCAAATCTCTTTTGATTGCATTAAAAAATAATTCTTCAATTACTTTATTTTCTAACATTTGTTAAAATTTGATACCTTCTAATTTGATGGTCCTGAAACTCATTAAGAAAACCTCCATACATCTCTGAATATAGAGGGGCAATTATGAATAGAAAGAACTTGTGATTACTCTTATTATAGATGTTTCCACTTTCCACATAAAAACAATTTGTACGACATAGTGTATGGTAATAAAGTCCTTATCGAGAATAGGTAAACTCCACCATTTCATGCTCATTTTTTTCTCATGGAAATTACTAGGCCGCCCACCTGGTGAAATAAACACCACTCTTCTTAATATTACTTTTCATAAATCATAATGTTTCTCTTAGGTAAAATGTTATATTCACCTTGCCATTATCAAAGTGTCAAACACTTTGAGAGTCTCATGCATGTTTGCTGCATTTTTGGATTGAAAAAAAATGTCATTGTTACCATATTACTAAACTAGTTTATACATGCAGGAGAGGCCAAGTTTTGAATTTTCAACCTCAATCAAGAGTTAAATATTTAATCATTTACTACAACTATTATATGTATATTTTAGACAAGTATTCATTCTATCGATGAAGCGACTTAGAAATAAATTTCAGATATGGAATCTAGTCCTGGTCTTACCCGCCTTCACTAGTACAATTTTTATTATACACCCATAGCTATTTTTTGCTCAAAGAGTCATGGGTGTGTCATGAGCATGTTACACCCAAGGGTATTTTTTTGTTTAAATAGCCTTGGGTGTACCATGCATGTATGTACCATGCATGTACACCCTGGTGTATGATGCATAATCTCCTTTACTAACATCCTTCAAAAGTTTCATTTTTGGTTCTACATGCCTATAATTGAATTATCATGTCGTATTAGATTTCTCTTTTTAATGTTATGACTCTCATGATCATAGAAAAGAACTTCTATTTCTTTTTCTTGGATCAAGTGTTATGAAAGAATCCGAAGAGAATTTATTGAATGCGTTATTCTACTGGTCCAAATTCATATAAAAAAAGGCAATAGCCCATAAACATATTTAAAGATACCACAATAACACTTTGCAAAGTTTTAAATCAAAAACTTAATTATATCTCAAAGTATGTTATTTAAGTTTGCTTAAAAAGTGAGAAGGGTGCTTACTTTCATGTTTAATTATCCATATTAGACAGATACTAGTAATATTTTACGACAAGTTAGGATCATACATATATTAGTATTGGTGCAACTACTTGTTAAATGTTGTGTTTCCCCAACTCTAGTAATATCAATGTCGATCTACTAGGAATGAAAATTTGTTATATCCCGGAAGACACTTGCTCACATGGAGCTTGGGATGGTAAGAATAATATGCTAGTGGATGAACTAAGAATGAGTTTCAAAAGGATATCATGACCATAAATATGTGGCTTAATGAATAGTAAAGAGAGATTTAAGGAAGAATAAAATACAAAAGACGAGGAAATTGAGGATATATAGTAAGATTAGCTAGGAGACGCAAAGCTAGAGGACAAGAAGGAAACAGTTGATGGTAGTTAACCAAAATATATACAATTACTACACTTCAAGTTGTAAAATTAAATTAACTGCCAGCAATGTTTCAGCTTATGAGTTGGAGTATTTTTGATAGTAAAAGTAACGTAGAGACATGCATGCTACTACAAGAATTTCTTCCGCAGCCCCATGTGGAACACCTCATGTGTCGATATGTAGCTTATACTTGTATTGTTTTTTCATGTATTAAAGCTTCATTCCTTATTTTTATTGTAACATTACTTACTCCCTTTGATTCATTGTTTAGACCACCAAATTTCGTGAGTCGTGACTTTAGTTTTTGAAACTTGCACATACCCAATTCAAGCGATTCATTTGTCATCTCTAATAAGTAATAATGCATAAACTCTCTAAATTTGAAACTTGCACTAAATGACTATGTTATTTGATTCACAAGTAGGCGTTGTGATATTAAAGACAACTAGTACTAGGTCCCATCAATGTTGCGGAGTTCTTGTGCTCTACAATTTATTAGTGGTAAGAGATAACAAATATGAAAAATATAATTTAAATTACAATAATAAATATGGATATCAAAAGTTGCAACATAACTATTGGTTTCCATCCATATATCATTATTGATTTTGATATAAGTAACAAAAATTTTGTGGTGGAAGGATGGTTGTAGCTCTCTCTTCCCATTCCCATACTTGAGGTTGCATGTTCAAACCTTGACAATGACAATTTTTTAAAATATATGACAATGACGTGTATAGATTGCTATTGAAAGAGGGATGGTGACATGTGACAGATTACAATCCTTGTTTATGCTATTTAATATATACCGATAAAAAAATCCAAGCTACAAATAGCATGGTGAAGGAAAATGGTCACCACCAAAGTAGTGTTCCAAGAAAGTAGAGTCTAAAGGAAACAAAAGTAAAGAATTAGAAACCCAATTTTAGGACAAAGGAATGAAGCAAATATGCGATCATGTAGGCTTTTTACAACAAAAACAAAGCCCTAATCTCAACATCTTTTTATGATTTTGTCCGTTTTGAGACACCGAGAACAGGGAAAGTGAATGTGAGGCATAGTGTTTGCTGTAGATATTGGGCTTTAAGACGACAAACCAAAAGTAAGAATATCTCTCTACTAATTGGGGCCCATTTAAAGGGTGTATACTGTTTTCAAATTCAATCTCAACATGAGCGGCAAAACAATAGTTAACGTTATTTACTCTTTTTCACAACGGGCAAACAAATAGTTTTATCTACTTTAATTATTCTTTTTTGAAGATAATAGTTTTGGGTTTGCCTAATCACTTAACCCACAATTAGTATCATCCAAATATAAGGTTTTAGGAGTGAAATCAATCAATAAACAGAAAGTAATAGGAGAAGAAAGAGATACAACTTTTATTTTGCATCCAACATCTTATACTTAAATTTTTCACGCTTTTCAATACAAATTTAAACTTTAATATCTATTTTTGTATATTGGTAAAACTTATAAAAAATATATTATAATAATACATATTGAGACAAATCAAACAAGATTCTACATGAATATATTTTTCCTTACTCATAAATCACAAATGATAGTCAAAGTAAAATATGTAAACAGTGCCAACAATCAAAGTATAGCCATTAACAAGAAACTTAGGTAGCATTGAAGATCTAAGAGGGTTCGGTCATGTGAAGACTTAAGAAGTGGGGGAGTAATTGTTAGGGGTAGGGAAAGATATAAGATGGATTGGATGAAGATAATTAAAAGCGACAAGGGTTTACTTGGGACAATAAGAGCATGGCGTTGGAGATGGTAAAGTGGAGGGAAATAATTCACTTTGAGGGAGGAGTGTAATTATCTCATTTGTTTTTCATCGTGTTTATTCTTCATCGCATTTGACATATTCATGTTTTCACACTTATCGATGACATCTCTTTTTCCGACGGTTACAGATGAAGATTCATGTTCGTCAACTCCAAATTTGGAATAAATCTTTGTTTTTGTTATTGTTATTCTTGTTATAGATATTAAAGATGTAAATGATCAAAATTGTGTATCGACAAATGTACAAATTAAAATAGAACATATAACAAATCGAGAAAGTATTATCTGATACTTTTCTTTTACAAAGTAAATGCCTTGAGAGCTGATTATTGTCTTCCATTTTGGTTGTTATTTGTTGGCTATGAAAGCCGAGTTGGAATCATTATCTATTTTCTAACAAGCGTTTGGTATGTGGGATGGGGATTAGGAACGCGTAGAGTTGACAGTCTCTAGCACGACATGACAACACGATCGAAACAGATACGACACGGATACAAAGTTACTGAGAGAAAACACGAACACGACAGAAAACCAACACAAACACGACCTTTTAGATCAATTTGTCATATTATTCAATTATCCTATGCTTTACATAGTTTTTTGATAAATTTTATTAACAACACAAAATGAACACGAGACCAAACACGAACACTAGACGACACGTTTGACACCTCTAAAAAGGTTGATAGGGAGTAGGAATTGGTAGATGTGATAAAAATAAACTTCATCTTTTTTTCAACATGAGTTGGAAATACATTTGGATTCATAGATTATTTTATACAAACTTACAAACTCTCCATCTTCTTCTTTTAACGATAAATGTGTCATTTTTTTCCAAAATCATCATCCCACCCAACCCAATGGTCACCCCTAACATCAGCCCCCTATATCATATTTTTGTATGATGAAAGGGGGTAAATAATCTCGATGACCCTAAAATCACTTATCCTCCAAATAAACATGAAATTGCTACCATGTAGATAAAAATCCCAAATCATCCCTTTGATCCCACGAACAACGGAATATATCTAATTCGTGAAAACTTATCAGTTTTCAGTTTTTATTCTCGTACAAGAGAATTTCCATTGGTCCAACTTTGGACCCAGTTTTTTTTATCTACAAAAGATTGCTCCATACTCTAAATGACTATAGGAGACCACAACTTCACTCTCACAAAACTCTATTTGGCTTTCACCAATTCCACCAAACCAAATGTTAGGAAAACAGCCAGAAGCAAATGGGGCAAACAGATCGGGACCAACAACGGAAGTGTTTAGTACAAAAAGTTGTTCTGCACAATTAACAGAGCGCGTCATTAAGAAAGTTTCTTAGATTCAAAAGCTCACAATGAGCGTGATTAAGATACAAGCTCTTACTTCTCAATATCACCCATAATATCCAAACCACAACCTAATGCATCAAATTAATCACATACTCTGAATATACCAACGTTGATTACATGCACTACATATTCTTGCTAACTGGTTCAAGAGCCTCAACAGTGACCACACTGTTTCCTCTAATAACCTACAAGAACATAGATCAAACCAGCTAGTCAGAATGAAGTTAAAGTTGCATAACCAAGCTCATAACCAAAAGTCAACGTTAGGAACGTAAAACTCACCACCATGCCTATATCATTTCTCTCGTTGCCGTTTACATCCACAGTGTTGTCAACCACAAGATTCATAAACTGGTCGAAGCCACGAAGTGTGCCCACCACCATCCTGTTTGCATTCAGCTTGACTGCAAAAATAAGAGCTAGTTTATACTCAACAATCTCTTTATGAGGATCGGCATCATAACTTAGGACAGACAAGTAACTAATGCCAAAGGGCTAACCCTAACAATCAGAGAAAGAATGTGATTAGCAAACTCATCATCAAGAACAGTGAGATAAAGTACCAAACAAGCAACAGACGGATCATAAACCACAGGACATGATTACTGCCTCTTGAAGTTCTAGCGTGCTCTACTACCAATTCTATATTATAGTGGTACAACTTTAATCCACCTATCTCCCATCATCATTAAACACATAGGTACTATTAGAAGACGGATTAACTTGCAAATCTGATCTAACATTAAACCCATGGTCAGCCAAAAGCTTTAGAATATACTCTTATCACCAATTCAAATGTCTAGGTTCATTTTGTGGGGATGGTAAGTTCAACTCTTGACAAGCCAAGGACTAAAGCTCACCTCAGAACACTTTATTGCTGAAAGAAAGGAGGACATATATAGGCTGCAAAGTGCACAGTCAATCAAATTCAGGGCCAGCCCTTAGCAGGAGCAAGAAGAGCTCTCCGCACAGGGCCCCAAAAAAACTGGGCTGAAAAAGGGCTGCCAGTTCTAAAATATTTCATACAAGAATTGGTAAACTTAGTAGACATATTTTCTAGTTTGACATATTGGTACACTAGTACGCGCAAGGTTCTAATCATCGGCCAATGCAACTAAAGTTATGGGTTCAAGATTTCATTCTCCTCCATTTATTTTCTTTGTTTTAAAAACATGAGTTCCGCTCTTTACCTTTTGTTCATGAAACCTTGGCAGGCAAGTTTCTTCCATGAAAATCCCATTTATCAAAGCATTTGTAACTTTTTCTAATATAAAATACTACCTCCGTTCCTTAATAAGTGACACACTTCATGTTTTCACGCTTGCCAATGCATTATTTCAAACATTAATATCGATAATTTTCAATGAGTAAAAATTATAAAAAGTTGATATTAAATTAATGTACGTTGAGACGAATCTAACAAGATCCCACATGACTATGTTTTTCCTAAAAGATAAATCACCAAACCTAATCAAAGTTTAAACTGTGAATAGTAAACACTATACAAATGTGTCACTTATTAAGGAACGGAGGAGGTATATAATACCAATATACCCCTTCAAACTGTTCTCATTGTTTAAGTTCACTCAAGTATACTTTTCTATTTACTTTTTTTATCTTGTAACTTGACACTGTATTTTATATTTGAAGTTAGATATTTATGTTTTCTTATAAAATTTACTTTCAAGTTGTAATCAGTCAAAAGCCAAATTATGTATTAGCATGTTTAAATAACTTTTTAGATGATTTATTCGTAAAAGTTTAATTGGACGGCTTGCAAGGGAACTTCTTGCGTTATTTCACAAAGCATCTAACAATAATCTATTTCTAAGCCCCATTGTATCCTGCAAGGTTTGAGTAATCTCCATATGTTGCCTCGACACCCTTGACCACACGGAGTATCGCGTGTCGACTCGACACGACGCGCGACACGCCTAGAAAAGGTGTCGAGTCCCGTACCGGAATAAGTGTCGGATCTATTCTTCACGTGTCGTCGTCGATTGACACAAGAGGACCGAAAGAGGGAGAGAATGAGAGAAAAGAAGATGAAAAATTACAGATCTAGTAGAATCGAAAACCTAGATCTGAAAATTGACAATGAAATGAATAGTACTAGCATAAATTATCATGGGGCTTTTGTTCTACGAGAAATTCCGAGCAAGATGGTGGCTTCATCTCCGATGAAATCGTTTCTCCGGCCGCCATTTGGAGTTTGTCGTTCAATGTCATTCTCTTTCCCTCTCTCTTTCTGTTAGGAAACTGATGACTAATGTGGCCCTCCCCCTTCTCTGTTTTTCTTTCTCTTTTTTCTTTTTGACTTTTTTTTCTAAAAGTTATAGATATGGGTTGTTATTCTATAAAATGGGCTAGCCATATTTGGGCTTCTCTTTGAAAAGAAACTATAATTATGTGAAAATAAGCCACTTTGACACATATTTATATAATAAAAATATACTTACTAAACAACAATTGGTTACTCTTTATTATTTATTTTAATTTTAATTTCAATGTACATGTATTATTAGCACTACATCCCTAAGTATTGAATTTTTTTCCGACACTTATCAGATACCCATGTCTAAAAAATTAGTCAAGACACTCTTTTGACCGTATCCTTAAAATTTTAGGTCTAGAGTGTCGGATCCTCGGATCCCTACTCGGATACGACACCGTATCCGAAACTGAGCAACATAACATAGAATACAACCCTAATCAAAATGCATACGTTTATCCCTTACATTGTGGAGATGGTGGGAAGATGTATTTCAACACTCGGAGAATCCATATCCAACAAAACAACTTAGACACCTAATGATCAAAGACACACAACACTTGTAAAATTACTATAACTTGTTCTTTCAAGGGATATATTCTGAGACGTGACAGTGTATTATGGCGTCTTTCTATTGCATCTCTTACAGCTTTTGACTATATAGGGTGTCAGGCTACACAGTATGTGCTATAGACATCCTCTGAACGGGATTAATATTCAAATGTGGTTTTTTATCCATTTCCTCCTCATCCCAGATTTTTCTTTTCATTCAGCTATTGAGTAAGCATTGGAGAGAGCTTTAAGCTAATGAGTGTGGATTCTGCATGATATACAATTACAAGGAAGCTTGTTGTCTGATTTCAAAAGGCAACTACAATAATCTATTTCTAAGCCCCATTGTATCCTGCAATGTTCGAGTAATTTCCAAAATTGTAAGCATAACTACCAAGATGAGACACTCAAACCTAGTTGTCCCTTGCACCTAGATTTTTCACGCCAACAAAAATACACCAAACAACCTTTATTCAAGGAGTTGCACGCCAATCTCAAATCCGTGTTCGACTTACATTACACTCATAATTACTTTCTGGGAGGTGATTGCAAAACTTCAACAATCTAATCAACCAAATCTAAATATTAGGGTTTCAGCCAAAACATTCAGCAATACTCATCCATATCTACAAACGATACCGATGATACCGTAAAATCCTCAATAGAGGTGATCACTAAACATTAATCAAGTTTCACCTCACAGACCACAGCTAAATTTAAAACTCTGCCTAAACAATTCTCTTCCTCAACACCATCAAACCATCAAATTAAAAATCCATCCTCCCTATCGATTCGGTATGGCTCTACAAAAGATTGGAATCGAATAATCGACACAAACACTTAATCAAACAGCACAAAAAGCAAATGCAGAAACATTAAAAATTAAAAACAAATAAAATGAAAATTATTGCGAAAATGAAACTAGAGAAACAAGAAAAAGCACATACTTTGAAGCTTCTTGTCCATGTATCTGCAAAACGCACAAAAGAGTAGAGAAAACAGAAGAATTAGCAATTAAAAAAACAAAAGGAGTAACAAAAAAAGTAAAAAGTTAGTGGGGAAAGAAAACTTACTTCTTGAGATCTGGAGGCTGACCTGATCTGCTCATATTTGAAACTTAGACCTAATTTCACAAAGAGAGAGAGAGAGATGATGAATGAGTACTGAGAGAAATGGTGATAAACCCTGAACAAGAAGATGGAGAAGAAAAAGAAAAGGGTTTTTCAGCTTTTTACTTGGTGGGCTCGATCCATCATTTTTGTGAAGGCCGATATAGCCATGTATCTATAGGCCATGTATTCTCTGATTTTAATACCTTAATTAGTGTTAGTCCCGGTGATGACCGGGGTTTTAGTCAACGATGCATAATGTTATTTAACGTGAACAATATCATTAAAAAAAATTAGTTAACTTATTTAGATAATTTAGGGTCTGTTTTCCCAAATTTATCTTCAGTGCGGTTCAGTTTAGTATAGCTTTGAACAATATTTTTATTTCACATATCATTGTTCATTTCATTTCAATCCAGTTCAGTTCAGTTCAGTTCTGTTCAGTTCAATTCAATTCAATTCAGTTCAACTATTTTATGCCGAAGAGAATAGGCCATAGAGCCTATTTGGTATCACTGTAGTTTTCTATTTTTTAGTTTTTTCTTTTTCAAAGTCATATAATAAATCAAAAATCAATCAAACCTATTAAAATCATGATAATTTTAAAAACAGACAATTGAAAAGTGGAAACCACTTATTCTGATTTCTTGTTTTTGATTTTTTGTTTTCAAAAGAAAGAATAATGAAAACAAAAAATGATCATGAACATGCCTATAACTTTTGGTTTTCTTTTATATATCATCATTATTTTTTATAGAAGCATCAATAATAGTATGGTGGAGTGGTGGTTGGACATTCATACTTGAGGTTGGGGGTTCGAATCTTCATATTTTTTAAAAATGAGAATGATGTCGGGCAGAATGCTATTATAATAGGGATGGCGACACGTTGCGGATAGCAACACCTTTCTACGCTTCTAAGATATACTATATATCAATACTAGATAATAATAAAACCATACCGATTGGAGACACCACATCGCTCCACATCATTATGTATATAAAAATAATAAAATAATTTTTAATAAACAATAATTAAAAAGAATAATTCTCTCCTAAATAAATTATCTAAAAATACTATCAATATTAATTTATAAAATTAATCTTAACTTTCATTTCAAATTTCATAAAATTATAATGTTTGCACCGTTAGATTCATCTCGAAAAATACTTTGATTCAAGATCCACTTATGATATATCTTTCTAGAATTGCAAAAATCTTATATTTTACCTATTCAGAGCATGTTTATTTTATTTGGCATAAATGAGCTGAACTAAACTAAATTTAATTGAATTGAAGTGATTTGAATTAAACTGACTAATTTAGGTTACATTCAATTAGGCTTAACTAAATCTAATACTAAGTAACATGCGAGGACAATTGACTTTTATCACTTTTAAGCTAATAGAGTTAACTAAGAAAACAATATTACTTAACACTATAGTCCCACTCGAGTTGGACAAGTAAAAAAAACATCTAATTCAATTTAGATACAATGATGCTAAAGTAAATAGAATACTAACTAAGATGCAAGGTCAACTGAATTTTATCAATTTTAATTTAATCGAATTAACTAAGAAATTAATATTAATAAATATTAGGTTCCAACCCAAAACAGTAGCAAACATGTCCAAAAAGACCTAACCCGAACCCAATTGACCACTTTGCTAATAGACACTTCATAAAGATGAAATTATATTTTTGAAGACTTGAGTTAAGTCTTAATTAGATGATATTCATACTAAAGTCAATTTTTTTATTTAGTAAGCATAGCATAAATAACAACTTAAATGTTCTATTAGCAATTAGGAATACGAAATAATTAATTTCTTAAAAATCACATCGACTTGAGTTAAAGATAATAAATACTTATTCAATTCAATTAAATTTGTAAAAAACAAATAATACTCAATGTATTTGGGTTTACTTTCAGGTTAAGCCTAACTAATTCAGTCCTTGTACAGTCAATATGGTTAAACGAAAATATTAAATATATAAATTCTAATAATCAACTAAATGAAAAACCTCTTGTGATGAAAACTGAAAAATGATAGTCTTCTGACATTTACAAAATTGATGCAATATTTTAGCATTTTGTAAAAAATTATAGGAAAATTTCTTAAGGTACCCCTAGGGTTAGAGCTAATTCATTGGCTACCCCTCTGATTTTCGACCTAACTCATATGTCATTATAATCACTATTTATGGTTAAAATACCCTTACTACTAACTGTCGTTAAGTTTTCGTTAAGTTTTTTCTATTATACTTTACTTTTAATTTAAAATGACAGAAAAAATAGATAATAAAAACAAAAAATTAAACCCCCTCCCACTCTCTCTCCTCCCCCCACCCCACCCACACTCTCAGCCACCACCCTCAACCTTAAACCCTTGTCAAAACCACCCCCGTCATACCCAACCACCACTTATCTGCCTCTCAAATCCGCATAATTATAGACTCATCCTATCATTTCATTTAATTGACTTATTCCATTTATCGGCCTCTCAAATCCGCATGATTATCATGTTCTTCTTCACCCCCTTTTTCTTCGATCATTTGTCAAACTCTACAGTTTTGACTGTATAATAACTTGAAATTATCTTGCATTTCTTTCCTACTCTGATTGCCTTTGATTTAGAGGGTTGTTAAATGTCACTCTAAATATTCACACGACGTCCTAGTTAGATATAATTGTTCTTCTTTAATTTACTCCCTTCTAATCACACACACTCTCCCACCTTCAAATGTCACTTCGCTCTCCCTCCAATACTATTCGGCGCTGAAATATTGTCGATAATGGTCTGGAATTGCCAGTGATGAAATTCTGTCAATCTGTGAATTTATGTGTTTTTTTAAAATATTGAAAACAAAGAAATGTGTGAAAAACACGTCTGAGCCATGGCATGGGTGCGTGAAAAGCACCCTAGACCTATGGTACAGACATTCCAAGTGGGTGCAAAAGGTATTAGAGATCTTATACAATCATGTACTCTCCGTCCCATATTACTTGATACACATATTCATCCGTCCCATATTACTTGATACACTTCTAAAAATAGCATGGTCTTACACTTAAATATATATTTTTATTAAGGGATGGGTCCACATTTGTCCTATTGCATTCTCTCTCTTTAGCTTTTTATTTTACTTTTGTAATACACTCATGGCCCACATTTGTCCCATATTATGTTTTATTAACTTAAATAATACCAACAACCAACTTCTCATAATAAAATAAACAAGTCAAATAACACTCCTAAAACTTTGTGCCAGTCAAAATATATCAAGTAATATGGGACGGAGGGAGTATATCAATAGGAAAAATAACCCCCAATTTCGAAGAAAAAAGATCTCAAACTCAGACAAAAATGGAGAAAACCATACAATAAAAATAAAAAATAATTCAAAAAAATAATTTATAGCAAATATAACCATATATAAACAATAACAACATACTGACATAACCAATAAAATATAAAGAAGATAAAATAATAAGATTTTCACGTGACATCATTAGGAACTAGGAGTCTAGGACTTTCCCCACAAGAGGATGAGGAAATTGAATCAAATATCCTTGAAAAGGCAAACAAAATAAATACTTCTTCCGTATCAAAAAAGAATTGCAACATGTTATTTTGCACGCATTTTGAGAAGAGATTTAATGGTATAAACGAGCAAATTAGACAAAATAATTTTAATACTACCAAGAATGAGATTATAGATTACTAGTCCTTGAAATTATTTTGACTAATTTGCTCGTTTCCACCATTAAATCTCTTCCTTTAAATGCGTGCAAAATGACTTGCTACCAGGCCTGTCCCTGGGCGGTTGGGCCAGGGCAGGGGGCGCCCACCCTGGGCCCACATAGGGAAGATCCAGATTATTGGCAATTTGTTACTCCCTCCGTATAAAAAAAAACGCAACTTTTGCCATTTTAGGCTGTAACAAAATAAATGCAACAATTGAAAAAATTTCATTTTAGGTAATTTTTTTTGCTTTAATTACAAAATGTCATTACTTAATTATAATTAAAACATCCCAAATTATCATTATAATTTAACTACAAATCAATTAAAGTTAATGATCTCCTACAACTCCTAACCCAATTACTCCAATTGCCGCCTCTCTTTCTCCCTCTTTCTCCTCTCTAAAACCCTACCCTCCATTAGAGTTTCTTAGAGGGGCTTCCATCGGATTTTACCGGTGGAAAGCCCCAATCTTTGTGTTTTTACTTCTTTTTCCTTAGTTTTTGCTTTCTAGTTTCGAATAACGATCTTTCCTTCCATGTGGAACTTTTCTCCCTCGAAAGATAGGGTGTTTCTTCTCTTTATGAGACTTTTCGTGTTTTTTAATTTACTCTATCGGATTCAAGGTCAAATGAATTGCCGTGAAATTGGTTCGTTGATAAAGAATTATGCGAGATTACAACGGTTATCAAATATTCAAATTTATACAGATGATCCAGATAATAATTGTCCTCACAACTACATTAAATCGTCATATTGTCTCTCCAAAAAAGCTTTAGATTCCAGCGATATAAGCGGGAGATGCTCCATAGTGCAAGATCTACTCAACAATTGTAGTTTTCATGATGGAAACATTTATTTGTTTCATTTTGTTATCTATTTGTCAGTTTCGAATTTCTATTGTAGATGTCGTATGACTCTTTATTAATGAAATGATTTTACTTTAAAAAAAAACAAACCCAATTACTCCATATTCAACCTAAATTTACCCAACACCACCATCCAATCTAATTTCACCTTAAACACCACCACAAAACCCTAACCACCGCCACTTCCACCACGAATCCCTAACCATCTTCGTCACCACCGTCACCTTCGTTACCCCTTCACACCACAATCAATTTCTAGGGTTCACCATCTTCGTCACCTTCGTTGTTGCTGTTCGTCGTTGTTGGGTTGCTGTTTGTCGGCGTTGGGTTGCTGTTTGATATCACGTATTTATATAGAGTTTTCTCCCTTATTTACAAGCTAATTTGTGCGTCATTGGAGCTCTTGGGAGCTATTTTGTGTTAACTATCATATGTAGTTGTGGTTTCGTGTTTTAGTATTGAATTGCAGGTTTTATGGAGTTTTCTCCTTATTCCCGAGCCTTTTGGAAGCAACCACGGCTTTACGAGATGTTACGAGGCACGTAGGATGGCTCACGAGCTTTATGGATAGTTTAGGAGGTCCCAAGACCCCTAAACGTGAAGATTAGAGAGCCAAGGAGTCAAAGGAGGTTTCCGTGCACTGATCGGGCAGAAATGGCCCGATCGGACGAAGTATTTATGATCGGGTATGAAAGTTGCGGACCCGATCGGGCAAGGTATGCCCGATCAGATCGGGCGAACACACATGTGCCCAGACCCGATCGGGCATCCACCGCCCGATCCAATCGGGTCAAAGGCTGCTAGGTCTCGTTGTGAAGCTGCGGATGAGGCGAGCTGCTGGGCGCGTTTTGTCGCCTGGCCAGATCGGGTGGCTGCCCACGGCCCGATCGGGTGGGTCGTTATAATCAGTTTAATGCTACGCTGCTGCTATGCGAAGGCCCATAGGACAAAGCGCTGAGTTTGGTGTTTGACCCGATCGGGTACTGTGCTCGGGCCCGATCGGGTCTGGTGCATTTGTCGCGGATTTCGAGTTTTATTTCCTATTTTTTATTAGACTTGAGAGGTATTATAAATACCGTTTTCCTCATTATTTAGGGACATCTTTATTTACATCTTTTTATTCATCTTTCATTAGCTTTAGACTAGTTTTATTCTTCATTGTTCTTAGTTCAATTCAAACACTTTAGATTAATTTAGAGGTGATTAAACCTATTTCAATTTCAATAAAGTTCCTGCTTTCCGTCAGTTGATACTCTTCTCTACTCTTTATCTCTTTAATTACTTTGATTGCTTAGTTTATTTATTTAATTGTTCATGATGCAATTGTTAGGGTTTCATATTAGTTTTGTCGTTATTAATTCGATCATGTCTGAGTAGTCTCTTTCTAGGGTGTTAGATAGGAAAGCCATGTTTATACCATGATTGTGATTTAGACTCTTATCGATTTCTAGGGTCTGATTAGGGTGATTGTGATGTGATTTGTTCTTTATTGAGTAATTAACGTTATTGCGCAGTTTCGTTGGTTGCTTGTGGTTAATAGTTGTTTGCACAGATCCGTCTTACGACTAGAGGCCTAGGACACGTCAGTAGTTCTGATTACGTTAGTGAACATGCGGCGTATGTTGAACTATGAGCGTTGAGTCTTAACCATAGCTCAACATAGGCTCTAATCCCCCGACTCTTGACTTAGGTTTTGATAGTTGTTGACCTTGTTTGATTGGTATAAGCATAGTGGACCGACCTAATACCCTAGGTTTTTATTCCATAGTTTAATCCTCGATTTATTCCGTCTTCTGTAGTCTATTCTTTAGTTTAATTAATTCCTTCCTGATTTCATCTGGAGTAGCTGAATTGGTTGAATATTGATTTAGAAACTCTGTCTCCCTGTGGATTCGACCCTGCTTCCACTGACTACCTTAGTTAGAGGACCGTAGGTTTATTTTTGATTATGCGATACGACTAAAACCTATCACTGTTCGTCGGTGTTGGGTTTCTGTTCGTCGTTGTTGGGTTGGGTTGGGTTGTTCGAATTTATGGGTTGGGGTGTTCGAAATCTGGGTTAGGGGGAAGGGTTTGATGGCGGTTGGAAATCTGGGTTTTTTTTTGGGGGGGTCGAAATCTGGGTTTGAGGGGGTTGAAATATGTCGTTGGTATGAAGGTGGTGGCTGGTGTATTGAAGTTGGTGGTTGGTGTGATGAAGGTGGTGGTTGATGTGTTGAAGTTGGTGGTTGTGTGATGAAGGTGGTGATTGAAGTGTTGAAGGTGGTGGTTGTGTGTTGAAGTTGGTGGTTGGTGGTGGTTGGTGTGTTGAAGTTGGTGGGTGGTGGTGGTCGGAGTTGAAGGTGGTGGTTGACGTGGTGGTTGGAGTAGAAAATGGTGGTTCTTTAAAAGTTTAATTATCTCATTAAATTTACATTATGAAATTTTGCCTAGGAGTTTGTGCCACTCCCAAACATTGCGTTTTTTTTTATACGGAGGGAGTACAATTGTTGATATATTTATATTGCACATCAAATGATGTAAATGTGTTCCGTGTCACAGTGGTTTACTTGCTATGATATTAAATGCTTTGCTCCAATGACTAAAGTTCGACTCATACATAGGCTAATTCCTTTTCCAATCTTGCTTTGTGTTGTTTCCATTCTTCCCTTTTGCTTTTGTAATAACATTATTTTTTTTCTCTCTTTTTGTCCTCTCTCGTAATTTCACACATCACCTACCTTCTTTCTCATACAAAGTAACATTTTCCTCCCTATCATACTATGGTACCTCCATTTGTATCATTCTTTTTTTCTCTCGATGAATTTAAACAAATATACGTTTAGGAAATGCCTTTTATTTTTCTCATAAGATTAAATTTTAGTATATTTGACAATTCATTGCTGTCATTCTACTTTTACGCTTACGCCATTTTATTTACCCCACTTTGGTTATAAATTGAATATATATCAAAAAAATTATTTAAAAATTTATAACATTTATTAGGAATATGTTTCAAAATATTAACGGTGTAATCCTAAAATAATATTTTCTAAGTTAATAATATATTCTAAAGATATAAGTTGAATAAGATACCATGATTTGACCATAATATATTTCAAATACTTCATCTTCGTGTTTCAATTTCAAAATATTATTTGTGTCGATAGATATAAAGGTTGAAGTAAAATTACTAAAAAGGTGAATATCCAGTTGTTGCATTAAAATTTTCTTAAACAATTCAACTAAAATAGGATATGAACAAGTAACCAACAAATTGAAACTCTTGCTCAATTATATAACTTAAATTATCATTAAAATATTGTGTTTTAATATTATGGAGTATATCTTTGTTGTGTGTAATAAAAATGGGTGTTACTAAACATAGCCCGTATTTATCATTTCACAGCCCGTATTATATAGAAAATTGTCCAAAATACCCTTATTAAATATAATTATGTCCGGTTTTTTTAAAAAAAAATCCAAAAAAAAATTTATTTTTTAAAAAGTTAAAAAAAAATTTTTTTAAAAAAAAAATTAATTTTCATGGAACCGGATGGAGTTTCCGGTACCGTAAAAATCCATTTTTTTAAAAAAAAAAATTCAAAAAAAATTTTTTTTTTTTAAAATTTGATTTTTCACGGAACCGGATTGACTTTCCGGTACCGTGTACCGGAAAGTCAATCCGTTACCGTAAAAATCCATTTTTTTAAAAAAATTCAAAAAAAAAATTGAATTTTCACGGAACCGGATTGACTTTCCGATACCGTGTACCGAAAATTCCATCCGATTCCGTCAAAACTGATAATTTCACGGAACCGGATGGAATTTCCGGTACACGGTACCGGAATGTCAATCCGGTTCTGTGAAAATTCAATTTTTTTTTAATTTTTTTTTTAAAATTTTTTAAAAGGAAGTGAGTAAAGGAAGAGGGGCAATTTAGACTTTTATATCACGTATTTATATGTATACGGGATGTGAGCTAGTAAATACGACTGTGTTTAGCCGCACACTAAAAAATATACCGCCAAATTTGTAGGGTCCTTATTTGATTTTCATCCTGCGCCATCAAAATATCACGAACGGCCGTGCTTGCTATCTTTTTGATACGAAGGAAGTACATGTCCTTCCCCTCCGTTCACAAGGTCCCACTTCCAAGTCCCAAATCCCATGTACAGAAGTTTTAGTGTGAATGAAATCTTTGTTGGGTTGATGAACAACGTAAATCTCGCAAGTATCTGAAAAATCTTTCCCCTGAAGAACATCATAACCCAGAAGTAAGTAGTTAAATATGTCATTTTTCATTTTTATCTGATTAGGTTTGTTTGCTGGGTGAAATTTCTGCCAAATTGCACTGAATTGTTGAACTGGAGAACATTTGATTTGAGTACGCTACAGTAATTACTGATGGAGCTATAAGATTTATTATTGAGGATGTGTTAGCTATGGATTATACCGAGTTGGTCTTACAAGAGACCGCATAATCTTAATTAAAATTAGACAACCATCCAAATCCAATAGAAAGAACGGAATGCAACACCTTTTTGAATAGAGTGATGGCCTTAAGTTAGTTTAATTTTAATATAAAGTTAGACGGTCTCTTTCAATAACTTTTGGATTATACTTGTCGAAATTTGAATGTCCCCATGAATATATTGTGTTTCTTACTTTGCTTGAAATTGAGGGAGATACAACTAGGATCTTACTAGGTGGGAGCGTTCCTAGAAGCATTATGTAATGATCATGAGTATAGCTATGAGAGCATTTTGGCACCCCGTTGTTACTTAGGCCGGATTATTGGTGAGGGCATTGAAATTATGGTATGGTGTTACTAGGCGAGAATTTAAGCTGGAGACTTGTAGAGAAAACCAGATTTTGTTGGTAGGTAGTGTAACAAGTTCTGTGATATGGATGTTGCCATTTTTTTCATCCAGATACCTGTTCTATTGCATAAGTTGTTGTATGTGCTTACTATGTGCAGGTGAATTTATCTGTGGCAATCTTTTATTCTGCGTACAGTTTCTTTTATCCCCTGATTTTTACTTCTCTCCGTTGAGCAGTGTGAAAAGGGAAGGATGTTTGCAAAAGATCCATGAAGAAAAAGGCGAAGGATGTAATTCTAATGGATTTCTGGATGTTAATTAAGTAGCGGGGATGTTTCATTTTATTCCAGGAAAGACCTTCCATCTATCAGACTTTCAGTTTGATGATTTAATTGCCGTTCAAAACGAGAACTTATTATCACTTATGATTTTTCCAGTACTTGTTCTTTTTCTTAGAGGTTCTGAGACTTAGTGCTGTTCTTCGTGATTCACGACAGATAAGTCACCGCATCAACAATTTTACTTTTGGAGACTATTTTCCTGGCGTTGTAAACCTCCCTGGATGGGTAAGTCTTTTTTCAATCTTGCAGCAATAAAGGCTTAGTTGAATATGGAATGATATGTTTTATGCAAAATGTCCTAACTAGTAACTAGGGTAAAGCCTGTAATGATGTTGGCTGACGACCTTAGTTGTGTCAATGCATGCAATTTGTTTATCCCGTACAAGAGATCGTCTTCCGCAACATCTTTAAAGAGCATCCTTTTATGTTACTATCTACTACACCCTCCATTTATAATGTTTATTACTTCTACCCTTTTTAGAATGTTTCTCTATGAATGTTTGTATAACTATAGGTTCTTATCCAATTATAGCCTTGTTATTATGGTTCACCCCCTCCCCTTTCTCATGTCTCATCATTCTTAAATCAAGTGTAGTTGTCCCATATAGGTGTACAAGACCTTAATTGACAAGGAATGCTAGGGAAATGCCTTGTCATTGAATGCCTTGTCCTTTACGGGTCTACAAGAACTTCGTTCTCAAATTAATGCTTGTTTTACTTTGCGTCCTCTGTACCTATCTTTAATAGGTGGTTTTCAAATATTTAGCCTTTCTATTATAATCTTCTTTTCGACTGCAATCAAGAACACAAATTTAGTTAACTTTGTATATGAAATATAGAGAATGGGGTTATTAATTTTATTTTACATTTCAGGTAACTTCACGTACACGGAGAAACGCGCGTCTTTTTACACTTCATGACGAATGTCTGTGCAGTAGTTGGAGGTACAAGTCTTATTTTTTCCATCTCTGAAGTTTTTACTAATCCCTCGCACCTTCACTTCACACTTCAAACTGCACACATGCCCTCCAACTGATTTTGGATGCGAAATCAGAAGGCTTTAACATGGTTGTTTCGAAATCTGCATATAGCATCTCTTCCCTTGTTAGCCAGGAACGCAAATAATTGTTTATTAGATTCTTCTTACATTTACCAGTAGTATTCTTTTTGGTAAACCTGGTAATATGCCTTAGAGGCTTAGATTAGCTTAGAATGGTTTTTAAAGTAATGCTCCAAATTATTTCTTATGGCTTGACACCAAATTGGTCGAGCTATCTTCAAAAAGTCGTGGGCAGCCAACACGGGAAGGCTAACACTTCCTAGAGTCTGAGCGTCCGGCTCTTGGAGCCTGCTCCTCCAAGCTTTAGGGAATGATAAACCAATAATAGTGATTACGGAAGCTTGCCCAATAACACTCACAATTTTGAAAATATATAGTGTTTATGAGTCCTATATAGTGGTTATGTCATTCCGAAGTGTGTAACCAAAATGAGAGAGAGAAATGAAGCAATGGTAAATTTTGGTGACATATTGTGGGATTACGTAAACATAATATGGGACCTCATAAACATTATAAATAATTTTTTTGACTGTTATTGTTCAACCACACCCAATCACTGTTATTGGTTTATTACCCCTCGGCTTTGAGAGGCCATTAACATCGGCAAGGTCACCATAATCACCTTGAATTTAAAAATAGGTCAATATTTAAGGTGGGTCACTTCTTTCATGGTCACTTCTCTCATAAGAACTGCTAGCCTTTGGAACATGGCAACATAATTTAATTGAAACAGTTTGGTTTGGGATTCCAAATATTGACCAGCGAAGTAAATGAGAACTAATGCTTCAAAAGAAAACACAACAATCAACATGGATGGCTTCAATAAAGTAGCACCTTTTTTTTTTCCAATTTCCTTCCCCTTCTAATCTATTATCCTGTGTCTATAGGCTGCAATCGGAGCCTGTTTTTAGAAATCGTTCTTGTATTTCTGAAAGTTGGGCAAGAAAGAATTGTTCATAACTCAGTCCATATGGACTTTTTTGCACAAACAAAAAAGAGTTGAACAAAAAAGTACTCTTGCTTGCATTTTTTCAACAATATTGTTTTTCTTCCTCCATTTTTTTAAGTTGTGACACTTACTTTTCACGGACTCTTACGCAATTTTTGGAGAGGAGAGAATAAAAGAAAGAAAAAAGAGGATCTATGTGATAGGAGAGAGATAAGGCGAAAGAAATGACGAAAAAAATGCGTTACAACTAATTTGAACTTTTCCATATGAAAAATATCACTACTGAAAAACGAAAAAATGTCTAATTGGTTTGTGCATTTATCCAAAACTGAGAGCTCTATTCTGGAGTCTGTTTTCTTTTGGGGTATTCTTTTAAGTCTAATTTTTGTTTTTTGCTTAAAAGTTTGGCCCCTCTTCTTCTTCTTCAAAAAAAAAACATTTAAAAAGTAAGTAGAGGAATACTACTGGACTAGTAATGTGGGCCTCCTGGACTAGTGATGTGCCATCTTTTGTCCATTAATGCTTGACTACTAGTGTACTAGTCAATAGTCATGGCCCCTCTTTTTTTGTCACTACTCGTCCATTTCCAACGTAGTGTTTTCGTTGCTATCAACATTTGTTTTTCTCTCATCAAAAAGAAAAGGAAAAAAGAAGTTTGTTAAAAAATTTAAGAAACTATTTAATTCTCACCTATGTTAGTATACAAATTTATTTAGAAAAAGGATAGTTGTTAGTTAGCTAATGATTAGGTTGCTAAAACAGGGTGTAAAAGCATATTAATACCCTTATGGTCTCTTCTCTTTGGCTGTTCGCTTTTGTTCGCTTCGGCTTAAAAAAGCTGAACTAAACTGAACTTAGCTAAACGAACTGAATTAAATTGAAATTAGTAATAAATAATAGTAAACATAGAGATTCACAAGTCAGGGTAATCTTTAAGAGTTGGTCTTAGAGAGCCTCTAATACTATTGCCTAACTTAGAATGTTAGGTTGTTGTAGAATAACTGAATCGTATGTACTTTTGTTCAAGATTGTAATTTGTATGGCAGATTGATTTTTGTAACGTGTCTCGATCAGCCTATTCTCTTCAAAAAATCATTATGATTTTCGTATATTATGCAAAAATCAGATATTATTATAATGCAAAAAATATGAACCATAATATTGCAATTTATAGCCGAAAGCTCTAAGCTTATGACATGAGCATGTACCCTAATTTTCTAACACGTGGCAGACTGCTCTATAAAACGACATATGTCCACATTTTTCTTGCGTTATTATATTATATATATAATATAGATAGATAAATAGATATATGACGATCTGATACAAAACTTTATGATGTTGTGAACAATCTAAAAATGGGAAATATGTTTAAAACGACATTATGCCCATGAAAGAGTTTCCTTGAGATTTTCGAAGTTAAGGGAGGTAGTTTAAAATTATAACGATCTGGTGTTAAGATGTGGTAATAATAAACAGGCTATCAAGACTGTACAGGATGACAATGGAAAGCAGCTGTCCAGTGACCAAGACTGCGCAGGATGACAATGTTGAAAGGTCTTTAAGTGAGACATTGACTTCAAATTTTCACACCTTATCAGTTATCATTCCCTGCATTTCCTTTGCATTCCTCAAAACAGCACTAACCAACACAAGAGAGCATCACAATTCACAGAGAAATGGAAGTGTCGGCAGGTCTTACACTGGTGCAAACTGCCCTCCAACTTTTCGACTCGACCATTTGGACGGAAATTGAATTTGTATTAGGTGTGGAATCTCAGCTTGAAAGACTCAAGGAGACCATGTCCACCATCAACAACATCCTCCTTGATGCCGAACAACAAGAGCGGCTGCACCAGGGTCGTTGCAGCAACACTGAACGTGGCAGACTTGAGAGGCTTAAGGAAGCTCTTTACCGAGCTGATGACTTGTTCGACGAGGTGACCACTCTCGCTCATCGCAATGAGCTCTTGACGGATAACAAGGTCTGGCTTTTCTCCACTTCTAATCAGTTTTTTTCTGCTTTCTCTTGGTCTCGAGAGATAAAAAAGATCAGAAAGATGTTAGATAATATTGTGAAAGATCATGAGTTTGGGTCGAGACACCCACCCGTTAGTCTTGAGGCAGGTCGAGTAAGAAAGAACCCAAGGGAAACTCACTCGTTTGTGTGCGAGAAGGAAGATGTGATTATTGGGAGAGATGTTGACAAGCAGGTGGTGATAGATATGCTACTTGACACAACTTTTGAGGCGAATGTTTGTGTTATTAGCTTAGTAGGGATTGGAGGGCTGGGGAAAACAACTCTTGCGCAACTTGTTTATAATGACGAAGTGATTGTAAGGGAATTTCCATTGAAGATGTGGGTTTGTGTCTCTGAGGATTTCAATGTCAAAGCGCTTCTTATTGAAATTCTTGCGGCTGCAAGTCCTGCAACCAATAAAGCTGATCATGATGGCCTGAATATGGACCAGCTCCAGACGAAACTTCGGCAAACACTTGATGGGATTAAATATCTCCTTGTTTTGGATGATGTTTGGAATGAGAATTATGAAGAGCGGCGTAAGTTGAGAAATATGTTGATTCAAGGCGGGAAGGGTAGCAGAATTGTAGTAACTACTCGCTCTCAAAAGGTGGCAGATATTGTAGGAAGCCAGAAGGTTCATGAGTTGAATGGCCTTTCAGAGGAAGACTCTTGGAATTTGTTTGAGAGGATGACACTTGAACCAGGCCAACGCCAAATGGAGGCGCACTTAGTTGATATTGGAAAAGAGATTGTTCGAAAGTGTGCCAATGTTCCACTTGCCTTAAGGGTCACCGGAAGTCTTCTCCGAGGCCATGGTGAAGAACAGTGGCAATACATTAAAAATATCGACCTGGCAAACGTAAAACAAGACGAGATCAATGGTATAATTCCTGTGTTGAAGATCAGTTACTATTATCTTCCTTTCCATTTGAAGAGCTGCTTCACTTGCTGCGCTATATTTCCCAAGGATTACGAGATTATCAAGGAGGATTTGATTTGTCTATGGATGGCACAAGGTTTCATTATGCCATTGGATGGACAGAGTTTTGAAGCTGCTGGTGATGAATATTTCATGGTGTTGCTGCAAAGGTGCTTCTTCCAAGATGTAAAACGAGATGAGAGTGGTAGAATTTTGTCATGTAAAATGCATGACTTGATTCATGATGTTGCCAGAGAAGCAGCAGGGATTGAAATATTCAACAAAAATCGTTTCAATGAAAAAACTCGCCATCTTTTAACCCAACCTCCTTGTCTCCATCTTGTAGCCAAAATGAAAAAATTACGTACACTGTTGCTATGTTATTGCTTCGAAGAAACTGAAAGAGGCTCAAGAAAGTGGCTTCTAAAAGTGAGATCTTTAAGGGTATTATGTTTGCCTTATATTTATCCAATACCAAGCATGATGGGTGAATTGTTACACTTAAGATATCTTGACCTCAGTGGACAGAGTGTCTCCGTGCTTCCCAAGTCCATTACCAAACTTTATAATTTGCAGACACTTAAATTGCGTAACTGTTTTAAACTAAGAGAGTTGCCAAGGGACCTGAGTAAATTAGTAAATCTCAGGCATCTTAATATAGATGGTTGTGGGAGTTTGACTCATATGCCTATAGGGCTTGGTTGTTTGACTAATCTGCAAAAGCTAACAAGGTTTGTGTTTGGTGGAACAAGGAACTCTAGTGCTGGTGTTTCTGACTTAAAATATCTTACCAACCTCAGAGGCAGCATAAAAATCGGGGTGTTTGAAGGTTGTACATATAATGCAGCAGAAGGTAGGGAAGAAAGATGTTTGATAAACAAGCCACACCTGCTGAATATCAAAATAGAGTGCTCCTTGAGGAATTCAGAAGCACTTCTGGAATGCCTGCAACCCCCATCTAATCTTAGAATGTTGGAGTTTTACAATTATCCTGGAGTTCGGTTCCCGAGATGGGGGGGCCCATCTATGAATCTTGCAACTTGTCTCCCAAATCTTGTTACAGTCGAACTTTCTTTTTGTGAAAGATTGAAGCAGCTTCCATTGATGAGTCAATTGCGTCATTTAAAGTTCCTTTGGTTAGAAAATTTAAGCGAACTAGATTATGTGGAAAGTAGTAATATTAGTGATGAAGGGATTTATACAGAATCAAGAAGGTCAAGACAAGTAGTAGATGATGATGAGACGGTGTTCTTTCCATCTCTTGAAAAGCTTACGCTATATGGATTGCTTAAGCTGAAGGGATGGTGGAAGCCATCATCACAATCAGATTTGGAATCAGGCAATGGGGATCATACAGTTAATACTGTCAATAATGAGCAGCAACGGCAAAAACGAATCTCAACTGTAGGGATGCATACACATTCATTTTCATTCCCTCGCCTCTCACATGTGCTTATAAGGTACTGTCCTGAGTTGAGAACTTTTCCTCTCTGTCTGAAATTGGAAACATTAGCAATATACAAATCCAATGAGTTGGTGTTGGATGGTGAGGCTGAGCAAGAGGAAGTGACTCTGAGTAGTTGCATCACAATAGGAGAAGGAGAAAGAGAAGGAGAGGGAGAGAGAAAGGAAGATAGTCATTGCATCACAATAGAAGGAGAAGGAAAAGGAGACGGAGTAAGAAAGGAAGATAATTATCGTATTCAACCTCATATTCCCTCGAGATGTATCCGCTTTGCTCCAACTCTCCTTTCCTTGGAATTAAACGTCATCCCAGAGATGGTGAAGCTACCAACGGGGATGCGCCACTTGACTGCCCTCCATTCTCTGCAAATTGGATACTGTGATAAGTTAGAAGTCATACCCCAATGGATATCTTGCTTATCATCTCTCCAATCCCTAAACATTTTGAGTTGCAAAATGTTGAAATCATTACCAGAAGAGATGCGCCATCTCACCTCCTTACAACAACTTCAATTAGAAAAGATCTCGGAGGAGCTCTACAACAGGTGCCTCAAGCCTACTGGTGTCGACTGGCCCAAAATCCAACACATCCCCAACATTTCAATCGAGGTTAGTATTTTCCTTTTCAGTTCCTATCTTCATCGCCCCTTATCATCAACCCTATCACTGCTATGCTAGTCGTGCATAATTCTTCTCGGCCTGCTTCATTCATTCATGTTGCAATCCATAGGCTGTTCTTGGCATTTTAGTGGTTGTTTGGTTTAGGTGGGAAGTCAATGAAATTTCAATTCATAGGAAATGAACCATGATTTCAAATTTCAGCCATTTTCAAAATAGCCCAACACTTAGCATTTGCAAATTCTGACCTACACCACGTCATTTGCAATTCCAAAATTCACGCCTTAATTCTATTCTCTCTCCTCGACACCTCTCACCCTGCGCTCAAGCCTTAATTTTCCACCTTTGATGAAACTTCAATCTCAAGCCCTAGTCTTCTCTCTCACCATTGACGAAGCTTCCGCTGTTTTCTTTTTTAGATTTTTTTTTTCTCATTTTGTTAAGGATTTTGCTTGAAATGGAATAAGTAATAGTCTCTCCTCGTTTTCTCTCGTGAAACTTACCACATCTCCACTTCTGCTTTTTCTCGAAGATGTCGATCGCTAGCAGGCAAGGAATCAACTTCGTCTATGATTATTTATGCTGAAGGTACTATCCTCTCCCCAAATCTTTGATTTCAATACATTCTACAAACCCTAGAAATCATCGTGTGATCATCTTGATTCTTACTTTTCATATGATATATATATCTTTCTTAAGTTCCAGTTACATTTTTTTTCCGAGCTCTTTCTGATTGATTTAGAATGTTGGAACACTGAATTTGTGAGACCTCATCAATTCTATCGGATTCTCGAATCTATTATCTAGTGTGTTTGTCAATCTGAATGGTGAGGTAGCGGTATGAAGTATGTACAGAGTAGATACTATGTTTATTCTTCCGAGATTTAGGCACATTTTGCTTCAGTATGTGTAGCTGAAATGTAATGTTTTGCAGAAATATTGAACTAATTTGTTGCTTCAGTATGTGTAACTTCGGATCACTCGCAATGATCCTGTGGAGAGGGATAGGAGACTAGGAGAGGATATTGAACTGGTGCTTTGTTCATTTTTTACTGTATTTGTACTACTTGTGTTTTATGCTTTGAGAATTTAGTAATTTAGCAATTCAGATTGTTTAAGCATTTGGTGTATATGAAGCATTGAAAATTGATTCCAAAATTAGCTTTCTTTGTACGGACTAAAATCATCGTGTTATGACTTCCTGTATTTTTTTTATAATCAATTTCAGAGAAATTTGGCTATTCATGATCTCATGTGGCATGGCATGTTATTAAGGAATACAACTTCCTGTATGACTTCCTGTATGCGCTCACCCATCAAGTTTGCCAGTTAGTAGAATAGATATAATAATCGCCGTAAGTTGCATATTCAGTTTAAGTTAGTTCAGTGTAAGATAGTTCAGTTCACTGCTAATATATTTTTTGCAATCAGGTTATTGCTGTGCTCCTTTTATTTAATCTATAATGGTTAAAGGAAACGAACTGTATGCTTGTGTCCTTCTGGTGTTTGGCTGATTGTGTTGGCTGATTTTTTAATACCATTTTGGGTGATTGTGTTGCTGTTTGCCCGTTGATCTTTATTGTTGTATAAACAGGATAATCCTAGTGCTTATGCATTGATAATTGGAATGGTATTTGCATTTTGGTGGTCATGGATAGAGCACTCGATGAAGGTGTTGATTAACGTGACGCTATGGAGGCCAAGAATGAAGGAGATAGCACTTCTGAGACACCTTTAGGAGAGCAAAGGGATCTTCTTGCTGATGCGGTAAGCAGCTTTGCCGAATCGTTCAAAAATTAGAGATCCACCAAGACCCACTTTTACTGAGGTATATGACGTTGTTTCTAAGTGTTGTTGGTATCTCAACACCAAATCTTGAGGGCAGTGAAAAGATTTCTTAGCGGCACAGTTGAAAAATTTGACATGCTCAAGGGTCTATCAGAAAACGATAAATTCGATTGGATTTTATTATGTCTGGAATAGTTAGGTCGTTTTTTTTGTCTAATCAAATGATGTACTAAACTAAGTGAGACATTAAATTTTGTAATTGGAATTCCATTTGCTTGCCAAACTGTTTTAGGATTGGAAATTCCAATATTTGCAAACAAGGAATTTGGATTTGATATGAATAATTTAGAATTTCGTCATTCCAAATAAAATCATGGTTCCCAAACACTATCTAATCTTAATTAACAGAACTTACAAATAAAGACATGAACTA
This sequence comes from Patellifolia procumbens, assembly GCA_947645195.1. Lineage (NCBI taxonomy): Eukaryota > Viridiplantae > Streptophyta > Magnoliopsida > Caryophyllales > Amaranthaceae > Patellifolia > Patellifolia procumbens. Next base: position 319,454 of record CANSGD010000801.1, read on the forward strand.
GTTTTGTGATCTCGAAGATGCTCTAGGTCTATGTTGTTGTCGTTCATTTTCTTAATTTTCATGTCTTTTTATTGGGTTATTTTTAGTGTCATGATCGCGTGTTATTCTTTTGAAGAGACTTTTTATCATAGAATGGTAGGGGGGTACACCAAAAATAAAATAAAGAAAAAAAAACTTAAACGCTTTATTAATTAGATAATTAATCACTTTACTAATTAAATTTTTAACTGTTGCACGTTTATAAGACTACTAAAAAATATATGGAAGGTGAAGGTGAGAGAAAACCGAAGTTATATCGCTTTTTAAAATTATTATCAAGGTAATAGAATTCAATGGTTAGCAATGGAGTTCGATGACAAAAGAGGATGCGGGTTTTATAAATTATTTCTAAGATAGAAGGATTTAGTAATTAAAACGGATATTGATAATAATGAAGGGTGTGACTGTGTGAGTGGTTTTTCAAGTTTTTGGGTCATGAGTTGACAGAGAAGGTGTGAAGAAGTGGGTAAGAGGAAGACAAGGAAGCGGGCTCTGAATATTCTAATTTAAGTTGCCGTTTTTTAGTTAGTTCTTAGTTTTGTTGGGTTTTATGGGTTAAAATGAAGTATTGAGATAGTTGGTCTAAATTTGGTTAAATAGGGAGTCCCATATTTGTGGTATTTTTCTAGTGGGAGTCCCGCATCGATGGAAGATACTACTTTGTCTTACTTAATATATGAGACTTGTCCTCTATGGCTTGTAAAAATTATGGAGAGAGAAAGGAACATCCCCTCACGCGTGCGCCGCAGCCGTCGTTGTCCTTCCGGACATCATAGAATGGCACGCCACGTGTGTGATGTGATTAAACTTTTTGGAACCCATTTGGTTTAATGTTGTCCGAAAAGAGTTGTTGGCCTTCCTCGTTAGTTTCGTTTTGTGAACGTAACAACTTCTTAGTTGTGATTTATTTTTTGGCCGTTATTGTCATTTCCTCATTAAGGTTCGCCTTTACATTTTCCTTTTTTGCTCCTATAAAATTCCTTGCCATCTTCTGTTTCATATGCACAGGATATTTTCCTCCATAATTTTATCTCTATTTCCCTTCTTTAATATTTCATACATCGAGTTCAGTTCCAACTCCATTTTCCAGACTGTGCCGAATGGTGTAGGAGACGTTAAACCTCAAGTCCGGCACCTGCTATCCAAGCGCACCTGTTGTGGAGGTCTATCGACTTAGGGCATTGATAATATCACGGCGTCTCAATTTTGTGTTGTAACTTTGTTCTAATTATACTACTAGTTCCAACAATCTAAGTCAATAATTCTGTTTAGTACTATGGCTAACATTGATTATGCTACTCCAATTGCTCAACTTGTTAATACTTTGATTTCCATGCCGCACAAAATTGTTCCCGGCCTGTCCAAATTTGAATCTCTTGATGGTAAAAATCTGAAGCGTTAGTCTGAAAAAATTCGTTCTTTTTGCAACAATATGAAATTAACTATGTTGACTAAAGATGTTGTAATGGATGAAAAGATGACAAATATGATGCTAAAAAGGCCAAAGATAACCGAACTGTTAGAGGTGTGATGTTACATTATATGGTGAATTCTCTGTTTGACATATACTGCAAATGTGAAATTGCGTAGGAAATCTGGACTGTTCTAGATGCTAAGTATGGATCTGATGATGTTGGTACTAAGAAATATGTTGTAGCTAAATGGTTCAAGTTTGAGGTTGTGGATGAAAAGCCCATAATGGACCAAATACACGAGTATGAAAATCTGGTCACTATTATTATTGTTGAAGGTATGATAATTTGCGAGCATTTTCGAGCAAATGCTCTCATAGAGAAATTAGGAAATTCACGGGGAGAGAAGAAGAAGGATATGAAGTTGCAAGAGTTGGTAGCTCATATCAAGCTCAAGGATGCAAACCGTCTACAAGATCGTATTAAAACTAACCCCTTTAATTCTGTTTTTGTTGCTGAATATAAAATGCAGGTACTTATAGGAAGAGCTATGATTAGAGTAATTCCAACAACAAGCGTATGAAGTTCAACGAAGATATTTTTCTGCAATAAACCTGGGAACTTCTCTGCCCATTGTCATGCGAGGATTGCTCAAGAGAAGAATGAAAACAAAGGCTACACACGTAATCAGAGAAATAACAACAATAACACTCATAGCTCTAACAATAGCTATAAGAACAAATCTGGACAAGCAAATTCTCAAGCTAATATTCAAGAAATGGAAGGGGAATGTGAAGACATCATTGCTGCCGTGGATTCTGAAGTCACCCGGCTGAAAACACGACTAAGTGGATTGTAGATATTGGTGCAACACGACACATTAATGCAAACAATGACTATTTCAAGGACCTAAAGGAATCTGTAGATGGTGAGTACCTATTCTTGGGCAACTCAATCAAAGTTCATGTTCACGGTTAAGGCAAGGTCAATATGAAACTCACTTCTGATAAGAATTTATCACTTGATGTTATTTTGTATGTAGTAGCAATTTAATTTATAGTTATTTACCTAATAATGTTGGGGTTAAGCCTACTTTTGATTCGGGAAAATTAGTTTTGACTAAGTATGGCAGGTTGTTGGCAAAGTGTTTTGTAATGGGGTCTCTTTGTTTTAGAAGTTGAAATGAATGTTTCATCCTCTTCTGTTCTTTTGTTGAGTCTCTAGACATATGGTATTCTAAATTTGGACATGTTAACATAAAATCCGTTATGTGTATGTATAGTATGAATCTTATTCCAAAGTTGAATTTTTTTTTTGGGGAAGGTAATGTGGTGGACCGCTGACCAGATCTCAACTAGCACAATTTCTTGATCTGGTGTTTGCGGGGCTCGACATTTGGGAGTAGGGGGAATGGTAAGGGAATTCCCACCCTCAAATGCCCCTAATGGGATTTGATCCCATGACCTTGAAGTTATGAGATCAAACCCTTAACCACTAGGCCAAGCCAAACTTGGTATTCCAAAGTTGAATATGACTGACACTCAAAAGTGTTAAGTATGTGTCTAGGCAAAATACTATAAGAAACCTTTCAAGGAAGCAATGACCAAGAGGCAGACCCATTTATTAAAACTTATTCATACAGCTCTTGAAGACTACAAGAACCTTGTGAGTAAATCTGGACATAAGTATTATATAACCTTTATGGATAACCATTCTAGATTTACTAGAGTATATGTACTAAAGAGCAAAGATGAGGCTGAGGACATGTTTTTAATTTATAAAATGAGGTTGAAAATCAATTAGATAGGAAGATTGAGATACTAAGATCTGATTATGGTGGTAAATATGATTCTGACTTTTTCACGTATTTCTGTTAGAAAAATAATATAGTATATGAGCTCTCTGCACCCTGAACTCCCCAACTGAATGGGATGGCTAAAAGGAAAAATAGAATCGTGTGCTTATTTCTTCAAGGTTATCTGAATCTATGTGGGGAGAATCTATTTTGTCTGCATGTCATGTCTTAATCAAATAAAGGACCTCACAAGAAGTTGCAAGAAACACCTGATGAGTTGTGGAAGTGTTATCCACCTAACTAGAATTTTGTGAATGTGTGTGTGAAGGAGGAAGGGGGGGGGTTGCTTAGCTTGGTTCCCACACTTGAATTTAAGAGAACTAAAATTGGCCCTAAGAACATAGATACTATTTTATTGGTTATGCACATACTGTAATCACCTGTAATTTTATGAATTTTATAAATATATTTTAAGTATATTTATAAATAGTTTTAATAGTTAATTAGTTAAATTATTTAATAGTTGACTATTTTGAAAGTCAAACGATTATTTAAACGTTTTAAATAGTCATATGTATTTTATTGGGTTGGACTTTTATGTTATTAAATGTATACTTGGGTTTTGGGTCAAGTTTTAAATTAGTTTTGATTATGGGTTGAGGTGTGGAAACCACCCCTTGAGTATTATGATCAAATTAAAAGCTCAATTAAACTCTAACCCACTTGTACTAGGTTTCTAAGCAAACCTATAAATACTTCATTAAACCCCAGATTTTCACACTCTTATTTTCTCTCTCTTTTCTTCCTCTCACCACCGGACACCCCACCTTTTCTCTCGGTTTTTGTGCGCCAGCGAGCCACCACCCTAACTCCCTTTATCTCTTCGTTTTCCAGCAACCACCACCACACCACCACACGCCACCTCTTCCCTCTTCTCCTTGGTGCAGCAGCATTCGCTGCACTCTTTCTCTTCCTCGCGTGTGTGCGCCAGCAGCCACTCACCACCTTTCGCTAACCGCACATGCAGGCCACGCGCCGCCTAGCCCGTCCACCTCCTCTTATTTTCAGTTTTCTCGTGTTTTCGTTCGATTATTTCTTATCCCTCTTTCCTCTATTATATTTATTAAATAGTTTTTTTAATTAAAGTTGTGATTATTAATGTTTTGTAAATAAAGTTTGCAACTTTATTGTTTTAATAAATAAAATTCTGATTTGAATAATTTATAAATTTAAGTTATAATTTCAGATTTATTGATTTATATTTAAAGTGAGTTTTAAATATAAAAGTAAGAATTTTTAAGGTTTTTAAAGTTTAGTTTGATAGCATTATATTAAAGGTTGTTAAAGGTTGAAACTTTAATGTTTTAGAAGAATTTTAAAACGAGTTTTGAAGCGTTTTAAAATAATTATAGTTGCTGTGAATTAATTAGGGTTTTAATTCGTGAATATTTTATTATTTGGTAAGTGGAGAATTTGTCTTGAGTGATTTATGGAGTCATATAAAGTGACCTCTCATTTTGTCTACACAAGGTACGTACATGTCCTAATATGCTCGACTAGTACCATGTACTAAGGTTAGGATTTTGTATGGTATCATGTATAGGGAACCTTTTTATGGTTCATACGTGGCTATTGATTTATGGAATTACGCGTTGTTGAACATGCTAATTGCCTATGATGTTTATTACATAATTGAATGAATGTTTTGATTCAAGCATATTTGGAAAGGGATATTTATTTATAAATTCGTAAGAGAGATTTACAAATATATTTATTATTGGATTATAGATTATTATGTTGTTTTCCCTTATGATTATTCTATTACTTCTCAAAGGCCAAGCATTTTGTGAGTAAATATTTTTATTTTATTACTTTGCAAAGACCGAAGGCTTTCTAGGGTAAGCTGTATTTTTGTCTTTGGAAATTCCGATTGTTGATTTTATTCAACAAATAAATTGAGGATTAGTTCTTGAACAATTGGAATTGTTTGATCACGATGTTTAATCCTAAGATAAAAACAGCAATTTGTTTTATCCGTGTTATTTGTTGGTTGTTTTTGTTAGACTCCAACATTGAATAATATATTAATGCTTAAAGTAGTGAAAGTGAATAGCAATAGCTTTAGACTTGTACACGTCTGAAGTTCTGGAGTAGTATGAGTTGGAGTACGTGGTGGTAGCCCATGACTTTTCTTGGGGCCGGATTGATCATTGTGCCCTATCTTTTTTAAATTAGTAACTTGGTATCGTTGGTCATGATAATTACGGAGTCACGCCCGTAATTCATCTTCTAAGTTGAAGACAAGGTTTGGTTAGACAACTCGATCCATTGACTATTTAATTTATTAAATGAATTATTCTTGTAGTCTAGTAAAATCAAGTCTTATCTTATGAGTCGATGTTTTAGTTATATTATTGTTGATCATGTTTTATCGCTTAGTAGTATCATGCTAGGTTTACGTGGTTTATGTTGTGATGTATGTACTCATCTTTGCTGATTATGTGCCTTCCTGTTTGTCAATCATGGCTGTGCCTATTGATCCTGTTATGACCCTTAATTGGTAAGCAATCCATCAATTGAATATTTGCCTAACAGATTTGAAGAGGATGCATCCATACTTATTGGGGAATTGGGAGATGTTGATGAGAGATTACTTTCTCTTTCCCATTGTTTATTTCATTTATGTCTTAGTTATTAAGTTACTTTATGAATTTTTTATTTTAAATGGTTTAAGTTGGTTTTAAAGTACGTTTGAAGTTTGAATAATATTTTGACAATTATTATGGTTTTAAGTATCTATTTGCCGCAAAATTTTGAGTAAGCCGATACGTTTGCACAGGGGTGATAATACTTTGATAATTCTCTGATTAGTTGGAAATATACGTTTTATAAAAGAGAGATTGTCAGGATGTTACACCTTATGATGAAAGAGTCTTAATTAAGAAGTCTAGTTACTTTTATGTAGAACCTATTAGAACTTCTTATGATGCTAGTATGTCTTTGAAGAATAATACTTCTAATAGTGTTAAGCAGTCTGAATATGCTAAGGTCACAGGGAGTCTTATGTTTTTTATGAACTATTCTCGTCCTGATATAGCTTATGGGGTCAGCAGATTGAGTAGGTATACTCGTAACTCTAGTCGATCATTGGAATGCTTTAGTTCATTTTGATAGGCTAAAGTTGTATCACCTATTCAAAGATAATTCCTACAGTCCACTAACAATAGTAGTCAAGAGAAGCAAGGTCGAATCCGCAGGGAGACAGAGTTTCTATGTTAATATTCAACCAACTAACTACGTCTGATGAAATCAGAGAAGATTAACTGAACTAATAATTAAACTAAAGAAAGCGAGAATTAAACTGAGATTTAACTATGGAATAAAAGCCTAGAGTATTAGTTCGGTCCACCATGCTTATACCAATTAAATAGGGTTAACTACTATCAAAACCTAAGTCAAGAGTCGAAGGATTAGAGAATGTGTTGAGCTATGGTTAAGTCTCAACACTCATAGTTCAACATACGCCGCTTGTTCACTAACATAATCAGAACAACTGGTGTGTCCTAGGCCTCTAATCGTAAGACGGGTCTGTGCAAACAATTATTAACCACAAGTAATCAATGAAATTGGCCACTAACATTAATCACTAATCAAGAACAAAACACACCACAATCACTCTAATCAAGCCCTAGAAATCAATAGAAGTCTAAACAACAATCATGGTGTAAACATGGCTTCCCTATCTAACACCCTAGAAAGAGATCTATTCAGACATGATTAAATTAACAATAACAAAGCTAATAAGAAACCCTAATAATTGTATCATGAAATAATCAACAACTAAACTAGAACAATTAAGAAGTAATAACAAAGCAATAAGAGAGAAGATTACCAATTGACAAAAAGCAATAACTTTAATTGAATTGAACCAAGGTTTGATCTCCTCTACAATGATGAAACTAATGAAAAATAACTCTAAAGTCTCTCTAAGTGTTTAAGATAATAAAAAGGTCCATGTAAAAATAAACTAAAAAGTATTTATAATAACCTAAGAAAGCAATAAGATAGGACGAAAAAGACGCAAAAATCGCCCCTCCGTGTCTTCTACCCGATCGGGCAAAGGGCCGCCCGATCGGGTCGGGGAACATTCTTTTAGCAGACTAACTAATACGCCAACCCGATGGGATCGGGTAAGGTCCACCCGATCGGGGCCTCAACACTGACACCCGATCGGGCCAACCTTATTCTTCAAAGGCTTCAGAACTGGCAAAAAACACCAAGTAACCTGCCCGATCGGGTGGAAAATCTGAACTTTTTGGCTGGAAAGATCGAGTCCGATCGGGCATCCACCGCTCGATGCCATCGGGTGGATGCAATTCCTGGGCACTCTTGTGCTTGGCTTGAGACGTCAAGTTTCTCAATACTTCTTTTTCAAAAGGAGCTCAATTACTTTCTCGAGATCTCCTATATGCCTTGTAACTTGTCCGCTATAGTGTGGTGGTCAAAATGACAGGAAATAGAGAGTGTTTCCCTAAAACCTGCAAAACGTTATAAAATAGACAAACCACAACTATATCGAAATAGTTAGCATAAATGACTCTTAAGAGCGTCAATACCACACAATCTAGCTTGTAAATGAAGGGAAAAACTCTATATGAAATCATTATATCACGTTTACTCAAGTATTTGAAAGGGTCTATGAGTCTTGGTTTATGTTATAATGGTCACCCTTCTATTTTGGAGGGGCATTGTGATGTTAACTAGATCTCGGAGAATGATGACATACACTCTACCGGTGTTTTTATGTTTACATAAGCAGGAGCAGTAGTGGCTTGGAAATCTTTCAAACATGCATAGCAAGGTCGACAATGGAGTCTAAGTTCATTGCTCTCAAGATGGCTATTCAGGAAGCAAAGTGGCTGAGAAATCTTATGGCTGACATTCCCTTGTGGGAAAAACAAGTACCGTCGATATTACTTCACTGTGACTCGTAAATTGTTATTCATATTGCGAAGAACAAAGCCTATAATGGCAAGAGTAGGCGCATACGCCTAATGCATCATGTTGTATGTAATTTGATCAAATTTGGTGTAATCTCTCTTGACTACGCGAGTTCAAAGAGAATTTTAGCGGATCCGTTGTCTAAAGGTCTAAACAGAAAACTAGTTTCAAAAACTGTTAAAGGGATGGGATTGAACTAGCCTATGTAGTAGCTCATGGTGGATACCCAATCTAGTTCACTAGATTCAATGTGGCCAAACAAAATTGTGGTTCCACTACTTATATTCATGTTGGTAACAAAGTTTGAGGTATTACTCCAATATTTGAAATGTTATATCCTTTAGCATGTTTATATAGCATGGTTAGGTTGGACGTTGTGTCATTGAGCTCCATAGCCCCGATTTGGGGTTGGTGTGATAAATATACACTTGATGGAATCACCTACGTGAGTGTGGGGGTTGGCCGCCTGATATATCGATATCTTATAGAGTTTTTCCCTTTCTTTACAAGCTAAATTGTGCTATATTGATGCTCTTAGGAGCTATTTATGCTAACTATTTCGATATAGTTGTGGTTTGTGTGTTCTATATCATTTTGCAGGTTTTAGGGAAAAACTCCCTATTTACTTGATGTTTTGAGCACCACGCTATAGCGGGAAGTTATGAGGCATCTTTGAGGTCTCAAGATGGTATTTGGACCCCATTATGAAGAAGTAAGTGTGCAAAGACTTGGCGTCTGAAGCCAAGCAAAGCAAGGCAAGAAGAAGACTCGCCCGATCGGGTCGGGCAACAACTGCCCGATCGGGTCGGGCAACAACTGCCCGATCGGGTACGAGTGCAGAATCTGGAGTTAAGGTTTCCCGCCCGATCGGGCGGCCTTGCCCGATGTGATCGGGCGGAGCAATACTTAGCCATTTTTGGTGTTTTTCTGAGAGCTGAAGATGACATCCACCCGATGGCATCGGGTGGACTTGCCCGATCGGGTGCTGGGGTTGCGGCCCCGATCGGGTGGAATATGCCCGATCCAATCGGGTGAAGCCTATTTTGTTACTGCTGAAGACTTGTTCCCAGGCCCGATCGGGCGGCCTTTTGCCCGATCGGGTGGATGACACGGGGATGCGATTTTCGTTATTTTCCCCACTCTATCTTATTGTTTTCTGAAGACTTATAAATACTTTTAGGTTATATTTATTTTGTATCTTTCATATTATAAAACACTTAGAGAGCTCTTAACCTAGTTTATCATTGCTTTGGATTGTAGAAGAGATTCAAGTACAATTTCAATTCAATTAAAGTTTCCGCTTTCCGTCAATTTGGTAATCGTCTTGCTTATTGCTTTATTCCTTTTTCTCAATTACTTTAGTTCAATTGCTTATTTCTCAATTAGTTCATGATGCAATTCTTAGGGTTTTCAATTAGTTTTGTTGTTGTCAATTCGATCATGTCTGAGTAGTTCTCTTTCTAGGGTGTTAGATAGGGAAGCCATGTTTATACCATGATTGCTATTTAGACTCCTATTGATTTCTAGGGCTTGATTAGAGTGATTGTGGTGTGGTTTGTTCTTAATTAGTGATTAATGTTAGTGGCCAATTTCATTGATTGCTTGTGGTTAATAGTTGTTTGCACAGATCCGTCTTACGACTAGAGGCCTAGGACACATCAGTAGTTCTGATTACGTTAGTGAACATGCGGCGTATGTTGAACTATGAGCGTTGAGTCTTAACCATAGCTCAACACAGGCTCTAATCCCCCGACTCTTTACTTAGGTTTTAATAGTAGTTGACCCTACTTGATTGGTATAAGCATGGTGGACCGACCTAATACCCTAGGCTTTTATTCCATAGTTAAATCCTCGACTTAATTCGTATTATTTAGCTTACTCATTAGCTCAGTTAATTCTCCATATTTTCATCTGAAGTAGTTGGTTAATTGGATATTAATATAGAAACTCTGTCTCCCTGCGGATTCGACCCTGCTACCACTGACTACCTTAGTTAGAGGACCGTAGGTTTATTTTTGATTAGGTGATACGACTAAAACCTATCAAATTTTGGCGCCGTTGCCGGGGAGACTGCTAGTTTTCTAGTTTTTATTCGATTAATTAGCGTACTTCTCTTTGCCTCATTGGAACCTCCCGTTCCAATTGAGGCCGTTCTTACGGTTATCTTGTCGTTTTCTCTTATATGTCCAGGTATCGAAAGAAAACTCACATTATTCCTGGAGATCCTGACACAGAAGCAATACTTCGGGATCTTAGAGCAGAATTTGACCAAGAGAAGCCAGTTTTAGAGATTTCTACATTACCAATGGCGAAGTCACTGAAATCTTATGGGGTGCCTAATCCTGAAGGCATACCCACAGGTCCACCGATGCCCACTATTGCTGCAAACAATTTTGAAATCAAACCTGCACTAATTAATATGGTGCAGCAGAATCAGTTTAGTGGGCATCCTTCTGAAGATCCGGCCAACCATCTGCAGAGATTCCAACAACTCTGCAGGACTGTTAAACATCAAGGAGTCACACCTGAGCAGCTGAAGGTTATGTTATTTGAGTTCTCACTCAGAGACAAGGCTCAGAGGTGGTTCAGCGATATCACTGAGACAGAATGGTCGGCGATTTCTGCTGCATTTCTACATGAGTATTACCCTCCCACAAAAACAGCAGAAATCAGGAACAAGTTGGCTACGTTTTCCCAAGAGCCAGATGAGACATTAAGGGAAGCGTGGACTAGATTCAGAGACCTACAGAGGGAATGTCCACATCATAATATGGACAAGTGGTTTCTGACACAGACTTTTTATAATGGTCTGCAGCCTCAGACGAAGAGTACTGTTGATTCGTCTGCAGGAGGAGTCTTTTTAGACAAGGCAGTTGATGAGGGTTATGACTTCCTAGCAAATCTTGCAGCCAATGACCATTCATCATCTAGGAGTGTGACTAAGAAGGTACTTGAAGTTGATGCTATTTCAATGCTTACATCTCAGATGGCGCAACTCACTCAGCAGCTAATGAAGTCCTCTAGTTCAACACCTCCGCCTATGAGCATCAACGCTATGTCAGCAGTTGCACCCATCACCTCATCTTACTGCGAGGTGTGTGGTATTCAGGGCCATTTCGGCCATGATTGTTAGTTCAGTCAGAATCAGATGGAGCAGGCTAATGCTTTTCAGCAAAGACAACCCAATAACCCCTACTCCAACACATACAATCCTGGTTGGAAAGACAACCCACTTCTTTCCTATAGAAGCAACAATGTTCAAAACCCACAGCCACAAAATTCCTACCATCCCCCACAAAATTCCTATCAACCTCCACACCACAACCCAAAACCCAACTACTACCAAAACCAAGGAAATTCTCATCATCCTCCTGGTTTCCAAAGACCTGCTCATCAGAATTATCAGCCAGCACCACAAAATGCAACCCCAACAGAGCCTAGCAATTCTGAACTGATGAAATTAATATTGTCTATGCAGAAGACACATGAGGAAACACAGAAGTCCCAAGAGAAGCACATAAAACTTCTCGAAACTCAGATTGCTCAGTTGGCAGAGACTAATGCACAGAGGCAGCAGGGACAATTGCCGGGGCAACCTACACATAGGGAGCAAGCAAATGCCGTTACTCTTCGTAGTGGCACTGCTTATGCTGCTCCTCCTATGCCCGTCGATGATGATATTGCCCCTAGCAAGGAGAAGGAGGTAGTAGAGAAGGAATTGGAGAAGAATTCGACGTCTGATGTCGAAGTGTCTGAAACAGTTGAACAGGCAGAAAAGAAGGAGAAGGAGAAGGTTGCTGAGGCACCTTTTACACCAAGGTTGCCTTTTCCTCATCGAATGCAAAAGTCCAAGGTGGATCAACAACTTGGTAAGTTCTTGGCTATGGTCAAGAACCTTGAGGTAACAGTTCCTTTCACTGAACTTATTTCTCAAGTGCCTGTCTATGCTAAGTTTTTGAAGGAGATGATCACAAAAAAAGAGATTTTGGTGGGGTAGATAGAGTCGCACTCACTGAAGAGTGTAGTGCCATTTTGCAAAATAAATCTCCACCTAAATTGAAAGATCCGGGTAGCTTTTCCATCCCTTGTCATGTAGGTGCACTTTTTATTGATAAAGCTTTATGTGATTTAGGTGCATCTGTGTCTGTCATGCCTTTGTCTGTCTGTAATAAACTGAATATGGGAGCACTTAAGTGCACTCAAATTACTTTGCAGATGGCTGACCGTTCTATAAAATACCCTCTAGGTGTTTTAGAAGACGTCCCTGTTAGGGTGGGGAAGTTTTACATTCCTGTGGATTTTGTTGTGTTGGATATGGAGGAGGATGCCCAAATTCCTATTATTTTGGGCAGACCATTTTTGTGTACTGCAGGTGCTGTTATTGATGTTAAGTCAGGATCTTTGACTTTAAGTGTTGGTGATGATACTGTCACTTTTAAACTAACCAATGCTATAAAGTCTCCTATGCTTGAAGAATCTTGTTGCAGGATAGATGTGGTAGACAAAGCTGTGATGTCTGCATTTCAGCAGATACGTGATGCTGACCCATTGGAGGTAGTATTGACTGAGAGTGACTCCTTAGGCATTGATACTGATGTTGATGCCTGTCTTGCTGATTTAGAGGGTCATGGAGCTGAACAGAAACAGGAAACTGTGATACTTGAAAGTGTATGCTCCAGTTCTACTCCTCAGGTAACTAAGGTAGAACTTAAACCACTTCCCTCTCATTTGAAGTATGCATTTTTAGATGATAAGGAAGCATGTCCCGTGATTGTCAGTACTAAACTCACAGATAGCCAATTGCAAAGTTTGCTTGCTGTGCTTCGTATCCATAAGAAGGCTATTGGGTATAGTATTGATGATCTAAAGGGCATTAGTCCTGATTTTTGTATGCATCGTATTAATCTTGAAGAGGATCACCGCCCTTGCATTCAACCTCAGAGACGTTTGAATCCTAACATGCAAGAGGTGGTGAAGAAAGAGATCATGAAACTGTTAGATGCAGGGATCATTTATCCCATTGCTGATTCGAAATGGGTCAGTCCTGTGCAAGTGGTTCCCAAGAAGGGGGGGACCACTGTTGTTGAAAATGAGAAAGGTGATTTAATTCCCACTAGGACTGTAACAGGGTGGCGTATGTGTATTGATTATCGTAGACTTAATAATGCCACCCTGAAGGACCATTTCCCCCTCCCTTTTATTGATCAGATGTTGGAAAGGCTAGCCAAACATAGCTATTTCTGTTATCTAGATGGATATTCTGGTTTTTTCCAAATTCCCATCCATCCAGATGATCAGGAAAAGACTACGTTTACATGTCCTTATGGCACCTTCGCATATCGTAGGATGCCATTTGGATTGTGTAACGCTCCCGCTACTTTCCAACGCTGCATGATGGCCATATTCTCTGATTTTATTGAAAATATCATGGAAGTGTTTATGGATGATTTCAGTGTTTATGGTTCTGACTTTGATGTTTTCCTGCATAATTTGTCCAAAGTGCTTAAAAGATGTGTTGAGGCAAACCTCGTGCTTAATTGGGAAAAATGTCACTTCATGTTGAATGAAGGTGTCGTTTTAGGTCACTTGATTTCTGAGCGTGGCATCCAAGTGGATAGAGCAAAGATTGAGGTGATTGAGAAACTTCCCCCTCCAATGAATGTCAAAGGAGTGAGGAGTTTTCTTGGTCATGCGGGGGTTTTATCGCAGATTTATCAAAGACTTTTCAAAAATTGCGAAACCCCTCACTCAATTGTTGCTAAAGGGTGCCACATTCGATTTTACTGATGAGTGTTTGGAGTCTTTTGACAGGATAAAGACAGCTTTGATCACTGCCCCTATTATACAACCTCCAGATTGGGATCTCCCTTTCGAGATCATGTGTGATGCTAGTGATTATGCGATAGGGGCAGTACTTGGTCAGCGGAAGGATAAGCTACTCCATGTGATTCACTATGCTAGCAAAACCTTGGATCCAGCCCAGGTTAATTATGCTACGACAGAGAAGGAGTTGCTAGCCATAGTCTATGCATTGGATAAGTTTCGAACCTATCTTATAGGTTCGAAGGTTATAGTACACACTGATCATGCTGCTTTGAAGTACTTGATGGCTAAGAAGGAGGCCAAACCTAGGCTCATCAGGTGGATTCTTTTGCTGCAAGAATTCGACTTGGAAATCAAAGATAAGAAGGGCGCTGAGAATGTGGTCGCCGACCACCTTTCTAGGTTGAGGTTTGGATCCCCTTCGACCCTCCTATAGATGACTCTTTTCCTGATGATCATTTGTTTTCTGTGTCCTCTAAAACTCCTTGGTATGCTGATTTTGCTAACTTCTGTGTTAGTGGTTCTCATCCTCCCAATCTTACATATCAGCAGCGCAAAAAGTTTTATCATGATGCTAGAATGTATTTTTGGGAGGATCCTTTCCTATATAAGAAGTGCTCCGACGGGATGTTTCGTCGTTGCATTCCTGATTGGGAAATAGAGGGTGTTTTGCTACATTGTCATAGTATGCCTTCTAGTGGTCATCTCGGTTCCCAAGCTACTGGTTTTAGAGTCTTACATAGTGGTTTCTATTGGCCTTCGATATTCAAAGATGCCCGTGCCTTTTGTTTGTCTTGTGATGCTTGTCAAAGGACGGGTAATATTTCGAAAAGGCAAGAGATGCCACAGAGTGGGATTTTAGAGGTCGAACCTTTTGATGTTTGGGGGATTGATTTTATGGGACCCTTTCCTACCTCTTGTGGGAATAGGTATATTCTAGTGGCCGTCGACTATGTGACTAAATGGGTAGAAGCTATAGCTTCACCAACCAATGATTCTAAGGTTGTGATGAAGATGTTTAAAAAGATAATCTTTCCCCGTTTTGGTGTCCCCCGTGTTGTAATTAGTGATGGTGGCTCTCACTTTCATAAGAGCACCTTCAAGACCCTATTGACAAAACATGGAGTCACCCACAAAGTCGGACTTGCCTATCACCCTCAAACCAGTGGCCAAGTAGAAGTATCTAATAGGCAAATTAAGAGAATCCTTGAAAAAGTGGTCACTAAAGCTAGAAAGGATTGGTCATTGAAACTTGATGATACTCTTTGGGCGCTCCGCACTGCTTTTAAGACTCCTTTGGGTACCACACCCTATCGACTGGTTTATGGCAAGGCTTGTCACTTACCAGTTGAGATGGAGTATCTTTCTGCGTGGGCGGTCAAAGAGATTAACCTTGATTTGACAGCTGCAGGTGAAGCACGACTTCTTCAACTCAATGAGTTGGATGAGCTTCGTTTGGATGCTTATGAAAATCACAGGCTCTATAAAGAGCAAACGAAGAAGTTGCATGATAAGATGATAGGAAAGAGAGAATTCAAGGTTGGCGACAAGGTCCTATTGTTCAATTCCAGGTTGAGACTGTTTCCTGGAAAGCTCAAATCTCGATGGTCTGGACCATTCGAGGTGACAGAAGTGAAGGCACATGGTGCCATCGAGGTTGCCAACCACAAAGGAGAGAAGTTTAAGGCAAATGGACAGCGTCTGAAGCTGTACCATGAAGGTGCCTTTGTTGGTTGTGTGGAGGAAATCCGCTTTGATTCCTCCCCACTTGATTCATCTACCTAGAGAGGTAATATGGTCGTGCGGGACCTTCATAAACCAGCGCTTTGCGGGAGGCAACCCGTATCTCTTAGTTAGATCTTCTTTTCTCTTGTTTCGTAGTTTGTAGCATGTGAGAGAGCGTGAGGGTACTAATGTGTTCCTAGATCTTGTGTGCTTTGATGTGCAGATATGCTAATTGAAGAGAAACTTGAGCCATACTTGCCCCAAAGTTGCAAAAAGGCGAGCTACTTACTGAACAGTAGCTCGCCCGATCAGATCGGGTGGCATATGCCCGATCGGGTGAGCGGAAAATAACATAGAGAAAGAAAAGAAAGGACGCCCGATGACATCGGGCAATGTTTGCCCGATCGGGTGCGCAACCCTAGCACCCGATCAAAAATACCTTACCCGATCGGGTGGCAGGTCGGGTGAACGTGTAAAAGACAAAGGAAAAAATCAGTCAACAGGTATACCGCCCGACGATATCGGGCAACAGTCGCCCGATCGGGCGCGAGACTTGAGCACCCGATGAAAAATAAGGCACCCGATCGGGCGGTTGATCGGGCGAAGTGATAATTCTGAAGAAAATGTTTTTTGAATTCCGCCCGATCGGGCGGCCATGTACCCGATCGGGCCTGCGACCACTTATCCCTCTTTTTACACGGATTTCCCCACTTTTCTCACCATTCACTCATCGTCCTTCCAATCAATTCTCTCTCTCTTCACTCATCTTCAACCCCCAAACCCCTAACCTCCATTAAAACCAAACTCTTCTACCTCAAATCTCCATCCTTTCTCAACCAAACTTCATAAAATCCCCACCTTCCCTCCTTTCACCCTCCATCTCACAAAATCTCATTCACCAAAATCATCTTCCCTCTCCCATCTCTTCCCACACTCACCTTAAAACCCCATCTTTGTGTTACAAGAGGCTACAAGGCTCATTTTCTACCATGGCAAGCAAATTCCGAAGGCTTATTCGAGGTGAAGGCTCGCGATCTAGGCGAGAGGCAACACCACAACCACCACCACCACCACAAGTTCCACGGGATCCTCAATACCCGGAAATCATTTTCCGGGATGATGAACATCGCGAGAAATTCTTGCGATTTAAAAAGCGTGAGGTACTTCCTACCCGATTTCTAGATGTTGAGCTTTTGTCTAAACTTGGTTTAACTGATGATTTTAAGGACTTCATGAAAGTTCTAGGCATGGAGGCGCTTTATAATGTACATGTTAACACTTATCCTCCTCTAGTCTATGAATTTTTTAGTAGTTTTAGTTTGACAAAGCCCCGGGCCGGTCCGGTCACCCATGTTCACTTTAGACTTTTAAACCAAGAACACTCCCTTAGCCTTAGGGAATTTGCGGGGGTTCTTAGGTTACAGGTACGGGGTGACTACTACCCACCCGACCACTTTAGGATGGCCGATACTTATGTTATGCTGACAGGGGACCCTACGCCCTTTGACATCCAGCACTGTCATTGGGCGAACTTCCATCACCCTATTTTTAGCATTTGGATACGGTTCATGGCCCAGACTCTGTTGGGACGGTTTGAGGGTCACTTGGTCCGGGGGGCCGAGCTAGTTGCTATAGCTAGCTATATTGCTAAAGGCTCTAGGGAGCCATTTCAGTACAACTTGGCTCACCATATCGCTATTCAGTTCGAGCGTATCTCGAACTCGCTCCCTAAGCCAAGGGAAGACGGTAGTTGGACCTCTAGGAGGTTAGTTAACGGGGGGTTGATCACATTGTTTGCCCGGCAAATTGCCGGCTTTGACGAGACTCAGCGTACCCCCGTCCTAGGCCCTACCCTCATTGACCTCACCTATCTTAACACCCTCAAAGTCCTGTACCGCCTGCCTGACCATAGATTTCAGTGGGTGATTAAGTCCAAAAAATCCCTCATTCTGCCCGACTCTAGGGCCCGACTACGGCCTCGTCAGGCAAACTACCTACTTCCTATAGAGGGAGTCGACCTAGTTGTCCCTGAGCCAGAGCCCCCTCGCCGTTCTTACCATAGGCGGCATACGCCGATTTTAGACGAGGGCGCCTCCACTTCTGCTCCCCCTCCCCCTCCCCCTCACACGGACTCATTTGACTTTACCTCTATGATGTCGACCCTAGGTCGCATGGAGACGGGGATGGGTAGAATGGAAGGGCTGATCAACGCGAACACCGCCACCCTCGCGGGCTATGGCACTCGCATCGATCAGCTCTATACCCGTATAGACCAGATGGGGGAGAGGATGGACACCTTGGCTAACGACCAGAACTACGCCCTTTATCCTCTCTATGACGACTATTGTAGGCGTGGCATTATTGAGCAGACTGCCCAGCACCCCTCGTGGTACCATTGGAACCCGAGTTATGGCCCGCCTACCGGCCAGAGCGATGACATGGCAGAGGATGAGGAGGATGAGCCTGCTCGTCAGTCAGTCTCTTTAGGAGACTTTGGCCTAGGTCCTAGTGGTTTTGGAGGTGATTTTGATGCAGGTCCTAGTGGCTTTGGTGGTGGGATGAGTGGTCCCTCCGGTGGTGGTTTTACCGATGGTGGTGGTACTTCTAGTGGTGGTTTCTTCAGTGACCCCACTAATGATGATATGGGCGGCTGATTCCCTTGTTCTCTCCTCTCCCTCGTTGCAATGAGGACATTGCCTCGTTCAGCTTGGGGGAGAATCTCTCACTGTGAGTATAGTTTATTGCTTTCTAGTATAGTTTACTGCTTTTTAGAGTAGTTTAAAGCTTTGATAGTTTTGTTTACAGCTTTAAGAAAAATTGAAAAATTTGAAAAAAATATGTTTGATCATGAGTGGTTTGATTGCCTCCCTGTGCCCCTTGTTGTGCTTTATTGAGAATGATTTGACTTTGTTTTCTGGATAGCTGGGCATTTGTGATTATGAGGCTTTGATTTGATATTCGACTACTTTGATTTCGAGCAATTTCTGACTATGATTTACTACTTTGTGCTGCATACCTGATTTGGTTTAGACTGTGAGGCCTTTTTCTAGCCTATTGGATTCATACTTTTATCCAGTCTATATTTTTGGTGTGTTAGTTCCTCTCTAGCGGATCGATCTTGACTTTGACTTCGTACTCATTTGATGTTTGGTGACTTGTTACACTTGCTATGATAGAGGCGTTCTTTTGACTTATTCTTGAGCCCCAGAGTTAGTTTTTGATACATTTTTATCCTCCTTAGCCCCGCTGAGCCTAATGACCTTGTTTCATGTTACTTAAACCCTTATTATAAGCCCATGGCCTTTGTTTCGATTTTATTCCCAAGCCTAGCTTGGGGGAGCTTTGTGTATGGGTTGAGAGTGAAGTTGGTTTCATGGTTTGGTTTGATTGTTGAGGAATCAAAAGTGTATTTGTCGTGGCTTGATTATTAGAAAAAGAAAAGAAAAGGCAAAATTAGAGTTGCGTGAATGAAGTTCAAAAAAAAATAAAAATGAAATAAAAGTTCAAAAGAATTCAAAGTTCTTTCATTCACGCACGTTCATAAATAAAGTTTCATGTCATTGCCTAAAACTTGGGTTTGTTGTGCGTATTCATTGAATTTGGAGGATTGGTTTATTTTTCATGGTTTTATGGTGTTGATTGGGAGTTGCTTAGGCCATCTAAGGCCTTGTTTGAGTATTCATGCTCCCCCTTTCTTGGTTTTTTCCACCACATTACCCAAAAGTATCCCCTACCTCTTACCTAAGCCCCATTACAACCCATAAAAGTCCTTTTGAGCTTGTGCCTACAATGTCTACTAGATTGATTTTGGTCAGTTTGTCAAAGTTAAAGAGTACGTCTGCTAGTTGAGTCGACTTGATTAGGATGAGCGACATTTTTACCTTCTTAAACACATGAGAGTGTGAGTGGGAAGGGACATTTATGGTCGGGTCGGTGAGTGTTCGGGCACATTCTTTGCCTGCCACAAAATTGAGAGGAGTGACACCCTTTGTGAGCACCTTTTCAGGATTTGTATGCCTAGTAGTCACTTGAACTTGATGAATTGCTTGGATGATTGGTGGTTGGAAGGATTTGATTTGCCAAACTTGAATTATGCCTGCTTGAACGATTCTTAGTTTTGAAAATGCTTTTTGAGCTTGAATTGTTTTATTTATGGGGTGAGGCAATCTATTCCACGATCATGCTCTATTTGCTTGAGGACAAGCAAAGGTTTTGCTTGGGGGAATTTGATATATCGATATCTTATAGAGTTTTTCCCTTTCTTTACAAGCTAAATTGTGCTATATTGATGCTCTTAGGAGCTATTTATGCTAACTATTTCGATATAGTTGTGGTTTGTGTGTTCTATATCATTTTGCAGGTTTTAGGGAAAAACTCCCTATTTACTTGATGTTTTGAGCACCACGCTATAGCGGGAAGTTATGACTCCTTTCTTTTGTTTACTTTCTTAAATCGGTACAAGTTTAAAGCAAGTGGGATATTGTTGGCTTTTATGGGTTAAAAACAAGTATTGTGATAATTGGTCTAAACTTGGTTAAATAGGGTCATTTGTGGTATTCTTTTTAGTGGGAGTCCCACATCGATGGAAAACAGTAGTTTGTTTGTTTTACATAATGTATCGCACTTCTCCTACATAAGTAAATGGAGAGCAAAAAGACCCTCCCCTCGTATGCACGCTGCTGTCGTCCGTTTAGACAACATGGCATGGCACGACACGCGTGTGATGTCATTAAACTTTTTGGGACCCCTTTGGTTTAATGTTGTCCGAAAAGAGTTGTTGGCCTTCCTCGTCAGTTATTTTGTGATCGTAACAACTTATTAATTGTGATTTTTTTATAATCGTTATTGTTATCCTGTCATTAAGTTCTGCCTTTATGTTTTCCTTTTTTCTCCTATAAAATCCCTGGCCATCTTCTATTTTATATGCACAAAATATTTTTCTCCATATGTTTCTCTATGTTTCCGTTCTTGAATATTTCATATACCTAGTTTAGTTCCTACTCCATTTTTGGAGTGCGTTGGTTCATGGAGGAGATGTTACCCTCACGTCGGTGCCCGCCATCCAATCGCACTTGTTGTGGAGATCTATCGACTTAGAGTAGTAATAATATCATGGCGTTTCAATTTTGTGATGTAAGTTTGTTCTAATTTTAATGCTAATTCTAACACGTTTGAAGGCTAATATAATTAAAAATAGATAATGTTTTTCGATTTCATAGATAGATGTAAAGGTAACGCATCAGCGCGCTCACTTGACCAAACGTGTGATGTGGAAGCATAGTGATGCCATGTCAATATGTGACATGGAGTGTCCTGTGTCGCTTTACAATGAGTGCTTATGCTTTTTAATAAATTACAATACTACCTCCGTTCTTTTTTAGTTGCAACACTTTCTTAATATGAAAATTTCTCAAAGGTTGCAACACTTTTTTTATTCCTTATATAATTGTGGTCCCCACACATTCCCTCATACTTAACATAATTAATATGCTTTTTGTTATGGTCCCCCACACACTCTCTCATACTTTTTGTATAATTAAAACATTCAATGGTCCCCACTCCCCTTAATTACACCCATACATTCACCTAATATTTCATTAAATTTTTTGCATTGGTTTCCGTTTTTTCAAAAAGTGTTGCAACTAAAAATGAGCGAAGTTAGTAGTAGATTTAGAATCAATTACATCCTCTGTGATGTCTGCAACCAAATTTCCGGCTTATATAAACAAGAAACTAGACTCCATGGACATAACGTTCTTTTGACAAAACATAGAAGAAACGCACGGTATCCTGATGAGATCTTGGAAAAGTTTGTCGAATAACAGCCCTTAGAGGATTGGGCCTCCGCAAAACCAAACACCTGAATCACAACCTACTTTTTAATCTTGGATTGCCAAAATTGGCCAAAATAACAATTAACCAATTTTTTTTATACCCAAATAACAATTTGCCAAAGTTAAAAACATACGACCTAATTAGAAAATCAATTTGATGTAAAATAGGATCTTAAATAGACACCTTCTTCTAGTTAGACAACTAGTATATCAACACTAGTATCATCGAAATTTATGTTTAGATACAACTTTGATAGTTAATCTTAATCTAAAAGTTGAAGATATAATTCACCCAAAGTTGAGTATTAACAGTATAAGTAAAAGGAAAGTACATACATCCCTTCCTCTTTCTAGCAGAAGCGGTAGCAGCAACATAATTTGCCAAATCTTTGGCAAAGGCATACCTGAGGTAGGGTTTCCTCCCAACACCAGCAGAGGCACCATCACCACTAGAAGAAGCACATTTTACAGATCGACCTCCACCACCATAAGGACCACCAGAAGAATCAAGATAAACAGACTTACCCATCTTTTGCATCCTCTTTGCATATTCATAAAAATCTGTTGGATTAGGAGAACGACGCGCATAAACAATCTCACACACAGATCTAGGGATTTCAACTTTACAAATATATTTCCCCTTTCCTTCCTCTTTCAATCCCTCTTTCTCTTTTTCTTCCTCTTTTTCTTCCCCTATCTCTTCCTCTTTTTCTTCCTCTTTCACTTTCACTTCTTCATCGTCACTTGAAAGTTCAGTAACACCAAGACCTGCATACTCATGGTCGGAAGTAGAATACTCATCAGAACTCCAAATAACTGGAGTTTTCTCTTTTTGTGCTTCTAGAACTTTCCCCAAAGCTCTACATGCATAAAGAGCCATTCACCTTCTTTGTATCACCATTCTCATATAAACGCCTTGACCAAGGAGATCCATGTTCAAATGGTTGTATCACGTCATAGATGAACATATCTTCTTGTTCATCGCTCTTTCTGAAGTAAGCATCAACAAAGAGGCTTCAAATCAGGGACCCACATAGTGAACAGAGAGAGGAAAGTGTAGATCTGGTGATGAGAGTTAGAAAAAACGATGAGGAAGAGTGACAGACAGAGAAGATTTGGCGAATAAGAGAGAAAGAGAGAAAGGAAGAGAAGGCCAGAGATGAACAAAGGAGATTAACGTTCGAAAATGAAGTGAAACCCTAGAATTTGGATGGGTTGGTTGAATAAAACTGATGAATGATGGTAAATGGGGGTGGTTAGGATTTATGATTTTGGTGGCAATCATTAATGAAGTGGGTAGATTTAGGTGGTTTAATTAGTATTATTTGTATGGGGCCTGCACTGCAGACCACCACGTTTTGCCAACTCGCGGCAGACCTCCATGTTCTGCCATTCCACGTCAGAGCATTCAGAGTAAAGCAGACCTCACAAGGCAGACCCCTCAGAGTAGGAGCTCTAGACAGTGAATTAGTAAATGCCTTGTCACCTTGGCCTACTTCCAAAGGGAGCTCACTGACCTTGCTAGGTCAGTCATAATCCCACATCTCATATAAATATTCATACCCATGCATGAGTAAGGTACGTACTATCAAATACTCACAAAATACTTGCAGTTGGTACTCCATTTCTCTCAACTAGAGACCTTGTGTTCATCTTGGGCTGACTTAGGCATCGGAGGGGCGATCCTCAGAAACCACCCCCGAGGTTCACCTTGTTTTGCAGGTAACCACCACCACGAAGGAAGTTTGGGAGCCACATTCACCACACTCATTGTAGCTGTCCTGGGCAGAAACATTATTAATTGTTGTTAATGATGTGTTTTTGAAAAAGTAAAGGTACAAATGTCATTTCACAATCAAAAAGATACAATATAAAAAAAACAATAAAGTGTGTTTCTGTCCAAGACAGCTACAATGTATGTGGTGGTGGGTACTTGGTGGAACGTGGCTCCCAAACGTCCTTCGTGGTGATGGTTACCTGCAAAACAAGGAGAAACCTCGGGGGTGGTTCCGAGGATCGCCTCTCCGATGCCTAAGTCAGTCCAAGTTGAGCACAAGATCTATAATAGAGAGAAAACGAGTATCAAATGCAAGTTTTTTATGAGTGTTTGATTGAACGTACCTTACCCATGCATGGGCATGGGTATTTATATGAGACAAGGACTTGTAACTGACCTAGCAAAGTAAGTGGGCCTCTTTGGAAGTGGGCCAAGGTGAACAAGGCCTTCATTAATCTCCTGCCTAGAGGTTATATCCGGAGCAGTCTGCCTGAGGAGGTCTGCTCTGCTCCTGGTGCTCTCACGTGGAGTGGCAGGAACAGTGGTCTGCTGCCAGTTGGAGGTCTACTAGGCAGACCCCATACAATTTGCCCCCCGAACCCAGTATTTGTAGATTGCAATATGCTGGGTACGTTTGTTTTTGGTCTGGCGTTCTGCTCTTCGCAGACTGATAAGTGACTCTCTGATAGTTGCTCTTCACAGACTTCAAAGTGCTTCCATTTTTCCCGCCCATTTTGTTGGGGTGTTGAGAAAGGATCATTAATTCATTTTGAATTGAATTGATGTGACTCTTTGGGTTACCAAGGAATGTAATGATGGGAAATCAATGTTGAGTGGATGTAATTTGCCTATTTAAAGGTTGAATCGTCCCCTTGTGGAACTTTTCATTATCTTCTCTTTCGAACCTCTTGCCCATAGATTTTCCTGTTGCTCTCCAAGAATCTCCTCTTGCCTCAGCTATTTTCGAGTAATTTCCTTCGATTTTCCTGGGATTTGCCTGTGTTTGGTCATCAATTTGGAGTATTGGTACTTCGCGTCTGCTGTCTTCGTTTTTCGTTTCTCAGCATCTTCCGTTCTTCATATAGGTAAATTCTTTTTTCGAGATCTACTCTTGATTCGTTCCTCTTGGGTGGTTTGGGTGTGGTTTTTCTTTGTGTCTATGGGTTTTTCCCTTTTTTCCTGTGTGCACTTGTTTGCGTGTGTTTGGGAATTAGGGTTTTCTTTGACCTCCATCTGCGATTGTTTATGTGCTTGCTTTTTGCGTATTTGGTGTTATTTCACTTCCACTTTGTTGTTCTGGGTGGTAGGCTCTGCTTTGCTTCTTCAGCTGAGCTCTGCTCTACCTATCTGCTTGACTGTTGTCTGTGGGATTTTAGGTTTGCTTGGTTTGCCCTGTTATCCTCCTTATTTGCTGGGCTGTAGATCTTTGTGTATATGCTTTCATTGTTCTGTTTGTATTATTTGCAAGAAAATATCCTATTCTTGGCTATCTCTGATCTTCTCATACCATACATATCCTTGCCCCCCAGTCTGGTGGCTCAGTCTGTAGGTCTGAGGTGCAAGACTACTCTGCATATATCTTTTTGCAAGAAAAGCAAGAAAATATCCTATTTCTTGGCTATCTCTGATCTTCACATACCATACATATCCTTGCCCCCCAATCTGGTGGCTCAGTCTGTAGGTCTGAGGTGCCAGACTGTTTTGTATTGTGACTTTAAGTCTGATGCTTTGTCTTCTGCCTCTTGTGTTGTGCAGAATGTCTACCTCTCAGTCTGCCGCATCCCGTGGAAAGGGCGTGGTGTCTACTTCTTCGTCTGAACCAGACGAACCTTATCCGATGGATACCCAATCTCCATTCTTGAAGCTGGATCTCCCTCGATGTAAGGACGAGGTGGTTCCAGACGAGTGGGCTATCTTCGATCCCTAGGACGGCTTGCGCCGAGAGGTTTAGGGTCCTGAGACCAAGAGGTTCCCTCCCAACTATAAATTCAAGCCCTCTCTGCCCCGTATCAAGTGGTCCTACAGTAGGCATGAGATGGAACTCACTGCCCTATATGACAGCAAGGGCAAGCCGTACTTGGCTAAAAAATCTGCAAATGCGTTCAAACGGTCGCATGTTCCTTATTACATTGAAATTGCTGCGGAGATCAAGCCGCTTCGTGGGTCTTGGGTGATAGTTCCCAAGGAGGGCCAGAGCTTGGCAGATGTACTAGAGGGGTACACTGCCGTGTATCTTAAACAGCTGGAGTTTAGGCTCAGGTTCCCGATCCATTGGTTTCTGGATTGGGTCCTCTGCGAATACAGAATGGCGCTCTGCCAAGTTAACCCCCAGTCTTTGAAGAAAATTCTGGGGTTCATTTGGGTCTGTGAAGCTCTGGACTTCCCCCTGACCATGAACCTTTTCAAGTGTCTGTTTCATTTCAAGAGGCAGGGGGGAGAATATGGTTACTTCACAGGTTCGGTACGAACCAACCACTTGACGATCTATCCTGTTGATCTCACTCTGAAGGATTGGCGGGATAGTTTCGTTTTTGTTAGAGTACCGACGGAGGCGGGGCACCCTTATTAATTCAGGGCTCCTCTGCGCCCTGTGGAGCCTGACTTTCAAAAGAAGAAGGACCCCCATGTTCTAAACTGGGACGAGAGGGTAGCTTACTACTACTTCAAGTCCAAACCCAAGGGACCTGCTGATGGGAAGCAGTTTCTTCCCTAGTATTGGCTGCCGCATCACTATGTGATGTGTCAGAATGCCTTCCTGAGGATAGGCAAGATGTCACCGGACTACACTACTGGTAAGTGCTCTGCCAGCCTTTTGTCCTTTGTATTTTTACTTTCCGTTCTGCTGTGCCCCATGGCACTCATTTTTTGTGCTGTTCTGCAGCTCCATGCAGAAAGATAGCTCGCGCTCTAAATATGGGTGGGTCCTGAGCTCACAAATAAGCTCTGCCCTTTCCCTTATTTTCTGCCTGTTAGCTGATTTGTAGTTGCTGATGAACTTTCTGATTTTTTCAGAGACTCTGGGGTCTGCCATCCCCATGGAGCTGGGTCTGAGTGAGTCCTCGGTGTGTCGCCGGTATCGCCCGATACCGGATCCGGGGACCTACACCGTCCCGGATTTTATCAAGGAGATCAACAATACTCCTCTGGACCATCCTTCCCTTGTGACCAAGCGTCCGACGCTTGTGGATAGGTACACAGGGGTGTCTCGGCCGTCGACTGGCCCTTTTGCCACTATCACTGAGATTGAATCTGGTGATGAGGAGAAGGCGGCGGCTGAGCCTTTACAGACTCGTCGTTCCCGGCGTGCCGTGAATTTGCCGGAGGACGATGATGATGATGATAGTGATGCAGAGGGAGCCAGCACTCTGCAAGGGACTGTTCTAGTTGTTGAACCTCTGCAGCAGCTTCCTCCTGTGCAGACAGGTACTATTTACGAAGATCAATCTGCTCTTTCTACTTGTATGTATTCTATTGCAAACTCCTCATCTGTTCTGCTTATTTTCAGATCCACTTGTGGTGGAGGAAGTGCCCATGGAAGAGCCTGACCAAGCAATGACCGAGTTCGACAGGACTGAGAAAGAAATCACTCCAATCGATGGTTCTGCTCAGTCTGATGAAACTGGTCAGGAGTCTCACCAAGCAATGACGGAGTTCGACAGGACTGAGGCAGAGACTGCTCAGACTGCCACGACTCAGACTGAGGGCCAGACTGCATCAGGTATGTGTCTTCTTCAGACCCATTTTTATCTTCCTTCCCTGTTATTCTGATTTTAAATCTTCTTAACTCTTTTGACCGACCTTTAATTTGCTAGGTCCCATTGGGCAGACCAACCAGGAGGAGGTGTTGGAGCCTCTTCAGCACGAGATAGTGGAGCAGCCGAGTTCCACTTCCATCATATTGGTGGAGACCGTCGTGTCTCCCCCTGTTCAGCAGTCTACTCCTCCTACTTAGAAGCCTACTCCTCCTGGAAGGAAGGCTGCTCCTCCTCCCAGAGGTTTCAAGCAGACCGTTGCTCCAACCCCCGAGCAGTTGGCGCGTCTGGTTAGTGTTTTTTCTCCTTTCTTTTGTCTTTTAGTTTTCATTCTAACGTGTGTCTTGCTTTGCTAATAACGTTGTTACTTTTTGCCTTTTTCAGCAGCAGTTGCGAGCTAAGAAAGCGCAGTCTGCTGAGGTTCCTCAGACCCCTGTTCCAATTGCAGGTCAGACTAAGGTTCCTGCTGAGACTGCTCAGAAGATCGTAGTTGAGTCTGAGGTCTCTTCGCATTCCCAGAAGAGACCAGCAGAGAGGCAGAGTGAGGAAGGAGCTCCCCCTCAAAAGAAAACTCGTCTCCCTGCTGACCCCCCCTAAGATCATTAATGTTGAGGTTGAACAAGTAACCAAAGGTGCGTACCCCTTACCCGGCCTCAGTTCCGGCTCTTTCCCTTATGTGGAACTTACTGTCTTTCCTTTGGCTCAGGTTCTCTGCAGAGGGGATTGGCGGATGACCAGCATGAGGCTCAGGGGCAGGAGCAGATGTCCGTGGCCTTCCCTGACCCCAGTGAGTGGTTGAAGCTTTTGGCCGGTCGCTTTTCACCGGATTACGTCGTCCAGGACGTTCCTTTGGTGAGTTGTCTGTCTTTTTCCTAGTTATCTGCTTCTGAATCTTTTGTGGTCAATCTGATCTATTTTTCCTTGAATGTAGGATGCACGGGCCGGCGCCTTCATTGGGGAGTTCTGCCATGCATTAGGGCTGGGCATACATGAGGCAGACCTCCCTGAACTACATCAGCTCAGAGCTCAAGTGGCGCAGCAGAGTCAAGAATATGCCAAGCTGAAGGCAACCAACTCTCTGATTGTGGCTACATGCCAGGCTGCTGAGGAGGAGAGGGACGCCCTGATTGTGGAGCGCGACACCCTGCGAACCGCCAACCAACGCGTGGAAGGTATGGCGAGGGAAGCGGAGGCCATCGCTGCTGAACATTCAAAACTCTCTTCCCAGCTGAGTGAGGCGTCGTCTCGTGCTTCATGGCGAATACGAAGCTGAAGACCTCTTAGGCCAGGCTGCAAACTGTGTTGAAAGAGCAAGAGAAGCTTAAGGGTCAGCTTTCTGCTGTGCAGGCTGACCATGAAGGCTGCTCTGCTAAGTTGGCTCAACAGGCCAAGGAGGCTGAGCAGGCTCTGAGGCAGAGGGAGACTGAGCTTGGGGCAGAGTTCTCCAAGCTGCTCTCAGAGAGAGAAGCTCAGCTGAAAGCCGAAGAAACGGCCCGAGTTGCACAGATGGAGGAGGCGTTTGGGAACAAGTATTGAGAGGATTGCAAAGTTGTTGTCCGTAGGGTCCTCTGGCATCTGCAACCCTCTTTCAGCTGGGATGCTTTCGACGAGGCCTACGCCCGTGAGGTGCACATGCAACCTCCTGCTACCCAGGAGCTCAGAGACCTGGATCTGCTCTACTCTCTGCCTCCAGAGGGAGAGTGCTCAGAACAACAAGCTGATGGTAGCTCTGCGGGAGGTGGCAGCTCTGTTCCTAAACAATAGGAACTTGGGCGGCTATCTCGCGCTTCGCCTCAGTCTTCTTGTGACTCCTGTCTGAGCTGCTGAGGAGGATGAGCTGGGAGCCTGTGCGGAACTGACTGCAGTCCTCCGTTTTTGCCCTCCGATGATATCCCTAATTGACTTCCCTTGTAATATTTGTAATTAAATAGTCAAACATTTCCTTTTCATCTGTATTTGCTCCCTTCTTTTGGTTAGGTAGCCGCCGTTATTGTAGTAGTGTTGTAGCATCCTGATCTGGTTTATAGCCATACCCTTTATGTAAGATACAATGATTTCTCAGAAATGCAAGTTGTATTCTAGTATTGATTTTTGTCTCCCTTATCTTGTGCATGCCAAATCTTCTTATTTTTGCTAAGTGTTTGTGCTTTGCTGCTCTTTGGCCTGGCATATCTTGCAGATCCAAGGGCATTCTTCTGTGTAGCAGCATAGAATATCTGAGTGTTTTTGTTTATTTGGCACGGTGGCGGGTGAAATTTGCTCAGAGCTGCGACTTTAGGGACCCTTTACTCTTCTGCTCCGCCTTATGTGTGACAATGGTCCAACAATAAGCAGAGCAAAGGAGATATTTTGACGCCCTAAGTCATGGTGGTTTTGGGAGTTTTGGGGTTTGCCCTTTAACTCCTTCTGCCATCGTTTTCGTGTCGGGGTACGCTTGTTTCTTTAGAACTCTGTTGTCCCCATTAACCTTAGGTGTCTATGACTTATCCTTGCTTCTTTTCGGGCCTTTGGCTCTGCAGGTTTAGAGGTAGAGGTTTATGACATTGCTAAGTCGAGCTTGCATCCGATCACTCTGTGGTCCTCATGGGTTCTGGACAGAGTTGACCTTTCGGCTAGCTCCCTTTCTTCATATATAGTTTTTGTGCCTGATGGGCCTCTTCAGCCCTCATTCTGGCTCAGACCCTGTTTTCTTTTACCAGACTGTGGTATTTTTTCTCAGTCTGCTGATGGTCTGTTTGATTTTGGCATTTTGTATTTTATAAAGAACAGATAAGGGGATGGGGGTTTAATGCGAAATGGAGAGTATATAGTTTGCAAAGGGTGGCTCAAAGGCCTTTCATTCATAGGAATTTTTTGATACAATCTGGGTTACACGAAGTATTTTTTCAGTATTCGGGCATTCCAGTTGCTTTTCAGTTCGCTCCCATCCATTCTTTTCAATCTGTAGGTTCCAGGGGGTAGCTCTTCACTAACCTGGTAGGGTCCTTCCCATTTAGCCGACAGCTTTCCATGTATTTTGTCTTTCTGCACACCAGATCCCCTACCTTCAGAGGCCTAGCCCTCACTTTCCGGTTATAGGTTCTGCTGATTCTGGCTTTGTAGGCTTCCATTCTGAGTCTGGCTTCATTTCTGTGTTCGTCCAGCAGATCTAGATTTGTTCTCAGAGTTTCATCGTTCAGACCTGGCTCAAATAGGCTTATTCTCAGACTTTCAGATCCAATCTCAACAGGCATGACGGCTTCAGAGCCATACACCAGATGGAAGGGGGTCTGCCCAGTTGACTCTTTGACTGTGGTTCTGATTGACCACATAGTGTTGGGAAGTTCCTCTAACCATTTGATTTTCTGCTCCTCTAGCTTCTTTTGCAGGCCTATCAGGATTTGCTTGTTAGCGGCTTCGGCTTGACCATTGCACTGAGGGTTGCAGGCTGAAGACAGAGCGTATTTGATTCCAAACTGTTCCAGCCACCCTGACAGGGGCATATTGTCAAACTGTCTCCCATGATCGAAGACGAAAGCCTTCGGAATCCCGTATCTGGTGATGATGCTCTGCCATAGGAACTTTCTGACGGCTGCTTCTGTGATGGTGGATAGGGCTTCTGCCTCTATCCACTTTGCGAAGTAGTCTACCCCCACAATCAACCACCTCTTCTGATATTGGGCTGTTGTAAAGGGTCCCAGAATGTCCAGTCCCCATTAGGCGAATGGGATAGGATTGTAGATCGGCATGAGGTCGTTTACTGGCAGCTTGATGTTTGGGGCGAACTTCTGGCAGCTATCACACTTTTTCACCAGAGCTTCAGAGTCAGCTTTCATTGTAGGCCAATAATAACCCGCTCTGAGAGCTTTGTGAGCCAGAGCTCTTGGCCCGATGTGGTGTCCGCAGAGACCTTCATGGATCTCCCTCAATATGTAGTCTGCGTCTCTCTGTCCTACGCATTTGAGTAGGGGCAGAGAGAAAGACTTCCTGTATAGCTCGTCCCCGATCAGGCAATACCTGCATGCTGTCAGTTTAAGCTTTCTTGCTTTCATCTTTCCCTTTGGTAGTTTACCAGTCTGTTTATACTCAGCGATCTCTCTGATTCATTCTGGCATGTCCTCCAGCTCTAAGACTCGCTCTGCATCCTCGCAGATTGTTCAACTCCTGCAGACTGCTGCTCCCCAATTTGGACAGAGCATATGGTTGGGCGTTCTGTGCTCTGGGCACTTGTTCAATTCTAAAACTTTCAAAATTTGAGATCAAAGACCTCATCCTGGCCAAGTAACTCTGCATTGTGGGCTCTTTAGCCCAGCGATGGCCGCTTCGTACTCTGATTCATTATTGGTTGCTGAAAATAAAAATTTCAAGGCGTATTCAATGATTTTTCCTTCCGGGGTTCTGATGACCACGCCTGCCCCAGAGCCATTAATGGTTGCAGACCCATCTGTAAAGACTTCCCAGGCTCTGGGCTCTCCAACTGCTTCCTGGTATGCACACTCTACTAAGAAATCTGCCAGAGCTTGTGCTTTGATGGCGGTTCGTGGGGCGAACTTGATGCCGAACCCTGTCAGCTCCACGGCCCAGTTCATGATTCTCCCCGATTGCCTTTTCCAAGGGCATATTTGTCAGCACAGTGACGGGATGTGCGTCGAAATATGGCCTCAGCTTTCTGGTGGCCAGCACTACTACGTAGGCTGCCTTTTCTATCAATGGGTAGCGTGTTTCTGCACCCGTGAGGGTGTGGCTCACAAAGTACGCTGGTTGTTGCTTCTTGTTTTCCTCTTTCAACAGGACTGCACTCACAGTTGCAGCAGTAACAACAATGTACAGGAAGAGAGCCTCCCCTGTCTTGGCTCTGGCCAGTGTTGGCAGACCAGAGAGGTGTGATTTCAGCTTCTCGAATGCCTCCTTCTGCTCTGCTTCCCACTTGAACTCTTTGTTCCCCTTCAATATCTTGAAGAATGGGAGAGCTTTCTCTGCAGACTGAGCTATGAATCTGGACAGGGCTGTCATTCTGCCTATGAGCCTCTGGATGTCTCTGATGCTTTTAGGCTCTGGCAGATCCATAGCTGCTTTCACTTTATCGGGGTTCGCGTCAATCCCCCTTTCACTGACCAGATAGCCCAAAAATTTCCCTGACCGTACTCCGAACACACACTTTTAGGATTCAGTTTCATGCCGTGTTTACGGATATTGGCGAAGGTCTCCCTCAGGTCTGCTATGTGGTCAGCCTTAGTTTTGCTCTTGGTGATGACGTCATCCACATACACCTCCAGATTCCTTCCCCTCTGACCTACAAAGACATGATCCATCAGTCTTTGATAGGTGGCGCCTGCATTCTTCAACCCGAAGGGCATCATGATATAGCAAAATACCGCGATAGGGGTGATAAATGTTGTCTATTCTTTATCTGCAGGATCCATGAAGATCTGATGGTATCCGCTGAATTCGTCCTTGAAGCTGAGTAGAGCATGACCACTTGTGGAGTCTACCAGCTGGTCGATTCTCGGCAAGGGGTAGCAGTCCTTGGGGCAGGCCTTATTGAGGTCTGCGAAGTCGACACACATCCTCCAGCTCCCATTTGCCTTTTTTACCATTACCACATTGGCCATCCATTCTGGATATTTGCAGGGCTCTATGAACCCTGCCTCGAGCAGCTTCTGTACCTCTTCCTCGATGGCTTTATTTTTCTCCACAGAGTAGTTCCTCCTCTTCTGCTTTACGGGTCTGTACCCTGCGGCAATGTTCAATTTGTGGTTGATGGTGGCGGGGTCTACCCCAGGCATCTCAGCTGCTGAGAAGGCGAACACATCTGCATTCTCTTTCAGCAGACTGATTAGGTTGACTCTGGTTTCAGGATCCAGGTCTTTACCTATTCTGACTGTTCTACCTTCTTCGGGTCCTAAGAGTGCCTCTTCGGTCTCTTCTCCCGGTTCAGGCTTATTTGCTTCTTGATCTGCTTCCGGCCGAGCATCGGCCTCACTGATAGCTGCACATTCTTCCTTTCTTTTCTTGGCCTCTTCGGCCTTTCCTTCCTTTCCTTCCTTCCCGGCTTCTTCAGCCTGGTCCTTCTTGGATTCTTCAGCCTCTTTCTTCTTTCCTTCCTTTTTTTCCTTTCTCCTCTTTCTCCTGGACCCAGAGTGGTCAAGAGGAGGAGGTCTTTTATCCTTCTTCAGAGCGGTCAGATTGCATGACCTAGCTGCTCTCTGGTCTCCCCTCAGTCTGCCTACCTCACCAGTTTTGCTTAGGAAAAGCATGGTCTGGTGATGGGTGGACGGGATTCCCTGCACTGCCTCAATAAACTTCCTTCCCATCAGAGCGTTGTACGGTGATGGGAGGTCTACTACCAGGAACTCTTGCACTACAGTCCTCTTCACTCCATTCTGCCCCTCTGTGGTCACAGTCAGATGTATTTTCCCCTCTGGGAGGATGGAGTTCCCTGTGAAGCCGACGATTGGAGTTCCTCCTCGTTTCAGCATTAAATGGTCCAGCTCTATTTTATCGAAGGTATCCTTGTAAAGGATATTCACGGCGCTCCTGCCATCCAACAGTATTCTTCGTACATCTGTACTGCTAATCTCCAGAGTGAATACTAGAGGGTCATAGTGTGGAAAACTGATGCCTTTGCAGTCCTCTGCTGTGAAAGTCATATCTGGCAGGTCTGGGCTCAGCTCTGCCTGGTCGATGGAGTAGAGGTTGGGGTGGGTGAGCTGCCTCAGATGAGCCCTCTCTCCCCCCATCGAACTAGAACTGCCAAATATGACATATACCGTCTTCTTTTTTCCTTCCTTGATCTCCGCCCGCTTGTCCTGTAGTTTTTGCCCTTCATTCTGTTGCTCCTTCTCCTTGATCTCCTGATTCCAGGCCAGGTACTCCTTAAAGTAGCCTCTTCTGATCAGGCTTTCTAGATCATTTTTTAGACTTATGCAGTCTTTGGTACTGTGGCCTGGCACCTCATGGAAAGCGCAGAACTCTGCCATGTTGGGGCCTAGGCTTCTCTTCTTGGTGGGGGGTGGTCTGTGCCAGTTGTTGTCATCTCTGTTGGTCAGAAAGATCTCAGCCCTGGGCATGCTGAGGTTGCTGTAGTTATTATACTTCTCCTGGGGCCTCAGTCGGTCCACCTCCCTCTCTGCTTCCTTCTGCTTCTCTCTTCCTCTGTTCTGATGGGGCCTGGAGCCTCCAAAGTTCAATCTGCCTCCCATGAAGGGCTGCTCATTCTGCCTGGTTTCTTGCCTGGCAGGCCTGCCTGCTCCGGGTGTCGAGGCTTTGTTGAAGTCCTCGACAGCTATGTATTTTTCTCCCAGGGCCAGGGCTTCGCTGAGCTCCGTCATGGTGACCCATTTTAAGTCGTCCCTGAACTTACTGGTGTGGGGTAAGGCATTCCTCAGAGCGTGCAGAGCGAGCTTCTGCTCCAGCTCTGGGATGTGCACCAGCTCTTTGTTGAACCTCCCTATGAAATCCCGTAGGCTCTCATTTTGAGTCTGCTTCAGCAATAGCAGCTCATGAGTGGACTTGCTTCGCCTTCTTCCACTGACGAAATGCTCTTTGAATCTCTTCTTCAGTTCATCAAAGTTAGCTATCGTTCCTTGAGGGATAGTTCTGAACCAGGTCTGAGCTATCCCTACCAGAGTGGCAGGGAAGTGTCTGCACCAAGTAGCCTCATTGTAGTTCCCTAGCTCCATGTGGGTTTCAAAGGCTGCCACATGCTCCTTTGGTCTCCCTCCCCTTCAAACTTGAGATTCAGTGGGAGCTTTGCCTTCGACACTCTGGCCGCGATGATTTCGGGTGTGAAGGGAGATTTGGAAGGAGACCTAATCTCCTCTGCCGGTGAAACCACAACGGGTTTGGAACCAACTCTGTGGGATATGAGTCCTCTGAGATCTGTGGGGGCTCCATTATCTTCGGAGCCCTCCTCTGGAGCTCTTGTTGGCTGATATCACGTATTTATATAGAGTTTTCTCCCTTATTTACAAGCTAATTTGTGCGTCATTGGAGCTCTTGGGAGCTATTTTGTGCTAACTTTCGTATGCAGTTGTGGTTTCGTGTTTTAGTATTGAATTGCAGGTTTTATGGAGTTTTCTCCTTATTCCCGAGCCATTTGGAAGCAACCACGGCTTTACGAGATGTTATGAGGCACGTAGGGTGGCTCACGAGCTTTATGGATAGTTTAGGAGGTCCCAAGACCCCTAAACGTGAAGATTAGAGAGCAAAGGAGTCAAAAGGAGTTTTCCGTGCACTGATCGGGCAGAAATAGCCCGATCGGGCGAAGTATTTATGATCGGGTATAAAAGTTGCGGACCCGATCGGGCGATGTTTGCCCGATCGAATCGGGCGAGGAAGCATGTCCCCAGACCCGATCGGGTGACTACCGCCCGACCTGATCGGGTGGAGTGCTGCTTGGTCTCGTTGCGGTGCTACAGGCGAGGGGAACACGCTGGCCCAAGTTGTCGCCAGACCCGATCGGGTGACTACCGCCCGACCCGATCGGGTGGGCCGTTTTCTCGCCTTATTGCTGCACTGCTGCTGCCAGAGCCCAGAAGTGAAGTTGGGAGAATTTGTATGTGGACCCGATCGGGTACTGTGCTCGGGCCCGATCGGGTCTGGCGCTCTTTATCGCGCTTTTTCACTTTTTGTTCCGATTTTTAGTGAACTTGAGAGGATTATAAATACCTTTTCCTCATCATCTTTTATTCATCTTTCATTAGGTTTTAGACTAGTTTTATTCTTCATTGTCATTAGTTTAATTCAAACACTTTAGATTAATTTAGAGGTGATCAAACCTATTTCGATTTCAATAAAAGTTCCTGCTTTCCGTCAATTGGTACTCTACTCTACTCTTTATCTCTTTAATCACTTTGATTGCTTAGTTTAATTATTTAATTGTTCATGATGCAATTCTTAGGGTTTCATATTAGTTTTGTTGTTGCCGATTCAATTATGAGTGAGTAGTTCTCTTTCTAGGGTGTTAGATAGGAAAGCCATGTTTATACCATGATTGTGATTTAGATTTCTATCAATTTCTAGGGCTTGATTAGGGTGATTGTGATGTGGTTTGTTCTTATTGAGTAATTAATGTCAGTGTACAATTTCATTGATTGCTTGTGGTTAATAGTTGTTTGCACAGATCCGTCTTACGACTAGAGGCCTAGGACACATCAGTAGTTCTGATTACGTTAGTGAACATGCGGCGTATGTTGAACTATGAGCGTTGAGTCTTAACCATAGCTCAACATGGTATCTAATCCCCCGACTCTTGACTTAGGTTTTAATAGTAGTTGACCCTATTTGATTGGTATAAGCATGGTGGACCGACCTAATACCCTAGACTTTTATTCCATAGTTTAATCCTCGATTTATTCAGTCTTCCGTAGTCTATTCTTTAGTTTAATTAATTCCTTCCTGATTTCATCTGGAGTAGCTGAATTGGTTGAATATTGATTTAGAAACTCTGTCTCCCTGTGGATTCGACCCTGCTTCCACTGACTACCTAGTTAGAGGTCCGTAGGTTTATTTTTGATTAGGTGACACGACTAAAACCTATCATTGGCCTCCAACAGTCTGCATATACTGCTGGGCAGATTGCAGCACGTGGATGGCTGCTTGGAGTTGTTCAGGCGTGGGCATGACCACTGAGCTGCTTGGCTGCTGGGTCTGCCTAGTTTCTCGAGTGTGGTAGCAGTGCTATCCCTTCTTGCTGACCTGGTGGTAGCAGCACTACCCCTTCTAGTGGATCACGTGGTTGTTTCTCTCAGTGGAGAGTTGCTCTCTCCTCCTGAACTGTAGGAACCGAGTGTTTCTGAGGTAGGAACCACAATTGCGAAGTTGTAGATTGGGCTTTTCTACTCTTCCCCTCCTTCTAGCGCCAAATTGTTTCTGTCCAAGACAGCTACAGTGTATGTGGTGGTGGGTACTTGGTGGAACGTGGCTCCCAAACGTCATTCGTGGTGGTGGTTACCAGCAAAACAAGGAGAAACCTCAGGGGTGGTTCCGAGGATCGCCTCTCCGATGCCTAAGTCAGTCCAAGTTGAGCACAAGATCTCTAATAGAGAGAAAACGAGTATCAAATGCAAGTATTTTGTGAGTGTTTGATTAAACGTACCTTACCCATGCATGGGCATGGGTATTTATATGAGACAAGGACTTGTAACTGACCTAGCAAAGTAATTGGGCCTCTTTAGAAGTGGACCAACGTGAACAAGGCCTTCATTAAACTCCTGCCTAGTGGTTATATCCGGAGCAGTCTGCCTGAGGAGGTCTGCTCTGCTCCTGGTGCTCTGACGTGGAGTGGCAGGACCAGTGGTCTGCTGCCAGCTGGAGGTCTGCTAAGCAGACCCC
Source organism: Patellifolia procumbens (assembly GCA_947645195.1). Classification (NCBI taxonomy): domain Eukaryota; kingdom Viridiplantae; phylum Streptophyta; class Magnoliopsida; order Caryophyllales; family Amaranthaceae; genus Patellifolia; species Patellifolia procumbens. The sequence continues at coordinate 356,926 of CANSGD010000801.1, forward strand.
ATACAAAGTGTATCATTAATTTTGAAATTTCTCACAATAGAAACTGTACCATTTAAAGTGAAATGGAGGAAGTAATTTTTTTAATATCTTTACCCTCTTAATAAAACTACTTGTCAAACTTAAAAGGAACGTTATTTAAGAAAAGGAGGAGTATATGTTCAATTAGTGGCTCGAGTAGAACTTACACCATGCACGTCCAAATTCCAATGTTGTGAATCTACCTCCTTATTTTTGGTAGCCGTACCTCGTCGTATACTTACAGCTCCCACGTTGTCGGCCTCAACTATTTTTGAGTGTTTGGTACTTTAATCTGGTATTCCATTCTCATTATAAAGTACTTCCTCCGTTTTAAAATAAGTGATACACTTTCTATTTTGGGTGTTTTAAAAAAAGTGATATACTTTGGTTTTTTGCTTTATATGGTAACTTTTTGCTTGTGAAATGACCTATGTGCCCTTACTTTTTTGCTAAACACATCATTAACAACATCTAACAACACTAACTTCAAAAGGGGTAGGGGACCACACCCACTAACTTCACCATTAATTATACACTAAACACAATTATAATCTTTTGCCTCAAAATCCGCAAAAACAACAATGTATCACTTATTTTAAAACGGAGGAAGTATTTATATTTATCTCAATATCTGCATAAACATAACACAGAGTCTGAGAGATACATAAAATAGAGTAGTTCCCATGTTATGAACTAATCTTTGTGCTTAGTTTTGGATGGTTTCTTCTTGTTTTTATGTTACCGGGCCGGCAAAACCCAACTACCCAACATTCTATCGGTTTATCACCATAACTTGTCTACATCTCTATCTTAGATTCCCTTATTTGCCTAACGTCAACTAATATAGTCATCACTTGCTAATGTACGACCGTCCTTCAATTACTTTCCCTCCTCATTTAGGTATGTTTGTTATAAAAGAAGCAATATATGTATGACTGATAGAGAAGTTGAACGAATATGAAATTATAACAACCCAATTATAATTAGTGACAACGAGTTTGATGATGAAATATTATTAACAACAAAGCATAACTGTAAAAGAACTGTTGGATAATTTAGAGTATTTAGTTGATTGAATTCATGTAACGTTTAACTTAAGTTACTTGGTTATGGTGTCGTTGCTTAAGTTACGTTAAATATGCGCGTTGATTGTTTATGATTATGTAAACAATAAGAAACTTCATATGTTGTGAAGTGGGCAAGCAAGGAAAGCAAACGGAGGCTCCAGGAGCGGCTCGCGGCCCGCAAGCCTGGTCGCCCCCCACGACCTACAGGTCGGGACTCGCGACAGACTTCTGCCTGTTGGTGCTCCAGTTTTGCGGTTTTGCTCTATGAGCGGTTATTGGTCGTTTTCCTTGTTTTGACGCGCATTATATGAGGAAATACCTCAGATGAATGGTGAGAAGTTCATTCATATTCTCTCAAAAGCACTCTTAAGTTTCTCTCTATTTTTCATTGTTCATCAAACACAAAGATCACACAAAACTTGTTCTCATTTAATTTTGTGAGTTTCATACGAGTGTGACACTCATTGTTCTTCTTTGTATCTCGAAGGTGAATTCCGTGCTATCCGTGTCGCTTTTGGGAAAGTGTTTCCCAACACGCCTAGAGGATCGTTCTTTGTTCGTTGTTGTTATCTTCGTGTTCATCTTTGTTTCCCGGTTCTTAGCACTAAAAAGAACAACACCAGATTTATCATGGTTTATTAATCTTAGCTATGTTTACAAACAGAGAAGGAACTAATTTATCACGAGAAGAGAGGGTGCATATTATAAAAAGTAATTAGTAGTATATAGTGTCTTTCAATAGCCTAGATGAAATTGGTTAAAAACGAACCCGAATAGATAACCAAATAGTAAACTTAATACACCGTGCTTGATCATTCGAAGTACCAATAAGAATTTCAATACATTTCAACAATATTTTATAAAAAAAAATCCCTTAATTTGTTTTACTTTGTTTTTGGCAAATGTTTTCACTCTTCTATTCTTTCTAACCTCCAGCATACGAGTCTACTTGTCTTGTTCTATGAAATAATAGTCATGTTTCAAAAAAAATCGATCTACTAACTAAATTAAAGTCAAATAAACGGACGCACCTTCTACAAACTCGACGTGTCTTTAGTTTTTTATATATATCATAATATATAAGAAAAGTTTCTTATAAAATGGAGGAAATATGATCATATTCTGATGGTGGGATTCTTCAACCACAATTTCTAAGCATTATTCTATTGGCTTTTCTAGTTTGCATTGTCAATTTCACGTACCTTAGTACAAGTTTTATTAGAATTTAAGCATATTAAGGAATTATTGGCTAAAACATTATTGTTGAAGATTGAGCAAGTTTGGTTAAATATTTCCATATATAATCAATCACACAAAAGTTATCTCTAAATTATAGTACAAAATTGCCCTAACTCATACTTAAAATTAGTACGATTGATTCTACATGTCGTTTTTAGTTGATAATGACTAACTATCTTATTATTATTTATTTAGGTATCTAAATTTTAGAATGAGACTATTTATTGAACAGCAATTGCAATGCAATAGAGGATGTAGAATCCGCAATTTTTCGCAATTTCATGTTAAGTTATTCAATAATCAAATATTTAGCCCATGCATACGTTTTTTGTCCAAAATAACCAATTAGCCATTACCAATACTTATTTAGGTATCTAAATTTTAGAATACGAGACTATTGAACAACAAATGTAATGCGGTAATGGACATGGAAAATAATTCACATTTAAATATATAAAATCTATTATTTAGTTTTTCTTCAATAGCCATTATAAACATGTTAGCAACTACTTCTATAAAGATGAGAAAAAGGAGTGGTTAGCATTATTTAACTTCATTGATAACTAACTCTCGCCATAATTGAAGGAAATATGAGGAGTTGGTGTTACGTCAATGTCTTGTGGAGTAGCCGACTAAGACTATACTTTGAATTTGTTTACAAGTACATATAATAGTACCAAACTGTGATGTCAAGTTTTGGAGTTTGAAATGTTATCCATGTGCCAGAGAAATAAGGTACCTAGAGTACATTGACTTATCATCTACTATCTCCTTATTGTTGATACTTGATAGGCTAATTTAAATACTTCGTATGTTTCAAATCTAGAACACCCCCTTCAAAGAAAAACTTTCTATATTTTACTTGTATTTTTTTTTCAAAAAAAAAGTTCAAACTAATACATAGTATGTTTAATCAATTAGATTGAGTTTTGGCAGAGTAATTTGGGACGATTTCACATAAGATTAGAGGTATTCATGAAAATATGGCTTAATAAGAAAAATAAGAAATAAGCGAATGGAATATATTTTGTAGTCATAGTGTATTTCTAAGGTTGAGGGAAATTTTATAATGTGACTATTCGTTGTTATATACTACCAAAATGTTCGACATTTGAAAAAGATTGTAAAGTAAAAAAAAAATTGGGGTGATAAAGATGCATATTGATAAGGAGGAGGGGTAGCTCCTATAGGAATAAAATTAGGAAGAAGTTTGGAGTAGATGATGCTGAGGATAAAGTTAAGGAGAACCGATTACGTTAGCATGGGTATGTGACACGTCAACCAAAAAATATTTACTGATCAGCAATAGACCATTATGGTTATGATTTATGAGGTTTAGAAGTAAAATTGAGGTCGTCAAATATTAATTGGATCATTTGGATGTAAGGCATAAAGAATGATATGAGTAAATTGGGTTTGCTAGAGTATCGAGCCCTTAACATAATAAAATGAAGGCAAAGGGTATTTGTAGACAACCATCGGAAATAAAATATCAATGATGCAGCCAATCGCTTCCTATGGGATTAAAATTTGACATTTTTGCTACGATTATATTATCTTTAACGAGTTATTGCGTAAAGATTTTAGAAAATGCGTTAAAACTATGACCCAAATAAATATGACACACTTTTAGGGCCTAAAAGTAATATAGTACAAAAGTTTGTAATGAAATTTCTAATTTTTCTTATGATTGAATTGCAAATAGTCAATAGAGTTAAACAAATTTAACTAAACCCCTTATTTTAAACATAATGCTCCCACAAGCTTTACTTGTCCAACTAACTATTATATACACTAATAGGTCTTATTGGTGAAAATTGGCAAAATTTGTTCATCCTAAGGTCTATATTAAAGGTGGAATATTAACCTAACCTCTTGTATTTTAGAGAGTTTTTTGGACGGAAAACATAGATTTCTTTCAATCAAAGTGGCAAACCATATGGTGATATAGCAACTAATTTTTCTCAAATCAATTAAAAATAAAAAAGGTCACTAATAAATTTGCCAAGAAGTCAATCAACCCAAAAAGAAACAAACAAAGACCACCCACGCTACAATGATTAGTTGATTGATAATATTTCCCTTCTCTAAAGTTTTCCAAGTCAACATGACACCCTTTGTAAAGACATACATTCCCCCTTCATTTCCTACATTGCAAATATATATACCTCCCTTTTCCTCTCTTCCTCTATACCTCAACCTTCAACTAACTCACTCTTATCTCCCTCTCTTCCTCTTTATTCTTTTAGTAATTTACTGAACATCATGTTGAAGAAGATAAGTGTTAAACCCTTCACTCATTTAGCCAAAAAAACAAAGGTTTCAATCATCAATGAAATCGATCATCAATGCCTTGATCATTCATATCGACAATCTTTACTAGTCAAAGGATCATCAGATGAAGGATCATCTCCAACAAAGACCCCAACAGGATTTTTCGCGGTATATGTTGGAGAGGAAAGAGAAAGATTTCTCGTTCCAACAAACTTTCTTTCTCACCCCCTTTTCAAAATTTTGTTAGAAAAGACTTGTGACGAGTTTGGGTTTGAGCAAAGGAATGGTCTTATTTTACCATGTAGTGTTTCAACTTTTCAAGAAGTGGTTAATGCAGTGAAAAGTAATCATGGAAAGTTTGATATGAGGAAATTGTTTGAGGAATTTGTTTGATTATTTGTATATATATAAATAAGACAAGATTATGGAGCTAATTGAGTTTAATCAATTTAGGTAAGAGAGAGCATAATATTTTGTAAGTCTCTCTAATGCTTGTAGATAGGAAATTCTGAGTGCAATTCCAAGGAGGAATAGAAGTACATTCCCATGGATTTGCCATTGCCAATTGGTAGATCATGCATGATGATTGATGAATGTGGTATGACATCTTTTTTTTATACTTCTATATAGAAGTGGTATGCCATTCTTGGCTCTATGATTCAAAAGCTTTTTTGGCTAAGGCGCATAACTTGTGCTAGACTAATTAAGGTCGTTATCTATTTTTGATTTATGCGTGTGTATGTATAAATTATGTATACAGTGGAGAAAATAATGTCACACTCGACAGGATGAAATTAAGTGGAAAAACTATGTGTTTGTAGGAGCAAGTGGCATCGGATGGATTTAAATGGAAGCAATCATCGAAATGGGAATTTTCTGGTAAGAGGACTAGAATTAATAATTTGAAATTTCAATTTATTGAAAAGCCAAATAATGTTGCTATGGGATTATTTGATCCCAAATTATAAGCTGGTCTTGTTAAATACCGCCTACTTTTAAAATAAAATTAGGAAACGGTCCAATAGGCCGAATAAGAAGAAGAGAAAATCAACAAACCGTCCTCTGAAAATAGGGACCAGTTTAATCCAGTCTGTGACCTATTTAATTCATTTCGTGACTTGTTTAGTTCATTCAATACTAAGTGTTAAATTTATTTAGTGACTAGTTTAATTCATCCAGTAAGTCATATATTTTTTAGGAATCGTTTGTTATATTTCGAGACTAAAATTGAAATAAGGAAAGGAGAAGAGAAGAACAACTAGAGTGTGCTAAATGTCTAGGAATAGTATTGGGGTAGAGTAAGATAAAATGGGCTTGTTAATAAAATGTGGGCTTTGGTTGGTCTAATTTTATGTTAAAATTAGACCGCCTCTTTTAATAATTTGCCAATTTTATGAGTTGTTTCCTCTATTTGTGATTAAAAACCAACTAAGCCAAGTCTATTTTAGTGAAATTATACTACACTGAATTCTATATATACATTAAAAATTTTGACCTTGTAGGGGCAACGGCTCCCACAAGCCCCCTTCATCCGCGACTGAATGGAAGAAAAGTGATCATCCATAAGAGATAAACTTTTTAATCGTGAGCAACTACCACCATATTTTAAAATTAAAGTTTTGGCATTATTTAAAATTATATGGTGACGTAAGTTCTACTTCAAAACTACAATAGATCGATCGGTAAGCTCCCTTCTAGAAGTTTGTATCAAACAATTGAAGATTAGTAGAAGAATTAGATCTCATCGATCAACTAGCGTAAATTTCCAAATTAGAATTAGATTTTATTTGATATATATTTGTTAGTTTGACTTATATCGTAAATGTGTGAAACTTCACATTATTTTCCTAATAAAATTTCTAATTTATAAAATAAAAGATGTGACTATCAGTGAATAACTTTCATTGACGCAACAGGTGTCATTCAACACCTCAAATCAAAATCATTATGGGAAGGACGAGTGCATTAATCAAGAGACAAAGTGTCCATCATTATATACAGTGAAATTTTCCTTGGGCGGTGATTTTCCCAACTTTGCTCAAACCAAAAGACACTAGTCTAGCAAGGTGATGGACAATTACCCATCCCGTTTCATATGGAAAAAACTTAACAGATTTAAAATAACAACACGAGCTACTAATATCCTCTAGGATGGGATTCAGATTAGAGAGATGGAACACATCTTTTGAGAGACGAAACACCGACAGTTAAGACTCCTTTTCAAAGATCACCTAATCATAACTATCTATATGTTACACTAAAGCAAAATAGGTTTTGCCACATGTCGTAAGCAGATGAATCCAAAGCAAACCGTGAATTCTCAAGCATTCTAGCGTTTTTATTGGCCACGTGTGAGCTTTGCGTGTTTTTGCATTTTTTTAAATAATATTTCCGTTTAATTAGGCCAATTAACAACCCATTCCCTTCCATTTTTGACGTTGATTCCTTAATTAAAGGAATTTTTTATACCTAAAATCATTAGCTTAATATATTCCTAAAATAACGTGATTTTAAAATCCTTAATTGAATCAATTACGGTAGTTAATTGCATGAGATTTGATTCCTTAATATCTTCCTAAAATAATGTGGCAATTATTTGGCTTAATTACAGTAATAACGTGGTTAGAAAAATTGCATGAGATTTGGTTCCTTAATATCTTTCACAAAAATGGAACGTATGGGATTTGCCAATAAAATTTGTGTGCATAATTTTTAATAAAAATTGTATTTATATGAAACATATCAGTTAATAATATTTGCCATAAGTCTTATAAATTTCTTCTGCCATAAGCATAATTTTCAAAGTCTATTGCATTTTTAATATTTAAATTAAATAGGATTTCAATGCGTATTTAGGATGAAATATATGATTTAATGATTTCATTTCGGTGAGTAAAATGCATGATTTCATCATTTCATGACTTTGATATAATTTGATAGGATATAATTTATGAAGACCAAAAATCGAAACTTTTAAACTTACAATGAGTAAAATTATAAGTAAGGCAAGGGGAATTAATCTTTTATTCGATATTTAATAAAATCTGCAAAAAAACGGAATATAAAATATTTTTTAAGTTGTATGAATAGCAATAGTATCAGATATAGTCAGTCTTCTATTTTATTCCTTAAAAGGGTACACGTTTTATGGAAAATCCCTAAAACGTGAAAGTATATTTGATTAACTAATGACCAAAAAATATGATCCCTAAATTTAAGGAACATTTAATTAGATATTTACACAATGGTTGTTATATGAAAAGAAATCCCTAATTTTAAACCAATATTTTCCGAGAATAATGCAATTCATCCTTTTAATATACACATAATCTTAGGTTTCTTAAAAGGCGAATATTTTGATCTCTTATGGTGAGTAAGATAATAAGTTAGGCAAGATGAATAAAATCAAATTCTTCTACTTCCAATTTTTGCTAAACAACTTATTTCCTATCAAGTTTTTTCAAAGTTATTTTAGTATAATTCGAATATTATACTCCTTAAAATATAATGAACTTGGTATAAGTAGTATAATTCGAACAAAGTATATTTCACATTTGATCCTAGCAAAAGATTGCCTAAGATATTAATTTATTTACTATAAGTGAATAATATCTTTTTATTGCAATTGTCACAGTATTTAAAAGAATAAATGTTCTTTGTTAAAATACAGATGTTGGAAGATTACAACTTATTAGCTCAATATACCGAATCAAATGTTCTATGTTGTATGTTCTAAACAATTTTAAAAGAATATATGTTATACGTTCGATAAAATGTTTATTTATAATTTGAATGACAATAAATTAAAATTACATAAATGGATTTGATTTTACATTGCATTTTGTGATTAGCAAAGCAACGGTTGGACTATTCGGATCTCAAGAGTAGTATATCGAGATATTCATTGACAGTTAGATTTGTGCAGTCCTTAACTCAATTTTATAGTAATGTTCCTGATAAGGAAATAATTTAAGTCAATGATATTCCCAAAAATGTCATTATCCATCATACAAAAATAAATGAGGTAAATATTTGATTTCAATTTGACTTTTAGGACGATATTATTCACTATATATTAACTAACACTCCATTATAGATGGCAAATAGAGAGATTCTTTCTTTTTTAAATACATTCTTATTAGATTGTATATAAGCCCTGATTTTAGTATGTATACTTCAATATAAAAACTGAATTTAAAATAGGCTTAACGTGCAATTAATCCTTTCATTTAACGTGGAATAAATGCACGGATTTTTTAGTATAATTAAAGATACTTATAATTTATTCGAATTTATATACTTCAATAACACCACTACCTCGACTATTTATTTAATAGGTCAAATCAAAAGATACCATATATTAACATGACTCACGTGAATAAGATAGAAATCAAAAAAGACCAAATACGGTGAACTATAGAGTAATAACCAATATTTGTCTCCAAAAAAACAACATTCAAATGCACCAACGGTATAAAAGAGTGCCGGAAAAATACAAAATCTAAAATCCACCTTATTAGAAATAACATATTAAATAAACGACATATTAAACTTGATTATTCAACAATGCAGTTTTTTTTGGTCGCCTACTCATCCTTTATTCCAGTTGCATCTTCATTTGATGATTCGTCTTCAAGAACACGTTTCCGTACTGAGTTAACACGACGGTTGTCCATGATATCTCCTTTTGCTTGTTTAGCATCCTACACATATTTATAACATAGTAAGCTTTATTAAATAAAAACACACAATTATAAGTAAGCTATAGTATATTTCAGATAATACTAATAAAACACTTATTAATAGAGAAACATAATGAATTTATAACACGTGGCCAATAAAAACTTACCATAATAGAAAACATTCACAACCTTACCATGTTATGGGGAGATTATGCTTTGCAGATATCGAAGATAGTGAGCGAGATGGGAAAAAATGAAAACAACAACAACAACTAAGCCTTATTCCCAAAGTGATTTGGGGTCGGCTAACATGAATCGTCAACTGAAACCGTTGCCAAAGGAGATGGCATCGACAAGAGTGAAAAAAAGTTTTAAAAAGGGTTTAAGTTTTAAGAATTTTTGAAAAGGTTTTTGAAAACAAGGTTTACACCAAAAAGTTTTAAAAAAGGTTTTTAACCAAAAGGTTTTAGTACCAACACAATTGAGAAAAACAAATAAATGCAGTAATCACACCCCTTCCTCCACATGGATACTGCCCATCCACCCACTTCTATCCAACGCCATGCTCTCCTCAATCCCAAGTAGCCTCATATCACTTTCAATTACCTTCATCCAAGTTATCTTAGGTCTTCCCTTACCCCTTACAATTTGATTACTCCTCCACTCTTCAATTCTTCTCACCAGTGCATCACTTGATCTCCTTTTCACATGACCAAACCATCTTAACCGATTCTCCCTCATCTTTTCTTCAATGGATGCAACTCCAACTTTTCCCCGAATCACTTCATTTCTTAATCGGTCCTTCCTTGTGTGGCCACACATCCACCGCAACATACGCATCTCCGCCACGTTCATCTTATGAACGTGGCATTGTTTCACCGCCCAACATTCGGTGCCATATAACAAAGCAGGCCTAATTGCCGTACGGTAAAACTTTGCCTTCAATCTTTGGGGAATGCCAGAATCACAAAGGAACCCGATGGCGCTTTTCCACTTTAACCACCCCGCGTTAATTCTATGAGCCACATCTCCATCCAGTTCTCCATCCTTTTGGAGAATGGATCCAAGGTAACGGAAGACGTTCGATCCTTGAACCACTTTGCTAATAAAGTAACCGCCCCTGCCTCGTTGCTTGTAACCCCACTAAACTTGCACTCCATATACTCCGTCTTACTTCTGCTCAATCTAAAACCACGGGCTTCTAATGTATCCCTCCACAATTCCAACTTACTCTTAACACCTTCCTTTGTCTCATCAATCAATACAATATCATCCGCAAACATCATACACCACGGTATATCATCTTGAATTGACCTCGTTAGTTCGTCCATGATGCACTCCGTCATAATAAGGAACTCTTCCGTCCTCCCCATCGTAGTCCGCACACTCGTAGTTTCTCCTACATACTACGATTTTACAATTTGCTAAAATTGTAAATATACAAGGTAAGTCTGGTATTGATGTTGAATTCAATTGTAGTTATTTCGAAAATATGATTGTAAACTATATTTATATGATACCAACGTGCTAATTTTTTTCCAATTATTACTTTAGTTTTCTAAAATTATTTTAACAGGTGTGCTTCGTGTTACTAATGATGTGTATGCTACACGTTTGTTTTCAAAAAAAGGTAATATTATCACACATAGAATTTTTAATATAGAACCTAATGATTTTGTTTTTTATATCCTTTAGTTCATAACGATTAATTAACCTTTTATTTGTAGACACAAAATACTAAACCCATGTGTTACGAATCTGTCTTCGAATGCCATTGTTCGTAATCTTACTCAAGAGAAGATTATGAACATACCAGAAATAATTTAAATTCAACAGGTTATTGTCTTACATATTTATAGTTAACTTTAAACAATGAATATTATTTCATCTATTGTCATTTAAGTATTTTGATTATGGTTTCAGTCAGATGTGGTCATTTGTGTTGCGATTATAGAGGACATTGACGTTGATTATGGATGGTTATTCCTCTCATGCCAAGAATGTGGTGGTAGGGTGGAGAAAGAAGGCGAAATCCTAAAATGCATAGCAGACAATAAAATTGTAGAATCTGTCAAGATTAGGTAAATGATTAATTTAATAATTAATTTCGTATAACTTAATAATTATATCTACAAAATAAGATTTTATTTATATAGTGTTTATATCGATTTTTACAGGTTTAGGTTGCGTATTACTGTATCAGATGGAACTGAAAGTGTATCATTTTTGATGCACAACCAAGAGGTTCGCAAGTTGTTAAAAAAATCTGTTGAGGATATATTAAAACATCAACAAAAGGTATTACAATGCTAACTTATATATATATTTTGCATTTGAAATTCATATGTAAATTTAATAAGCTAATGCACCGGAAAAAAAATATATAAAGTACTTTAGTATTTTTTTGGAATCTATCGGGAGTTATTAAATAATATTGATCAAAGAATTATACTTGCTGTAGTTCTTTGACAGAAAACAATTGCATAAAGAGTTGATGGATATGATTGGCAAAAGATGCGCTTTCAAACTTCAAGTATTTGAAAAAAATTTGTCTATTCACGAAGATTACTTGGTGATAAACCATACAACAGACCATTGCACCATTAACAAATATGTGAGATTATATCAACGGATACAGGTGAGTTATGTATTTTTAAATATTATTTTTAAGGACGTAATTCTAATACTATTGTTGTAATTATTATTTTTGATGATGGCCTTCTAATACATTCACACTATAGGAGGAAAAATTTGAAAAAGAAGATATCCCTTCTGTGCATCTAAATATGGATAAATTGATAGAGATAACGAGTTATGGTTTACAACTAATATCTTTTAATTTTATATAGATAAATATGTGAAAAGGAAAATAACTTCCTATCGTGTTAACGTAAATGATTTGTTTTTGTAGATAGAGAAGTTTCCATCCAACATAGAAGGATGCGAAAATACCATTCAATACAAGAAAAGAAAGTTTCTATGATATAGTAGCAATTGACGACCTCCCTCAATTTGATGCCGATAAATTCATGCACAATCCAAGATGAATATAGATTAAGGTGCCTTATTGGTTTCGTAATAATTTAAAAAAATTGTTGTGAAGACATCATTGGTTATCATACAAATTTTTTGGTTTGTGATTTTTCATTTCAATTGTTAGTGCTTGATGATTTTAATTTTATTGAATATATTCTAATGAATTACATAATAAATTCAATTAATGAAACATAAAAATATTGATGTTGTTGTTAAATAATCACCACAAATAACGTGTGGTGTAAATATGACAATCTATATATAAATTGTTTTTCCTAAGTTAAATTGTTTGTTAAGTTTATATATAATATAGATTTTATTGAGTTAATACGCACAAATTGTTCTTTACAATATTATGTCAGAGTTACATTTATTTAAAAAAGTCGGATGATTATGTTAAATAATATAAGATAATAGAAATCTAAGCAACCCATATATTAAATTTTTTAGCTAAACTTAATTTAAATTAGAGATTCATCTATATAATACCTAAATTTAAAGTCTATAGTATACGTGTTCAATCTCAAGGATCATTTGGAGATCATTTATTTGGTTGAGCTATGATGATAAGTGGGAAAAAATCTCAAAATTATAGTTTTGATAATTACGTTTCAGGTTTAGATTATTTCACACTACACTAGAATCACATTAATTATAAGATTTTAAGGAAAAGATTTTGTAACTATAATAGTTAATTTCTTAAGCTGGTCTATCCAAAAATAAACCCATAAATATCGTGACATAGCTTTAATTTAGGGAACATTCGATTTTCCGTTTATTTGTGATCTTTCCTAAAAATCTACTACCTTTAATTAAGGAGAAGATTTGTTAGTGTATAGCTTTGATTAAGTAAAAGACGTCCTAGAAACCTAATACCTGTAATTAACCAAAAGATTTGTTTTTCACGCTTATTATAAGTATAACTTATTAAGTAAAATATATAGTATCCCTGTTATCTGTCCCTTAATTATAGCTTAACTTAATCGTAATAATGGTCATCAAATATGGAGTATATTTGATGACCATATTTATAGTTATTGCCTAATAGGAATTATATATATTATATATAGAATATTTCAATTTTGGTATTACTCCCTTTAATATCTATATACCTTATAATTAAGAATGTTATATATTTAGCCACCAATCAATAATTAGTATTCAAATAACATAAAGATTTTTTCCATAATAAAAGCACATACCATATAGTTATCTACTAAAGACAGTATAAAACATAACATATTTCAACCCCATTCACAACATATTTCAGCCCCATTGAAAAACTACACATATGTTATACGACGATTGAACAGTTAACTAAATTCGTTGCTTTACTATTCGACTAAACAATTAGCTTTGTTATTTTCACTCATTCAAGGGATCCATGGATAATGAAGCAGCAAGAGTAGCTAGGAAAAAGCGCAAGCTAAAGCGTTCTCAAAACAAACATACAAATCATTATGGCGGAAAAGGTATGTGTAACTATGTTTGGATCATCTTAAAAATTCAACATGTTTTATTATTCCGTGAAAAGAAGTACATAATGCAATTTCATGTTTTTTATCTTTGATATAAGAGCTCAAATATATAGATATACCTATAAGTAAATTTTTTTGTTCAAATGCGTATGACTATTTTTTACACCCAAGAACATAATACATAGATAAAATACGGTATGTATAGGAAATGAAAATTCCTAAAGCATATAATATTTTACAGAAATTGGATTCCATCATTAACCCATTTTAGTTACTATCATACAAATTTGAATTAGGCTAATACATGTGTTAAACACGGTAAACCATTTTCCCGAATTACTGTGTATTAGGAACTTTATTTTTTAACTTTATAATTAGGTAACTTTATAATTTGTAATATGTAAAAACGATATTATATAAAATAGATTGTTGGTATGGTGCAAAAGTACATTAGAATATTATTTAAGCCTTATCTCCCGAACAATTATGTATATAGTGTTATAAATAAAATAATTTTTAAATCCTTATCTTCTATGTTTTAAAAAAAGGTATTAAATTGGTGGACAAGTTAAGGTATACAATGCAGAAGATATCAAAGAAGCCCAAGATTAACATTTAACCGTTTTTATTTAAAGAAAAAATCCCAATTCAATAGTTACTAAAATTAAAATAGCTACTTTTGAGTAAAACATATCGATTGCGAATCTATCTTAATTGCGAATAGCATATCGATTTAGTATATATATAAGCAGTTAATTTTCATGCCTGTTAAAATAGGACACTTTTTCCACTTACAGATGGAGCATTTTATGAAATAAGAAAAATAGCTACTTATGAGTAAAACATATAGTAACTAAAGTTCATGTTATGAAAAATAAGATTTTGGTTCTTATGAGTAAAAAAATTAGCTACTTATGAGTACAACCTATATTAACTAAAGTAATTTTAATTTTGGCTGATATTCTTATTATTGACTTGCCTATATTAATCTGTTTTACAGTGTTTCCATAATGTACAAATATATTCTTTACTTTATGGTTAAATAATAGCTATACATATATTAGTTATAATAACGAAATCACTTATGTGTTTTAGGCAAACAATCTTATATTCGAATTTAGTTGACAAAATTCAATTTTAGCATGTGTTTTCAAGATCTTAGTCTATATATAGATGAAGTTAGGCTTTTATAAAGTGTTAATTGTATAACAAAGACCTAAATTATCATGTTTTTCACCGTTAAGGACCTATAACTTTTCTTTTTACCGTTTGGGACCTCAAATCACTTTTCCGGTAAAATTTAACCAAAGGTAGTTACAACCTTGAGTTATGAAATTAAATAAATAAATAAATTAAAAGAAATTAAATATATCATTCAATGTTCAATTTATGACTACACTGATACAACCTCAATTCATCTTTCCAATCTTCTCTCCCTACAAAATATATAGAACAAAAATCATTAATAAATGGACGTAAAAATATAATTATTGATACACTTATATTATTTACAAATAAATAGGCAATGAAACGTTACATTCTCATCAACCAAAATCATTTCTATGGTACTGATCTCCACTAAATTCGAAAGCATTTGTTTTTCCAAAGTCTAATTATCCTAACTAAAATAGTAGATGATGAAGATTCAAGCGTCAAAGAGTTGAACCGAACAATTTGTGGGATCATGATGTTTAGCGTGGATGCCATATAGTTGAAGAGAAAATAATATAAAATTGAGTGTTTAACCCAGAAATATTGTGCTTAATGTTTGAATCATATGTTAAAGTCTAATGCATTTATATGATAAATATTATAACCGAAAATATATAGGAATGTTAATTTTGACAAATAATATTAACTGATATTATAAGCTTATGGAAGAAGCATTGAAATCATATTTAATCTATATATTATAAATGCAATAGACTTAAAAATTATGCTTATGGCACACGAAATTTATAAAACTTACGGCAGATAATATTAACTGATATTTATCAAATAAATGCAATAGACTTTAAATATTATGCACACGAAATTTATGAAAAAATCTCTTTCATACGTGATAAATTTGTTAAAGATATTAAGGAACCAAATCTCATGCAATTATAATAGCCACGTTATTACTGTCATTAAGCAAAATAATACCCCCTTCATTTTAGGAAGATATTAAGGAACCCAATCTCATGAGTTGTAATATACCGTAATTAATTCAATTAAGGATTTTAATATCACATTATTTTAGGAAAATATTAAGCTAATGATTTTTGGTAGAAATAATTCCTTTAATTAAAAGATTAATTTTGGTATTCTCATGCAATTATATACCGTAATTGATTATTAGCTTAATATCTTCTACCGAAAATCATGAGCTTAATATTTTCTACCGAAATTAATATTTTAATTCAAGGAATTATTTCTACCGAAAATCATTAGCTTAATATTTTCCTAAAATAACGTGATATTAAAATCCTTAATTGAATCAATTATGGTATATTGACAACTCATGAGATTGGGTTCCTTAATATCTTCCTAAAATGAAGGGGGTATTATTTTGCTTAATGACAGTAATAACGTGGCTATTATAATTGCATGATATTTGGTTCCTTAATATCTTTCACAAAATTATCACTTATGGAAGATATTTTTTCATAAATTTCGTGTGCATAATATTTAAAGTCTATTGCATTTATATGATAAATATCAGTTAATATTATCTGTCATAAGTCTTATAAATTTCGTGTGCCATAAGCATAACTTTTAAAGTCTATTGCATTTATAATATATAGATTAAATAGGATTTCAATGCTTAGCTTCTTCCATAAGCTTATAATATCAGTTAATATTATTTGCCAAAATTAACATTCCTATATATTTTCGGTTACAATATTTATCATATAAATGCAATAGACTTTAACATATGATTCAAACATTAAGCTCAATATTTCTGGGTTAAACACTCAATTTTATATTATTTTCTCTTCAACTATATGAAATCCACGCGAAACATCATGATCCCACAAATTGTTCGGTTCAACTTTTTGACGCTTGAATCTTCATCATCTACTATTTTAATTAGGATAATTAGACTTTGGGAAAAACAAATGCTTTCGAATTTAGTGGAGATCAGTACCATAGAAATGATTTTGGTTGATGAGAATGTAACGTTTCATTGCCTATTATTTGTAAATAATATAAGTGTTTATTATATTTTTACGTCCATTTATTAATGATTTTTGTTCTATATATTTTGTAGGGAGAGAAGATTGGAGCCACTCATTAGCTGATAATCTGATTCTTTCAGATCTCTCTAATCTAAATATGATCACAGAAGCTCTATATAACCTTCATCTATTTGATCCATGTTTGATGACAAGTAGATGAAATTTAAAGAAGGTAATGTGGGTTACAGGATTCAGGGGTCGCTAAATAGGAATCTATGCTAATATAAGATTTTTGATCCCATATATGCTAATATGTAAAAACAGTTCCATTGTTTTACAACAAACACAGAAGAACAGCAAAGAGTTTTTTCATAAAAAATGCTATAGAAGTAACATGTTCTGGTACCTTGGTATATCTCTAGAATAGTTTTTGACTAACTGATTCAGAAGTTAACTATGGCTTCCTTCGGTGCTTATTATGAGCAGCAAGACACCTACGGCAACAACGTTTAACGTCATCAAATTAGCCAATAGATGCAATCTAGATAATCCAAGTACAGTATGTGAAAAAAAAATTGAAAATTACTTACTTTATGTAAAATAGATCCATGCAAGTCCAGATCGTTGCTCCAAAATCAACCACAGTGCAAAAAATGAATGAGAAAACGTCATATAAGATTCAATTTGGACAGATTATGCAAAATTATTTAAAAAAAAATAAAGCATCTAATAAGTAGAGCATAATTTGAATGATACTAACGAGTATTACCTTCATCAGGTTATAATCAATTTGATTTGAAGATTGAGATGGATATAATCAATCATTTCGAACAGAATAACCACAATTTGTAGATGTTAGATGTAAGAAATCAACCAGACTATCTAATTTGCTTCACGAAATTGCTGCTTGGGATGGAGATTATAATGTTCAATTATGCCCTCTAATTTTACCATTAAATAGAGATGAGAGTATATGAGGGAGATGATGAATTGCAATCGGCAAGAAAGAGATTTGGGTTTTTTGTTCTTTGTCTATGGAGGCGCGTTAATGGAGTGAGGGAGTATGAGTGAGAGAGATGAAAATGGTTTTGAGGGAGATGAGGAATTATAGGCACCGTGGTTTATGAGATGTCGTTCTTTCTATTTTGATACTCCCTCCGTTTACTTTTAATTGTTACGGTTCACTTTGGGGGAGAACTAAGACAAACATTGAAATCTAGGCAATTATTGCATTGGAAATAGATAAAGTAAAAGAGATAGAGTTGAAAAAGCAAAAAAGCAAAAAGGTTGGTGACATCATCCAAAAATTAACAATATACACTTAGTGGGATTTCTCCCCTTAATTACACGGACCAAAACAGTCCCTTTTTGCTGCCAAAAGTTTGAAAATTTAGACTCCCTCCAAAATTACACTTTTGCTTCACTTCTTTTTGGAGGGAGAATGAAAACTGAAAATGGGTCCTATAAATACACTTAGGATCCCCACATTAAATCCTTCATTTATCACCACAACTAACCCCAAAAAAAATAACCACCCCAAGCCATACACCCAGAAGTCCACCGAGCAGAGTTGACCCGAACTGAAATCAACAACATAAGCCCGTATTTCTGCCAGAACGTCACTCAACCCATTTCAACCCACAGTAGACAGCCCTTTACACAGAGTGGGGGTGTGTGGTTGTGGCCTCAAGTGCATAAAAACTTACCAATATGGATCAAATCATAGACGATGATATCATTAACATTGAGCAGCCTCATCATCGGCCTTGGTTGAGTGACGATCAAAGGCAAAAACTAGCTGAGTTGTTGATTTCACAAGCAACAGGTAACGTACTTCCATATGGGGCAGTAACGAAGGCAGCAGCTGAATTCAACGTGAGCAGGAAGACAGCAAGTTTCATCTGGAACATAGCAAAGCAACAATTGACTGAGCAGCAGCAAATCAACGTCAAGAAAAAAATGGCAGGTAACGTAGGCAGGAAGAAATTTGTATTAACCGAGGAAATGCTAACTTCAATTCCTTTAAAAGATAGAACATGTTTAAGGGACTTGTCATATAAGCTAGGTGTTTGTTTAAAAACCGTGTGGCGTTTAGTGAAGAGGGGACAAATTAGGCCTCACACAAACGCAATACACCCATTATTAACATCACAAAATAAAATTTCACGAGTCATTTGGATCTTGTGTCAAATCCAACACCCTCACCCGGAAATTGGTGGGCAGCCCAAATTTCATGACATGTTAAACTTCATTCACATTGACGAAAAATGGTTTTACATGCACCAAAAAACACAGAGGTTTTATTTGGCACCATCAGAGGTTGACCCCCACAGATCATGTAAATCAAAAAGACACATTATAAAGGTCATGTTTTTGGCAGCGGTCGGTAAGCCAGCATTCAACATGTTAGGGACCAACACTTGGAGCGGGAAAGTTGGAATCTTTCCTTTAGTGGATGATGTACCAGCTCAAAGAAGATCAATAAACAGAGAGAGGGGTACACTTGAGACAAAGGCAATTACAGCAGTCACGAAAGATATAATGAGGGACAAATTAATCAACCATGTACTGCCAGCAATCATGGCCAATTGGCCTGCACACAGGAGTAAACTTATATACATTCAACAAGACAACGTGAAGCCACATGTAACAGCAAGTGATCCAGAATGGGTGGCAGCAAGCAAGCAAAATGGTTTTGAATTTCGATTAATACAACAACCACCAAACAGCCCTGAGCTAAACATTTTAGACCTTGGGTTTTTCCGTGCTTTACAAAGTCTACAATACAAGGAAAGACCAAACACAATTCTACAATTACTTCAAGCTGTGAAGAAAGCATATGATGATTTTCACCCAAAAACATTAGCAAATGTGTGGCATAGCTTTCAATACAACATGATAGAAATTTTGAAAGCAAAAGGAAGCAACAACTATAAGCAGCCCCATGTGAATAAATCACGATTGGAAAGTAATGGCCTACTTCCTATACAAGTGGAAGTGCCTCAAGAAATTATAGATGAAGCAAGACAGTGGTTGCAAGGTGGAGCAACTGATGAACCAGAAACACAAGCAGCAACAGAAGCAGTAACAAAGGCAATACAAGCAACAGAAAGTACAGAAACAACAACAGAAGCAGCAGAAGCAGCAACAGAAGCAGCAATAGAAGGAGGTGAAGCAAGTGAACTAGCAACTCAGCCAACAAACAATCCATAGACTAACATCCGAATGACGAGAATGGAATTGCACATGGAAATGAAGATCAAGTTTTTGGGTATCTCAACTAGGTTCAAAACCATTCTCATAAAAAGCAGTTAATGACTTTTGTATAGTTTAAAGTACGTTAGGGAGGCCTTTTTGTAAAAGTTTCACTTTTGGCCATTTTATTTCCTCTCAGGCATATATAAATATTCGCAATTAAGCTAGCATTGATTCCCTAAAATGTATACTAACCTAGTGCCTCATCATACAGATTGTGCAAAGATTGTGTGTCAAATAACACAAAATCTATGCAAGTAACTGATGGTGGCTCGAGGTATATACATATGACTAGGCGTAACAATGACAGTTTACTAAACAGGGCTGCCTTCATCATAGAGGACACAAAAAAAATCTAACTTACCTTTCCTCTCAGGCATTTCATTTACTTTTCATTGAAACTAACAATGATCCCCTAGATGGCAAGCTAACCTACTGCCGCATCATGCAGAAAGTGAAACTAACTGATGGTGGCCGTAGGTGAACGCTCATCACTAGGCATAGCATTGAAAGTATACTAAATAGGGCTGCCTTCATCATAGAGGACACCTAAGTACGCTTAAGCTAAAAAGCCATTCATACTCATATAAACATACTCAAACGACATAACCATACACAATCAACATGAAACAAAACCATACTAAATAGGGCTCATGAAAATGCACAATCAACTTGCACGACGATACACAATCAACAGGAAACGAGCATCAAAACATAACCATACATAATGTACATGAAACGAATGACAAATTCTAAAATTTCTAATCGTGTTCCAAATATAGAAACTATATAAAACATGAAACAATCAACGAACGTGAATATCTGAGTAGAAGTTATATTTATTTTTAGGCCTAATATTTCATTGACAATAACTCCGTAAATTTATTACGTCCTTATGATTAACAATAACAAATTTGAAAATAAACCAAATTCAACACAACCACAACAAATAGAATAACATACGAACCATAACAATAGAGGCAGCCACTCACAACCACAACAATGAAGCAGATTTTAACATAACCATAACAAACAAACAGAGGCAGTCATTCCAACCAAACAACAGTAAAGGCAGCCACTCACAAACCAGAATATTGAATCATAGAGAATGAATGAAAAAATTTCATAAACGAAGCGTAGAATGAAAAACAAACAGAGGGAGTAGCTCGTAAACTTAGCTCATATGTCGCCTTTGTAGACAAGGAACCCTAGATTTTAGGAGTTCGTATATTTCATCCTCTGTCATAGAACATTCCAACCATTTAGGAACCTCAAAGCCATTGATCATAGCTTTTTTTTCTATCTCTTTTTTCTTATTTTTGGCAGCCCATATTTGCTTCCCTCTTGCTAACACAGGTGACGAATCTCTCGTCAATGGAAGGACAGTCATTTTCATTCTTTTCGAAGACAGTGGCATTTCATCTTCAATGCTATCTGGGACAAACTCATCTACATCCTCAGAGTCTGGGACAAACTCATCTACATCCTCAGAGTCTGGGATAAACTCAGTTACACAATCATCGACAACAGATGAAGAACACCCACCAGAACCATAACCATCCTTCATTTTCCGGCCACATTTTTGCAACCCTTTAGATCCCTCCATAAATCCGAAAATTTAGGTTCGAAAATAAGAGAATGAAGAAAAAATTTACAGAAACGAACAGAGCAACAGAAACAGAGATTAAAGGTTCAACAAAAAAAAAACATCTACCACAATAAAATCGAAATAAATCAAAAAATAACTTAAAAAAACCGGATGATGACAATCACAACGTAAAAAAAAAGGGATTTGAGCTTCAAAGAGACGAAACAAAAAACCTAAAACATTTCTTCATAGAACCCAAAAAAAAGATCTATGAATAAAAAACGAATGCAAACCTTCAGATCTGAAAACCAAATAGCAAGATCTAAGGAAAAAAACAAGATCTACAAAAAGATGAAAACCTAGATTTCAATATAGCTAAATGTGGCGTATTTTGGGGCAAAAATTTCACAAAAATTTATATAAAAACCGGGAATTTTAGAGCATCTAACAAAACAAAAAGAAGATTTATTTACCAACCTTTAGATCTAGAAAAGAAAACCACAAAACGAGAGACTTGTACTCAGATGTAGCCGAAAATGAGGGCTTTTTTTTGGTGGGGTGCTTCTTCAAATTTTTGGAGAGTGTAGACGGACATCAAGAGAGATTTGTGAGCGTTTTTGAAGAACTTGAAAACCCTAGAAATTTCCAGAGTAACAGCGAGACACGAGAGAGAGAGAGAGAGAGAGATCAGAGAGAGATATGAAGAGTGAGAGACAAATGACGTTAGATATGTTAATGAGATGGGTTAACTAATCATTAAGGGGGGGTGGTTGGGTGTTTAGTGCATTATTCAATGAAAGTGTGGGTCCCAGTTTGCCATATATAGAAAATGTGTAAGTGTAACAATTAAAAAGAAACGTTCAAAAAAGGAAAGCGTAACAATTAAAAGTAAACGGAGGGAGTATTATTTTAGGCAACACTTATTCTAATAATGTGGTTTTTTTTTTTATTTGGATGAATAATTAATTAAAAAAAATGTATCTAAAATTTATAATGAGTTGAATTAATTAAGATATATGTTACATTAGTTTATTTTATTTTCATCTTTTGCAAATAAATTTCATTGTAGATGTATATAACAATTTGTTTATTATAATTGGTCTTATGCTATCATACATCCCTTCGTTACACCATTTTTTGTTTTCAACAAATTGTTTCATGAAACTAAACCGATCGTATTCATTATTATTTGGTCTTATTTTGTTAGAAAAGCTAATAGAAAAATATCAAAATGTAATGAAATGATTAGTATTTATATTATTTACGTACTTGGCAACACTTATACAATATTTTCATATTATGATAGTAGTTTCATATTTTCTATTATCAAAATAAATGTAATTATTAAATTTTATCAACTTTCACACTATCATAAGTAACAATATTTATATTATAGACTTTACTTACTCATTATATGTTTTCCAAATTTAATTCCCGTGCATTTTTGCACGGGTCCAAAAAATTAGTTTCTTACTATTCTCTTCATTGCACAACTAAAAATTTAGAACATAATGTTAAAATTCGATTTTACATTTCCACATAAGCAAAAATTCTATAATTGAAACCTCGATGTTAAATTCTAGGTCCACCAATAACGACTACAGATTGTTGTAGAAAAATATCGTCTAGCAAGCAAAACACTGGTTCTTTTTTTATTTTATTTTGGGTGATAGAAGCAAATCACTAGTTTTGAGGGGCATATTCAAATAAGCAAAGTTTTAGCAACTTAGCAAGCGTACTTTGCAGATCATATTATTAAATTTTGTTGCGACAAATGATCGGTTGCTAGTCTTATGCTAAATTCCTTTTTAAGGTCTTGTATGTCTCTATAGAAACCCTTTGGTATGTAACGTTTTTGACTTTATAGATAGTTTGCTTCCTTTCCTTGACAATTTTTTTTATGAAAGAAGCTAGAATTCTATGGGGATTTTCTAGTGTATTTTCCCTAATACCGTTGGTTAAAAGAGAGTATTCTCTCTATGCTTAGTTATTGAGATAGGTGATGTAAATGTGAGCATTTGAAGGTTGTTGTATTAGCTGGATTTCAATGTTTTGTATCTTTGTATTATTAAGAGCCAAGTGTTTCCGGGAGAAATCGCAGTGATGCTTGCTCCAAGTTTTCAAATCGGATTTCATTCTTCGGAATTTGTTGTATAGAGAATAGAAACTTGACCTTGGGATAAACTTTTTCATGTGATGCATTATCTTATTAAGCTTTGGGTTAACTCATACATTTTGGAACCTGAACCTGGATGCATTGTGTTTCCGTTTAGTTTCTATAAGTAGAATAATGGGTGCAGGATTAGAGCTTGAGATTTTTGCATTTGACACTGTATTTCATGGGAATAAGGACATCCATACAATATTCGCTATTACTGGATAGTTTTGATTTTGCCATTCTGTAGCATAGAAACTATTTGCTGGTATGTTGAGCATCGGTATGGGATGGAATTATAGAAAGGGTCTGTCCTCTTCGCCTCTTCGGTATAATTGAGCAAAACTGAAAAGAATTGTGACTTATAAGCGTAAAACATAGTGCTGAGCTGAACTGAAAATATACTACGGAAAACAAGTCCAAAGTTAGTTTTGAACATCTTGATAGATGAGGTGGAATTCCTCCCTTTTTGCGTTAAGTAGTAATTTATTTAGGTCTTCTATAATGACCCAGAATTCTGAATAATTGGAATATCAATAAATTAGCTGTTGCTAGAATTCATTTTTATCTTGTTCTTGGGCTGGGATAAAAGTACCTGTGACCCAAATTCTTTGTATTTATGGATTTGTAGTTGGCTAATAGGTATGCAATCGTATAGGACACAAATCAGGTCATAATTTTTCGCATGTACCTTAATTCCAGATAATCCAATAACCAGGCAATGAAATTGTCTATCAATAGAGATAGCGAAAAACGGGCTATGCTAAGCAATAAAAGAGTCAGTCCAATTATTTCTTGTTACTAGTAAGATTTAGTAAGAATAAGGGCATGCTTGGAATAGGGTAATATATTAAGGGGGTAATAAAAGTCAAACATAAGAAAACTAAGGTATTTAAAGGTGATGATAGAGGAATAGAGTGGTTGTGGAGAGGATAATGTGGTTTGGTAGGGAGGAAATGGAAGAAGGAGGGGAACTATTACCCTTCAAATGAGTGTAATAGTTACCTAGGGGTGGTGGTGGGTAATTATTATCCCCATAATGAGGGTAATAGTTCCCCTCTTTCTTCCATTTACCTCCTACCAAAATCACACTATCCTCTCCACCACCACTTTATCCCCTCTATCATCACCTCAAAATACCTTAGTTTTTCTATGTTTGACTTTTATTGCCCCCTTAATACATTACCCCCATCCCAAGCATGCCCTAAGAGATAAAAATGAAAGCGGGTAATGGCTTGGCTATAAACGAGGTAAGGGTGCAGAGACAGTCTCTAGGAGGTTTGCCTAGAAACAGCCACCCCTTGAAAGAGTGTGTATAAGCTCACTGATCGAGCGCTATCGCCAAAGATGAACAGGGCTAAGCTGTCTGCGGAAGCTGTGGGTGTACAAATGCAAAATAATTTGACTGTTTTCCACTCTACTTTTTGTTGCGTTTGTATTAGTACTTGTATAGAAGGTACAAACACTAACAACAATAGCACTAGGGAGCAGAAGTTTATACTAAAAAGAATATGAAAATCTCTTCTAGACATGGGAGGATTATCAGATAAACTGCAGTAATAGACTGCCGAGATCAATGAATGATGAATCATTTACATCTCTCTCCCTTAATCATACAGCAGCAAACCATTACAAGTCAGCTCGGTTTTATGACAGCCTATTTGTCTAAGAATTACAGGCAATCGGTAAGAATTTTCTTCATATTTTCAACTAAATCTTGCATTTGTTCCCTTGAATGCAATGGAAATGGGTAGACACATGCACAATCCAGCTTGTTTTGCCTTATTGTATCGAATATGGCAATTGATGGGCCCACACCATGAGTCGAAGCACAACCCATGTAATCCTCTATCCCTAATTCCTCATAGTTCTCATTTGTTTCATCAATCACTGGATCCTCAAAAACTGAGATAAAGGAAGTTCTCAAGGATGAAGATGGGGTCAAACCTGGGTTTTCAATGGCTCGGCACATCAGAAAGTTGAGGTCAGCCATGTCTGAAAAATGTTTGTTTGAATTCTTTGCATCTTCGAAGGATGTGTAGGTTCTTTTAGCGAGATCCCACAGCTCCTCACCTCCCTTCATATCATGAGTATTGAGGATGGCAGAATGATAAAATCCTGCGTTGTGTACGGTTATTTTCATACAACCAAACTGTATTTGTATTACAACAAATTCATCTCCAAGTGACAACAAGATAAAAGGCGACAGCGGACAACATTCACAATTTTAGTAGCTTGTATGAATTTTTAAGATGACTGGAATAACTCATTCCCTTTTACATACAATACGAGAGTGTGGAAAATCAATACAGTATTTTCAAAAAGTTGTAGCCCTCTGCATATTTCTGGTCGATATAAACTTCGTACAGAATATTAAAAAAATACTTGGCATAAATGATGGATTTAACGTACTTCGACTATTGTAACAAGAACTAAAAGGAGAGAAACTGAGAAAGAAAAACAGCTACCGTTTTCAAACAATATTGTCAAGTCCATAACACCAGAGACCAGACACCAAAACCTTTTCCATGCATTTCGACCTCTAGAGAGACTCTTAATCACAGGAATCAGGATCCTAGAAGACTTTTCCCCTAGCATTGTCCTTTAAAGGAAGCCTGAGCTAGTAAAGGAAACATACTGAGGCATTCGAACCACCTAAGACGATATTAAGCCATCTAGAATGATTCAAGCAAAGGGAGAGATTGGTTTGCAAAAATGAAGGCCTGGAAATGGAATCAAGAAACGAGATTCCTATACTGTATGTTTGGTTGGATACTGTGATAACTCATTCCGTTAAATGATTCAAGCAAAGGGAGAGATTGGTTTGCAAAAATGAAGGCCTGGAAATGGAATCAAGAAACGAGATTCCTATACTGTATGTTTGGTTGGATACTGTGATAACTCATTCCGTTACATTACGGTAATCATATTTCCCATTTTCAAACCCTCTCCCATCTGCGAGATAACAGTTAAACTTTTTCCCCTCTAACAAAAGTTGCAGCCTCCAATTCTCTCTCGTCAAGACCATAGCCTTCAGGTGCTCTCATGCCCCTCCTCCCCTCCCCCCGGCCCCCACCCCCCTCTTCCTCTCTCACTCTCCTTTTATAGATTTCTATCTATATTTTTAATTTTTGTATTTCAATGTTTCTTAGATATGAAGATTTTGATAATTCAAAAACTGAAAAGAATTTGCAGGGAAGATGATAGAGTTCAGTAAATAAGATTTGAGTTTGAACTCGCCATGTGTACCACAAATTTTTAGAGTTCCTTTACCATATTTTTCTCTCTACTCCAATATTGATTGTGCATGGGAGAATTGGCCACCAAAAACTTTGTTGCAAAGACAAAGAGCATTTGACTTAAACTGTCGTCACTTCATATAGATACACTTACATCATAATGGATCTGAAGTTTCTTACACATAAAATTTGCTTTTGTTGCCTTCTTTTGTGATTTCAAACAATTAATCTTACACTACTCTTTGAGGGGTCGATAAACTAATTCCCATGCATGTCGCTGGGCTGCCCACCTAAACCGAAAGCAGTTATAGATGCTATAACAAAGCACTATTAGTAATGGTTCTCATATTGATATATATCTTGTGTCTTATATACCATGTTGCCCAGACTCAGCAACAAGTGTCTACTCCGATAAGGGTGTTGGGTGTTAAACTCAGCCATTTCATAGAAAAGTTTCAGTTTAAATTGAAGACATGGGTACCTAAGAAAATTAGAAGAGTCGGAGTATGTTACTTGTTATTGTAAAGTACTTATTTGTAGTTCAGTAAACTAACTGTTTTAAAATGCAATTGCGAACCTTTGTGGAAAAGAGTATATTGGTTATAGCTAATTGAAGAAAACAAGACGCAGACCACATGTAAGTGATTCCAATTCTATAAACAGAATCATTCCATTCTCCTTCCCAGTTCCCGCCCTTTATTTAATTCCATTTTTTTCCATCAATGAACCAAATGTACCCTAAAATGAATCACAAATTGGAACTCAAACCTTGAGAAAGCCGAAGAAAAGTCAAAGCATAGTTAAGCTTCTTTGAATCAAAGAGAAATAAAGCAATTGTCTGTAAAAACCTCGTCTAACTATTTGAAAACCATCAATCCAAGAAGTCTCCTCTCCTTAGATATCATCCTTCTTAATACACCCTACCATCACCATAACAACAGCTAATCCTTATTCCCAAGACACCCCACCACCAAGATCAAGAAATGAAGGCAACAGAACATATTCAAACTTGTTTTGACATCACGGGTCATTTCTTTTTACACAGATTGTCCAGTTCGATTCATCTGAAGTCTGAAGGCACTAATTAAGCAACAATGAACAGGACAGACAAATAGAATTTCAACACGCAACGGCAAGGGTTGTAAATTTTTTATGCAGACTGGTTAAGAGTTTGATGCATTTGAATGCACATCACAACGGTAGGGGCAGGTCAGGCTTGCCCCTTGTGAGGGCTTTTCTTAATTTGCAGTCATAATCCCATTTGTAGAGAGGGTTCTCTATTCCTACAACCTAAACTAACGAGAACCTCACAAACTTGATTAGACTCAACACTACGTAACATATGCCTGCATATACATCTCCTGCTCCAGCAGGAAATTGGATAGTGTATTCATCTGACAAGGTGAGATTGAAATACAGTCTTTGCAGCAATAATTTTATGTTTGAAAAATCTCACTTTCTGGAGGAGGGAGATGTAAAATGGTAGTTCAAATTAAAATTGTCCTACAAAGGTACTCGTTGGTTAATAGAACTCCCTCCGTCCCATATTGATAATATACATCCCTTTTTCGTTTATGATGTTCTTAGTTAAACTTGTCACTTCATTTTCAAGTGAAAGTCAGCATTTCTTTCATTTTCTTTCTCCCTCCTTTTACTCCTTTCTTTTAAAAATTTTTTATATATTTTCAACAATTTTCTTAATCTATACGCCAAAAGCTAATAAGAACTCAATTAGGGGTGCAAGGAGCATATCAATATAAATCGAAAAATGGTGATTTGACATATAGATTGACGTCGTTATGTTCTTAGAGTTAACTATTCATGCCAGATAATATTGTATTAGTTTTCAACAATCTGAACACTAAACTAGATATAAACAAAAAAAAAGGTATACTGTCAAAAGTAAAGAGAGAAATGATAAATTTTGGGTGGACAAAACTACACATATTAGCTTATGTGTATGGAAAAGCGAAAAAGGAACAACAGAGAATTGCCAGCACGTGACAAAACATATTTTTCCAACTATCAATGGCAAACAAAACAACCACACAATAACACAACTATGTAACATTATTCCTGCTACAGCAGGAAAACAATTTTGCTGCCAAGAAGGAGAAAGATTGCACAAACATTTTGCTTCATTGATAATTCGCAAAAGCACATGACATGACCTGATTCCAAGAAGATTAAAGAGCATAAAGACCTCACCAAATCTTCAGATGATTAACAAAGAAGAAACTGTAGGGACTTACCAATATCATGGCTAGACAGGGCGGGCTCGAGAAGTTTACGGCAATCAATCAGAGACACCACAGCATACTTCTCCCATTCACCATCAGGAAGGCCTTTGGACATTCGTGCAGCAATCAAAGCGGCTGCTGATAGGGCTCCACATAATTTAATCCCTCTAGTCTTGCATCCCTGCAAATTTGATCAGTAATCTTTAAGGGGGTCCTTCCCAAAAGAATAGGATAATTGCGACTCTTTCATACTAAAAGTGGCATAACAAGTGAATAACCATAAACCAATGGAATATGCACTAGAATTTACTATGCAGACATCAGTCAACATAACCGGCCGTGAACTGCATTATGGAGTAGAAAATAGTTAATTCTATTTTCCTACTCCCACTTGTTGCTGCAGCTCTGATAGATCATTTTCCTGAGAAGAGCGGTGGCATTTCCGTCTTCTTTTGGTTCATGCCAAACGGCAGCAGCTTTGTTCTATTGTCTTCTGCTAAATGCTAAAGTAGATTGGCAGGTGATCCTTGCTTCTCCAGATCCTTCTTGACGGATCTTGAGCCTACGATTTTCAGTTATTACTCTACTATTAGATTTAGATATTACTTCTCCAGATCCATTCCTTTATTCGTTGTTTGTTTCAGGGGTTTTACTTTTCCCTTTCCCTCTCCTTACCCCAAAACTTTCTACTCTCATTCCCCAATCCCCACCCTCCCCTCCACTTGAAAATAAGGGCAAAGGAAACCCCTTAACCACCTACCTCACCCCATCTTCACCACCCTCATCCCCACCACCACAGCCACCTTGAAACCAACGCCACCTCCCCAGAATTCACCTCAACCCACCGGAATCCACCCCCACCTCACTGAAAGCTCACTCAGCCCACCGAAATCCACTCCCAAGCCACCGAAAACCCACCCTCGCCCACGAAGTCCATTCCCAGCCACCAAAAACCTACGCCAGCCCAGCAGAACAATTTTCAATTTGCAAATGGGTAGTCAATTTGTAACATATGTCATTTTGATGAAATTAAAATAGCAAAAACCAAATCAGTGATATCAACAATGGGTGATGTGACTGGGTGCTAAAAGCCTGTGAGAAAACCAGGAGGGTGAGAGAAAAAGAGAAGTAGGTGCTAAAATGCGTTTGGGACTACTGGAGGGAGGAGAATGGAACCAATTATTGATATCAACAATGGGTGATGGGGCCGACAATTCTTCAGCTCGCGAGTTGGCGGCCAACAGTGAGGGGGTGGTGGCAGGAAGGGGGCAGCGAAAGAGTTAGAGGAGGAACTAGGAAGAGAAGTGGATGAGGAGGAAGAGAGGAGGAAGAGGAGGGGGATCAAAAGTCTGCAATACAAGATACAGGCACTCCGTCCTCACAATACATTATAACGGGAGTTGTCAAAAAGGCCCCTATGAGTGTGAGCTCAATGATAAATACATGACTTGTTCAGTTGTTCCCATAAAGTAACCAATTAGAACTCTTTATTGCATAAAATCCTATAAATCCTTGCAATTTTTGCAAGCAATAAAATTTCATAAAAGGCAACCTACCATAAAACCTTTTGCCCCTTACATCTTCCAAATTTCATATACACAATCTGCAAATAACCCCAAAGACAAGAAGGGATGTTGTATGTATCCCAACCAAAACAAATAGCCTCTACGAAATAAACAGAATCGTGTGACAATGCAAAAATATATGATACCCAGTCTCCTCACTAGCAAAACATATACTACAGTCTACACACGTGAGGGGACAAGGCCAAATATACATGCAAATTATCATAAGTATTGAGCTTGCCCAAGCTGGCAACGAAGACAGCAGCTTTTACTCACTTCAAAACCTTAGCCTTCCAAGTTGTAGTAGAAAGAAGGAGGAAACAAGAATTTGGTTATTTCAGAAGGTGTTTGTGAAAAGAACAACCAGTAAATGATCCCAAAAATCAACCATCCACAATCTCCTATCAAGAGAATTTGAAAAAGGAGACACAAGCAAGGATTCTGAACAAATTGGTTACCTTCCCCAACTCCCTATCATGAGAATCCGTCCTGATTCAGGGTACCAAAAGTATAACCATTCCTCAGCCAACAAAAAGAGTTAAAAGTATAATGTGATATATAATTTTCCAAGAGATGAACAAATGTATACTAGAAGGCTGCTCCCCTGTCTAAGAACCCTCTTAAAAATGGTGCTATCATTAGTCATTATCCAGCTTATGTTTGTCCAGGGCAAAGAAGAGAGACAAAACCCGTGAAACAACCTATCAACGGCTGGATTAAGGAACCTAAGAGGTCTTCAACGCATCCCAGCCATTATGTTCAAGACCACACCTGCTCTAGAACTATAGTTGAAAAATGCCACAATTAGTTTCTCACGAAAAAGATGCATCTAAACACCAAACAACAACAACAACATTACCCTAGTGCCTCAAAGGCTCCCGCCATAAGGCGAGGTAGGGGGCTCGGATGTACACAACCTTAACCTTGTGTTGAATATACAAAGACTTCGGATGACCAAAAATGAAAATTACGTCAAAAATGCATCGACCAACTCTGACTTTATAGCATAACAAGCAGAGCTGGTTTAGGAAGCCATTTTGCTTTGTTCCATCATTTTCCAAAACCAAAGATGCTTCTAAACACCAAATTGCCGAAAATCAAGTCATCCCACTCTACAAACCTAAACAGACAATCCCGTCTCACAAGGTGATCTTTCTTCTCCTCACCAACCACAAACCATAAAAAATCTCTCATAAGCCTCTCCAACTTCTTAGGCGCACCCATCAAAAGCTTGTAAAGAGAAAGGGATACAAAGGAAGACAAGCACAAAAAGTCTATATAAGGGTCACAAGACCCCCTTAGAGAAAAATAAGACCTCTTCCATCCATCTAACTTTCCTAAAACCTTCTCTACGACCAAGTCCCATAATAATTTCTTAGCTGAATACCCCCTAAATATGACCAAATTATGTGACACACCCAACCAAAGAAGACGAAGCCCTATCCAAGCACTAAGATATGTTTTAATCCTGGTTACACTAGACTTCAGAAAGTTAATTCCAAGCTCGGGGAGCAACTTGAAAATTCAAGGGTGAGCCAAGAGATTTCCAGATTTCCAAAACTATCGAGATCATTTGATAAGAAAAGAACAACATTATCATAGGAAGTGAGAAACCACCACCCTTTTATTTCCCACATGAAAACCATCTATTAAACCCAACACTTCTCTCCTGGAAAGCGTCATATTCAAGAAATCAACCGCCAAAACGAGCCAAAGCGGAGATAAAATATCACCCCCCAAAAAAACCAAGAGTAGTCCCAAACCACGCATAGACCACCCATTAACTAGCAAGATAAAGTATGCTAAAAATGCTCCAACAGATTGTTATAGTAATCAAACCTAGAAATGACACCACGCTGCCTACCTCCTACAGAAGTAGTCCTTAAACGACCTATTGAACTCGATTAATAATGAGAATTTGAATCCCTACTAACGCATTAAGCTCCCCACATATATCAATAACAAAATATATCTTCAAAATCAAATCGTTTTTCACTCTTGTATCCTACCATCATCCTCCATGGCCTAACATCTATCGTTTAGAAATTACTCATCAATTTCTTTGTTCACATTTCCGCCTCAAATATGCATCTATTAAAATATTGACATCTCCAGCATAAAAAAGCACGTCCATAAGTTATAAATTGTTTATGTTCACCAAAGGTTGTTATAATTTGAATTCTACTTCAAATCAAAAGGAGATCACATAATCAGACCGTAAAATCAAATCCTATAACAATAAGATTCTACTAACATGTATAATCAAGATATTACACTCATATTACAGGTTTCAGAGGCCAATAATTATAAAACATAGTTGTGTACGTACTACATAGGTAATAAATGACAATATATACATATTAATATACCTTAGGTTTCATAATTCAAGTTGATATAAATCACTGAAATTCTTGATCACTAAGCTAAACCTCTAGAATCATAAGTTAAATCGTATGGTCATATTTCGCGATTTTAACAGCCATCCATACACCATCATGAACCAATACACAATAGCAAAGGATAGCATACTACACACTCCAATCACATTAACATCTCAACATATCAACAAAAAGAAGGTGAGAACAATGCAAGTAAATTATACCTCAAGCAACTTAATAGTATGATGAGAATCCAACAACAACCAAACAACCATAGACAACCTAGGCTAATAATTATAAAATAGAGTACAATCAACACCATAAACATATTAATAGCTTTGTTGTCATGATTAAGTTTCATATAAATTGGTAAAGTTCTTGGTAGCTAAGAGAATATACACTAGAATCGCGATTTTAATAACCATGTATTCACCATCATGAACCAATAGACAATATCAAACTATAGCATAAGTACACACTCCAATCATATTAAAATTGCAACATAACAATAAGGTAAACATGTAATATACCTCAAGTAACTTAACAGTATGATGAGAATCCAACAACAACCTAACAACCCTGGACGACCTAATCTCATCCGCATTAACAAACTCCAAATTACTCAAACGAAACGAATTCAACGAATAACCTAACATATCAACACCACGACACCAAAACGGCTTACTCAATTTCGCACTCGGAATATACTCTTCCACTCCAACATTCACATTCACATCATCAACACCACCAATTCCATCCTCCTCCTCCTCACCACCATTACCGCCACTCTTCATCAACAGCATCAATTCCTTCATGATCGCAACAGCAGCAGTTCGATCACACGCACCAGTATGAACCTTCAACATCACAGCACATTTCTCCTGACAATCGTCCATCTCATACACAACCGCGTGCAACACATCGACGCTAGTCGGGGAGGTTACGCGGTCGAGATTCGACCATGGATTGTTGTTCAGCTCGTGCTCGAGGAGGATCTGGAATGGAGTGATTGTAGGGCCCGGAGATGGGCTCGGGGGTTGGAAGGGGATGTGGTGGAGGTGGAGAGAGGAGGAAGGAGGGATGAGGAAAGAGAAAGTGGAGGTGAGAGGATTGTAATGGAGTTTGGAGCGGAGGATTGGGTGGGAGACTTGGAGTTTGTGGAGGGAGTTTTGTAAGAGACTGAAATTGGGGTGTTTTGTGAGGAGGAGGGAGAGTATTGTTATGCCTGTGCCGCCGCATGCGGCTTTGCACCAGCTGTTTTCTGTGCCGTATACTGCCCGGAGTTTTGATGCGGAGTCGGTGGTTTCTGACATGATCACTCTGCCGGGGAATGAGAAATGATTGTTTCGTTTTCGGTTTTGCTACAATACAAATATACAATGGAGTTGGTTGTAGTCTTGTTAGATTGTAGTTTGTTAAATGATTGGGTTAATGGATTTACATCATGTGTGTGTAGGATAGGGACATAGGAGAATAGACCATCAGGGATTGAAAAGGATAGCTACACTACGCTCTGTTTTTTTAGATTTGATTATTTGAAAAATATTTTAATTCAGTTTAGTCCAGTTGAGAACATTTTAGCTCAGTTCAATTTATTCCAGTTCAAAATAGAGACCATGCAAACCTCTAAGTTCCTCCACTCGCCTAAGAAGTTCTGATAAAACATCTATACATAACATACAAAGATTAGGGGAGAAAGGGGCCAACCCCGAAAGAGTCACCATTCTCACGCATTCATAATCCATCCACACCATTGACATGTCAGTTGTGTACTATCAATAATAAATCCTACGACACTCTCTATTAATGTAGTACGGTAAGCTTTGTTGAATCCGCAGGGAGATGGCGCTACTAGTTCAGTCTGGACTTTTCTACACTGACAATTAGAGAAGAGATTTATATGACTAAGACTATACTACTAACATAATTAGATATCATGAATGGGTCGATTAATAAAGACCTAGGATCGTTGATAACTATGCATACAATTCGGGAAATCAAGGACGAATAATAATTACCTGATAAGTCAATTTACTTAGAGCACATGCAATTTCTTTGAAACGTTGCCTCCCTCGGACATTACCCAACTGCCCTCGCATTCTCAAGGGTCACATTGTCTATTGACTAAAAGCTTAAATGGTATCTCTCCTCTTAAAGTAGATTGAATATTGCAATAGTATAAATATAAATCGTGCACCATTCATAAATCTAACATTAATGATTCAACAATAGGAAGCAATTGAAATATAGGACAATTAAACTAATCCATTAATCTCTTATTGCATATACATAGATCCCTAATGAAGTTAAATGGGGAAACCCCTAAAAATACTTGATATCACGTATTTATATAGAGTTTTCTCCCTTATTTACAAGCTAATTTGTGCGCCATTGGAGCTCTTGGGAGCTATTTTGTGCTAACTTTAGTATTTAGTTGTGGTTTCGTGTTTTAGTATTGAATTGCAGGTTTTATGGAGTTTTCTCCTTATTCCCGAGCCTTTTGGAAGCAACCACGGCTTTACGAGATGTTATGAGGCACGTAGGATGGCTCACGAGCTTTATGGATAGTTTAGGAGGTCCCAAGACCCCTAAACGTGAAGATTAGATAGCCAAGGAGTCAAAGGAGTTTTCCGTGCACTGATCGGGCAGAAATGGCCCGATCGGGCGAAGTATTTATGATCGGGTATGAAAGTTGCGGACCCGATCGGGAGAGGTTTGCCCGATCGAATCTGGCGAGGAAGCATGTCCCCAGACCCGATCGGGTGACTACCGCCCGACCCGATCGGGTGGAGTGCTGCTTGGTCTCGTTGCGGTGCTACAGGCGAGGGGAACACGCTGGCCCAAGTTGTAGCCAGGCCCGATCGGGTGGCAGCCTCGGGCCCGATCGGGTGGGCCGCTTTTCTCGCCTTATTGCTGCACTGTTGCTGCCAGGAGTGAAGATTGGGGGAATTTGTATGTGGACCCGATCGGGTACTGTGCTCGGGCCCGATCGGGTCTGGTGCTTTAATCGCGCTTTTTCACTTTTTGTTTCCGTTTTTAGTGAACTTGAGGGGGTATTATAAATACCTTTTCCTCATTATTTAGAGAACATCTTTTATTCATCTTTCATTAGGTTTTAGACTAGTTTTATTCTTCATTGTTCTTAGTTTAATTCAAACACTTTAGATTAATTTAGAGGTGATCAAACCTATTTCGATTTCAATAAAAGTTTCTGCTTTCCGTCAATTGGTACTCTTCTCTACTCTTTATCTCTTTAATTACTTTGATTGCTTAGTTTATTTATTTAATCGTTCATGATGCAATTGTTAGGGTTTCATATTAGTTTTATTATTGTTAATTCGATCATGTCTGAGTAGTCTCTTTCTAGGGTGTTAGATAGGAAAGCCATGTTTATACCATGATTGCGATTTAGATTTCTATCAATTTCTAGGGCTTGATTAGGGTGATTGTGATGTGGTTTGTTCTTTATTGAGTAATTAACGTTATTGCGCAGTTTCGTTGGTTGCTTGTGGTTAATAGTTGTTTGCACAGATCCGTCTTACGACTAGAGGCCTAGGACACGTCAGTAGTTCTGATTACGTTAGTGAATATGCGGCGTATGTTGAACTATGAGCGTTGAGTCTTAACCATAGCTCAACATAGGCTCTAATCACCCTACTCTTGACTTAGGTTTTGGTAGTAGTTGATCCTATTTGATTGGTATAAGCATGGTGGACCGACCTAATACCCTAGGTTTTTATTCCATAGTTAAATCCTCGATTTTTCCCGTCTTTCTTAGCTTAATCATTAGTTTAATTAATTCTTCTCTGATTTACTCTGGAGTAGCTGAATTGGTTGAATATTGATTTAGAAACTTTGTCTCCCTGTGGATTCGACCCTGCTTCCACTGACTACCTAGTTAGAGGTCCGTAGGTTTATTTTTTGATTAGGTGACACGACTAAAACCTATCAATACTCAATTCAACAAACAAACAACAACAACTACCACGTTATTCTAAGGGTTTTTGCTAGGGATGTCAATTCAGTCCGACTTCGACCCGAGTCCGACTCGATCGGAAGGAAAATGTCCGATCCGAATCCGAAAGCATAAAAGTCCGAATGAAATCTGATAGGAGTTGGACCTTAGGTAAGATCTGATCCAAATCCGACTAAGTCCGATTATTACTTGTTACCTCATCAACTCATAGATTGAAAGTATATTTTAATACAAATAATAGATTTACATTATAAGAAATTAAGTAAAACATTAAAAAAAATTATATTAAAGATGTGTTTTGGTTATTTAATATGGTAATTTAATCAGAATCCGATCCGAGTCCGAAACAATCCGAAGGAAAAGTCCGAGTCCGAATCCAACAATATATAGTCCAAATCATAATAGGAGCGTAAAAATCATAGTCCGATTGAAATGGAGCGTGTTGAACTCGTTATTTTGATGATGACAAATGAATAGTTTTTAACTTTGTTTTTAATTAGTTTTTGTTCATGTAATTATTTATATAGTTTTATTTAATTATTTATTTATTTTTTTTGCCTAAAATAAACTTATGGAGAATTGGTTTTATAATTACCAAAATTAAGTTGTTTAGGAAAATAGAATATTTAGTTATTTTGTGTAGAATAAATATTCTAATATTATGGAATATTGGATTCCATAATATTAATTGAGTTTGTTAAATGGTTTACAGGAAAATAGACGTTGAAGAAAATGCTATGATGCGTGGCTGATTTGATGGGTTGAGGTCCTAGATTCTAGGAGCCATGATCCCAGCTAAGCACACATCAAACGCATACCCTAAACTGCCAAAGACCAAGTCAAGAGCTGTTGAGAAGATCGTGGAAGACTCGAAGACTCATTCAACTCGTGCAAACACACGATCATGGAACGTGGCATTAACATGGTCCATAACGGCTATGAAGGTGGAAGATAATGCCTAAAAACTTGCGTCCACTACAAAGAAGCTGAAGAAAACCGTTGAAGATTTATCACAGCTATATATATCAAGAAGAACTCAATTTTAGTTCTTAAGACTTTCTACGATAATTGTATAAATCTTTTAGAAAGTTATTTCGGTTTTATTCTCTTCAACAATTCATTGTATTCCATTAATCTGAGTTGGGGGGAGTGAAATTTTGTGAGAAAATTTCTACATTCAAGATAGAAGGAGAAGGAAGAGAAAGAGAAGACTTCGAGTGAAGTCAAGAGAGGAGCTCACGTCTTCAGGGGGAACAAGGTGACTGGGAACCAGTTCTCAGAGGAACAGAGTGAGTTGCTGTTTATAATAGGGTGTAAGTTACTATTATAAATAAAAGGGCAAGATTTATTCCCAGAGAATATAGGAATAAATTCTTGTTTAAAAGCAGTTCTAGTGTTCGTTGTTTTAACTTCTCTTTATTTCATTTTAACTTGTTAATTCCGCAAAAATTAGTCTCCAATAGTCTTTACTACAATTCACCCCCCCTCTTGTAGTAAACCTAGAAGTTCTATAGGACCAACAATTGGTATCAGAGCTAGTTCCTCCTGAAACAGTTAACACTGGGGAGGCTGATCCTAGAGAACATGAATACAACTGGAGAAAAGCTAGATGAGGGATACTCTACTCTACGTCCTCCAATGTTCAATGGCAAACATTATCCTTATTGGAAGAATAGGATGGAAATATTTATTAAGGCAGAAAACTATCAAGTCTGAGAGTCATTGAGATAGGTTACTTTGAAGTCACTGAAAAGAATGAAGAAGGCGAGCTAGTTACAAAACCACTCTCAAAGTATGACAAGGAAGATTTTGAGAAAATGGAGATGAACAACATGGCCAAGAAGATTCTGCATTGTGGTCTTGGTCCTCATGAACACAATAGAGTCATGGGATGCAAGAGTGCAAAGCAGATGTGGGAACTCCTTCAAGTTACACATGAAGGAACAAGCGAGGTCAAGAGATCAAAGATAGACATGCTCATGCATAGATATGAGTTATTTCAAATGAAACCTAAAGAGCCAGTTCATGATACGCTTACAAGATTTTCAAATATCATAAATGAACTTGACTCTCTAGGAAAATCTATTTCTCCAGAGGAACAAAAACGCAAAGTATTGAGAAGTCTTCCACAAGACGAGAAGTGGATGGCTAAGGTGACAGCTCTACAAGAAACCAAGGATTTCACCAAGTTTAACATAGAACAACTTGCTGGATCCTTGATGACACATGAGTTGCTCTTAGGAACTCATGAACCTGACTCCAGCAGATCAAAGTCCCTAGCTCTCAAGACTGAAGAGCAAGATGATTCAGAAACTGATGAAGAGGAAGCTGCCTTGATAGTAAAGAAATTCAAAAGGTTCTTCAACAAGAATTATAAAGGGAAGAGCACAAGGAAAACCTCAAAGCTAAGCTGCCATAAATGCGGAAGTCCAGATCACTTCATAAAGGAATGTCCTTTATGGGAAAACGAGAAAGGAAAAAGCAGATTCAAAAGCAAAGAACAACAAAAACCTTTCTCTAAAACTGAAATGAGAAAGGCTATGGTAGCAGCCTGGGGTGAATCAGATTCTGATGAGGAACAGGAACAGCCTGAGGATGAAACTGCTCAGCTATGTCTAATGGCCAAATCAGATAGTGAAGAGGACGTATCACACAAACATGTAAACTTTAATGTTGTTGAAGAAGAATTATCAAAATTAAATAAGAACCAACTCACTGAATTACTTTTAGAAACCTTTGATAACTACAAGGCAATCTGCATAAGAGAGGAGAATATGGAGAGGGCCTTGAAAGTTACCAAGGAACACACAAATTGGTTTAAGAAATT
Source organism: Patellifolia procumbens (assembly GCA_947645195.1). Taxonomy (NCBI): domain Eukaryota; kingdom Viridiplantae; phylum Streptophyta; class Magnoliopsida; order Caryophyllales; family Amaranthaceae; genus Patellifolia; species Patellifolia procumbens. The sequence continues at coordinate 397,104 of CANSGD010000801.1, forward strand.
AAATTCAGATATTGAGGAATGGTTCTTTGAAATTTTTGATAAATACCGAGGATTTCAAGAAGCCTATGAAAAACTGAAAAATGACAACTACTTCTTGAATATTCCTTTGGCAGAATTGAAACTAGTTGTTCCTGAAGGAACCAGTTCCTCTGACGGTACCAGTAAAGAAATTGACAATTTGAAAATTGAGCACGAATTAGTGCTGAATGAAAATATGGTACTGAAGAGGAAATTGGAATCTTCAAGAATCAAACTTCCTGATCCAGTTAGTTGGATACAAAATATAAAAATGAAGGAAGAAATGGAGTAGGTTTCAATTATAAGAAGAGGAACAAACATAAAAAAAATATGTTGACCTGCCAAGCAATAGAATCTGTTCCTACTGTGGGAATAGTGGACACTTAGTGTCTGACTGTTCCACTAAAGAGGAACAGATCGAAATGAACACTCGCTTAGTGAAGCAAGAGTGGAGAATTAAGAGGAACACACACTCAACAGAGGAACCCAAGTCTAACTGGGTTCCTACCACTGACTAATTACTGTAGGTGCAGACGAAAGTGAGGAGGAACAACCTGTGGTACCTCGATAGCGGTTGTTCCAAGCACATGACAGGAGATATAACAAAATTTCTCTCACTTTCAGTCTACGAAGGAGGAACTGTGACCTTTGGAGACAACCTGACAGGTAACATAGTAGGTATAGGTAAAGTTGGGAAATCTCAGTCACATTCCATAAATAATGTATTTTTAGTCGAGGGTTTGAAACATAACTTACTTAGTATCTCTCAATTTTGTGACAAAGGAAACAATGTGAAATTTACTAATGAATGTTGTGTGGTTAGTGACACCATCACAAGAACCAAGATACTAGAAGGAACAAGAAGGGGAAACACTTATGTTGTTGACCTAAACCTTGTTCCTAGGAACAATCTAACTTGTCTTAGTGTACTAGAAGATGACCAAGACCTTTGGCATAAGAGGTGTGGTCATGCAAGCTTTACACTGCTTCATAAACTAAGTGGTAAAGACTTGGTAGTTGGTTTGCCAACTATAAAAGGAACAAGCCATGGAGTTTGTGGAGCTTGTGTAAGAGGGAAACAAGTTAGATCCTCGTTCAAATCCAAGAAAATGGTAAGCACTCAAAGTCCACTTGAGCTGATCCACATGGATCTTTGTGGCCCAGTGAGAATCCAAAGCAGATCAGGTAAAAGATATGTATTAGTTTTTGTTGATGACTTTTCTAGATTTACGTGGGTAATCTTCCTTCATAGCAAGGATGAAACATTTGAAGAATTTGTTTCATTTGCTAAGAAAGTTCAAAGGATATATGGTTTCAAATTGAAACACCTAAGATCTGACCATGGTACGGAGTTTGAAAACTCCAAGTTTGATGATTTTTGCAGTAATGAAGGATTAGATCACAACTTCTCTGCTCCAAGAACACCACAACAAAATGGTGTAGTTGAAAGAAAGAACCGGACTCTGGAGGATATGGCTAGAACAATGCTTATATCAAGCAATCTTCCAAAGAACTTTTGTGCAGAAGCAGTGAACACTGCATGTTACATCATAAACAGGGTCATGCTAAGACTCATCACCAAGAAAACTCCTTATGAACTGTTCAAAGGAAGAAAACCAAATATCTCTTACTTTAGAGTCTTTGGATGTAGATGTTTTGTACACAACAATGGTAAAAACAATTTAGGCAAATTTGATGCTAGAAGTGATGAAGCTGTCTTTATAGGATATGCTTCAAATAGTAAAGCATACAAAGTTTATAATAAGAGAACAATGTGCGTAGAGGAAAGTGTCCATATTATCTTTGATGAAACTGACTCATTGCAGGAACCATGTTATGAAAATGAATTTGAAATTGGGCTAACTTATCCTCAAGAGACGGACAATCTTGAGGAGGAACTGACTCCTGCAGGAACAGTTAAGAAACATATTCCTGAAAATGAACTAACCGTTCCTGAGCCTGTTCCTCAAGAGGAACAAGTAAATGAAGGAACAATAAATGCAGGAATACAGGCTGAAGAAACTCACAAAGAGAATGAACAGGACCAAATTGAAGAACATCAAGTTGAAGGAACAGGAACAAGAAGATTTGAACCAAAATCTTGGAGGCACCAAAAGTCACATCCCCTAGAGCTGATAATTAGCGACATTGAGAAGGGAACTCAAACAAGATCTCAACTTAGAAACTTTTGTGCCTTTCAAGCGTTCCTATCCATGATAGAACCTCGAGACCACAATGAAGCAATGCTGGAGTCTGACTGGATAAATGTCATGCAAGAGGAACTGAATGAATTTCAGAGGAACAAGGTATGGCACTTGGAGCCCAAACCCAAGAATTAGAAGGTAATTAGGTTAAAATGGGTCTTCAGGAACAAGCTAGATGAACATGGCACAGTGATCAGAAACAAGGCCAGACTCGTAGCAAAAGGTTACAACCAACAAGAAGGTATTGACTTTGATGAAACCTTTGCTCCAGTAGCTAGAATAGAAGCAATAAGAATTTTAGTATCATTTGCAGCTTATATGGGATTTAGGTTGTACCAGATGGACGTTAAATGTGCATTTTTAAATGGATATCTATTGGAAGACGTTTATGTGGAACAACCTCCAGGATTTGAAAATCCTGATCTACCAAACCAGGTCTACAAGCTAGATAAAGCCTTATATGGGATGAAACAAGCTCCTAGATCTTGGTATATAAGACTTTCTAAATTCTTACTTGCTCATAATTTTGTAAGAGGCAAAGTTGATAGAACCCTGTTCCTTCAATCAAAAGGAACAGACATTTTAGTAGTGCAAATTTATGTTGATGATATTATTTTTGGTGCTACTAATGATTCTTTGTGCAAGGGTTTTGCTGACTTCATGAGCAGTGAATTTGAAATGAGCATGATGGGAGAATTGAACTTCTTTCTTGGTTTGCAAATCAAGCAAACTGAAAGAGGAACAATGATCCATCAGCAAAAATATGTTAAGGAACTTCTAAAGAAATATGGAATGGAACAAGCTAAAACCAACCATACTCCTATAGGAACAGGAACAAGGTTGGATGAAGATCAAAATGGTAAATCAGTAGATCAGAAATTATAGAGGTATGATTGGATCTCTTCTTTATTTAACTGCAAGTAGGCCTGATATTTCCTTCAGTGTTGGTCTATGTGCTAGGTTCCAATCAAATCCAAAGGAATCCCACTTGATAGCTGTCAAAAGGATCCTTAGGTATTTGAAAGGAAGTGATGATCTATGTTTGCTCTATCCTCGTAGTGATACATTTGACCTAATTAGCTACTCTGATGCTGATTATGCTGGAGATTTGGTGAATCGAAAAAGTACCTCAGGAACTGCCCAGTTCCTAGGAACAAGCTTAGTTTCTTGGGGATCCAAGAAACAACATACAGTTGCCTTGTCAACTGCTGAAGCTGAATATGTGGCTGCTGCTGCATGTTGTTCCCAAGTCTTATGGATCAAACAACATGTACGTGATTTCGGTATTAAGTTTAAATCTGTTCCAATCTTTTGTGATAATACAGTGCCATATGCATATCCAAGGACCCAGTTCACCACTCAAGGGTCAAGCACATTCACATAAGACACCACTTCTTGAAAGACTATGTTGAAAAGGGCTTAGTCAAAGTTGAATTTTGCCCTACAGAAAATCAAATTGCTGACATTTTTACCAAACCATTATCTAGGGACAGATTTAAAAAGATTCGCTTGGAACTAGGAATGATCAGAATTGTATAAAATGGCCCATAAAATTTGAACCCTATGTACTAGTCATTTCTAAGAGTGTCCTGCAATCTTCATGAATTAAATTTCATACACCTAGGGTCATGTCTAAGGACTCACATTTGTCTTTAAATATTATCCTTATTGTCCATGCACATATATAGAGTACATAAATTAAAATTGCTTGTATAGTTTAAAAAGGGTCCGTGTACACAAGAGCTATTTTTTCTTTTTCCACATTTTTATTCTCTCTCCTCCTCTCATTATGACTTCTCTGATTCACTGTATCAACCATATTATTTACTCAAAATAAAATTCAGTTTATCTAATTTAAAGAGGGGAAACAATAAATGAAACACGCTTACCCAAACTGTACCCAGTCAAATCACACCCCTTCACCTTCAACTCAATACGCCTCATCATTACAATAAAAACCCAACACTTCACTTCACTGACAATTTTTACTGATCCACTTCACCTCTCACTGTTCATCTTCTCTCTCCTTCATCTCTCTTCATTCTTCATTCTCTCTCTCCCATGGCACCCAAAAAGGAGTATGTTAAAGGGAAGGGCAAACTAAACATCAATGGCGTCTCAAATGAAAAAATTCTTCAGTTTTTTCAAGGAAACCCTAATTCTATGTCCATTGACCAAAAATATCTCTCTCCCTTTCACAAACTTTTCTTTCAGTTTGTTTGACGTTTTGTTTTACCCCGATCTTCTAAGAGAACCCAAGCTAATCTAATGGACCTCTCAATAATGTACTGTTTAGCAAAGAATATCAAGATAAACTTTCCCGCTCTTATGCTCTCTCACCTTTCCTATTGCATATCCCATAATACCAAGGTGGGATATGGCAATCTAATCACCACCATTTTAAAGAAAAATAAAGTGAAATTGTCTGACAGCCCTTCTTTCACCCTTGAACCTGAAAATTACTTGACCAAGGAGACGCTGACTAGACTTAGCTTGAGGGTGGTTGGTGGAAAGTTGGAATTTGAGGGAGAGGCTACTGTGACTAAGCCTGAGGCAGGGACAAAAAGGAAATTATCTGAGGAAGCTGGTGGGGCATCTGTTAAGAAGAGCCAGAGACTGGCTGGGGGTAAGTCTCTTAAGGACCAGGATCCGGGTCATGCTGAAACGATCAATCTGGATGAGGATCAGGTTCCTTCAACTGCTGTGGATTTTCCTCTCATATCTACCACTGGACTTCATGGGATTCCGAGGGAAATTAGGGAGTCTCTGACACTTATGCACACAAGGATCAATGTCCTGGAGAAGTCGGTTTCTACTCTTGATACACAGCAGCAGGAGACTCTAGCCGCCATCAAGCAGGCAGACACGGGGATCAGGAACAAGGTGGATGCAGTGATTTCCAAGATTGACTCCGTTGTCTCCAACATTTTCAAACGCCCCAAATCATAATTTCCCCCCTCTCTTTAAACAATGATTTACTGGATAATTTTTTTTGGGTCTATAATATCTGGTTGAACAATTTTTTTTCTCTCCTTTTTGCGTGTCTTGTTTTGACACAGATCATTCTGAACTCTTCTTTCCTTGCTCTTGTGATATGCTTAATCTGATCCTTTTTGCTTGCACATGCTTTTTCTTTTTGTACTTGCTTGTGTTTGGATGGCTAATATTATGAGATGACTGTTTGAGCTACTTTAATTAATGCCTAGACTGTTGACTCTTTAGTGCTGCAGGGACATAACTTAGTTTTGATGATAACAAAAGGGGAAAAAGACTAGTCGGCTATCAAAAAACATTTTCTGGTCTGTCTTAGTTCCTAGAGCCTTTCTGATTGTCTCTGTTTCTAGTGGATCCAGTTCCTAGTCCAAATTGAGTTTAGCATTAGCCGTAGACTTTTTAGACTTTACTTTAGACTTAGACTTAGGATAGAATTTTTTTTTGCCAACTTGTTTGCCATCATCAAAAAGGGGAATATTGTTGAACTCGTTATTTTGATGATGACAAATGAATAGTTTTTAACTTTGTTTTTAATTAGTTTTTGTTCATGTAATTATTTATATAGTTTTATTTAATTTTTTTTTTTTTGCCTAAAATAGACTTATGGAGAATTGGTTTCATAATTACCAAAATTAAGTTGTTTAGGAAAATAGAATATTTAGTTATTTTGTGTAGAATAAATATTCTAATATTATGGAATATTGGATTCCATAATATTAGTTGAGTTTGTTAAATGGTTTACAGGAAAATAGACGTTGAAGAAAATGCTATGATGCGTGGCTGATTTGATGGGTTGAGGTCCTAGATTCTAGGAGCCATGATCCCAGCTAACCACACATCAAACGCATACCCTAAACTGCCAAAGACCAAGTCAAGAGCTGCTGAGAAGATCGTGGAAGACTCGAAGACTCATTCAACCCGTGCAAACACACGATCATGGAACGTGGCATTAACATGGTCCATAACGGCTATGAAGGTGGAAGATAATGCCTAAAAACTTGCGTCCACTACAAAGAAGCTGAAGAAAACCGTTGAAGATTTATCACAGCTATATATATCAAGAAGAACTCAATTTTAGTTCTTAAGACTTTCTACGATAATTGTATAAATCTTTTAGAAAGTTATTTCGGTTTTATTCTCTTCAACAATTCATTGTATTCCATTAATCTGAGTTGGGGGGAGTGAAATTTTGTGAGAAAATTTCTACATTCAAGATAGAAGGAGAAGGAAGAGAAAGAGAAGACTTCGAGTGAAGTCAAGAGAGGAAGTCACGTCTTCAGGGGGAACAAGGTGACTGGGAACCAGTTCTCAGAGGAACAGAGTGAGTTGCTGTTTATAATAGGGTGTAAGTTACTATTATAAATAAAAGGGCAAGATTTATTCCCAGAGAATATAGGAATAAATTCTTGTTTAAAAGCAGTTCTAGTGTTCGTTGTTTTAACTTCTCTTTATTTCATTTTAACTTGTTAATTCCGCAAAAATTAGTCCCTAATAGTCTTTACTACAATTCACCCCCCCTATTGTAGTAAACCTAAACATTGTAAAGGAAAAGTTCAACATCTCATGATACATTCAGACTCTCATAGACAATATCAGACAACTACTCACTAATTTTAAGTCTTCAAGTATAACACACATTTTTAGATAAGCCAATCGAGTAACCGACTACCTCTCAAAGCAAGGACATCTTATAACTCAAAAATCACATGAGTTTGATGTCCATACAAATAAAATATTGAATCATTTTTCTCTTTTAGATAGCTTAGGTTTCACCCTTGAGAGAATGATTACCTAATGCTTTTTCTTGTATCTTGGAAAAAATATTAGTTAAAGTTCAAAATTTAGGAATAAACAAGATGGTTTTTTTAGTTAAAGATGGCTTAAACAAGCAGAGCCTTGATAGGCTCGAGCTCAAGCTCATATATATAAGGTCCAACTTAGGCTCGACTTGGACTCAATATTGTCTAAGCTCGAGAACGAGCTTTGATCGAGGGCTCTATAAATTGACTTAGATCAATTACACCTAAAGGTGATAAACGAGTCGTGTCGTGCCGGGTTTACGAGTTGACGGGTTATCTTCTCATAACCCTAACCCTAACTCGACCCCATTTACTTAAATGTGTCAAGATCCTTAAGTCCGACACGCTTAATAAACATGTCGAGTTCGGATTGACTTGTCTAACTTTTCATATATATTTGATGCTCGCAATTCATATATTTTTGGTTTGGAACTTATTAAATTTCTTGTGGTAGTTAAAATAACATCTAATAGTGTTTAAAAGTGTAACATTATATAAACTAAATTCAAAAATAAATGAATGAAGGTAAGATGTAATAAGGGAAAAACTTTAAAATATGTGTGGATAAACGGGTTGTCGGGTCGTCTTCGTGTTAAATAGTTCGACCAATCCAACCCGTTTAATAAACATGTCGTGTCGAGTCAATCTATTTACTTAAAATTATCAAAAGTCTTTACCCAAACCCAATAATTTCAAGTCGGATTAGCGTCGAATTATCGTGTCTTGTCAACATTTGCCACCTCTAGTTTGATATCATGAATTTATATAGAGTTTTCCCCCATATTTATGAGTTAATTTGTGCTTAATTGGAACTCTTTGGAGCTGTTTTATTTTAATTATCCTTTATAGTCGTGGTTTTGTGTTTTCATGCTGACTTGCAGGTTTTAGCGAGTTTTCTCCCTATTACGACCTATTTCGAAGCGACTATGACTTTAGGAGTTGGTTAAGAGACTTCACTAGATGAGTTAGGAGGTCCCGAGGCCCTTGGTCGTGAAAAATGAAAACCGCGCCCGGAACGTAAAGAAAAGCAAAGAAGGAGCCAAAGACGTCCTGGCCCGATGCCATCGAGCAGCATGACCCCATTGGGCAAGGTGTTACGTCATTAAGGTTGCTCGTGACCCGATCGGGCTAAACTTAATGCGTAGGGCGGACGTGCCTTGGGCCCGATCGGGCAGCCGGCCTCGACCCATCGGGCGTGAGACATTTCTTGTTGCTAAGTTGTTTTGTGCGTATTGTAGAGGAAAGTAGAGCTGGGGCCAAAAATGGCTCTGCCCGATCGGGCGACTAGGCCCGTTGGCATCGGGCGGATGCAATTGCTGTTGTGCGCAAGAAGAAACAAGCTAGGCCTATTTGTTTAGCTCGATGACTTCGGGCAGGAAGCAGCAGGCCCAATTCCTATCTTTTGTCCTCGTTTTCGCAATTTGTTTTGAGGGAGGATTATAAATAGTTTTGGCTTTTTTAATTTAAAACACCTTTTTTTTCCCCAACTTTCATTCATATTAGTTTTAGAGCTTTTCTTAGTTAAACACTTCTAGTTTAGTTTCGAAGGTGATCGAACCCAGGATTATTTCAATAAAAGTTATTGCTTTCTGTAAATTGGTATTATTCTCCACTCTTAATTCCTCTCTTTAATTCTTAATTGCTTATTTTGATTATTTAATTAATTCATGATGCAAATATTAGGGTTTTATATTAGTTTTGTGATTGTTGATTCAATCATGTTTGAGTAGTCGTACTTCTAGGGTTTTAGGGAGGAAAATCATGTTTATACCATGATTCATATTTGAATTGCTTTGAGTTTCTAGGTCTTGATTAGAGTGATTATGGTGTGATTTGTTCTTGATGAGTGATTAATGTTATTGCGCAGTTTCATTGATTGCCGTGGTTATAATTGTTTACACAGATCTGTATTACTTTTAGAGGCCTAGTACACATTAGTATTCTGATTATGTTAGTGAACATGCAGCGTATGTTGAATTATGAGCGTTAAGACTTAACCATAGCTTAACACGTGCTCTAATCTATTGACTCCTTACCTAGGTATTGATAGTTGTCTGAATCATTTGATTGATATAAACATGGTGGACCGAACTAATACCCTAGACCTTTAATTCATAGTTTAAAACCCATTTTCATATCGTTTTTATTAGTTAAATTAGTAGTTCAGCTGATTTTTCCCTAATCTTGTCTGAAGTAGCTTTTTAACTGAATAATAACTCTGAAAATCTTTCTCTTTGTGGATTCGACCCTACTTACCTCACTATTATTGTTAGAATACTTTAAAATTTACTTTTAATTAGTTGATACGACTTTAGCCTGTCATAGTTACACCACTAATCGTAGTCTTGTAGACGTACCCTTTAAAACCATGGACAACCGTGAGATCCAATAAGTTTAAACGCCACGATCCAAATAATCTTTTGGTTACTTACTTAACGTTTGAGGAGGAGCGCACTTCAAAAATTCAAATTTCTCAGACATCCCGCTCTCTCACCTCTCTCTCTCCCCTTCATTTCTCTCTCTCACTCACCCAAGAGAGAAACAAACAACAAATTTCACACAAACACACAACAAAACTCATTCAATCAAATAACAGATAACAATGTCGAATCGACACGATAAGGAGAAAGGTGTTAATGTTCAAGTCCTTCTTCGTTGCAGGTATTGCTCTTTCCCTTTTTTTTTCAAGTTTTTAACTAGATTAGGGTTTTGGAGGTTTTAAAATTAGGGATTGAAAAGTTTGAATTGATGAAAGTGATTTAATTGCAGGCCATTTAGCGATGAGGAGCTGCGGAATAATGCGCCGCAAGTTGTCACTTGTAATGATTATCAGAGAGAAGTTGCTGTTTCTCAGAATATTGCTGGCAAACATTTTGATAGGGTTTTTGTATTCGATAAGGTATTTTATTAAATCTATGATTCTGTTTTTCGTATGGTTTGTGGAACATAGTAGGCTCCAAACTGAAGTCCGCATCTGTATTATTAGTCGTATTAATCAAATGTATGATTCTGCTATCATATGGTTTCTGGAACATTATCTGTATATATTTTTTGTTTCTGAATTTGATGCCTCGGTTTCGATAGGTGGTCGGCTACCCGATTAGCCACTCAGTTCTTGTACCTAAGCAGGTTAAATTAGGGAATTTTCAGTATTATTGTATTCTAACTTTTAGTAGCAAATGGGACATGGGTTTGAATTGAAGAAAATGCCCTAATTTAGGGTTTTCGTATTCGATGAGGTATCAATTAAATGTATGTTTGTGCTATTCATATGGTTTGTGGAACATAATAGGCTCCAAACCGAAGACTGTATCTGTATGATTTTTTTGAATTTGATGCCCCGATTTTATAGGTGATCAGCTACCTGATTAACCTCTCTGTTCATGCTCCTAAGCAGCTTAAAATAGGGAACGGAATATATTAAAAATTGTATCGTCTTTTTTAACTTCTAGTAGCCGATGCCACTATGAGGCATGGGTTTAAATTGAAGAAAATTGACCTAATTTAGCTTGCATTGACTTGAAGAACCCAAACTAAATCGATAGTTTATTCTTAATTTTTTACTCAATACAGTCGAATTTAGGCTGAGATGGTTGTGGTCTTGTGGATGAGTGGTGTGTCAAAACTGTAGTACTTAGGACATGGCAGACATGTCACATGTTTAAGGGTGTGAATTTGATTGGTGGGTATGTGCAGGTTTTCGGTCCTACATCCCAGCAAAGAGATCTCTATGATCAAGCAATCATTCCGATTGTGAATGAAGTTTTAGAGGGATTTAACTGTACCATTTTTGCGTATGGTCAGACGGGTACGGGTAAAACTTACACAATGGAAGGTGATTGCAAACGATCCAAGGTACATAAAAGGCTATATGTAGCTTGCTGAGGTCCTTCTATTTGATGATGTTAAATAATTGTTATTTATTGATTGCAAAATTTGGCAGAGTGGCCCTAATGGAGAGCTACCTGCTGGAGCAGGAGTCATACCTAGAGCTATCAAGCAGATTTTCGATACACTGGAGGGTCAGAATGCGGAGTACAGTGTAAAGGTCACTTTTTGGAGTTGTATAATGAAGAAATTACTGATTTACTGGCACCAGAAGAAATTTCGAAAGTTGCTTTAGAAGAAAGGCAAAAAAAGCAGCTGCCTCTCATGGAGGATGGTAAAGGTGGAGTTCTTGTAAGGGGGTTGGAGGAGGAGATTGTCGCCAATGCTAGCGAGATATTTACTCTTCTTGAAAGGGGTTCCGCCAAACGTCGAACTGCTGAAACTCTTCTTAACAAACAATCCAGGTCTTTGATTAAACTTCACTTTGCCTGTTATGTGTGTTCATCCATCTAAAACACTGAACACCCTTTAACCAGAAAAAGAAGTAAGAAAATTGGGAGAATCAAAAGAAAAAACTCATTGGTTATCTATTTGTTATTTTCAGTCGATCACATTCTTTGTTTTCTATAACCATTCACATCAAAGAAGCAACACCAGAAGGAGAAGAGCTCATCAAATGTGGGAAACTCAATTTGGTTGATTTAGCAGGATCAGAGAATATTTCTCGGTCTGGGGCTCGTGAGGTCTGATGCTTTTAGTGATATCTTTCATTTATTTTCTGCTGATATACCATTGTATTGTCTCAGTCACTCCATTTGTGGCTATTCAAGATCTGAGCACAACTGAAAGTGACAGTCACTCATGTTCACTTATTGTTGCTAATCCAATCTGCATTGTTTTGGACTTACCAGGGCCGTGCCAGAGAAGCCGGTGAGATTAACAAAAGTCTACTCACACTCGGAAGAGTTATAAATGCTCTGGTGGAGCATCTTGGACATGTCCCCTATAGGTCAGTGCTTAGGCAGGCTTATGGAAAAACTGTTAGGGATTGTGATATAAGCTAAGCTTTCGTAATTGGGCATATATAGGGATAGCAAACTCACAAGATTATTGAGGGATTCACTAGGAGGACGAACAAAGACATGCATCATAGCAACGGTATCACCTGCCGTCCATTGTTTGGAGGAGACTCTAAGCACATTGGATTACGCACACAGGGCTAAGCATATCAAAAACAAGCCTGAGGTTTGTTCCCGAGTACTTTGTTCTTTTAATTATATGTATGATGTCGTTCTCAGGTAGTCGAAACATTGACCTGTAAAATCTACAGTTTATCGTGTTTGCATTTCCTAACTCTTAATTCCAGATGTCTATGCCTGAAGCTATGTTGTGACTGTAATCGTTCCCTACCATGCCTTACTGTTGTTCATCGAGGTTCTAGAACTTTTTTTTCTGGATGTGGTTCTGCTTTTTTCTTTAGTTTTAATTTTTCCTGTGCCTAAGTAATTCAGTCTCGTAGATGGTACTGATGTTTAGGTATCATACAGGTAAACCAAAAAATGATGAAATCAACTTTGATAAAGGATCTCTACGGTGAAATTGAGAGACTAAAGGGGGGTAAGAAACCATGTCTATTGGTGTAATGGGTTATTGTTTCTATCTCACTACACTAAGCTGACTAACCCCCTAATTTTAGAGGTTTATGCGGCACGAGAGAAGAACGGAGTATACATTCCAAAAGATCGTTACTATCAGGAAGAAAGTGAAAGGAAGGTATCACAAGTCTCTTTTTCTGACCGCTCTATTGTTTTCTTTTAAAGTCTTGTTGCTATTACTAATTTAGTATAGTATATGTGAACAAGTAAATTGTCAACTTGTGGATTTAATGTGAACTATCAATGCTCATATTCAAAGTAAATACTACTAACCTGTTTTTATTTTTGTGTGCATATTCTAGGCAATGGCAGATCAGATTGAGCAGATGGGAGTTACCATTGAGAGCCAGCAGAAGGTACGGTACTTACTCTATTAGTTTGAGATTTCCCTCTTCTTAACTTATTGCAATCTCATTCATATTTTTCCGTTGGAATAGCAACTTGAAGAATTGCAAGGTAGATATGCTGCTCAGGTCCAAGAATGCTCTGATTTGAGTAAAAAGCTTGATACAACACAGGTGATGCAAGTTGCCATTGTAAGGATTTTGCTCGTTTTCAATGTCAACATTTTCTGACAAACTTGTATCTGTGTAGAAAGACTTGACTCTGACCAGAAAATTGCTAACTGGCACCGAGGAGGAACTGAAGAGATGCAAGTACACTCTTAAAGAAAAAGATTTTGTAATATCAGAGCAGAGAAAAGCAGGTTCAACTGTGTTTGGAACTCTATAAGATCTGTTGCTGACTTGTTTTTCTGAATTTACTAACCGAGGTGGAAATTCCGTCATATTCTAAACAGAGGAAGCCTTGACTCATCAAGCTTGTGGGCTGCGCTCAGACCTGGAGAAAGCTCTTCAAGATAATGCCTCACTTCATTCAAAGATCGGTATGAAATTTGTTTCCTCTGTTGATTGGTCCTCCCAAAGTCCCAATCTAAAGATCATGAATGGTATCTGATATTATTTTGTTGGAGAAACAGATAGAGAGGACAAGTTGAGTGCTGATAACAAGTCAGTAGTGGATGGTTATCAAGCTGAGCTTGTAAAACGTCTTGGTTCCCTCTGCAGTACAGTAGCTTCTTCGATGTCTCGATATCAAGAGAACCTAGAATGTATCGATAAACTCTGCCATTCACTGCTTGATAACCATAGTGAGGTAGGTGATCAGATCGATTTGTAGCTGTATGGTTCTGGACATCTAACTTAGGCTGGTTTTTTGACTCTTTTGTTTAATTCTTCATGTATGATATTTCTGGTTTTTACATGGTATTCTGCCAAGTTTTCCTTTAACATATCTTATTTCCGCAACATAGGCTGTGTCTGGATTGAAGAAGAAAGTGACGAATTCAAAGACTTTGTATATTTCCCATGTTGATGCTCTACAAAACGTTGTTCGTTTGCACAAGGCAAATACTGATGCTAGTTTGGAGGAGATGTCATCTCAAGCTTCTGCTGATGCTCAGTCTCTAAAGGAGGTGTGTTTAAACATTCAATGCTCATATCTTCATAATGCTATTATGCTATAGAGTGACTTGAGTACTGGGTGTAACCAAGGTAGCACAGACCATGTGCGAAATTATTTTTACTTCATGATGACTAGTCGAGTTGTATGTAAATTCACCCATACTTGTGTAAAACTGGTTATGGAACCTCCTGACCTTGTTTTGTTTTGTACGTATATTAGTTTTTAGAGGCCGAGGATGGTAAAGCAATGTCTATATATGATGATCTTCAAGCAACTTTATCAAGCCACCAAGGGGAAATGGCTCTTTTTGCCCGGGAACTGCGCAAGGTTGGTGTTTTACTGTCAAGAACTATCAGCCTTATTTTCTTGTGTAACTCCTTTTATTTTCTTTTGTTGTATCTTCGAAAATCTGCTACTGATTTTTGGGCATTTACAAAGGTGTTTGGCTGTCTCATGTTTTTAATTGCAGAGGTTTAATGATAGCATTGAGCATATGAAAGATGTTTCACAATTCTTAAATGATTATTTGGAAAAGATGACTGAAGAATCGAGCAAGCTTGGTGGTCATGCCTCTCAGATTGAGGAGATTCAGATAAAGAGTATTTCTGAATTCCAGAAAGCATTTGAGGTCTGTTGCTCATCTGTTTGCATGTGTCCACATGGTAGGCAATTAGCTTTATGTTTAAGGACGATTATAATGCTTGGGGGGTTGTGCAGGAACAATCAAATTCTGATGCTGAAAAGCTTTTAGCTGATGTGACCAATTTAGTAACTAGCCATATGCGACGTCAAAAGGAGATGGTATGTGGGCTGCTTAGTTATTTATATGCCTGTCTACAATTATGCCTGTCTTTTCTTTATCGTGCTCACTTTATGATCCAAAATTGTATACAGGTTGATGCAAGACTCATTAATCTTAGAGAAACCGCAATTGCAAACAAATCGTTCTTGGATGACCATGTCTCTTCTGTGGAAGGTTTCACAACAGATGCAAAACGAAAATGGCAGACATTTTCAATGCAGGCTGAGAGTAACGCAAATGATAATGCTGTTTTCTCAGCTGCTCAACATTGTAGCATGGAGTTGATTTTACAAAAAAGGTAGGTAATCTGATCAGCAATGGGCATGCGTGTTTCTTTGAAGGATTGCTTAGTTGATTTATGGGAATATCTTTGGTAGTTATATGATTTCTTCTGTCATGGAAACTTACTTTCCTCTGCCTTGCTCATCCACACAAAAATTTTAGTGTGAGCACTGCTGAGACGGCTTCCAAGCATTTGAAGACGACTCACGAGTCTGTAAATGAGAAATGCAGAGATCAAGCCTCAGCAATGTTATCCTTATTGAGGTCAGTGATTATCATCTGATAGGTTTTCTTCCATCTCTCACAGTTATGTATTCTGTCAAATTTTTTACATCGTTTACCGGAAAAGCTCTGTAGATCCTTTTGCATTTTGCATGTTCTGCCAGTCATTTGTCTGCCAAGCTCTTTATGTTTGAGAGTATCTATAGTGTTTCCAAACTCTTTTTCTTGGAGAATCTTTGCCTAATACAACGTTTTTCATGCACAGGAATATGTCAGAAAGCCACGGGGTGCATGATTCAGAAATTGATTCTGCAAGGGCTGCAGCTGAGCAAGATGCTGCTAAATGCAGTGAAGATATTGTGAATGACTTAGACAGTAAGTTTTCTGTTATGGTTGTGTGTTCAATCCTCTGTATTTTTTTAAACCTTTCCTATATCTTCAACCTGTTGAAGACTGATGTTGTTTAGACCAACTCTTGTTTGAAATCTAATGGGGGTATTTTCCTACTGTTTCTGAATTTACTCTATACCTCCATAAAAGTTTAGATGATTTTTAGTTTTCAAAGAGTAATTATCATAACAGAAATGGCCAGTCACTAAGCTACGAACGCTATCCAGAAATGTATGGATTAGCTTGATTGTCACTTCAGTCTTCTGGAATCGCAACATGGCCGGAGTTGATGTATTAATGCTAACAAAAATTTCTTCTGTCCAATGTCCTGGAAGCACTGCGGAAACACTTGCAAATGTCTTTATTCTTGCTATAGACATAATCCTAAGGAAAAATTGGCTTCCATTTTGTGGTTTGATTTGCTTGTTTGAACGCGGTATTCCATTTGTTTTCCAAGGCTTCCCTTGAGGTGCGCTTACGGTATGTGGGAGGATTTGGGGTTCTGTTGTGATAATCTTTCTTGTTTCTGGTGCTACAGGGTTATCGGAGAGGCAACAAGCAGAAGCATCTGGAATCTTTTCTTCTGTTATAGATCAGACGGAGAACCTTCAAGCTTTCAGAGAGGATCATTCTGGTCAGGCTGCATGCATTGAAAAGGAGGCACATACCACTTTTCAGCAAAGATACATGGTAAGGCTATCAATTGACCATGCTCTCAGAAATGTCAGGCATAACAACCTTCTGTGTAGTAGATAACATAATATGTATTTTTCAGGGCAGATATGCTCTACTAGAAAATTTTAGATCATAATGATTAGATATATCAAATATTCAACGGCTGCCTGATCGTCATGTTTTTTCTCCTTATTTACTAGTTATAACATACTATAAACTTGTATTGCTTACATGTCTGATGAAAACTGTTCTTGGTTTGTCAGGACTATGAACCAACTGGAGCAACACCAATAAGATGTGAGACAGAGGTTCCAAGCAAAGGCACTATTGAAGCCTTGTGTACCCTTCCAATGGATGCTCTTCTAGAGGAATTCCGAGAAAACCATCCTTATGAGTCGATTGATGCTAAAGAATTAAAACCGTCTCTCATACCACGATCACCATTAGTAGAGCGGAATTGAAATTTTTGGCAATTGTGGTATAGGGATGGTGCACCTCACCTGCAAAATATATGAAGTATGTAACTTACATGTAAGCTGTTATTGTTATTCTGAGAAGCATAGTGAAGTACATTTTTATATTCTAATTTTCTTGTAGCTAGGGGGCTGAGTTGTGTAATTTGTTGAATAAATTCCACCTTGGAATTTAGCAACTTCCAAATAGTAGTGTAGATTGCTGGTAGCTCCATTCTCCAATGGAGTCATTGACACAGTAAGCCTTAGTGTTCAACATGAACTTGTTGTAAGATACAAAATGTTTGGTTCTAAATCAATTTATTGGGAAGGCAAGTAGAGAGTGACGAAGTACACTGATGTTGATTGTATTTAGTCTCTTATTATGGATTTATCTTGACTAAATATAGTTCGCAGCCTGACATCAACTCTATTAAGTACTTTACGATGATAATCGTGTGCATTGATAATCTACTTTTGCGATTGGTTTGATTTTGAAGACAATTGTTTTGATCGTTTGGGTTTATGCAAGTGTTATTTAAGTGGAAATAGTACCACATGGGTCATTTGGTTCTATGAAATTTGTAAATTACACAAGTTGAACTAATAATCGCATATTCTACTAACAAACCCATAATAATATTTTTTATTCTAATCGAAAACTATTTTTGGACATCTCGCATTAACTTAAGGACGGTCCTTTTTCTCTCAATTTTTTGTTTCTCATCTAATCCTAAACTACAACAATTTTATAAAATAACCAAGTAGACTTATTGAATGAATTAAACTAAACTATTAACTATATAAATTAGTCACTGAACAATAAAAAAATTATGATTACTGAATGAATTAATAGGTCACAAAATAAATAAACTAGTCACTATTTTCTAAACCACACTTCGGTCTCTTCTTCGTATTAGGCTTGGATCGTTCTTATTTTAACTTAAAAGTAGATTGTCTCTTATAAGACTAGATGTAGAGCTAAATTTACGCAATTAACATACAAAAAAGAACAATACGACACAAGTGATTAGAGAATTTTACAATAGAGAGTAACAACTCCGAACATAAAGGTTTTTTCTTAGGTGAAAAAGACATACCATTGCATTACAAAAATGGTCTAGTTAAATAGCTATTACAATCCATAACATAATCGTTCCGCACATAACTAGGAGGTGGGAGTACATCCTAGTTACACACATTGTCGACTTTACATTACTTCACCATTCCTTCAGATCTTGGCAAAGCCATGTGAGTACAACAGAAATGGACTCCAAAGAAGCATCAACCAAGTTGGGAGGACTCATCACCACATCCTCCAAGGAATCAACTCTTTGCAAGCCTTCCTGAGAAGCTCCTTGTTAACAACAAAGACACGATAAGAGAAAAGAAGACTCCAACATCATCAATCAACGAGCCCCTGGAGACTAGATTCAACATATGTAATCACTATAAGTCGATGAGGTCGTCCACAACTTAAGTGGGGGAGGATGTTAAAAATTATCCTGCTTTTACTTGTTTATTCTTTATTTTATGGTTTAGTTCATAAACTTTAACTTTTATTATAGAGCTACTAGAAATTTGTGTTTTCTCAAAAGTAACCATCTTTATAGGGTGATAGTGAATGAATGAAAGTTGAGCCTCCTATCTAGTGTTGCCTTGCATATCGTTGTTGGCCAATCTAGAACTTGTGCCACCACTTATCGTAAAGCTCCATCCCAAACTTAAGGCAGGTAGTTCTCGGCCCTGCTTGTGTCCGCCTTGTGTACACTAGTGCCCTTATCAATCCTCGTCTTGTTCTCTTGTCTCCGATAGGAAAGGGTGATATTTCAGATACTGAGTGATCGTGCTTCTACGAGCCTCTAGAGCCCCAGTTCCCTAAGAAGGTTATCTCACTTGTTGATACAAGGCAAGGGTATGCCAAACGTTCCCAGGTCAAATCACTCGAGCTGTGACACTTGTGCTTAGGTGGTTAGTCTATTATAGTAAATTCAATATTAAATCCCTTGTTTCGAGGATTTTACTCCCTAATCGAGCCTTATTAGGTTTTCCTCATAGAAATCTTTTGTACTTTTTGATTGATCCTATACCTTTTTTTAAAATTAAAATCAATAGACTATACCCATTTAATCGTTTGTTGCAGTGTTCCTACTTAAACAATACATAATCAGTATAAATAGAACTAATTTAGAGTTTATCATACAACAAATATTATATGACTTTTAAAATTTTGAAAGCAAAAACGAAATCTGACCATAATACTGGACAAACCCTTATCATTTACAAACATTTCCTCGTTTAAGGAACAAATGAAAATTATCATCACATGATAATCTTAGCACAATCTATGGTTAAATCACATACAAAGACTAGTAAAAGATCAACGTAGTATGTGATAACGTAAGTGTGGCCAAATTTCCCTATCTTTGCATACATCACTTGAGAGATTCTATCTATTTAGGTATGTTTAACCAACACATTGTACAACCTAGATGCATGCCTTTCTTTTTCACCCACTTGTTATAATTGACAAAATGCACCCATTTAAGTGTCAATATTCACTCATCTAAGCTAAGTAACATAGGAAAAGAGAGAGAAATAAAATTTGTACTGTTGGATGGGAAAGATGGGTTGGATCCCAAATCACATGATTTTGGTTACTTCAATTATATATCAATTTGTAAAAGCATATGCAATGAACAAGTAGAATGTTTTACCATGTTTAGGTTATAGGTTATGACATTTATCTTCGTCTTTTTCTTTGGCATCCACCATATCTACATTTTTTTTTACCTTGACGTGGAAGGCTCTATTCACGAATAATGAGGCCTATCTCTTTGAGTTTCCTTTTGCAACTTGTACACAATTTAATTCACCTAGATTTATGCGAAGAGAACAAGCCCTTAATAAATTTAGGGTATGTTCTCTTCAGCGTAAAATACCTGAACTGTACAAAACTAAACTAAATTAAAATAAACTGAATTAAATAGTGATAAGTGAGAGTAAAAGTATTGTGCAAAACTGGACTGAACTGACCTGACCTAAATTGAACTCAAAATAAATTCGGAAAAACAGACCCTTAATATGTTCTACTAAATCTAGGAGATACTTATCATTTTATATCTTCCTAAAGAAAATGTAATCTTAAACATTTATGGAGATATAATATCCATGCTTGCAAGCATTTTCCTAAACTCCACGTTAAAGTCTATTAAACTACATATAACAATTAAAACGGAACACATTATATTGAACAGAAATAGAAGGGAAAAACAATGTGAGTAGACTTTGAGTTTCAATCAGTCCGATCTAAATTTGAGCTTAATTAATTTGACTAGAAAATGGCAAGTTTCAAAGCACATTTGACTTACATTTGAAATTTTACTTTTTTAGGATCGATTTCCTTGAATTTGAGCTCAAGTTGAGACTTAAAAAGATATGCCGATTGTTATCTAATTTGTTAAGGTACGCTAAAAATGCATTTTAAACAAATCAAAATTTCGTAATTCGTGAATTATTTTGTCTCATTATCATTCTTAGCCTTTCTTCACTCAGGTAGGCAACTCTAATTACAACTTTCTAAGTGCGTTAACTATATTTCAAATGCATAAAATTCTACGTCTTGTTATCTAATCTCATTAAGTCGATCATCTATGAAATTGGAAGTTATACGCCCATCATTTTATTCTAAAAAGTGCTTCGTTCTCTTTTTTCGATTGGACTTATATTGTTAAAGTTAGGTGGTGTCTTATAAGACCAAGTCTTAAATGTTAACTTCAAAAAGTGATAATAAAGTTAGAAGCTCTGTCTTAATAAAGTCAGCTTATGTTTGTCATATCATTTTGCTATGTAGGACCTTAGGTGGATTCGACTTTCAGGAAATGTAGAAACAATTTTTTCCACCACCAATTTATCTAAAACATTTTCGTTTGTCAATCCGTAAAAACTAAGGAGGATTGTATTATTTTAATCTCTCTAGGGGGACATAATAGTAGGTTGCACCGTTGCAAGACTTGCAACAAGATTGTAAAGTAGCATCCCTATTTTTGGCCTCCATGAAATTACACGGGAATTTTAATTTTTTTTTAAGTTTTTAATCAAAAACTATCTATTATAGTGCAAGTTCAAAATCTTACTCTATTCTACAAAGAAAGAAGAGGGAACACTAAAAATTAACATTAATTTTTTGAATTCCTAATTAAATGGAACAACTCTCTCTGCATAACTAACTATTATCATTTTTGAAAAAACAAACTATCAATTTTTTCCTACTCTTCTTTCCATAATCGAACTTTATTTTGTTTCGCACACATCACGTGCGTTTAAGGCTAGTGTCATGTAGTTCAACTAATAGCTTCATATCCCAACTTTAAACTTTCAGCTCCTCGTACATCTTATCGAAAGAGCGAGCCAGAAAAGGGATGAATATCGTTTCTAATATCTCTTGAAATCGGGAGGAATGCGTCAATCAATTGAGCTATTTCTCAGGCCCTATTTTGTTCACTTTAAAATAATAATACTCATTTAAATTCAGTTCAGTAAAAATTACTTTGGTTCAGTAAAAAATAATTAAATACATAGAAGAAAAACAATAGAGAATCAGTAAACATAACTTCAATGAAGCATAATTAAGTTCACTTTAGTACAATTAAGTGCAGTTCAGTAAAAATAAGTTATGTTAGTCTAGATAAGGTGAAGTAAACAGGGCCTCACACTCATTTTATGTTTATTTTTTTTATATGGGTAAAACTAGGTTATCAAGAGGATCAACTTAATTAATAAACTAATTTTTTTAGATATCTATTCTATAAGGGAAGAGGAGGGGACACCAAAAATCAACACTAATCTTTTACTTACTTCTAATTAAATGGAACAACTCCCTCAATAAAAAAAAATTAAATGGAACAACATTCTTTTCATAACTAATTGTTTTTATTTTTGAAAAAAACGCATTAAACAAACTACCAGTTTCTCCATAATCAAACTATATATGCTTTCGCACCCATCTCTATTCTATATGGAAATAGGATGGGGACACCAAAAATCAACATTAATTTTTTAAAATTCCTAATTAGATGACACAACTCTCTATGGATAACAAATTGTTTTAATTTTGGAAAAGCACACTAAACAAACTATCGGTTCCTCTTCTATTTTTAAAAATCAAATTTAATATGCTTTCCCATACATCGGGTGCATTTAAAGCTAAGCAACTAAGCAAGCACGAAGTAGAGCACTCAGAGTCTGTTAAGTTGAAATTATTTTAGCTTATTTTTAAAATAAGTGTACAAAAGTCAAAGTAAAACTTCATAGAAGTTTTAAATAGTTGGAAAAATAGAAAGGTTCAAAATCATAAGAAAATTCAGTAAAGGTGCCATAAAGTACATGGAACACACATAGTCATGTAGTATTATTGTACTTCAATTTATAATTCATGTCTATTTATTTATGAAATTCGTTATATTATTATTATTTCTATCTATCTATCATAAGAACTAATAGTATTACTTTGTATATATTCGTTCAAATTCATAAGTATTTATAATTGTTTGTTTGTGTAAATAATAAATGATAATGCTGATTTTCTTAAGTTAGTAAGAGGATTTTTTGTGAAAAACTACTTATTATACTTGTTTTCATGAAACAAACGCAGGCGATATATAGATTAGATTTTCCGTATATAATAGCAAAATTAGATGTAACAATATGAATCCAAAAATAAATTCTACAATTCGGTATATTTTCGAATCATCATGTCAATATTTTATGTTATCCATAAAAAATTGGTAAAAAGAGCGAGAATCTAACCATTAGTTTGTTAGGCCTTTAATTTTTTTTTTAATATTTTGATAATCTATTTAAGCACACTTATCTTCTACAAATTTAGCAAACCAACTTTTAGACATTTTCTGCTTAGCTTAACAATAATAAACCCAACATTCTTTTTACTATAGAGCAAAATAAACCCTACTTTCTTCATAGATCACAAGTATGATTTTAATTTATTCCTATATGACGAAGATTAATTCCAAATTTCACAACATTATTATCTAATCAATAATCAGCCAATATTAATCAAATTAATTGGCACTAATCAAGATATTATCTAATTAAAAAATCTGAAAAGATAAAATAGTTTATATCATGAAAATGGTCATAGATCCATTTTAATGATTATAATATTGTGTAAATAGGGTTATTACTCTTACCACCCGATGTTTAAACTTTCTGTTTTGGAGGCCAAATCTTTTAGAATATGTAAACTATGTTTTTTTTTGAAATAGTACATGAAACATGTTGTGTTTAGCCTATCATGCATATTTTTATACCAAATCTTTTTGCAGCTATATCTCATTTTTGTTGTCGACATCTTTTGAATTATTTCGTTAAAATGAGTTTTAAAAATTGAAAGAAGCAAACAAGTTTAGGAAGAAAAATGTATAACTACATTGAGTCGATTTGAAACGAACGGACAACCGTTGATTTTTTTTTGTTTTCAGGGCCAAGTTGTTTTTGGCTAATATGTGATATTAACATCACTATACAACTTAGGGAAACATAATAGAGTTATATATATATAATAATAATAATAATAATAATAATAATAATCAAGCAAAAAAGAACAAGTGTTTTCATCGTTACACAAAAATATGAAGGATTACCATATGAATCTTTCCTAAATAAAAGTAGCATAACACATAAGTCTTCTATTATTATGTGTTTGTTCTATTTTACTTTTAAAAGATTATCGATGTTTGCTGCAAACTTTCATCAATATATAATTAAAAAAATATCATGTGAGATAATGTTAGCTTCGTGATAATCGGTGTATGAACCTTTTTCTTTTATTTCGTAAAATATATTATTAATAAATTATGTTTATTCAATACTATGAAAAAACAAACAAATCAAATAATTATGGATGGACAAAATATAGGAAGCATTTAAGTTCAGGAGAGTCAAGCCAAGCAATTAAGCTTTTCAAACAAAAAAATTATCAGGCTTAACATAGGGATGATTTCTCGGCTATGCCCAATGGAAGTTCCTCTCCTGAATACAGTACACAGCTAGACGTGGAAAAAGTTGACCTGACCTGAAATCGACTTGAAAAAAATGGGTCATGAACATGAAATCATGACCCGAGACCAAAACATAATCGAACCCGAAAAAACAGGCAAAACTGGGTCAAACCCGAAAACCGACCAGACCATTGGATTTTCTAGGTTTGTAATTGAGTTTTACAACATTTTGGTCTTTAACTTGGGCAAAATAAAAGGTATGTCATATTTCTGTACCTTAATTTTTGCATAATACTTGTGATAGCAATCATTTTTAGTTAGTATATACATATATGGCATATCTATTACATAAACAATAAACATTTATTTATATACATATAGTACTAAAAAGGCGGCATTAACCGCAGGATAGACCTGTCACAGAATTCTATGGGTCTTGGTCAAGGGTTTGTCAGCTCGTTTTCGAATTGACCCGACTCGAAATAGATACGAACTCGAATTCCACCCGACCCAAAATCGACCCGATCGACTATTTTGCCAGGTCTAGAATATAGTATAAATAGGTTTTCCCACCCATACTTTGTAGTTCACTTTTCAAATCGTAGCCCCCTCAATATGAAGAAGTTAACAAAACTGATAACATTGATTTTGAGCGTTTTTTGTTTGATAATTAGTGATGCAACTGCATCTCACTATGTTTATCAACAATATCAGTCTCTTGAAGTTGAAGCCAACCAAATTGATCGTGTTCATCGAACTGCTTTTCACTTTCAACCCCCAAGACATTGGATTAATGGTAATTCCTTTCTTGCTCATTGTTTGCTTCAATTTTCTTTTTAAACCAATATTGAGATATGAGTATTATATGTATATATGGATGCATAATTGAAATTGTAGGGTTTTTTTGTAGTATGAATTTGAATATAGCAAAGAAGTTACTACTAATTTTATAGTATGACTACGTTGATTGGCATACACCAATATGCCAAACTGTTCTCCTCTTCCTCTTCCCTCGTAAAACTTACTTTGACATGGAATATAATCACATGAATTTATATTTTCCGATAAAAAGTTGTGTAATTTTAAGAGTGACAAACCACAAACGATTCAACGTTCAAAAAAAAAAAGTACGATAATTTGAACAATGTTCTCCTATTAATATCAATAAAGAGTTTAAAAAATATTGTAAATCATATTAATGATATGAGATTGAGATCTCTAGAAGGTATTGAGATCGATTTTTCTTGTGCTTCAATAGTTTTCTATAGGCCAAACCAAAAAAAGATAGCAAACTATGATAATCACATAATAGAGGATAATATCATAGCTATTCGATATATCCCTAAACCCTAACATAAGCAATTTGACTTCTTTCGAGATATATATGCTGATTAGCCACATGATGATGCTTACAACTATATTAGTTAGTAATATATAATCAGTGTGATGCTTAAATAATAGTGCTCATCATACCAAGATATAATTTTCGTGGAGCATATAAGAACTTATCAGATTTATTGATTTTTGTTTCATAAGTTATATGAATTAGTGGAACTTGATGAAATTTATTTTACAAGTTATTAGAATTTACTTGCTTAGATGAACTAATCTGAAATAATTAGACCTAATAAGACTCTTTTTTGAAAGCTTAAGAGCATATGCGTCCTCGAATCTTAGCTTATGTTAGGGATGACAATTCAGTCTGACTTCGACCCGAGTCCGACTCGATCCGAAGGAAAAAGTCCGATCCGAATCCGAAAACATAAAAGTCCGAATGAAATCCGATAGGAGTTGGACCTTAGGTAAGATCCGATCCGAATCCGACTGGAGTCCGATTATTACTTGTTACCTCGTCAACTAATAGATTGAAAGTACATTTTAATAGAAATAATAGATTTACATTATAAGAAATTAAGTAAAACATCAAAAAATTTATATTAAAGATGTGTTTTGGTTATTTAATATGGTAATTTAATCCGACTCCGATCCGAGTTCGAAACAATTCGAAGGAAAAAGACCGAGTCCGAATCCGAGAATATATAGTCCAAATCCTAATAGGAGTGTAAAAATCATAGTCCGATTGAAATGGAGCGGACTTGGAGTTTGGCAAGTCCGATCCGAGTCCGGTCCATTGCCATTCCTAGCTTATGTAGTGTTTTTATTCAACCTATATTTTCTTAGTTTCAATAAGTGATATTTTCAGATTGGCTCAACGAAAATATAAAACAATCCCACATCATCAACTAATTATGCATGCTTTACATATTAAAATTTGCGTTTCATTATATCTTCATTTAAAGTGCTTATAAGTTATTTTGCTTAATATCTATGCATAATCCTCAAAAACCAAAAGAGTGATGGATAAAGTGGGGCCTGATTGTGTTATTTGTAAAGATTAATCTGATAAAAGATATTGTGGTATTTTCACATTTTACGTAAATTATGTGGGTCTTTTGGGTAGGATGTTGGGTAAGTAATCTACCCCCTTGGTGTTGTATAGATATTATTAACTATTTCTTATTCTTTTCACTAAAGATGTGAGCAGAGTGGTAAAAAAAATAGGTCATACCTTAAATAAAATTATTATAATCACATTGCGACGAACAAATACGAAAAATATTACGGTTAAATTGGAATAAAGGGTGTTATTTTTGAATTATGCAACCATTTTTTTAAAAAAATTATTCATAAAATTTTCTAATGGGATACCCTAGAATTGTTAGTTAACTCTACAAGATAGAGTTGGATTTTATAAGATAAATGATAAGACTAGTTAGTTATACGATATCTCTTTTTTTATTATTTTATTTATCCTCTCGAAAGAGCTATCTCATGTCAATGATAAAATTATTGTATTATTGTATGATAGAAAAATTTGTGTAAATGATAGAAAAATTTGTGTAAAATAAATTACGACCCCTATCTTTTCGCTTGTTTCTCTAACCAATTTTCTTTTTCTGTTTTGTATTGTAATCTTCGTCCACGGTGATACGTTATCGCAACGAACAAAATCAAAAACAGATCCAAATGGTAAGTTTACTGAATTAAATTCATTATGGACGTAAATTTTTTCAAAATTAATTAAAATATGTTATTGATATAATATTAAATTATTGAACAGGGCCCATGATTTACAAGGGTTTGTACCATCTCTTTTACCAATACAATCCATGGGGAGCCACATGGGGCAACATTGTTTGGGCCCATTCAGTCTCAAGAGACCTTATTAATTGGCAGGCTCTTGAGCCCGCAATCCACGAATCTCGGCCCTTTGACATAAATGGGGTCTGGTCCGGTTCGGCAACAATATTACCCGGTAATCGACCCGTTTTGCTTTATACCGGGCTTACTACTTCCAATGAACAAGTCCAAAACATTGCAATCCCAGCCGACCTATCTGACCCATATCTTAGAAAATGGGTCAAACCCGATTACAACCCGATCATTACCCCTAGCGCCGACATGAATATATCATCTTTTCGGGACCCGACAACCGCGTGGTGGTCACGTGGACATTGGAATGTCTTGGTGGGTGGGAGAAGAAAGCATAGGGGCATGGCATATTTGTATAGGAGTAGGGACTTTAAGAAATGGACTAAGGCTAAACACCCATTACATTCATCCCCACATACGGGTATGTGGGAATGCCCGGATTTTTTCCCGGTTTCGATACGAGGAAAATACGGGTTAGATACTTCTACAATGGGCCTCAATGTGAAGCATGTGTTAAAGGTTAGTCTTGATGTTACAAGGTTTGAGTACTATACTATTGGACGATATGACCCCGTGAGAGATAGATATGTTCCAGATAATATTGCAATAGATGGTTGGAATGGTTTGAGATATGATTATGGTAACTTTTACGCCTCCAAGTCATTCTTTGATCTTTCAAAGGGCCGTAGGATCTTGTGGGGTTGGTCTAATGAATCTTGGTCTCCACATGTAGCTGCTGTTAAAGGATGGGCCGGAATCCAGGTTATTACTTAATACTACTATCATTTTTAATATTCTAAAAGAATGATGATTATGATTTTGCTTTGCAATAAAGGTTCCCTAAGTTTCGGAAAATTTACGAAAAAAACACTTTATTTGTTATAATTTTTGTGAAAAAATACCTTATATAATTATTTTTATGAGAAAACACTTTTTATGTTACTCTTTATCAAAATGCACACCTTGTTAGATTTACGCTAAAAAGTCAAACTTTTAGATGTTGACCCTCCAACTTTTCACTCATCGTTGCGTGTTAGATTTTGTCCAATTTTTTTGTAAATGTGTGCCTCCCGCACAAAAAATTCAATGACCGAATATTTGACTTTTTAGCTAAAATTCGACAACAAGGTGTGCATTTTAATAAAAAGTGATGTTTTCTCACAAAAATAATTATACAAGGTGTTTTTTCACAAAAATTATACTTAACAAATAAGGTGTTTTTTTGCAAATTTTCCCCAAGTTTATGTTAATAAAGCATTTACTATTTGTGCATTTAACATTGTATTAGGCTATACCACGGTCAATATGGCTGGATTCAAATGGAAAACAATTACTACAATGGCCTGTTGAAGAACTGGAAAGACTTAGGGCCAACAAAGTTGATATGAGTAATTATCTCCTTAAGCCAGGAACTCATTTCGAAATCAAAGGGATCACTCCAGCTCAGGTCTATTTCCTTTAACTTTAACTAAAATCACTTTATAAGGTTATTTGATTTAGAATATTGCTTGATTCCTACTTTAATTTAAGGTTACATAAATGTTAAAAAAAATGAGTATATGCTTGGTAATTTTATAACCTTACTTAAAGGAGGGTCCACGACTCTCTTAACTCACATTAGATATAGGTATTCATAGTTTTCTTTAGCTTAATATAGCTCGTCTATAAAAAATGCATAAGGCTATCTTTTTTATTTGGCGAAGGTATTCTTTCTATTTTTTTTTAAAGTTGCATTTGTGGCGGACTCACTTTCTTCAGGGGAGGATCTTCCATAGGGGCGGATAGGGGCATGGCCCCTAGTACAAGTCTGAATTGTTGTTTGGTTTGGAAAGCCTAATTGTTTGACTTTACGCTCGGAACTTAAAAGATTCTAATTTATAACCATACTACCTCATGCACCATCAATAATTGTTTGATCTATTTGATTTTTCATGGTATTCAAAAAATATAACTTATACTACCTCCATTTTTTTAGCTGCAACAATTGGGAATTTTTGTGAGGTAAAAAATTCAATTGTTGCAACTAAAAAAATACGGAGGAAGATGCATAGATTATGACAAAGCTAATATTATCTCACATGATATTTTTGTATTACCAACTAATGAGAGTTTGTAGCAAAAATCGGCAAAATTTTAAAAGTAGTTTAAAACAAACGCTTAGGAATAGAAGGCCTATGATTTTTATTTTTATTCAATGAATCAATTACTTAAAGTTCATAATTAGTTATCTTTTTTTCTAAAACCACCTAGGTTTTGAATATATAAACAATATGATAAGAAAACTAGAATATAAAATCAATTTATTTTGGTAAGGATGAAAACACTTGTTCTTTTTTGCTTGATTTTTTTTATATATATATAATAACGCTATTATGTTTAGCATTGATTTAACAAAAATAAGATCATATTTCTTCACTAAGTTGTATATTAATATTAAGATAACATATTAAAAAAACTTGGATCTAAAAACAAAAAAAATAAAATAAACATTTGTGCTTGTTTGTTTGTTTGTTTCATACCGGCTCAATGTAGTTTATGCGTTTTCCTTTCTAAATTTGTTAATTTGTTGTGGGAGTTGTTTCAAAATTTGAAACCCTTTTAGTCATAATAGTACAAAATATTTCGAAAACAAAATCGATATACTACTACGAAATTTTTGTTTTTTAGAAATAGGCTTTAATATGTTTATACACAACTCTACGTATCTAGCTCACATAATCTAAAAGATTTGGCCCCAGAAATAAAAAGTTTCAAGATCCGTCATTGACTTTCTTTGTCCACTTTGAGCTCTTCTATAAATATGTGCAGAATACTAAAGTAGCAATAATTTTGAGACGAAAGAAATAACACTTGTTTTTCAAAACCCCTAATATTTGCAGGCTGACGTTGAATTAGCATTTAGGATCCCAAGCTTAGAAAAGGCAGACAAATTTAATCCAAAGTGGGTTAATCCCCAAGATTTGTGCACACAAATGGGCTCAACGGTTCGAGGAGAAGTTGGGCCTTTTGGGCTTCTCACACTTGCTTCTTCTAATTTGGAGGAGTACACCCCTGTTTTTTTCAGAGTTTTCAAGGCCCAAAACAATAAGCATGTTGTCCTTATGTGTTCTGATTCCTCAAGGTTTTCCTTTTTTTTTCATCAATCATTTTATATATTGAATTAATCGTTATATCTTATATGTTTAATGACTCTTGTTTTTTAATGTGATTTTGGCAGCTCTTCAACAGAAAAGGGATTATATAAACCAACATTTGGTGCTTTTGTAGATGTTGATTTGGCTTTTGATAGGAGACTGTCTCTTAGAACATTGGTGAGTACTATATTCTTAATTCATTTCGTTCGATTTCATAAGAAAGTCAAGTGAATAAGATATATAAATTCGAGTCAGGATTTGAATGGTGAGGCAAAGTTAAGATTAACAAAGGGGCTAATAGTGTAGGTCGTGGACTTTCTCGTTGTTTTCTACGTTTATTAGATGTTAAAAGGTAAAACGCTTATTGTTGTTCACATTGAAAAAATTATATAAACTTAGGATAAAAAATTCTGGTTACACCACTAGTTAAGGCTAGATTTTTGTGCAATTCATGCAACATTATTTTGTAACGTATATTATGCTTTTAATATGAAAAAATGGGTGATTTGATGCAGATTGATCACTCAGTTGTGGAGAATTTTGGAGCTGGAGGTAAAACATGCATATTGTCAAGGGCGTATCCCAACTTAGCAATCATGAACAAAGCTCACTTACATCTATTTAACAATGGTTCCGATTCTGTTATTGTGGAGCATCTCAATGCTTGGACCATGAGACCACCTCTTAAAATGAATAATTAGATCATTTTCCCCTCCTACTATGCTTTATGTTATGAACGATGAGTAATAATATCCAATTATTACAGTTTATATTAATATTAATTTTATCAGTCATATATTTACTTCTCCATATTGTAATACCATCTTAGTTGCTATTTTTAATTTTTTCCCGCTTAGATTTGGTTTGTAAGGTCTATCTCCATTGAGCAATAATACATGTGAGAATTAGATTAGTCCATTTGCAAATGGCTAGTATCATAATATTATTTATTTAGGTTATTTTAATAAAGGTTGGGGGTTAGGAATTGTAGATTGTTACCTAACATTTCATGTCATATGTAACTATGATGTTGGGGATAGGAGTTGTAGGTTATTACATAACATTTTATGTCATATGCAACTATGTTGATATCATGACATTGAATGGGACATCATATCTATTTTAGAAATGTTTCAAAATTTTATGTAGAAGGTTTTGAACCTCTGGCCTAGTACTTGAATTAGTGGCATCACATCTCTCTTTTAAATCTTAATTGCAATAAATGCCAACATTATATATTAACATTTCTAATCCTTTTACTCTTTACACTTTATATGAATTTTTCTAATCTGATATGATCTGAACTTTTCTGATGTGGTATGAAATTCTCTTATCTGATACGATATGAACTTATTATAGTTGCTTTTGTTCTTATTATTTCTTGATCTAATTTGAACTCTGATCCAATCCAAAATTTTCTGATTTGATCTGATAATTTTGAAATAAGCGCTAGAGGTCTTTTTCCTCCCATCTATGTTAATCTTTAAACTTTTATATGTTCTCATGTTTGCACTGCTAATTTATTCTTGCGACCCACCACTTTCTCTCATCCAACTGAATTATACCGTTACTAACTCTTTAACACAATTCACATCTAACAATCAATAACCAAACAAAAAATTACCATCTAAAACTACATGCCTTGACAAGTAAGGGCATGCGTCATTAAAATCGGGATTCTATTTTGAATCGGAAGGGGCTTTTAGGATCAAATTGTAAGATCGGATCGTAAAATCGTACGATTCTAAAACACGCATATAATCAAGATATTATAGTCAATTGCCATTAGAACATGATCCTATCATAAGTTTATAAAGAAATTAATTAATTAAAGAAAATAGATGTTTACACTGTAAGTAGACAATAAATGACAATATATGTTGATTATTACGTTTATCGTCATGAGAATTTGAATAATAATTCTAAAGTCCTCGTAAGTATTAAGTAATTATTAGAATCGTAGATAGAATTGGATGACTATAGTTGAATCATATAATCGGGATTCAAACAACTATGATTGATGGTAATGTATTATGGGGTAATAAAAGTCAAACGTAGGAAAACTAAGACAATTTACGGGTGATGATAAAGGGATATAATGGTAGTTGAGGGGATAAGGTGGTGTTGATAGGAAGTAAATGTAAGAAAGAAAGGATCTATTAACCTTCAAATGAAGGTAATAGTTATCTAGAGTGGCACCCCTAAATAGCTACAGTATTACTTAAGGATGTGTGTTTTTATTTTTATAGCATTGTACTAGATGTTTTAATGGTTCACATATAGCCGTATGCATATAGATGCCCTTATAGAGGAAGAGAAGGTGTTCCCGTTTTTTTGCATTCAACATAGGTGACCTAATGTAATACTTGGAGACTTGGAGTACCATTGATTGGATTATGTGAATTTAATCTTCAACCTTTGGATTATGCTACTTAAATGTTAGTTATAAAAAAATTGTTACATATAGTGCAACACATTGTCAAAGTAAGTAACAAATAGCCAAAACGTTAAAAGTACCACACCCTTGATTATTGCATTAGGTTGCTTATGCTGAATGCAAAAAAAAGCATAGCTACTTGCCTACTTGTACAACTCTCATAGTACACTCAGGGGCACTTTCATAAATAAATTTAATTAGCAACCAAAATTAATGACTTACCCATGTTCGATTTCAAAAATACATGGAATTTTAAGAAAATGGAAAGGAAGTGAAAAAAGGAAAAAATAATAGGAAGAAAAACTTCCATTTCCTTTCCCTTCGTTCCAAAATTGACGAAATTTAAAGTAAAGAGAAACAATCTGACTGACAGTGTGCACCAGGTCCAGGCACGTGACCAGCACGCGACAAACACTATTATTTCAAAATCGTCTATGTCACAAATCCATACACTATGTCAGAAATAGATACACTATATCAGACAGAATCACACTATAACAATTAACACATATAAAAAATATAGCGTAAGAATACGCAATACTATATACTCCCTCCGTTAGTGATGTCATAGGCATGTTGGTGGCGACAACAATTAAAAAATTTACTTATTTTATAGTAAATGGGTAATTGATAGGTTTTAGTCGTATCACCTAATCAAAAATAAACCTACGGTCCTCTAACTAAGGTAGTCAGTGGTAGCAGGGTCGAATCCGCAGGGAGACAGAGTTTCTATATTAATATCCAATTAACCAACTACTTCAGATGAAAATATGGAGAATTAACTGAGCTAATGAGTAAGCTAAATAATACGAATTAAGTCGAGGATTTAACTATGGAATAAAAGCCTAGGGTATTAGGTCGGTCCACCATGCTTATACCAATCAAGTAGGGTCAACTACTATTAAAACCTAAGTCAAGAGTCGGGGGATTAGAGCCTATGTTGAGCTATGGTTAAGACTCAACGCTCATAGTTCAACATACGCCGCATGTTCACTAACGTAATCAGAACTACTGATGTGTCCTAGGCCTCTAGTGGTAAGACGGATCTGTGCAAACAACTATTAACCACAAGCAATCAATGAAATTGGCCACTAACATTAATCACTAATTAAGAACAAACCACACCACAATCACTCTAATCAAGCCCTAGAAATCAATAGGAGTCTAAATAGCAATCATGGTATAAACATGGCTTCCCTATCTAACACCCTAGAAAGGGAACTACTCAGACATGATCGAATTGACAACAACAAAACTAATTGAAAACCCTAAGAATTGCATCATGAACTAATTGAGAAATAAGCAATTGAACTAAAGTAATTGAGATAAAGGAATAAAGCAATAAGCAAGACGATTACCAAATTGACGGAAAGCGGAAACTTTAATTGAATTGAAATTGTACTTGAATCTCTTCTATAATCCAAAGCAATGATAAACTAGGCTAAGAGCTCTCTAAGTGTTTAAGAATCTGAAAAATGCCAATAAAAAATAACCTAAAAGTATTTATAAGTCCTAAGAAAACAATAAGATAGAGTGGGGAAAATAACG
Organism: Patellifolia procumbens; assembly: GCA_947645195.1. Classification (NCBI taxonomy): domain Eukaryota; kingdom Viridiplantae; phylum Streptophyta; class Magnoliopsida; order Caryophyllales; family Amaranthaceae; genus Patellifolia; species Patellifolia procumbens. The sequence goes on from CANSGD010000801.1 coordinate 431,240, forward strand.
AAAATCGCATCCCCGTGTCATCCACCCGATCGGGCAAAAGGCCGCCCTATCGGGCCTGGGAACAAGTCTTCAGCAGCAACAAAATAGGCCTCACCCGATTGGATCGGGCAGATTCCACCCGATCGGGGCCGCAACCCCAGCACCCGATCGGGCAAGTCCACCCGATGCCATCGGGTGGATGTCTTCTTCAGCTCTCAGAAAAACAGCAAGAGTGGCTAAGTATTGTTCCGCCAGATCGCATCGGACAAGACCGCCCAATCGGGCGGGAAACCTTAACTTCAGATTCTTCACTCGTACCCGATCGGGCAGTTGTTGCCCGACCGGATCGGGCGAGTCTTCTTCTTGCCTTGCTTTGCTTGGCTTCAGACGCCAAGTCTTTGCACACTTACTTCTTCATAATGGGGTCCAAATACCATCTTGAGACCTCAAAGATGCCTCATAACTTCCCGCTATAGCGTGGTGCTCAAAACATCAAGTAAATAGGGAGTTTTTCCCTAAAACCTGCAAAATGATATAGAACACACAAACCACAACTATATCAAAATAGTTAGCATAAATAGCTCCTAAGAGCATCAATATAGCACAATTTAGCTTGTAAAGAAAGGGAAAAACTCTATAAGATATCGACATATCAAATTCCCCCAAGCTAAATCTTTGCTTGTCCTCAAGCAAATAGAGCATGATCGTGGAATAGATTGCCTCACCCCATAAATAAAACAATTCAAGCTCAAAAAGCATTTTCAAGACTAAGAATCGTTCAAGCAGGCATAATTCAAGTTCGGCAAATCAAATCTTCCAACCACCAATCATCCAAGCAATTCATCAAGTTCAAGTGACTACTAGGCATACAAATCCTGAAAAGGTGCTCACAAAGGGTGTCACTCCTCTCAATTTTGTAGCAGGCAAAGAATGTGCCCGAACACTCACCGACCCGACCATAAATGTCCCTTCCCACTCACACTCTCATGTGTTTAAGAAGGTAAAATATCGCTCATCCTAATCAAGTCGACTCAACTAGCAGACGTACTCTTTAACTTTGACAAACTGACCAAAATCAATCTAGTAGACATTGTAGGCACAAGCTCAAGAGGATTTTTCCGGGTTGTAATGGGGCTTAGGTAAGAGGTAGGGGATACTTTTGGGTAATGTGGTGGAAAAACCAAGAAAGGGGGAGTAATGAACACTCAAACAAGGCCTTAGATGGCCTAAGCAACTCCCAATCAACACCATAAAACCATGAAAAATAAACCAATTCTCCAAATTCAATGAATACGCACAACAAACCCAAGTTTTAGGCAATGACATGAAACTTTATTTATGAACGTGCGTGAATGAAAGAACTTTGAATTCTTTTGAACTTTTATTTCACATTTTTTTTTTCTTTCATTTTTTTGAACTTCATTCACGCAACTCTAATTTTGCCTTTTCTTTTCTTTTTCTAATAATCAAGCCACAACAAATACACTTTTGATTCCTCAACAATCAATCCAAACCATGAAACCAACTTCACTCTCAACCCATACACAAAGCTCCCCAAGCTAGGCTTGGGAATAAAATCGAAACAAAGGCCATGGGCTTATAATAAGGGTTTAAGTAACATGAAACAAGGTCATTAGGCTCAGCGGGGCTAAGGAGGATAAAAATGTATCAAAAACTAACTCTGGGGCTCAAGAATAAGTCAAAAAAAACGCCTCTATCATAGCAAGTGTAACAAGTCACCAAACATCAAATGAGTACGAAGTCAAAGTCAAGATCGATCCGCTAGAGAGGAACTAACACACCAAAAATATAGACTGGATAAAAGTATGAATCCAATAGGCTAGAAAAAGGCCTCACAGTCTAACCAAATCAGGTATGCAGCACAAAGTAGTAAATCATAGTCAGAAATTGCTCGAAATCAAAGTAGTCGAATATCAAATCAAAGCCTCATAATCACAAATGCCCAGCTATCCAGAAAACAAAGTCAAATCATTCTCAATAAAGCACAACAAGGGGCACAGGGAGGCAATCAAACCACTCAAGATCAAACATATTTTTTTCAAAATTTTCAAATTTTCTTAAAGCTGTAAACTAAACTATCAAAGCTTTAAACTACTCTAAAAAGCAGTAAACTATACTAGAAAGCAATAAACTATACTCACAGTGAGAGATTCTTCCCCAAGCTGAACGAGGCAATGTCCTCATTGCAACGAGGGAGAGGAGAGAACAAGGGCATCAGCCGCCCATATCATCATTAGTGGGGACACTGAAGAAACCACCACTAGAAGTACCACCACCATCGGTAAAACCACCACCGGAGGGACCACTCATCCCACCACCAAAGCCACTAGGACCTGCATCAAAATCACCTCCAAAACCACTAGGACCTAGGCCAAAGTCTCCTAAAGAGGCTGACTGACGAGCAGGCTCATCCTCCTCATCCTCTGCCATGTCATCGCTCTGACCGGTAGGCTGGCCATAACTCGGGTTCCAATGGTACCACGAGGGGTGCTGGACAGTCTGCTCAATAATGCCACGCCTACAATAGTCGTCATAGAGAGGATAAAGGGCGTAGTGCTGGTCGTTAGCCAAGGTGTCCATCCTCCCCCCCATCTGGTCTATACGGGTATAGAGCTGATCGATGCGAGTGCCATAGCCCGCGAGGGTGGTGGTGTTCGCGTTGATCAGCCCTTCCATTCTACCCATCCCCGTCTCCATGCGACCTAGGGTCGACATCATAGAGGTAAAGTCAAATGAGTCTGTGTGAGGGGGAGGGGAGGGGGAGCAGAAGTGGAGGCGCCCTCGTCTAAAATCGGCGTATGCCGCCTATGGTAAGAACGGCGAGGGGGCTCTGGCTCAGGGACAACTAGGTCGACTCCCTCTATAGGGAGTAGGTAGTTTGCCTGACGAGGCCGAAGTCGGGCCTTAGAGTCGGGCAGAATGAGGGATTTTTTGGACTTAATCACCCACTGAAATCTATGGTCAGGCAGGCGGTACAGGACTTTGAGGGTGTTGAGATAGGTGAGGTCAATGAGGGTAGGGCCTAGGACGGGGGTACGCTGAGTCTCGTCAAAGCCGGCAATTTGCCGGGCAAACAATGTGATCAACCCCCCGTTAACTAACCTCCTAGAGGTCCAACTACCGTCTTCCCTTGGCTTAGGGAGCGAGTTCGAGATACGCTCGAACTGAATAGCGATATGGTGAGCAAGTTGTACTGAAATGGCTCCCTAGAGCCTTTAGCAATATAGCTAGCTATAGCAACTAGCTCGGCCCCCGGACCAAGTGACCCTCAAACCGTCCCAACAGAGTCTGGGCCATGAACCGTATCCAAATGCTAAAAATAGGGTGATGGAAGTTCGCCCAATGACAGTGCTGGATGTCAAAGGGCGTAGGGTCCCCTGTCAGCATAACATAAGTATCGGCCATCCTAAAGTGGTCGGGTGGGTAGTAGTCACCCCGTACCTGTAACCTAAGAACCCCCGCAAATTCCCTAAGGCTAAGGGAGTGTTCTTGGTTTAGAAGTCTAAAGTGGACATGGGTGACCGGGCCGGCCCGGGGCTTTGTCAAACTGAAACTACTAAAAAATTCATAGACTAGAGGAGAATAAGTGTTAACATGTACATTATAAAGCGCCTCCATGCCTAGAACTTTCATGAAGTCCTTAAAATCATCAGTTAAACCAAGTTTAGACAAAAGCTCAACATCTAGAAATCGGGTAGGAAGTACCGCACGCTTTTTAAATCGTAAGAATTTCTCGCGATGTTCATCATCCCGGAAAATGATTTCCGGGTATTGAGGATCCCGTGGAACTTGTGGTGGTGGTGGTGGTTGTGGTGTTGCCTCTCGCCTAGATCGCGAGCCTTCACCTCGAATAAGCCTTCGGAATTTGCTTGCCATGGTAGAAAATGAGCCTTGTAGCCTCTTGTAACACAAAGATGGGGTTTTAAGGTGAGTGTGGGAAGAGATGGGGAGAGGGGAGATGATTTTGGTGAATGGGATTTTGTGAGATGGAGGGTGAAAGGAGGAAAGGAGGGGGTTTTATGAAGTTTGGTTGAGAAAGGATGGAGATTTGAGGTAGAAGAGTTTGGTTTTAATGGAGGTTAGGGGTTTGGGAGTTGAAGATGAGTGAAGAGAGAGAGAATTGATTGGAAGGATGATGAGTGAATGGTGAGAAAAGTGGGGAAATCCGTGTAAAAAGAGGGATAAGTGGTCGCAGGCCCGATCGGGCGGAATTCAAAAAAAAATTTCTTCAGAATTATCACTTCGCCCGATCAACCGCCCGATCGGGTGCCTAATTTTTCATCGGGTGCTCAAGTCTCGCGCCCGATCGGGCGACTGTTGCCCGATAGCGTCGGGCAGTATACCTGTTGACTGATTTTTTTCTTTGGCTTTTACACGTTCACCTGACCTGCCACCCGATCGGGTAAGGCATTTTTGATCGGGTGCTAGGGTTGCGCACCCGATCGGTCAAACATTGCCCGATGTCATCGGGCGTCCTTTCCTTTCTTTCTCTATGTTATTTTCCGCTCACCCGATCGGGCATATGACACCCGATCTGATCGGGCGAGCTACTGTTCAGTAAGTAGCTCGCCTTTTTGCAAATTTGTGGCAAGTATGGCTCAAGTTTCTCTTCAATTAGCATATCTGCACATCAAAGCACACAAGATCTAGGAACACATTAGTACCCTCACGCTCTCTCACATGCTACAAACTACGAAACAAGAGAAAAGAAGATCTACTAAGAGATACGGGTTGCCTCCCGCAAACCGCTGGTTTATGAAGGTCCCGCACGACCATATTACCTCTCTAGGTAGATGAATCAAGTGGGGAGGAATCAAAGCGGATTTCCTCCACACAACCAACAAAGGCACCTTCATGGTACAGCTTCAGACGCTGTCCATTTGCCTTAAACTTCTCTCCTTTGTGGTTGGCAACCTCGATGGCACCATGTGCCTTCACTTCTGTCACCTCGAATGGTCCAGACCATCGAGATTTGAGCTTTCCAGGAAACAGTCTCAACCTGGAATTGAACAATAGGACCTTGTCGCCAACCTTGAATTCTCTTTTTCCTATCATCTTATCATGCAACTTCTTCGTTTGCTCTTTATAGAGCCTGTGATTTTCATAAGCATCCAAACGGAGCTCATCCAACTCATTGAGTTAAAGAAGTCGTACTTCACCTGCAGCTGTCAAATCAAGGTTAATCTCTTTGACCGCCCACGCAGAAAGATACTCCATCTCAACTGGTAAGTGACAAGCCTTGCCATAAACCAGTCGATAGGGTGTGGTACCCAAAGGAGTCTTAAAAGCAGTGCGGAGCGCCCAAAGAGTATCATCAAGTTTCAATGACCAATCCTTTCTAGCTTTAGTGACCACTTTTTCAAGGATTCTCTTAATTTGCCTATTAGATACTTCTACTTGGCCACTGGTTTGAGGGTGATAGGCAAGTCCGACTTTGTGGGTGACTCCATGTTTTGTCAATAGGGTCTTGAAGGTGCTCTTATGAAAGTGAGAGCCACCATCACTAATTACAACACGGGGGACACCAAAACGGGGAAAGATTATCTTTTTAAACATCTTCATCACAACCTTAGAATCATTGGTTGGTGATGCTATAGCTTCTACCCATTTAGTCACATAGTCAACGGCCACTAGAATATACCTATTCCCACAAGAGGTAGGAAAGGGTCCCATAAAATCAATCCCCCAAACATCAAAAGGTTCGACCTCTAAAATCCCACTCTGTGGCATCTCTTGCCTTTTCGAAATATTACCCGTCCTTTGACAAGCATCACAAGACAAACAAAAGGCACGGGCATCTTTGAAAATCGAAGGCTAATAGAAACCACTATGTAAGACTCTAAAACCAGTAGCTTGGGAACCGAGATGACCACTAGAAGGCATACTATGACAATGTAGCAAAACAACCTCTATTTCCCAATCAGGAATGCAACGACGAAACATCCCGTCGGAGCACTTCTTATATAGGAAAGGATCCTCCCAAAAATACATTCTAGCATCATGATAAAACTTTTTGCGCTGCTGATATGTAAGATTGGGAGGCTGAGAACCACTAACACAGAAGTTAGCAAAATCAGCATACCAAGGAGTTTTAGAGGACACAGAAAACAAATGATCATCAGGAAAAGAGTCATCTATAGGAGGGTCAGAAGGGAATCCAAACCTCAACCTAGAAAGGTGGTCGGCGACCACATTCTCAACTCCCTTCTTATCTTTGATTTCCAAGTCGAATTCTTGCAGCAAAAGAATCCACCTGATGAGCCTAGGTTTGGCCTCCTTCTTAGCCATTAAGTACTTCAAAGCAGCATGATCAGTGTGTACTATAACCTTCGAACCTATAAGATAGGTTCGAAACTTATCCAATGCATAGACTATGGCTAGCAACTCCTTCTCTGTCGTAGCATAATTAACCTGGGCTGGATCCAAGGTTTTGCTTGCATAGTGAATCACATGGAGTAGCTTATCCTTCCGCTGACCAAGTACTGCCCCTATCGCATAATCACTAGCATCACACATGATCTCGAAAGGGAGATCCAAATCTGGAGGTTGTATAATAGGGGCAGTGATCAAAGCTGTCTTTATCCTGTCAAAAGACTCCAAACACTCATCAGTAAAATCGAATGTGGCACCCTTTAGCAACAATTGAGTGAGGGGTTTCGCAATTTTTGAAAAGTCTTTGATAAATCTGCGATAAAACCCCGCATGACCAAGAAAACTCCTCACTCCTTTGACATTCATTGGAGGGGGAAGTTTCTCAATCACCTCAATCTTTGCTCTATCCACTTGGATGCCACGCTCAGAAATCAAGTGACCTAAAACGACACCTTCATTCACCATGAAGTGACATTTTTCCCAATTAAGCACGAGGTTTGCCTCAACACATCTTTTAAGCACTTTGGACAAATTATGCAGGCAAACATCAAAGTCAGAACCATAAACACTGAAATCATCCATAAACACTTCCATGATATTTTCAATAAAATCAGAGAATATGGCCATCATGCAGCGTTGGAAAGTAGCGGGAGAGTTACACAATCCAAATGGCATCCTACGATATGCGAAGGTGCCATAAGGACATGTAAACGTAGTCTTTTCCTGATCATCTGGATGGATGGGAATTTGGAAAAAACCAGAATATCCATCTAGATAACAGAAATAGCTATGTTTGGCTAGCCTTTCCAACATCTGATCAATAAAAGGGGGGGGAAATGGTCCTTCAGGGTGGCATTATTAAGTCTACGATAATCAATGCACATACGCCACCCTGTCACAGTCCTAGTGGGAATTAAATCACCTTTCTCATTTTCAACAACAGTGGTCCCCCCTTCTTGGGAACCACTTGCACAGGACTGACCCATTTCGAATCAGCAATGGGATAAATGATCCCTGCATCTAACAGTTTCATGATCTCTTTCTTCACCACCTCTTGCATGTTAGGATTCAAACGTCTCTGAGGTTGAATGCAAGGGCGGTGATCCTCTTCAAGATTAATACGATGCATACAAAAATCAGGACTAATGCCCTTTAGATCATCAATACTATACCCAATAGCCTTCTTATGGATACGAAGCACAGCAAGCAAGCTTTGCAATTGGCTATCTGTGAGTTTAGTACTGACAATCACAGGACATTCTTCCTTATCATCTAAAAACACATACTTCAAATGAGAGGGAAGTGGTTTGAGTTCTACCTTAGTTACCTGAGGAGTAGAACTGGAGCATACACTTTCAAGTATCACAGTTGGCTGTTTCTGTTCAGCTCCATGACCCTCTAAATCAGCAAGACAGGCATCAACATCAGTATCAATGCCTAAGGAGTCACTCTCAGTCAATACTACCTCCAATGGGTCAGCATCACGTATCTGCTGAAATGCAGACATCACAGCTTTGTCTACCACATCTATCCTGCAACACGATTCTTCAAGCATAGGAGACTTTATAGCATTGGTTAGTTTAAAAGTGACAGTATCATCGCCAACACTTAAAGTCAAAGATCCTGACTTGACATCAATAACAGCACCTGGAGTGCACAAAAATGGTCTGCCCAAAATAATAGGAATTTGGGCATCCTCCTCCATATCCAGTACAACAAAATCCACAGGAATGTAAAACTTTCCACCCTAACAGGGACATCTTCTAAAACACCTAGAGGGTATTTTATAGAACGGTCAGCCATCTGCAAAGTAATTTGAGTGCACTTAAGTGCTCCCATATTCAGTTTATTACAGACAGACAAAGGCATGACAGACACAGATGCACCTAAATCACATAAAGCTTTATCAATAAAAAGTGCACCTACAAGACAAGGGATGGAAAAGCTACCCGGATCTTTCAATTTTGGTGGGGATTTGTTTTGCAAAACGGCACTACACTCTTCAGTGAGTGCGACTCTATCTACCCCACCAAAATCTCTCTTTTTTGTGATAATCTCCTTCAAAAACTTAGCATAGACAGGCACTTGAGAAATTAGTTCAGTGAAAGGGACCGTTACCTCAAGGTTCTTGACCATAGCCAAGAACATACTAAGTTGCTGATCCACTTTGGACTTTTGCATGCGATGAGGAAAAGGCAACCTTGGTGTAAAAGGTGTATCAGCAACCTTCTCCTTCTCCTTCTTCTTTTCTGCCTGTTCAGCTGTTTCAGACACTTCGACATCAGACGTCGAATTCTTCTCCAATTCCTTCTCTACTACCTCCTTCTCCTTGCTAGGGGCAATATCATCATCGACGGGCATAGGAGGAGCAGCATAAGCAGTGCCACTACGAAGAGTAACGGCATTTGCTTGCTCCCTATGTGTAGGTTGCCCCGGCAATTGTCCATGCTGCCTCTGTGCATTAGTCTCTGCCAACTGAGCAATCTGAGTTTCGAGAAGTTTTATGTGCTTCTCTTGGGACTTCTGTGTTTCCTCATGTGTCTTCTGCATAGACAATATTAATTTCATCAGTTCAGAATTGCTAGGCTCTTGTGGGGTTGCATTTTGTGGTGCTGGCTGATAATTCTGATGAGCAGGTCTTTGGAAACCAGGAGGATGATGAGAATTTCCTTGGTTTTGGTAGTAGTTGGGTTTTGGGTTGTGGTGTGGAGGTTGATAGGAATTTTATGGGGGATGGTAGGAATTTTGTGGCTGTGGGTTTTGAACATTGTTGCTTCTATAGGAAAGAAGTGGGTTGTCTTTCCAACCAGGATTGTATGTGTTGGAGTAGGGGTTATTGGGTTGTCTTTGCTGAAAAGCATTAGCCTGCTCCATCTGATTCTGACTAAACTGACAATCATGGCCGAAATGGCCCTGAATACCACACACCTCGCAGTAAGATGAGGTGATGGGTGCAACTGCTGACATAGCGTTGATGCTCATAGGCGGAGGTGTTGAACTAGAGGACTTCATTAGCTGCTGAGTGAGTTGAGCCATCTGAGATGTAAGCATTGAAATAGCATCAACTTCAAGTACCTTCTTAGTCACACTCCTAGATGATGAATGGTCATTGGCTGCAAGATTTGCTAGGAAGTCATAACCCTCATCAACTGCCTTGTCTAAAAAGATTCCTCCTGCAGACGAATCAACAGTACTCTTCGTCTGAGGCTGCAGACCATTATAAAAAGTCTGCGTCAGAAACCACTTGTCCATATTATGATGTGGACATTCCCTCTGTAGGTCTCTGAATCTAGTCCACGCTTCCCTCAATGTCTCATCTGACTCTTGGGAAAACGTAGCCAACTTGTTCCTGATTTCTGCTGTTTTTGTGGGAGGGTAATACTCATGTAGAAATGCAGCAGAAATCGCCGGCCATTCTGTCTCAGTGATATCGCTGAACCACCTCTGAGCCTTGTCTCTGAGTGAGAACTCAAATAACATAACCTTCAGCTGCTCAGGTGTGACTCCTTGATGTTTAACAGTCCTGCAGAGTTGTTGGAATCTCTGCAGATGGTTGGCCGGATCTTCAGAAGGATGCCCACTAAACTGATTCTGCTGCACCATATTAATTAGTGCAGGTTTGATTTCAAAATTGTTCGCAGCAATAGTGGGCATCGGTGGACCTGTGGGTATGCCTTCAGGATTAGGCACCCCATAAGATTTCAGTGACTTCGCCATTGGTAATGTAGAAATCTCTGAAACTGGCTTCTCTTGGTCAAATTCTGCTCTAAGATCCCGAAGTATTGCTTCTGTGTCAGGATCTCCAGGAATAATGTGAGTTTTCTTTCGATACCTGGACATATAAGAGAAAACGACAAGATAACCGTAAGAACGGCCTCGATTGAAACGGGAGGTTCCAATGAGGCAAAGAGAAGTACGCTAATTAATCGAATAAAAACTAGAAAACTAGCCGTCTCCCCGGCAACGGCGCCAAAATTTGATAGGTTTTAGTCGTATCACCTAATCAAAAATAAACCTACGGTCCTCTAACTAAGGTAGTCAGTGGTAGCAGGGTCGAATCCGCAGGGAGACAGAGTTTCTATATTAATATCCAATTAACCAACTACTTCAGATGAAAATATGGAGAATTAACTGAGCTAATGAGTAAGCTAAATAATACGAATTAAGTCGAGGATTTAACTATGGAATAAAAGCCTAGGGTATTAGGTCGGTCCACCATGCTTATACCAATCAAGTAGGGTCAACTACTATTAAAACCTAAGTCAAGAGTCGGGGGATTAGAGCCTATGTTGAGCTATGGTTAAGACTCAACGCTCATAGTTCAACATACGCCGCATGTTCACTAACGTAATCAGAACTACTGATGTGTCCTAGGCCTCTAGTGGTAAGACGGATCTGTGCAAACAACTATTAACCACAAGCAATCAATGAAATTGGCCACTAACATTAATCACTAATTAAGAACAAACCACACCACAATCACTCTAATCAAGCCCTAGAAATCAATAGGAGTCTAAATAGCAATCATGGTATAAACATGGCTTCCCTATCTAACACCCTAGAAAGGGAACTACTCAGACATGATCGAATTGACAACAACAAAACTAATTGAAAACCCTAAGAATTGCATCATGAACTAATTGAGAAATAAGCAATTGAACTAAAGTAATTGAGATAAAGGAATAAAGCAATAAGCAAGACGATTACCAAATTGACGGAAAGCGGAAACTTTAATTGAATTGAAATTGTACTTGAATCTCTTCTATAATCCAAAGCAATGATAAACTAGGCTAAGAGCTCTCTAAGTGTTTAAGAATCTGAAAAATGCCAATAAAAAATAACCTAAAAGTATTTATAAGTCCTAAGAAAACAATAAGATAGAGTGGGGAAAATAACGAAAATCGCATCCCCGTGTCATCCACCCGATCGGGCAAAAGGCCGCCCTATCGGGCCTGGGAACAAGTCTTCAGCAGCAACAAAATAGGCCTCACCCGATTGGATCGGGCAGATTCCACCCGATCGGGGCCGCAACCCCAGCACCCGATCGGGCAAGTCCACCCGATGCCATCGGGTGGATGTCTTCTTCAGCTCTCAGAAAAACAGCAAGAGTGGCTAAGTATTGTTCCGCCAGATCGCATCGGACAAGACCGCCCGATCGGGCGGGAAACCTTAACTTCAGATTCTTCACTCGTACCCGATCGGGCAGTTGTTGCCCGACCGGATCGGGCGAGTCTTCTTCTTGCCTTGCTTTGCTTGGCTTCAGACGCCAAGTCTTTGCACACTTACTTCTTCATAATGGGGTCCAAATAACATCTTGAGACCTCAAAGATGCCTCATAACTTCCCGCTATAGCGTGGTGCTCAAAACATCAAGTAAATAGGGAGTTTTTCCCTAAAACCTGGAAAATGATATAGAACACACAAACCACAACTATATCAAAATAGTTAGCATAAATAGCTCCTAAGAGCATCAATATAGCACAATTTAGCTTGTAAAGAAAGGGAAAAACTCTATAAGATATCGACATATCAGTAATTAAAGTAGGTGAGAGAAGATTATAAGGTACATGTGGGACCAAAAAGTGATAAAGTAGGGGTAAATGAGTAATATAATATTTTCATATAAGGAAGATGAAAAAGTAGGAGAAACAAAAAGAAACGGACGAAAACGGAAAGTAGGACAAAACAAAAAGAAACGAAGGGAGTACAATATATCACACAGAAAGACTCTATATCAAAATGGACTATAGTACACAAATATACTATATTAAAAATTCATACACTATATTACAAAGAAATACACTAGCATATATAGAAAATATTACGTAGAGTGAATGAGTGAGTGAAAGTTATAATCATTACATAGAATGAGTGATTGAAAGTTGTAATCATTAAGTAGAGTGAGTGAAAGTTGTAATTATTACAACTCACGTGATATGGACCGGGTGTACACTAAATTAGTGTGCACCGGATGAGTAAAGTTAAAAGTTGGGTACCCAACTTTGACAAAAGTTGCAGTTTGGGTACCCAAGTTGTAAATGTTGCAGTTTGGATACTCCATCCATTTTTCCATCCACATTTTCATCCATTTGCATTGAAACAATAAAAAAGCTATTATTATCATTCATATTTTCATCCATTTGTATTAAAATAATAAAAAAAGCTATTATTACCCACTTACTTGAAAAAAGGAGAGAGAAACTTTTTTATTATATTACAAATTTGCCGTTACTTAACCCTCTTGAATAAATTTAGGGCAACTATACATGGTGATCTTTTATTTTTATAAATTCTTTGTGGTGGACATTTTTATTTTAGATTCTATTTAGTGATGCTCAACTTATTATTTTTATTTTTTGTAACCTTTTTCACTAAAATAAATTTTTTTTTATTTCAACAATTATGTTTAAATTACAAAAAATATTTTTAAACAACTACTTGCGTCAGCGAATTGATCTTGCAATTAAGAAAATAGCATTGCAACGGATTAGCAGGAGCGAAAGACTAAAAAGTAGAGTAAGTACAAATTTCAAAAGGAAGGCAATTAATTTTCTTATCTCATGAAATTAACAGATTGATGATGATAATCACACTAATTTCGACAAAAGACTCTAAATTGGGCACGTTTAATTGAAATTAAGCAATTGGGTTTCTGAAAAAAGACAAGAATTAGAATAAACCACACCAGAGTTCATAGTGTATGCTTTGAAATTACAAAATGATCTTCTAAAAATCACTACTTTGACATAAACCCCGGTATAGAGAATTGAGATGCAATGACAAGCGAAAAATCAAAATTGATGGTATAAAAGACGGAAAAATAGAAGGAAAATACTTGAAATGAGGGATTTAAGAAGGGGCAAAAGACCCTCCAAACAATCAATACGGAAAGTAAGAAGAAGATTGATATTACAGGACAAGAAGAATCTGAACTCGTTTCTGCTCATCCTTAATTATTAATTTTAGAGTCTTGTGGTCAAGTGTAAGTGATTAATAATTTTTTGGATATTTGAAAAGATAATTTTTGTAATTTAAAAATAAAAAATTATTTTATAATGAAAAAAGTTTATGAAAAATAAAAAAAAAAGTTGAGGTCACTAAATAGAATCCAAAATTAAAATTTCCATCACATAGAATTTATAAAAATAAAAAGTCACCATGTAGAATTTCCTAAATTTATTCAAGATGGTTAAATAATGGCAAATTTGTAATATAATAAAAAATTTCTTTCTCCTTTATTTAAGTGGATGAATAATAATAGCTTTTTATTATTATTTTAATGCAAGTGGATGGAAAAATGGATGGAAAAATGGATGGAGTACCTAAACTGCAACTTTTGCAACTTGAGTACCCAAAGTGCAACTTTTGTCAAAGTTGAGTACCCAACTTTTAGCTTTACTCTGCACCGGATGAATGAGTTTTTTTAAAAAGCGACCAACAATTTATTCTTTTCCATTTCTTTATTCAAAATAATTAAAGTCACCCTTTTTTCTAAGGAGAAAGATTAATTGAAATCACCTAAACATTAGATTTCTTTTGAATTCTTTCGTTATACCAAACAGCAAACAGTGGAATAAGTAATTACAGTAAATTCTTATCTTCCCTTTCCCTCTTTGCTTTTCCTTTCCTGTACAAAACAATACTTCATACTATAATGAACTATTAGATGATAGATCATAGATCAGTATACTAATAATGAAAAAGAGTACAATAGATGTTTGCGAAAATTAAATTGGCAAGATTCAAATTAATAGTCGTCACATAAATATGTGAAAAGCACGTAAAGGTATAAAATTAAGTAGTCCACAAGATATTGTATAATTTTTCAGTCTCAAACTACTTCTATCAATACTTGAATGTTGTCAAAAAAACGAACTGATATGAGAATCCAATACTTGCGATTGCTTAAACGAATGTAGATGGCTTCTTAGGCCTCAACTGCAAAAAAGGTAACAATGAAATAATGGAACAAGTTAGATTGATAACACAAAGTCAATACAAAAGTGAACTATCAGGACCACAAATCCTAGGAGAGTTAGGTTATAAATAAACGGCCTAAGAATATAATAATGTATAAATTGAGTATATATCTATTTATACATGATTTAAACTATTGATAACTTTTGACCATTGGAGAGTGCTCGAATATAAAACTCATATTTCCTCCGTTTCTAAATAGGTGACACGCTTTCGTAATATGGAAATGTCACAATAAGTGACGCCAAACTTAAAATAGGACATTTTAAATGATAAAATTACATGTTTACTCTTACTCAAGTAATATATATCAAATTGTTTATTTAGTAAAAACACTCTTTCTCTTTTTAATTGTGGTCCCCTACTTTCTTTATCTAACCTACTCGGTTTCCCCCCTTTCTCTATGTTCCACTTTCTCTATGACTAATAACTTTTTTTAGATAAATAACACTATATTGTTTTTTTGCTAACCCAACAATAAAGAAACTACGTTAGATAAGAAATATGATTATATTACAAAGTTTAAGCCATACCCACCATTAAGGGCCTATTCTCCCCCGTCTTATTTTCTGTTCAGTTCAACTCTAATCAAATCAATTCAAGTCCATTCTTTATTTAACCATTATGTTGCAATTTTGTGCGGCCCAACCCAATTATTATTTTTAGTACTAAATAGGGACTCTTTGACTTTTTTTACTACTATTCACAGTGTAGTCTTTGACTATCTTATGCTAGTTATACATAAGGAAAAACATAGTTATGTGAGATATTGTTTGATTCATATTAATATATTAATACAAATAATAGAGATTACTTATTATTAATTATTATTATTATCATTAATCATTATTATTATTATTAATTTATCATTGTTACTATTATTTATTTATTATAACTATCATTAATAATATCCAAAATAATATTATCATTAATTATTAATTATTTAATTATTATTAGTTATCATTATAATTATTATTTAATATTCATATAATTATTATTTAAATATTATTTATATATTTATTACATTCAATTTAATTCAATTTAGTTCAATTCAGTTCAATTACGTTCAACTTCAATCATTTCAGTTCACTTCAACTAGGTTTATGCGAAGAGAACATGTCCCTTTGTATTAAGTGAACCTGATTCTCATAACAATTTTTTCATTTTGCATGCTTGTTATTTGTTTATGTCAAGACAGCAATACCAACTACTCCCTTCGTTCTCTTTTGTTCTTCCTATTTAGAATCTCTTTAAGAGAGGAAAAAAGTCAAAGTAGAAAGAACAAAAGAGAACGGAGGGAGTACTATTTAACAACTTCATATTTTATGCGCATAAAAAATACTTGAATGAAGTTGGAAGGATGGAATAAAAGATAAATAAAGTCATCATGCCAAAACAAAACTATCAAGTTATATCCGATCTTTTAAGGAAAAGGTCAGTTGTATGAATCGAAGGTCATATAAAGCTTGAGTAGGTAATAAGAAAGACAAAATAAAATCTTAAGCAATGCAAATTTATCAATGCAAATTGGGAAGTAATTCAAAAGCCATAACGAAATAGTAACTTAAAAAAAGGATGAAAAATAGTTAATTACATCATTGCTGCGTCCACACTTCTTCTTTCTGCATTGAGTTGCCCTACTATGAAGACGAGCATAGCAACTGTAGTTCAAAGCAAACCACAAGATAGACATTCACTTCAATCAATTTATACTCACATAGTTCAAATCTATTCACTTCCTGATTTTATTTTACGCAATAAAATATGTATGATTATATCCAAAGCTGCCAAGTACTTAAAATTATAAACTAGTGTATTGACTAACTCTAATTTCTAGTTGCCGAACACGCCTTTCAAAGAACCAAATAAAATATAAAAGAAAAGTCAATATTTACCTGCGGCAAATCATCTTGTTTTGTCTATACTGTTTAGCCAATTGAACCAAAGAGGGCTCTATCGACATCGGTTTGCCCCCTCTTAGCCTCAACACGAGATGAAGAGTTGATTCTAAAACGCGGACAAATAAAAATTAAACCATAAATTCAAAATAAAAAATAAAATCACAAATTCAGAAAAAAATTATAACACACTAAAATTGTACTCCACTCCTCTAATAGTTAAATATGTGCCTTAAAAATTGTGAAAAATCAGAATAAGACTAAGGGCCTGTTCATTTCAGCTTAATTTCAGTTCAGTTCAGCTCTAATCAGTTCAGTTCAGTTCAGCTCCAATCAGTTCAGTTCAGTTCCATTCTTTTATAACCATTTTGTTAAATATTATTATGTTGGTCTAATTTATTTTACTAATTGCTCTTATTATTATTATTATTATTAAGTATTATTATTATTATTATTATTATTATCTGTATATTATTTTATCTATTATAGCTTTATTCATTATTATTACTATTATCATTAGGGAGGAACATGGTTTAGGTTAAAAGCATAAATAAACACGCGTTTTCAGCCCATAATCCAATCAAATCACGTCAAAATGATTTATGATGTAATTTTGCATGGTCCGACCCAATCATTATTTTATTACTAAATATTAATATAAAATTAAAATATTATTAAAATAGTAATATTAATTTAATTCTTAGATATTATTGTTATTATATAATCATCATTAGGTATTAATATATTAATGCAAAGACTATAAAATAATTATTATTAATTATCATCATAATCATTAATCATTATTATTATTAATTCATGATTATTAATATTATTTATTTATAATTATCATTTAAAAATATCCAAAATACAATTATTATTATTTATTAATAATTATTCATTATTATTACCAATCATCATAATTATTATTTGATATTTATATTATTATTGTTTAAATATTATTTATATATTTATTAAATTTAATTTAATTCAATTCAATTCAACGCTAATCAGTTCAGTTCAGTTCAATTCAGCTTCAATCAGTTCAGTTGTTTTCAGTAAATCTAAATAGGCCCTAAAAGTAGGAATGACAATGGATCGGACTCTGATCGGACTTACCAAACTCCAAGTCCGCTCCATTTCAATCGGACTATGATTTTTACACTCTTATTAGGATTTGGACTATATATTATCGGATTCGGACTTTTTCCTTCTGATTGTTTCGGACTCGGATCGGATTCGGATTAAATCACCATATTAAATAACCAAAACACATCTTGAATATAAATTTTTTAATGTTTTACTTAATTTCTGATAATGTAAATCTATTATTTCTATTAAAATGTACTTTTAATCTATTAGTTCACGAGGTAACAAGTAATAATCGGACTTTAGTCGGATTCGGATCGAATCTTACCTAAGGTCCAACTCCTATCGGATTTCATTCAGACTTTTATGTTTTCGGATTCGGATCGGACTTTTTCCTTCGGATCGAATCGGACTCGGGTCGGAGTCGGACTGAATTGCCATCCCTATCTAAAAGAGTTACCTTTCTGGATGTTGTAATCAGCAAGAGTTCGACCATCTTCCAACTGCTTACCCGCAAATATCAACCGTTGTTGATCTGGTGGTATTCCTGAAAAGGCTGAAATATCAACAAACAGTCCGACGAAGAAAAAAACATGAATTATTAGTTAAATATCAAACTAATTTTATATCTCCCAGAAACAACAAAAGCCACATTATAATTCCCGATTTTTATTTTAAATAAAAAGATGTGTAAATAACAACTATTCGCAGTCCTAAAATGTCCCCTATCTAAATTTCCTTCTTTGCCTTCTACCATTCGTTCCTTACCCACTCTCTTCAATCTCATTCTCTTTCACTCTACCTTAGCTGAAATTTTCACTCTCTTTATTGTTGATAATTGTTGGGAGAATCACCAGTGATGAAATTCTATCATCGGTAATTCTTGCATTTTTTTAAACGAGTAAAAATCACGGCCAGGCCATGGCCCGGGCGTGTGAAAAACACGTCTAGGGCAGGGCCGAGACATTAGCCATGTTATGTACACGTTTAGACCATGGTGTGCATCATGCGGTCCTTCTACGAACAATTACCGATAATATTCCAGCGTCGTATAGTTTTTGGGAGGAGAGTGAGCAAGGTGGGAGAGAGTTGCACCGATTAGAAAACAGTAAATCAAAAAAGGGCAAATATGTTTAAGAAGGGTGTCGTGTGGATATTTTAAGATAGCGTTTAACAATCCCCATTATATATCATATAATAGCAAAAACTAATACTTCCTCCGATTTTTTTAAATGTGACACTTTCCATCTAAGGAAGTTTAGAATTAGTTGTGACACTTTCTTTTTTGGGCAAAACTTTCTCTCTATCTCTCTCCTATCACATGGGTACCCTTCTTTCTTTCTCTCTATCTCTTTCCTCTCCAAAAATTGTCTAAGAGTCCGTGAAATCAAAAGTGTAACAACTAATAAAAAACGGAGGAAGTAGATCGATGTTATTAGCATATCACTCTAAAATCATAATAAAACAAAAATCAGAGAACTGCAACGGGCTAAGAGCCTAAGATATCGAAACAATTAGAAGGGAAAAAAGAGGACCTTCTTTGTCTTGGATCTTGGCCTTAACATTGTCGACGGTGTCACTGCTCTCAACTTCAAGAGTAATTGTCTTCCCAGTTAGGGTTTTCACGAAGATCTGCATGTTTTCTCTCTTCTGAATTTGTTTCTGTATGTGTTGGAATAGACAAGTAACTATGTTCTTTTTTGAGCTTTGACAACTCTTATTTATGAGTATATATTGCATTTATAATGGGCTTTTAGTCTTATAGAGTATAGGGTTTGTGGTGAAACCTAGTGTTGACAGGAAACCTAGTTGGTATCGCTAATAATTGTTTTTAGATGCTAATTGAAACAGTATTACTATCTTTTAAGAATGAATTAATTAATTGTTTATCTAGTGTTTAAATTCCGGTAATGCTTTGGAATTTTTGTGCATTATAAGTAAGTAATAGTTAAAAATAATTAATGTCATTAAGCATGAGAATATTAGTATTTAAAAATTAAGTCATTTTATTTGCAATATGGATATTAATATATTACAATTTAACTCTTTATCTTCATTCATAGACGCTCATTGATTTTATAGAAGAAATAATAATAATACGTTGGAGTGGTGGTTAGAAACTTATTCTTTCATACTTGATGTTGTAGGTTTGAATCTTCACGTTGGCAAGAAATTTTAATATATGAGAATGGGTTGGATAGAATGCAATGTAGAAAGGGATAGTGACGCATGACGGCTTGCGACTGATCTTGCCTACGCTTTTAAAACTATTTTTCGTTCTCGAAAATTCTTCCGATATTTACTTTCTTAATTTAATACATGCTTTTATTCTTTTTTTTTTTGCTTGGCTTCAGTTGCTACATTGAATAACAACCATGGCGCATCGCCTGGCCTAATTAAGCTACCATCAAAAAGATAGTTATCAAATAAAAAAATGTTATAGTAGAGTTAACGAAATAGTGGTTTGAGGCAATGTGTGAGAGTGTGGTTGGGCGATTTACAATATGCGTTGGCGCAAACTCTAAGTTATTCAACAACAAGAACACAGTATTATAAAGCAAGCAACAATTGGTAGAAGGTCTCAAGTTTCATTCATTAAATCTAACCCCCTAAAGAGGCTTGAGTGTGAGATTGTACAATTTACCAGTGAACACTAGATTTCAATAATGGAACCTAAAGACAATGAAAAAGATTTGAAATATAAAGAAAAGATTACGAAGCATAAAATAAGGAAAAAATACAAGTAAATGCCGGTTGAAACACGATGGTTTGAGCCTTTTTTGTGTAAATCCCTAAAATTGGACCGGGATTTTAATTGCTTTAAAGCTTTCGGCTAAATGTGCCTATTAAAACATGCCTAAATATATATTTGCTAGAAAAAAGCCATGAGCCGAAAATAGGTTTGAAAATTTTAGCTCAAAACCCGTCATTTTCGGGTCGGACTGACTTTGATTGGCTCTACTTATATAAATAAGGTCTTCCTCTAAAACACAAAGCTTTTGTATTGTTTTATAAGTTTGGAAAAATTGCTTCTAATAATGCAACCTTTTGGCCGTTCGCAAATAATAATGCAACCTAAGGATTATTCTGGAATAATGCAACCTTTATACCGTATTTATTTTAAATAAGACAAAACCGGATAAAATCGAACATAACCTGAAGAATAAGTTTAGTGCAACACGTGTCGGCTTTTAATTGGTTCTAATAAATTAATTTATAAAAAATTAAAAAAGAAAACTCCCACCCCCACCCTAGAATTCCCACCCCAGAACCCCGACCCCCCCACCTCAGAAGTCCCACCCCACCGCCAGCCACTGCCACCATTCTCCCCTCACCGGCGACTTCCACCCTCTCCCCCTTTCACCGCAAAACCCCCTTCATCCAGCAGGAACCCCCTCCCCCGCTATGAATCCCGTTCACGGCTTCACCCAGCACGAATCTCCTCGCCAATGGTGGTTGTCGCGCGGGTTGCTGGGGAGGAGATTCGTGTTGGGTGGTAAAGATGCAAAGTTGTGTGGTGGTTAATGAGATGAGGAGGTGAGATGGCTGCCGACGGTGGTTTTAGGGCCGGAGAATGGGCGTTGGTGGGACGAGTTGAGATGTTGGGGAATATGTTAGGTGGGCAATTCGTGGTGGGGGAGAGGGTGTTTCGTGGTGGGTGATTAGGCTGCAGGTGGTTGTAGTGGGTTGGGGTGGTTGCAGTGGGTGTGGGGGGGGGTTTGATGGTCGTGGGTGGGTGGGGTTGTTGGCCGTGGGTGGGGGCTGGGTGTATTGGGTTTAGCTAAGTTTTTAAGTTTAATTAATTATTAATTAGAATTAGAAATTTTAATTAAAAAATTACCAGATATTCAGGTCACCGGTCGTCTAACCTATTTAAGATAAATGGGGTATAAAGGTTGCATTATTCCAGAATAATCTTTAGGTTGCCTTATTATTTGCGAAAAACGAAAAGGTTGCATAATCTTTTGTATTGTTTTATAAGTTTAACTAGTTCGTGGTTCTGAGCGATGTCTCGGGTCAACCAATATATATCTATACAAATGAGGTACATTTTGGCTCGGGTGGACTTTGCGTTTATTTTCACAGCTATTGGTTAATGGTCTGACAAACGAAATTAAAGTAAGCAATAGTTCAATAGAGATAAATTTTAACTCAACTAAAGCTCTTCAAATCACTTAACATTCAACAACTCAGTATGTTATGAAAACTAACAACTTATTAATACTTCTATAAACAACTAGTTAAAATTCAAATTATAGGAACAACAAAATATGTTTTGAAAAATGAGCTGAGCTGAGATTAAAATAAGTCAAGCCTTGTTTAACTCGAATATCTAAGACGCAAATCGAACTCAACTTTAACAAAGTCAATCTCGGAAGTTCCACAAACCGGCTCAGATAAGTCACACCTGTAACCATCCGCACTAGGCAGCCACTAGCCAGTAAGGGTGAGCACAACCGGGTACCCGTTCATATTGCTCGGAACTGGTACCGGAACCGGTTGGACCGGATACCGAGTTCCTGGAACCGGAACCGGTTGGACCGGTTCCTTAATTTTTGGAATTGGAACCGGAACCAACTGGGACCGGTTCCTTGACCGGGTACCCAATCCCGCAAAAGTGATTGTTATTCGGTCTATTTGGCCGGTTCTAATACCGGGTACCGACTACCCAGTTGCATTCAAAAGCTTTCTTGTTTAGCTAAATATAAACATTATATATAACATAATTTGATACTTCCATTAACAAGCTATTTTTAAAAACCTTCAAGTCTTAAACATACATTACATATGCATTCATCTCGAAAAAATTCGGTCTTGGAAACAGTTGAACAGGGTACCCAGTGGATGACGGGTCTATAATTTCACTACTCGAAATTGGATCCAGTTCCAACCGATTCCTAATATTTGATACCCAGACCCTGTTCCACAGTTCCAATTCCGAAACCACCAATTTTAACCGATTTTAAGTCTAAAATCAGATACCTAACTTTTCTGCTCACCCTACTGGCCAGTTCTATTCTACAAGCCGACTCAGTCACTCAGATAAGTGACTCTTGATTCTTGTCCCTAGTTCGATTTCCCGGTAAGTTAGGGTTTTCATGCTTACCGATTGCTATCATCAGAAGCTTGTTGAGCAAAAATGTCAAATCTTCTGCTCATTTCTCCTCCTATCTGCCCATTGGTAAGCTTCTACGAAAATCTGTTGAATTTTGAGCTTTCTCCTTTCTTCTTCTACTTAATTACTTTGACAATTGCAGTGGACTCCAAAATCCGTTGCCAAAATCTCTCAAACTAACCGTAGATTGCCAAGAACAGCTCCTATCAGAGCTTTCTTCTTCAATCCATCTGAAGAACGAATTCTCAAAGAAGCAATCAAGGTTATTCTTGTCTTTTCTTTTCTTTTGATTTCATTTTAACATTTTTATTGTTTGTCCAAATTTCGATTTCATTTGTTTTGATGATGTTATATGCTTAGTATGTTAAATATGTTCACCATTATGTTGTCCTGTATCAATTACTCTTTAAAGGAGCTTTTGTTGATTTGGAACGCATAAAAGAGCTTATGTATCAATAACTTCTAGTCCTCGCATTAGAGAAGCACCCGTAGCTATAGCCCTAACTCGATTATTTCCTAATAATTGTTGTATCTCACAAGTTACATTAATTGGTTGACCTGTAGTATCTTGACCCTTAACTACTATAGCCTTGTAGATATACGGCATCTTGCCTGGAGGTTAAGGTATGTCCAGTACTGGACCAATAATTTGAGCGATATGCACCAGATTTTTTTTCAAATGTGGAAACCCCATGGCCTGTAGTAGTAGGATTGATTCGTGTAATATATACTTCCTCCGTTTTTATTTAAATGTGACACTTTTAGATTCACGGACTCCTAGGCAATTTTTGGGAAGGAAAGAGATAGAGAGAAAAAAATAAGGGGACCCATGTGAGAGGAGAGAGATAGAGAGAGTTTATTGACCAAAAAAGAAAGTGTCACATTTAATTTAAAACTTCCTAAAATAGAAAGTGTCACATTTAAAAAAAACAAGGAAGTAGTAAAGTTTGTCTGATTTTTTTGCGAAAAGGAAAATTATAGAATCCAAAGTAGTCATTTTTTTTTTCACTGTGATGTTGGTTATGAGTTAAATCAATGTCTTTGTTAGATGACTTTTAACTCAATTAATCAATAGGTTTCGAGTCCTTCATATGTATTACACACTTTATGTTGCTTATGGGGCTGTTCAAGAATCAGTTTGTACCTGGAAAATGGATTGGACGGGAAACAAGAGATGGATGTTATAGACCGGTATAATAGGAGATGATGAGGACAAATTGTAAATGAAGTTTGTGATTGATATAATGAAAAATACAAAAATTGAAGGTAGATTGCCAAGTATCCGAGTGACTTGGTCACACTCCCAAAAGCTAGATGAAACTAAATAAAACTAAGAGAACTTCGTCAATAATCTTCATTGGCACTCTCTCTCTACTTAGCTCTATATATAATAAACTAACTTGTTAACTTATTACTCAAGCCACTACTTAAATGCGTTTCCTAAAGTATCGCTCCTTCTAAATCGATTCATTACAATGGAAACCTCGACTTTTAGGTTAAACAAACAAGTTCCAAATGGTTGCTAATTTATTGAATTTGACTTCGAAAGGGTTGATTACGATACATGGAAATACAATTGCAAGAGTTTTCTATGAGGGTGCAGCATGCTTAAGTATGATGCTGCAATTTGGTTTTGATTTGTGAATTGCGATGATAAAAACTTGCTACGTATACATATTTTTGTGTTTTTATGTATAAGTGTTACAATAAACATGATTAACACTGATGACTCTTCCTCCTAATTGCTCCAAAACGTTTTTCTGAAGTAGCTTCAGCCGTAATGTAGCATAGCTATGTTGCTTGCTGGACCAAATTTGTCTACTTTATCTGCTCCATTGATAATAAAAAAATGAGGCTTCCTACTTTAAATGCTCCCACTAGGAAGTGTGATTGTGGTCATAAGCTTGCCTTGCTGATTGCCCTAGGTATGGATGCTAGAGCCTGGAAGAGTAGGACTTTGAAATTGTAGTGGCCAGTTAGGTGATTGCTCATTTTTTCTTTCACTCTTTATATCATCCTAAACTTCCTAGCGGGACAGCTTTTTTCCCTAGTGCTGTTTACCATATCAATTCTCCTGACACACACCTTGATATGAGAGAGAAAATAATCTAGATACGTAAATGTGTTGTGATACGACACTTTAGGCGTTTTGGTTGTTGTGTACACAGCGGGTGTGTGAATTTTCTAAATAAACCCTAAATTTTGAAATGATGCTTAGAAATGTTGTCTCTTGAGTTCAATTCCTTGTCATGGAACTTTGAAAGTAAAGGTTTAAGTGTTACTAGTTCAAGTTCTTACTATTGTTTCTGAAGGAATGAGACAATTTAGTAGCTCCTGAGCTAAGAAGTTACTTCATAAGGCATAATATTGTTCCACAACCATAGGCCATAGCACATCACTCGTGCTCATGTTGTAGTCATGAAGAAAAACCCTTCTTAAGAGGCTCTCATCTACAAATGGGGGTTTAGGGGGTGGAGGGAGCAGATGTAAGTGAGCTAACCTTTAAACAATGGAGGAGAAGCCATTTCAACTGAACACTTTTGTGAATTCGAAAAATAAGCACCTGTTTGCTTCTCCACCAAGAAAAGAAGACACTTACAACATGTTTGTATAACAAAAATGGAGGGGGAGAGGAGAGACGAGAAGGATTCCCATCTTTCTAATCTTTCTAACAATGGATTTTGTTTCTTTAAGGAGGAGGGAAATGGATCCCTACATTTCCCTTCCCTTCCTCTCATCTGACCCTTATGCAAACAAGGGGAATGGGACTCCTGGCTTCCCCTTCCCTTCCTTTCCTTCCAAATTCCTCTTCAAACAAGCTGTCAAATGAGCAAATTTTAGCCCATTGCAGTTGACATAAAGAATAAACTTTGTGGAAGTATAAGTAGCTCAGATTTATTGCTGTAAACTTGTTAGTGGTGCAGAGTGGACTGAGTCGTCATTCATGCTCGTATATTTTGATTAATTATCAAGAAATTACTTCCTTAAATTGAGCTATAGTCTGGATGACGTCTACTAGCTTCCTGTAAGTCAACATGCTGGACTTTTTGTTCTCTGAGTTTTTCATATAGTGCAGAGTGCAGACATATGGTAGGTGTCTTTTTACCAGAGTTGTAGAACTCTGTAAGGAAGCAAGGAGAGCAAGAGAAAATGTTGAAATTTAGGGATAAAGATGGTGGAATATAGTTAAAATTTACATTAAGTCTTGAATAGTGTTTAGATTTCTGTTGAACTATCATCAGACGGCTCCCTTACCCAATAAAAAGATTTCCTCAGAAGCGCGCTCACTCTGAGGGGTAAGGTCAGGGGCGCAGAGAAGAGGTGATCATAGTTCAGGGTTGTCAGTATAAGTTAATTCACTGTGAATTCTTCTGCTCCTTGACAATCAGCCTATCCTTCTATGCTTAGATTTTGGATCAGCTTTATAGTTTATACCAATCTCTGCTTGCCTTAACATTGTGCTTACTTGATGCAGACTTCTGCACCTTTGCTAGATTATGAATTTTTAAATGATCTCTTTATGTCTATAACAAATGGCAGCTTTCCTAAGCTGCTTTGCTCTCTATTTGTTAAAAATTAATTATGCCTTTGTTTTTTATGGTCTAGCAGACACAATAGGATGCTTTCTCGTATTGGTGACATCAGCTGTTTAGAGCAATCTAAAACTGAATATTTTGTCGTAATCTTTCAGGAACCTGTGGCGTTCATGGGTGGAATGTTTGCAGGCCTTCTCAAGCTAGACTTGAATGAAGAGCCCCTTAAGGATTGGATAAATAAGACAGTCGAAGCTTCTGGAATTACAGAAGAAGAAATCAATGACATAGGACCTAACACGGAAGAAGAAGCTCCTCAACTGATAGATATAGAATGATTCGATCTAGTATTTTTGTACATTCTGCAATCAACATTTAGACATAGTAAGATAATGAGGGACCTGTTAGTTATGTAATGCCTCATATACCTGCAAATGTGTCATGATAATGTAATTTACTGTGGTACAGGCTGCAACTGATATACTGTCCCATTTTTGGTCCTTTTTTTTGTAAATTTAAACCTATTACACAACTTCAGTTCCTTTTTTGTTGATGTCAAACGTTCTGTAAATAAGAGCTCTTATAGCCTTATAGGTAGAGGTGTCAATTCGGATAACTGAATCGATCGGGTCGGATCAAGTCGGATCTAATTACCCGTCTCGGATCACCATTTGTTGTATCGGATCGGATCGATCCCGGATACAAGTCGGGTCATGGTCTGGTCGGAAACAACTCGGGTTTGAGTCGGACCATTATCGGGTCGGGTATTGACGGGTTCGGGTAAACTTAAGTCGGTAGCTGTCGGGTTTGTACGGGTCAAATCGGGTTTGGTGGCCTTTGGGTCGGATCGATTTTGGTTCGAGTTAAAACTTAGAGGTGATAACGAGTCGGATCGAGTTTTACATAACTCAACTCGTCTTGTTAAGATCTCTAGTCGTGCTTTCACCAAGTTTAAAGTTTTGACCAATTTGAACGAGCTCGAGCCGGATATGACTCGACTCAATCTTGCGCTATATGCGAGATTTCCGACCGCCTTTACACACATAAAATAAATTGTATATAAAAAATGCATATTTAACTCTATATTAGATAATTCGAGATTCTTGCGAATTTCGAGTCGAATTTTGTGAATCTTGACTTGGCTTCATTAGCATTTCGAGTCGAGGTCGATTAGTTCACAAGTAGTCTTGCTCGATTAGCACCCCTAGTTGAACTCATTTTGTGGCATATTCGATTTTAATTATGTTTGTATTAAGGGTTGTCGGGTTAGCTTGTCATTTAGTAGTAGTAGTAGTTGTTGTAATAATAATAATAATAATAATAATAAACAATGATACAAAAAAAACAATGTTAATGGTAATAGTAGTAATAAGATTAGTACTACTACATTAAATCAACGTTTAAGATAACTAATATCAATGTAATAGATCAATCAACATGTTAGATCAATACAGTAGATCAATGTATAACTTATAAGTTAATCAAGAACAATGTATTAGATTATCCATCACTATATTAGATCAAAAATAAGATAATGAAAAACAATGTATTATATCGATTTACATATGTTCTACAATAGTAGACTTGTTCGAGCTATGTTTGGGCTATCATGAGCTTGAACGAGCTTTTAGAATTCCTATTTGAGCTTATTTTTTAAGAGTTATACTTGTTCGAACTTTGTTCATGAACGTGCTCATTGACTTTTAAAGTTTGAGCTTGATCTTAAACAAGCTTTATCTTGAGCTTTAAATTGAGCTCGATGTTAAGATTATTGTATGAGACCTATCATCAATACGTGTAAGATAATTAAGAGCTATATATTATATCAATTATAAATATATTAGCCCAATCAATAAGATATTTAATATTTTTATATTAATTATATTCGTTAATGCATCAACCATCGATATATTAGACCAATAATGAACAAGGTTGCTAAGATTAATGTAATAGATCAATCGTCAATATATTAGATCAATCTAATAAGAAATTTAAGATCAATATAGTATATCAATTATTGATATATTAGATCAACATATAATATAGTTATGTTCGATGTATTAGATAGATCAATCAACAATATATTAGTGTATACTATAGTTAAGTGTAGTGTATTATAAATAATCTATTTATTAGATCAATGTATTAGATAGTTAAGTGTAGTGTATTATAAATCATCAATGTATTAGATCAATGTATACAATAGTTAAGAGTAGTGTATTAGATCAGTCACTAAATACATTTAAGATAGTTAAGATTAGTGTATTAGATCAATCATCAATATATTAGATTGGTAGTGACGTAGTGTAAGATAGTTAAGAGTTATATACTATATCAAAGTAGTAGTTGTAGTTCATCATTAATATATTAGCCTGAACGAGCTAAGCTTGGTTGTAATTACTAGTGTTAAGAGTTATACTATATTATTAGTAGTTTTGTAATAGTTATGTATTACTGATGGTAACATAACTATAATAGATAATAACAATAGAAGTAGCTTTAATAGTAATGATTATAGCAACTCCGGTTTCAAGATGTTTTATTTCACATTAAAAAATGGTTTTATTGATATACCACTATCATAATAATAAACTCGTTATAAGTAATACTCCATCTGTCCCGTAATATATGACACACTTTCGTTTGCACAATCTATAAGACGCATCTTTTCTACATATTCAATTTCGTATTAGCAAAAAGTAAAAACTATAAAAGTTGATATTATGAAATTACATATTACGACAAATCTAACAAGACCCCATATGTATATGTTTTTATATATATATTAATAAGAATATTTGGTTAATAATTTTAAAAATTTAACTCCAAAGAAGGAAAGAAACTTATACTTCCTCCGTTTTTTTTAAAATGTGACACTTTCCATATTAGGAAGTTTGGAATTAGTTGTGACACTTTTATTTTGGGCAAATTTTTCTCTCTATCTCTCTCATAGCACATGGGTCCACTTCTTTTTTGACTCTTTATCTCTTTCCTCTCCAAATATTGCCTAGGAGTTTGTGAAATCAAAAGTGTCACAACTAATAAAAAACGGAGGAAGTATTTTAGACAAAGAGAGTAATATGACTTAAAATACCACTACACAATTTTTTTGAAGTAAAAACTAACATTGAAATTTGAAAATTCAAAATCAAAATTTAAAAGATGAAACCTTAAATTTCAGCTCCTCTCTCCCTGTTTACCTCTAAAACTTCATAACTCACTCCACCAATATAAAAACACAAAACCATAAAACCTCCTTCCCACCTCTCCCTCTGGCCTCCCCCCAGCCCTTTCAGCCAAAATCCCCCCTCCCATTCTGTCGCCTCCTTTTCTCTTTCTTTCTCTTCCTCATGGTGCAACCCAATTTGATTGAATTCGAGCGGTTTGTAGCTTTAGATGGCCGAATTCGACCACAAAAGTTCTAGATCTAGAGCTTTTATGATCGAATTCAACCATGAAAGTTTATGTAGTTGAAGCTCCCCTCATTCTTGCCATTTAAATTTTCTCGTTTTTTTTTGCTACTTGGTTTTTGGTTCATGTTTTATGTGAAATTTGTATGATTAATGGAATTTATTTGATAATTTATATCTCTATTGGATTTGTTTGATGGAATTTTACGTTTGCAATCTGTTATTGAAATTACGGAAAGGGTTTCAAAATTGGGATGGGATTATTTTACATGTTAGTAATTGATTTTCTGGGTTTTTCAAGTATGCTCCAAACTGTTCTGGTTATCTTGTTGTTTTCTCATTTATCTTCTTTTTCCTTCAAAGTTTTTGGCTTTACTTTTTTTTTTGTTGTTTTCCTCAGTTTCTGTTTCTGTCCAAAACAGCAACAGTGAATGTGGTGGTGGGTACTTGGTGGAATTGTGGCTCCCAAACGTCCTTCGTGGTGGTGGTTACCTGCAAAACAAGGAGAAACCTCGGGGGTGGTTCCGAGGATCGCCTCTCCGATGCCTAAGTCAGTCCAAATTGAGCACAAGATCTCTAGTCGAGAGAAAACGAGTATCAAGTGCAAGTATTTTGTGAGTGTTTGATTATACGTACCTTACCCATGCATGGGCATGGGTATTTATATGAGACATGGATTTGTAACTGACCTAGTAAAGTGAGTGGGCCTCTTTGAAAGTGGGCCAAGGTGGAACGAGGCCTTCATTAAACTCCAGCCTAAAGGCTATGTCCGGAGCGGTCTGCCTGAGGAGGTCTGCTCTGCTCTAGGCGCTCTGACGTGGAGTGGCAGGCTGCTTCCAGCTGGAGGTCTGTTAGGTAGACCCCATACAATTTGCCCCCCGGACCCAGTATTTGCAGATTGCAATATGCTGGGTGCATTTGTTTTTGTTCTGGCGTTCTGCTCTTCGCGGAATGATACGTGGCTGTCTGTGAATTGCTCTTCACAAACTCCAGAATGCTTCCATTTTTCCCGCCCATTTGGTTGGGGTGTTGAGTAAGGGTCATTAATTCATTTTGAATTGAATTGAATTGATGTGACTCTTTGGGTTCCCAAGGAATGTAATGATGATAAGTTGGTGCTGAGTGGACGAATTATGCTTATTTAAAGGTTGAATCGACCTTTTGTGGAACTTTTCAGTTTCCTTTCCTTCGAACTCTTTGCTTTTCAAACTTTCTTGTTGTTCTTCGACAATTTCTTTTCGCCCTAGCCATTTTCGAGTGATTTCTCTTGATTATCCTGGGAGATATCTGTCTGCGTTTGGAGATTAATTGATACTGTTGCGTTCGTGGCTTTCGTCTTCTCTTCCTTGGCGTCTTCTGCTCTCCATCTAGGTAAACTCCTTTTCCCAGATCTACTTTTGGTTTTTTCCTTCTTGGATGGTTTTGATGTAATCTTTTCTGTGTTTATGGATTTCCCCCCTTTTTCCTTCTGTACGCATTTATTTGCCTGTGTTTTTGGGGTTAGGGTTTCTTTCCTTTGGTCTTCAGGTGCGATTGTTTACTTCTTTGCTTCATAGATCTGTTTGGTGTTGTCTCGTTTCCGTTCTGCCGCTCTGAATGCTAGGCTCTGTCCTGCTTCTTCAGCAGGACTCTGCTCTGGTTGGTAGGCTCTGCTCTGCTTCTTCAGCTGAGTTCTGCTCTACTGTTGACATTTAAGATTTTTAGGGTTTGCTTTGTTTACCCTGTTATCCTCTTTACTTGCTGGGTTGTAAGCCTGCGATGTGTCTTCATTGTTTGTACTGCGTTATTTGCAAGAAAATATCCTATTTCTTGGCTATTTCTGATCTTTACATACCATACACATCCTTGCCCCCCAGTCTGGTAGCTCAGTCTGTAGGTCTGAGGTGCCAGACTGTCTTGTGTGGTGACTGCAAGTCTGATGTGCTGTCGTCTGCTTCTTGTGTTGTGTAGGATGTCTACTTCTCACTCTGCTGCTTCCCGTGGGAAGGATGTGGTATCTACCTCTTCGTCCGAGCCGGATGAGCCTTATCCGGTGGACACTCAGTCCCCGTTTTTAAAGTTGGATTTGCCTCGGTGTA
The DNA here is from genome assembly GCA_947645195.1 of Patellifolia procumbens. NCBI lineage: Eukaryota > Viridiplantae > Streptophyta > Magnoliopsida > Caryophyllales > Amaranthaceae > Patellifolia > Patellifolia procumbens. The sequence goes on from CANSGD010000801.1 coordinate 462,709, forward strand.
AGGACGAGGTGGTTCCGGAGGAATGGGAGATCTTTGACCCCTGGGACAGTCTTCGTAAGGAGGTGTTGGGTCCTGAAACCAACAGATTTCCTCCCAACTACAAGTTTAAGCCCACTCTGCCCGCAGTCAAATGGAAGTACAGCGACCATGAGATGCGGAGTCTTGCCCTTTACGACAGCAAGGGTAAGCCTTATTTGGCGAAGAGATCTGCAGAAGCGTTCAAACGGGCGCATGCTGCATACTACCTGGAGATTGCTGCCGAGATCAAGCCGCTTCGCGGGTCTTGGGTAGTGCTTCCCCAAGAGGGTCAGAGCCTGGCAGATGTACCAGAGGGGTACACTGCTGTTTATATGAAGCAGCTGGAGTTCGGGCTTAGATTCCCCATCCACTGGTTCTTGGAGTGGGTTCTCTGCCGGTATCGTATGGCTCTCTGCCAAGTCAATCCCCAGTCTCTGAAGAAGATTCTGGGGTTTATTTGGGTTTGTGAAGCTCTGGGCTTCCCCCTCACCATGAAACTCTTTCAATGCCTGTTTTACTTTAAGAGGCAGGGGGGGAGTATAGCTTTTTCACCGGCTCGGTGCGGGCCAATCATCTGACGGTCTATCCCGTCGATCTCAGTCTGAAAGATTGGCGGGATAGTTTTGTCTTTGTTAGGGTACCGACGGAGGAAGGGCACCCTTATCAATTTAGGGCCCCTCTGCGCCCTGTGGAGCCTAACTTCCAGAGGCAGTTGGACCCGAATGTGCTGAACTGGGACGAGAGGGTAGCTTACTACTACTTCAAGTCCAGATCCAAGGTTACTGCAGGGAAGCAGTTTCTTCCCAAGTACTGGTTACCGCATCACTATGTGATGTGTCAAAATGCCTTCCTGAGGATAGGCCATCTGTCCCCTGATTATACTACGGGTAAGCGCTCTGCAAACTCTTAACTCTGCTTCTCATTTTCCATTCTGCTGTGATTCATTGTTTGTACTGTGCTGCAGCTCCGTGCAGACAGTTTGTTCGCCAAGTGATTAAGGGTGGGTTTTGAGCTGGCGGGCGTGTTCTGCCCCTTTCCATTATTTTCCTTCTGCATTCTGACTTGCTGTAGCTAATGAGTATTCTAATGTTGCAGAGACTCTGGGGTCTGCCATTCCTTGGGAGCTGGGTTTGAGTCAGTCTTCAGTATGTCGCAGGTACCGTCCGGTACCTGACCCAGGGACCTACACCGTCCCTGACTTCATCAGGGAGATTAACGCTACCCCCTTGGACCATCCTTCCCTCCGGACCAAGCGCCCGGAGCTTGTGGATAGGTTTACTGGGGCGTCCCGGCCGCAAGGGGGGCCCCTCTGCCACTGTCACAGAGATTCAATCTGATGACGAGGAGGAGGCGGCGGCTGTTCGTCTGCAGACTCATCGTTCCCGGCGTGCTGTACATCTGCCGGGCGATGATGATGTTGGTGGATCTGCAGAGGGGGCCAGCACTCTGCAAGGGACTGTTCTGATTGTTGAGCCCCTGCAACAGCTTCCTCCTGCGCAACCAGGTATTACTTATGATGAACCCCAAGGTATTCTTTCTGCTTGTGTGCATTCTGACCAGCTTCTCATTTTATATATATATATATATATATATATATTTTTTTTTTTTTTTACCGCCTGTGGTGGAGGATGTGCTCATGGGGGGCCTGACCAAACGGCGACAGAGTTTGACAGGACGGAGAAAGAACCTACTCCAGTGGGTGGTTCTGCTCAGCCTGATGAAGCTGGTCAGGAGTCCCATCGAATATTGACAGAGTTTGACAGGACGGGGGCGGAGGCTGCTAAGACTGTCTCGACTCAGTCTGCTGAGGATCAGAGTGAGGACCAGTCAGGTAGCTGTCTTCTTCAGACCCAAACTGCTCTTTGTTATCGGTTTCTTTTTACCTGCACCTTCTTGATTTCCCTGTTTTTATATCAATATGATAGGCTCTGCTGGGAAAACCGTCCCTACGCCCGTCCCGACTAATCAGGAGACGGTGGAGCCTCTCCAGCATGAGAGGGTGGAGCAGCAGAGCTTGGCTTCCGTCTCAGTGTTGGAGACTGTCTTGTCTCCCCCTGCTCAGAAGGCTACTCCTCCTAGTAGGAAGGCTGCCCCTCCTCCTCCCAGAGGCTTTAAGCAGGTCCTTGCCCCTACTCCTGAGGATCTGGCGCGTGTGGTTAGTGTTTCCTTTTCCTCTCTTCCCTCTTGTAGAGTCAATTCGTTCTGTGCTTTACTTTGTTGACGACATTTTCTTCCTTTTATTTTCTTCAGCAGCAGTTGAGGGCTAGGAAGGTGCAGTCTGCTGCGGCTCTTCAGACCTCTGCTCCTATTGCGGGCCAGCTTAAGCCCCTTGCAGAGGGTACTCATCAGACTACGGCTGAGCCTGAGGTCTCTTCTCGTTCCCAGAAGAGGTCAGCAGAGAGGCAGAGTGAGGAAGGAGCTCCTCCTCAGAAGAAGACTCGCCTCCCTGCTGACTCCCCTCGGATCGTTGTTGTCGAGGACGACGTCGCCACCAAAGGTGTGTATCCTTTACCTGGTCTTAGCTCCGGCCTTTTCCCTTCTGTGGAACTGACTGGACTTTCTTTTGGCTCAGGTTCTCTGCAGAGGGAATCGGCGGACGACCAGCACGAGGCTCAGGGGCGGGAGCAGATGTCCGTGGCCTTCCCTGATCCCAGTGAGTGGTTGAAGCTTCTGGCAAGTCGCTTCTCACCGGACTATGTTGTTCAAGATGTCCCCCTGGTGAGTTATCTGTTCTTCTTATAGTCATCTGTTTATGACATTAAGATTTCTTTCTGATCTGCTTTTTCCTTGATTACAGGCTGCACGGGCCGGCGCCTTCATTGGAGAGTTCTGCCATGCTGTGGGGCTGGGTAGACATGAGGCAGATCTCCCTGAACTGCAGCAGCTTAAGGCTCAGGTAGCGCAGCAGAGAGCAGAGTATGCCAAGCTGAAATCCCAGAACTCTCTGATTGTGTCCACCTGCCGTGAAACTGAGGAGGAGAGGGATGCTCTGATTGTGGAGCGCGACACCTTGCGGACCGTCAACCAACGCATGGAGGGTCAGGCGGCGCAAGCAGAGGCTATCGCGGCTGAGCATTCACGCCTCTCTTCTCAGCTTAGTGAGGCGTTGTCTCGTGCTTCGACGGTGGAGACTAAGCTGAAGACCTCCGAGGCTCGGCTGCAGGCGGCGTTGAAGGAGCAGGGAGCAGCTCAGGGGTCAGCTCTCTGCTATACGGGCTGATCATGAAGCCTGCCCTGCTAAATTGGCTCTGCAAGCCAAGGAGGCTGAGGCAGCTCTAAGACAGAAGGAGGAGGAGCTAGGGGCAGAGTTCTCCAAGTTGCTTTCTGAGAGGGAGGCTCAGCAGGCTAGGGAGGCTGAGGTGGCCCTAAAGCAGAAAGAGACTCAGCTGCTGGCGGAGGAGGCTGCCCGGGTTGCGCAGATGGAGGAGGCGTTCGGGAACAAGTACTGGGAGGACTGCAAAGTTGCGGTCCGCAGGGTTCTCTGGCATTTGCATCCCTCTTTTAACTGGGATGCCTTTGAGGACGCCTATGCCAGTCAAGTGCATATGCGACCTCCGGTGACTCAGGAGCTCAGAGATCTGGAGTTGCTCTACTCTCTGCCTTCAGAGGGAGAATCTTCAGAGCAGCAAGTTGATGGGAGCTCTGCAAAGGATGGCAGCTCCGTTCCTAAGCAATAGGAACTCGGGCGGCTATCTCATGCTTCGCCTCAGTCTTCTTGTGACTCCTGTCTGAGCTGCTGAGGTAGGTGAGCTGGGAGCCTGTGCTGAACTGATTGCAGTCCTCCGTTTTTGCCCTCCGATGATATCCTAATTGACTTATCTTGTAATATTTTTAACTAAATAGTCAAACATTTCCTTTCCATCTGTATTTGCTCCCTTCTTTTGATTAGGTAGCCGCCGTTGTTGTAGTGCTATGTAGTACTCTGATTTGGTTCATAGCCAGATCCTCTTATGTAATATTCAATTAGTCAGCAATTATGCTTCCTGTAATGCAAGTTGCGTTCCTCTGTTGACTTTTGTGCTTTCTATTCGATGCATACCATGTTTTGTTATTTCTGCTGAGTACCTGTGTTCTGCTCTGATGATGAGTCTGCCGTGCCATCAAGCGAATGCATTCAGGCGTTTTTGTTTACTTGGCTTGGTGGCTGGTGAGATTTGCTCAGAGCTGGGACTTTAGGGGCCCTTTACTCTTCTGCTCTGCCTTATGTATGACAAAGATTCAACAACAGCAGAGCAGAGGAGGTATTTTGACGCCCTAAGTCATGATGATTCTGGGAGTTTTGGGGTTCGCCCTTTAGCTCCTTCTGCCATCTTTTTCGTGTCGGGGTACGCTTTGGTTCTTAGGAACTCTCGCGTCCCCATTAACCTTAGGTGTCTATGACTTATCCTTGCTGCTTTTTGGGCCTTCGGCCCTGCAGGTTTAGAGGTAGAGGTCTATGACATCGGTAAGTCGAGTCGGCATCCGATCACTCTACGGGCCTCAGGGGCTCTTGGACAGAGTTAACCTTTTGGCCGACTCCCTTTCTTCATTATGCAGTTTACTTTTGTGTCTGAAGAGCCTCTTCAGCCTTCAGCCTGACCCAGACCCTGTTTTCTTTTGCCAGACTGTGGTATTTTTTCTCAGTCTGCTAAGGGTCTATCTGATTTTGTCGTTTTGTTTTTCATAAAGAATTGATAAGGGAACGGGGGTTTAATGCGAAAATGGAGAATGGTGGACAAAGGGTGGCTCAAAGTTCTTTCATTCATGGGCGTTTTGATACAATCTGGGTTATACGAAGTATTTTTTCAATATTCGGGCGTTCCAGTTGCTTTTTAGTTCACTTCCATCCATTCTTCTCAGTCTGTAGGTTCCGGGGTGTAGCTCTTCACTAACCTGGTAGGGTCCCTCCCACTTAGCCGACAGCTTTCCGTGTATTTTGTCTTTTTGCACAGCTGCTGCATTTCTGAGTACCAGATCCCCTACCTCCAGAGGCCTGGCCCTCACTTTCCGGTTATAGTATCTGCTGACTCTGGCTTTGTAAGCTTCCATTCTGAATCTAGCTCCATTTCTGTATTCATCCAGCAGATCTAGGTTTGTCCTCAGGGCTTCGTCATTCAGACCTGGCTCAAATAGGCTGATCCTCAGACTCTCAGACCCGATCTCAACAGGCATGACAGCTTCGGAACCATATACCAGGTGGAAGGGGGTCTGCCCAGTCGATTCTTTGATTGTGGTTCTTATCGACCACAGAGTGTTAGGCAGCTCCTCTAGCCACTTGCTTTTTTGCTCCTCCAGCTTCTTCTGTAGGCCTATCAGGATCTGCTTGTTAGCGGCTTCGGCCTGACCGTTGCACTGAGGGTTGCAGACTGAAGATAGGGCATATTTGATCCCAAATTGCTCCAACCACCCTGATAGGGGTATGTTGTCAAACTGTCTCCCGTGGTCGAAGACGAGAGCCTTCGGAATTCCGTATCTGGTGATGATGTTCTGCCACAAAAATTTTCTGACGGCTGCTTCTGTGATGGTGGATAGGGCTTCTGCCTCTATCCACTTAGTGAAGTAATCTACCCCCACAATTAACCATCTCTTCTGATATTGGGCCGTTGTGAAGGGTCCCAGGATGTCTAGCCCCCATTGGGCGAATGGGATAGGGTTATAGATTGGCATGAGGTCGTTTGCGGGTAGCTTGATGTTCGGTGCAAACCTCTGGCAGCTGTCGCATTCTTTCACCAAAGCTTCAGAGTCAGCTTTCATTGTGGGCCAATAATAACCGGCTCTGAGAGCTTTATGGGCCAGAGCTCTTGGTCCGATATGGTGTCCGCAGAGTCCCTCATGAATCTCCCTCAATATGTAGTCTGCATCTCTCTGTCCTACGCATTTGAGTAGGGGCAGAGAGAAGGACTTCCTGTATAGCTCGTCCCCGATCAGGCAGTATCTGCATGCTGTCAGCTTGAGTTTTCTTGCTTTCATTTTTCCTTCTGGTAATTTGCCAGTCTGTTTATACTCAGCGATCTCCTTGATCCACTTTGGCATATCTTCCAGCTCCAAAACTCGCTCTGCATCCTCGCAGATTGCACTGGTGGGTCTGACTTCCACCAGAACAGACCTATTCAGCTCTTGCAGACTGCTGCTTCCCAATTTGGACAGGGCATCTGCTTGTGCGTTCTGTGCTCTAGGCACTTGTTCAATTCTAAAAGTTTCAAAATTTGAAATCAGAGACCTCATTCTGGCTAGGTAGCTCTGCATCGTCGGCTCCTTGGCCTCATATTCCCCCTTGACTTGGTTGGTTACCAACTGAGAGTCAATTTTGAGGTGGACGTGCTTGGCTTCCAGGGTCTGGCAGAGCTGCAATCCAGCGATGGCCGCTTCGTACTCTGATTCATTATTGGTTGCCGAAAACATGAACTTCAGGGCATATTCAATGATTTTCCCCTCTGGGGTTCTGATGACCACGCCTGCCCCAGAGCCGTTGATGGTTGCAGACCCGTCTGTAAAGACTTCCCAGGCTCTGGGCTCTCCTACTGATTCCTGATAGGCACACTCTGCTAGGAAGTCAGCTAGAGCTTGTGCTTTTATGGCGGTTCGCGGGGCGAATTTGATACCGAACCCTGTCAGCTCCAGGGCCCAGTTCATGATTCTCCCTGACTTGTCTATCTTCTCCATTGCCTTTTCCAGAGGTATATTTGTCAGCACAGTGACGGGATGTGCGTCAAAATATGGCCTCAGCTTTCTGGTGGCCAGCACTACTGCGTAGGCTGCCCTTTCTATCAATGGGTAGCGTGTTTCTGCACCCGTGAGGGTGTGGCTTACAAAATATACCGGCTGCTGCTTCTTGTTCTCTTCCTTCAGCAGGACTGCACTCACAGTTGCAGTTGTAACGGCAATGTATAGGGAGAGAGCTTCCCCTGTCTTGGGTCTGGCCAGTGTTGGCAGGCCAGAGAGGTGTGACTTCAACTTCTGGAATGCCTCCTTCTGCTCTGCTTCCCACCTGAACTCTTTGTTCCCTTTCAATATTTTGAAGAATGGGAGAGCTTTCTCTGCACACTGAGCTATGAATCTGGACAGGGCTGTCATTCTGCCTGTCAGCCTCTGGATGTCTCTGATGCTTTTAGGCTCTGGCAGATCCATAGCTGCTTTTACTTTGTCAGGATTCGCATCGATCCCCCTTTCGCTGACCAGATAACCCAGGAATTTCCCTGACCGTACTCCAAACACGCATTTCTTAGGATTCAACTTCATGCTGTGTTTGCGGAGGTTGGCGAAGGTCTCCTTTAGGTCTGCTATGTGGTCAATCTCAGTTTTACTCTTGGTGATGACGTCATCAACGTACACCTCCAAATTCCTTCCCCTTTGACCGGCAAAGACCTGATCCATCAGCCTTTGATAGGTGGCGCCTGCGTTCTTCAGCCCGAAGGGCATCATGACATAGCAGAATACCCCGATAGGGGTGATAAATGCCGTCTTCTCCTTGTCTGCGGGGTCCATGAAGATCTGATGGTATCCGCTGAACGCGTCCATGAAGCTGAGCAGAGCGTGCCCACTGGTAGAGTCTACCAGCTGGTCGATTCTTGGCAAGGGATAGCAGTCTTTGGGGCAGGCTTTGTTGAGGTCTGTGAAGTCAACGCACATCCTCCAGCTCCCGTTCGTCTTTTTAACCATTACCACATTGGCCAACCATTCTGGATATTTGCAGGGCTCTATGAACCCTGCCTCAAGCAGCTTCTGAACTTCTTCCTCGATGGCTTTATTTTTCTCCGCAGAGTAGTTCCTCCTCTTCTGCTTCACAGGTCTGTACCCTGCGGCGGTGTTTAACTTGTGGTTGATGGCGGCTGGGTCCACCCCAGGCATCTCGGCTGCCGAGAAAGCGAACACATCTGCGTTCTCTTTCAGCAGACTGATTAGGTTGACTCTGGTTTCAGGATCCAGGTCTTTGCCTATCCTGACTGCCCTGCCTTCTTCCGGTCCCAAGAGTACCTCTTCGGTCTCTTCCCCCGGTTCAGGCTTATTTGCCTCCTGCTCTGCTTCTGGCCGAGCATCGGCCTCACTGATAGCAGCACACTCTTCCTCTCTTTGCTTGGCCTCTTTGGCCTTTCCTCCATCACTTTCTTTCCCGGCTTCTTCAGCCTGGTCCTTCTTGGCTTCTTCGGCCTCTTTCCTCTTTCCTTCTTTCTTTTCCTTTCTCCTCTTTCTCCTGGACCCAGAGTGGTCAGGAGGGGGAGGTCTTTTATCCTTCTTTAGGGCGGTCAGATTGCATGACCTAGCTGCTCTCTGATCTCCCTTCAGTCTGCCCACTTCTCCAATACTGCTTAGGAAAAGCATGGTCTGATGATGGGTTGACGGGATTCCCTGTATTGCCTCGATGAACTTCCTTCCCATCAGAGCGTTGTATGGTGACGGGAGGTCTACCACCAGAAACTCTTGTACTACTGTTCTCTTCACTCCGTTCTGCCCCTCTGTGGTCACTGTCAGATGTATCTTCCCTTCTGGGATGATGGAATTCCCCGTGAATCCAACGATTGGAGTTCCTCCTGGCTTCAGCATTGAACGATCTAGCTCCATTTTATCGAAGGTATCCTTATAAAGGATATTCACGGCGCTCCCGCCATCTACCAGTATTCTTCGTACATCTATCCTGCTAATCTCCAGAGTGACCACAAGAGGGTCAGAGTGCGGGAAGCTGATGCCTTTGCAGTCTTCTGCTGTGAAGGTCATGTTTGGTAGATCTGGGCTCAACTCTGCCTGGTTGATGGAGTAGAGGTTGGGGTGGGTGAGTTGCCTTAGGTGAGCCCTCTCTCCCCCTATCGAGCTAGAGCTGCCAAATATGACGTATACCGTCTTCTTTTTCCCTTCCTTGATCTCTGCTCGCTTGTCCTGCAGTGTCTGCCCCTCGCTCTGTTGTTCCTTCTCCTTGATCCCCTGATTCCAGGCGAGGTACTCTTTGAAGTAGCCTCGTCTGATCAGGCTTTCCAGATCATTTTTCAAGCTTATGCAGTCTTCCGTATTGTGGCCTGGCGTCTCATGGAAAGCGCAGAACTCTGCCATGTTTGAGCCTAGGCTTCTCTTCTTGGTGGGTGGTGGTCTGTGCCACCTGCTATCATCTCTGTGGGTCAGAAAGATCTCAGCCCTTGGCGCGCTGAGGTTGCTATAGTTGTTATATTTCTCTTGGGCCTTCAGCCGGTCTGCTTCTCTCTCTGCTTCTTTTTGCTTTTCTCTCCCTCTGGTCTGATGGGGCCTGGGGCCTCCAAAATTCAGTCTGCCTCCCATGAACTGGTGCTCATTCCGCCTGGTACCCTGTATAGCAGGTCTGCCTGTTTCTGCTCCGTGCGTCGATGCTTTATTGAAATCTTCGACGGCTATGTATTTTTCTGCCAGGGCCAGGGCCTCGCTGAGTTCTTTCATGGTGACCCATTTGAGATCGTCTCTGAATTTACTGGTGTGGGGTAGGGCGTTCCTCAGAGCGTGCAGAGCGAGCTTCTGCTCCAGCTCTGGGATATGCACCAGCTCCTTGTTGAACCTCCCTATGAAATCCCGCAAGCTTTCATTCTGAGTCTGCTTCAGCAATAGCAGCTCGTGTGTGGATTTGTTCCTCCTGCTTCCGCTAACGAAATGCTCTTTGAACCTCTTCTTCAGTTCATCAAAGTTAGCAATCGTTCCTTGGGGAATAGTCCTGAACCAGGTTTGTGCTATCCCTGTCAGAGTGGCAGGGAAGTGTCTGCACCATGTGGCCTCATTGTAATTTCCTAGTTCCATGTGGGTCTCAAAGGCTGCCACATGCTCCTTTGGGTCTCCCTCCCCTTCGAACTTGAGATTGGACGGGAGCTTCGCTTTTGACACCCTGGCCGCAATGATTTCAGGTGTGAAGGGAGACTTGGAAGGAGATCTAATCTCCTCTGCAGGTGAGACCACAATGGGTCTGGAGTTGACTCTATGGGCTATGAGTCCTCTGAGGTCTGTGGGGGTTCCATTATCGCCGGAGCCCTCCTCTGGTATGGTTCCTAACCTCAGGCTGACATGCCTTCTGACCGTTCCGCCACCAGGCGCAGACAGGGCCTCTTCAGCTCCTGAGTTGTGCCTGATTCTGGGTCGCGGCTGGACGTTCTGGGCCACGCCCCTTGGACTTCCTCTGTGGACAGATCTCCGACTTGAGCCTGCCGTGTACCCTGTGGGTGTCTGTTCTTTGAACATACTGGGATGATCTTGCTGCATTATTTCAGTATCCCACTCTGCTTCCTGCCAGCCCCTCCTGATGTACCCGGGTCCAGAGCGGCTAGATAGGCCATACTCCGACGTCGGGGTGGGTGTAATGTTCGTCATATTGTACCCACATGGGGGTCTGCCGTGGCTGCCTCCTCTTCAGATGACAGCCGCAGGTGCCTTCGAACCGAATCGTGTGTTCCGGTTCTTTTTCTCTTTCGAGCAGGTTGGCTTCCAACAGTTTGCATAAACTGTTGAGCAGACTGCAGTACTTGAAAAGCTGCTTGAAGTTGCTCCGGTGTGGGCATGACCACTAAGCTGCTTGGCTGTGGGGTCTGCCTGGTTTCACGGTGAGGGGCGATGGTGTTTTCCCTCCTGCCTGATCTGGTGGTAGCAGCACTACCCCTTCTTGTTGATCTCGTGCTTGTTTCTCTCAGTGGAGAGTTGCTTTCTCCTCCTGAACTGTCGGAACCGAGCGTTTCTGAGGTTGGAACCACCATTGCGAAGTTGTAGATTGGGCTTTTCTACTCTTCCCCTCCTTCTAGCGCCAAATTGTTTCTGTCCAAAACAGCAACAGTGAATGTGGTGGTGGGTACTTGGTGGAATTGTGGCTCCCAAACGTCCTTCGTGGTGGTGGTTACCTGCAAAACAAGGAGAAACCTCGGGGGTGGTTCCGAGGATCGCCTCTCCGATGCCTAAGTCAGTCCAAATTGAGCACAAGATCTCTAGTCGAGAGAAAACGAGTATCAAGTGCAAGTATTTTGTGAGTGTTTGATTATACGTACCTTACCCATGCATGGGCATGGGTATTTATATGAGACATGGATTTGTAACTGACCTAGTAAAGTGAGTGGGCCTCTTTGAAAGTGGGCCAAGGTGGAACGAGGCCTTCATTAAACTCCAGCCTAAAGGCTATGTCCGGAGCGGTCTGCCTGAGGAGGTCTGCTCTGCTCTAGGCGCTCTGACGTGGAGTGGCAGGCTGCTTCCAGCTGGAGGTCTGTTAGGTAGACCCCATACAGTTTCTTTGTTGAGTTATTAAAGATGAAAGAGATGAGCAAGCTTAGTGCCTTCCTCTTGCACATTAATTCTCTTTCTGCCATTTGATAGAATTTCAAATGCTTGTATTACTTTGGAGTTGAATATCAACTTTAGTAGAATTAGAGAATTATGGGTATTGTGATTACGGTTGCTGTAATCTAAAAATATCTTCTTAGTATATATTATCTCCTTAGTTTTAGCAAACATTATCTTTTAGCTTCCTAGATTGACTTGGTTTCCATATTGTATATTTGTACAAATTGGTTGGCTTAATGAATGAACAAAGACTTTTTTCTCCAATTAATATAATTCTATGTATTTCATCAATGGGTCTCGTTATTTTTTGTTAGTATGAGATTAGATTTGATCATGACTCACAGGGATAAGTCCTTCACAATTTAATGATTTATTAGTAGCGTATGATTAGATCTGCTAATACTGATATATCTTGATGGAAGTCTGTTTAGTATGAAGTTCTACCATTGGAACGAACTTGTAACTAAATGTTGTACTAGTAACTTGCAATGCTTTTTTTTTTGGCTAAGAATCTAAATTGTTTTGTTGGTATCCAAACAATAACATGAAACCAAAAGCTAGAACAAACGATGTCAATATTATCCAAACTAAGACATGGAACGAATTTCAATTTCCATATTTGAAATACTAAAATGATTTTCAAGGTTCAAAGTTTTTATGTCAATTGTATATTAGATTTTGATATCGATTCCAAGATTGAATGGTACTAGGAATTCTGTTAATATTTATTTTGTGATTTGTAAATATCTAGATTGAGTTCGTATACATTATTGGTGTAATGATAAATTAATTCAAGCTATTTTGCAACTTGTACATGTACCTGAATACATTGGGAATATTGGATAAATTTGTTGTTTAAAGTTTTTGTTTGTATATACACTTTTTGTTTGATGCTTTTTAAATCTACCTAGGATAAGAGTGGCATCAATAAAAATTTAAGCACTCAAAATAAAAATGAGTTATTATCTTAAGTTAAATTTTGTTAATAAAGAATTTAAAGATGTAGCAATATATGCTTACTTAGGGTGTGGAAATTTAAGGATGAGTATCTTGACAAAAATATAATATAAAGTTTAATTAAATTATTTAATAAATAAATTAAAGGAGTATCATCAATACTCTAATAGTATAAAAGAATAAATATCATACAAATTTTATTTACATAACTTATCTGCTCGAATCAATATCAGATAGAATCAGGTCAGGTCGATATTGAATCGGATAGAAGCGGGTCGGGTTAACATCGGATCGGATAGAATCAGGTCGAATCAACTCGGATAAATATCGGGTTCAATCGGGTATTGGGTAAGTTTTGGATCGGGTGACGGTCGGATACAGACCTAGAATATCGGGTATATTCGGTTATCGGATAGACTTCGGATCGGTTTCAGTCGGGTCTGAGTCGAAATCAAACGGGTCAAGCCAGTGTCGGATAATTGTCGGGTCGGATAGTGGCCGAATTTCGAATACGTTCTAACTCGGATCGAACTAGGTCGGATTATTGTCGAACCAAATCGGATTATCGGATCGGATCAGTTTTTGACACCTTATAGGCATGAATATTGCTCGCGGTTTCACTTTCACATCCTCAGTCACTCGTTTCTCAACCGTGAGTGCTTTAAGATAAACATCGATGTCTTCTTTTGTTTCCTTCCTATTAGACATGGTTATTGGGCGGGTTGGATTGTTTGCTTCTTGTGAGCAAATAGCAGGATGAGTCATGTGGGTTGCGGGCCTTTAGCGAGTTGATGTGCGCAGTCCAATAGGAAAAAGAAATGAATTAGCACACAAAAGTTTAACCATATATAATTTTCTTTTCACCGTGTATTTTTTATTTTGCAAAAATATTTGCCTATACTCATAGTGACTCATGAGAATGAACTTCTATTGACAATCCCCATCAAATTCAATCCTATCCATTACAACAACCATTCATTCCTTGTTAATATTCTGGTGTTTCCTGAAGTTAGTTGCCATTTTTTTTTTAATCGTAGTTTTTGAAGGAACAAAAACTATTGTTCTATTATTCCCTCCATTCTTAAAGTATATGAAAATGTAAACATTTATGCTTGGAAGTTCAACATAAAAAGATTATTGATCATTGTTGTGTTGCATTTTGTTGATATTAGAATGTTATTGTAGCAATCACAATGAAAAACACTTCTTCCATTTTTTATACATATGTCATTTCTATTTAGCCCATGTTTGGTTGGCAAAATAAAAATAAAAATAGAGACTCGGGAAATGGATTGGGTTAAAGGATTCCGTTTACATATGTTTGGTTGGACCGGAATAAAACCCAACCCGTTTCTTTCTTTAATCCTATCTTTACTTTGTTACAACTTCTCTTCATTTCAGTTTTCTATCTATAATCTTTTTTTATTTGTTTTCTTATCAATAGTTAGGTCATTTTTCTGGATTAACCTTCGTTTTTTTTGGTGCACCTGGTGTTGATGTTAGCGTTCTAGGACTGACATCATCACCGCTACATAATTGACGCTTTAAAAAAAATACTAACAACACTCCAAAAGAGCAAAACATGAAAAAAACATTTACTTGAATCAAAAAGAACAAAATACGAAATTTGAAAACTATTACATCGAAAAAACTATTAAATCAACATGAATTATTTAGAAAGAAAGGACAATAGAAGAGCGAGTGAAATATCGCCGTCTGTGGGGATCGAACCCACGACCACGTGGTTAAAAGCCACGCGCTCTACCACTGAGCTAAGACGGCTTTGGAGTTATTACATCTACAGTTAAAATTTAACGGAAATATAAGTCAACCACCTATATAGCTCCTTCATTAGAGCCCAGAAATTGAACACCAATAGTCATTCTCTTCCAAATTGACGATGAACAAGAAGCTAAAGAGGCTAGATTGAGTTTCAACACAGTTGAGATGATTTGTTTTTTTTTTTGATTTATGAACTCCAAAGACATTAAATATATATAGCGTCAATATAGTGTGAAATGATGTTAGGAATCAAGATATCTATATATATATTAAAAAGCGTAAGCACATGTTGCAATCTGCCACGTGTCACTATCCCTTTATTATCAAGGATATTCTCATAAAATTGCAAATTGTCCATGAAAAACTTCGAACCCACGACCCCGAGTATGGAGGATAAATGCTCTAACCATTGTGCCACTATATTATTGTTGCTTCTTTTATCAATACTTATAATGATATTAAATGTTTTAAATGAAAAACAATAAGTTACAATATTTTAATTGCTTCTATGAATAAAACTAATAAATCATAACTTTTTACTAACATCCTTCTACACCAAATTTTAGTTGTCAATTACTAAAGTATAATTCATATAAACCCCAGAGCATCGCCTGGGCATATATTACTAGCTCTATTCATATTATGAATCTCAGATCATTATAACATACTTCCAACAACATACGAATAAGATTGTAGCAAATCACTTATTGACGTGGAGTAAGGATTATCGATAAAGGAAGAGTGATACATAATATATATCTCGTATAACGAAGTATACCAAAGCTGATTAATATTAGTAATATAGATTAAGAAAATTTGCGAATAAATAGATAAATAAACAAATAAACAATATCAAGGTTTCATAGGACATATAGATGTATGTACTACAAAAGCACAATCTACAAAGTCAAAATAAACCTAAAATTAGTTTACTTTCAAAAGACAAATAAAATTAGTAAATGAACCATATTACAAATATAAATATGAAATTGATAAAGAACTACAGGGTGTTAGTTGAATTTACTACAAACATTTCTAATTTCTCCTTGATCAGCTGTAAGAACGTCAACAGCCTGTAACTTGACCATGGCATTTGCAAGTGTAACATTGAATAAAGTGGCATTAAGGGATAGCCTTAGAACTGTACCATGTGTTAATGGATCACGGGCCAATGCTTGGTCTATTGGGAGGATTCCTCTTTGTTCTAAGATTTGAGTGTAGAAAGAATTGTCAAGTTTGCTTGTATTCATTGGGTTTTGATTGAGGAGAGTAGGGATGTTTGAATTTGTGCCATGAGGGCATGTTATCTTTAGTTCTTCACGAAGGTCTGGGTCCATGTTCGGGTCGAATTGGTTAGTGTCCGGATAAAGGCGATTTTGGAAGAACGAACATTGTGTAATTCCAACAGCATGGCAACCTGATTATTAGAATCATAGAATATGTTAGTGAAGAGTCTAAATCTTCTGTCCCACAATCTATGTACCACTTATATGTCACTTCTTGTTATTATAACATTAGAGACTCACATTTATAAATTGCAGGATATTTACATATTCCCTCATCTCATAAAATAAATTGTGTTTAGTATTGTACTTGTAATGGAAAATAAACGATTTTTTTTTCTATTAAATAAATAACATTAGTTGTTTTTTGGTAACTTGTGTTGATTGTTTCAACCAATAAAACTAGCCTAAATGAACAATAGAGTTAGAAGAAAGTAAATAATAAAAGTAGAAAAAAATTAGAAATGAGAAAAACATTGTTTTCGGAAACTTATAGGGAAATGAAACTATGTTATGAGGTGGAGAGAGTTAGGAAATAAAACGTAGTAATACCTAAAAGAACAACCATTTCTTCTGCTGTGAAATTTTTAGCTTTGAAAACGGCAATAGTTTGGAACACCGTTAATGTAGGACTAGGTAGATCCACATCTTCGGCTTTTGAGACAAGTCCGTCCCTTCTTCCGGTTTGTACTACATAATCTGGTCCTCCTCCCTATTACAATTTAGAATGAGTTATGGTCGGAAGGTATGGTGTTCTTTCAAAAGAACTTGTATAATTCAATAACATAACATTAAGGCCTTGTTTGGTTCACAGAGTAAGTAACTTCCCACGGGAATACATATTTCATGGGAAATCTATTCCCTTTGCAATTTTCGAGGAATTAGGCTAAATTGTTTGGTTGACACTATAGGAAATTACATTTTCTAGGAAATTCAATTCATCATGACGGGCCTTGGTGAGTCATTTCCCATGTCTTGTGGGAATTTGCATTTTCTTGGAATTTCGAATTCTCGTGCTTTTTTCAATTTCCTCCAACCAAACACAAACCCATTTTGCCAATATATTGGAACTGTATTTCCAAGGGAAAAAACTCCAACCAAACAACACCAATAGGAGAGAGACATTGAAAGCATGGAAATACCAGTTTAACGACGACTTTAGTAGCTATTGCTATTATGTCAGCGCAAGAGACAATGCCAGGGCAATCGTCTTCAACAACAACCTTTAACGCCTCAATAAATTCATATCCCCTTACACTTAGATTGGCGCTTGCGTTTCTCTCGGTTGAATTCCCTTCTATCAAAATTGATGCATCACATCCCTTTACAAGTGAAAACATGGAAAAAAATATGGTAAGAGAAATTATAATATAGTTGATTTACACCATGTTTAATTCACCTTAATATGAAAAAATTCAGTAGAAACCATTAATCTAAAAGAAAACGATAAAAAATGTACAAAAATTAGTTGAAGTGAACAATGATTTAGATTGTTGTGACCATCTTTTGTGATTAGATATAATGCATTTTTGAGAGAGTATTGACTAATAATGTTGAGAAGAATAACAAGTTAAAATTCGGAAGGAAGAGCTTACATGGACAAAACAATCATGAAATTGCAATCGAAGAAGGGCTGGAAGGATAGAAGTATTATTGCGAAAATGTTCTTCGACTTTAGTTGCAATGAGCGCTTCAACATCCACAGTCTTATTCGAGCATTTCCCTTCATAAAAACCAACTTGTAATTTTGAAATATCGGATGAGCCAATACGAGGGTGAGAAGAAGGGGAGGAAGGTCTATTAGGAAGAGAAGCAGAAGGTCTTGAAAAAGGAGGCGATGAAACTTGTGGAGGCGAAAAGGGAGTGCTCGGAGAAGACTTGAGAGGAGGAGGCGGAGAAATTTGATTAGAAGGGGGTTTAGAAAGAGGAGGAGGAGGAGGTATAGCTAGATCGGGAGGAGGGGACATATTAGTGCGGGCTTTAGAAGGAGCAATATGAGGAGAAGATGGAGAAAAAGGAGTGGCTTTTGGAGATGGTGGTTGAGAAGGAGTAAGAATCAGAGGAGGAGAAGGTGAGTCTGGGTAGGGTGAGTCTGGGTAGCT
Organism: Patellifolia procumbens; assembly: GCA_947645195.1. Taxonomy (NCBI): domain Eukaryota; kingdom Viridiplantae; phylum Streptophyta; class Magnoliopsida; order Caryophyllales; family Amaranthaceae; genus Patellifolia; species Patellifolia procumbens. The sequence goes on from CANSGD010000801.1 coordinate 480,098, forward strand.
GTTGGGCAAAGCTTCCTTCATCGGAGTCGGGACGCCTGGTATTTTGCTGATGAGGGACTGCAGCATCTGGACCTTCTGCTCTAGATGATGATACGCCTCTGGCACGGGGGACGTCGTCTGAGAAAGGTTCGTTGGGACGCTTTGATTGGGCGTCCTGACGGAGCGTCATGGCGTGTTGCTGACTAGCATATCCCTGCTGGAACTGGGTCTCCTCGGGGCTGGAGGAGGAGTCGTCGTTGGACGGAGTAAGGGCGACGACCTGATTGGGGTGGTCGTCACCACGTCCGGTGTCTCGAAGGTGGCGAAAGAGGTCGTGAGGGGCGTCTTCTCAGCCCTAGTGATATTTTGGTGAAGGGGTGGCAGGTCCACCACTTGCTCCAGTATGGGTGAACCGGCTGATAGCAGGCGTCCATAGTCGTCGGGAACGGTCGTAGTCAGATGGTGAGGCTGGGGGAGACGGTGCGCGTTCCTCCAGGCTGAGGCGACGAGACACTTCGCTGGTGTCACGCCGATAGTTCAATTTGGATTTGAGAGCACAGGGCGTCGTTCTCGCGTTGCAGGATTGACATCTTTTCTTTCAGGGAGTCCATTTTAGAGACGCGGGCTTTCAATGCATCCATCTCGGCTAGTCGTTCGGCCATCATATCGAACCTTTGATTGATTTCAGCAAGACTTTGATCGAACCTTTGATTGATTTCAGCAAGTCGTTCGGCCGATAGTTCGATTTGGTCATGACGCGGGATTTCAGCAAGACTAGTCCGTTTTCTTTCAGGAATTTGTTTTGTGAAAGTAATTACGTGATTTGTTTGAGGCTATTTCAGAATCGTAGGCCCCACGGTGGGCGCCAAATTGTTTTGGACGAATTTAATATGGACAGGCAATTCGTCGAAGATGTTTTGCAAGGCCGACAATTCAATAACCTCAATTCGAATAATAATGAAACAGTAAGCAAGAGAGTATAAGTGGTTATATAAAACAATAAGCGAGTCATAGCAAAAATGCCGTAGTCTGTACAATGAGCTAAGTGGGGTATTTATCCTAATCACATACATGTATCATAGCCACTTTTTTAACCTAACAGAATCCCTAATTGGATAAACACTAAGCTAACCACTTCCCACAAATCAGGCGACCATTTCCATCCGTTTCGTGGACTTAGTCTTCAGCATCCCACGTTCTGTCTCACGTGCCATAGGCTTGCCAGGAGCCTGTTATATTAATGATAATTTAGCCCAACCTCCTTGTCACGTGATGGCGAATTTCAGCCCACAACTGTGGCTATCTTAGCAAAAAAATTTCATTGAGAAAAAACTATGTGGCTCTATATCCGGATCAGAGAGTTCAAGAAAGAAAAATCTTCAATTGATGTCAAAGAACAATGACTATCCAGAAAGGAAATCTTCAATCGAAAGAACAATTGATAGTCCAGTAACCTTCGGCTCAAATGAAGGTAGATGTTACTTGGCCAAGGCCAGCAATTCTCAAATGAGACTCTCACCACAAAAACATGTCACTATTTATCTTTGAAAGGATTAATTTATGATTACACGTACTGTCACGTACACTGTTTTGCAAGTGATTCTTTTAACTCGATTAATAAGATAAAAAGGTCCTTTTCGTAAACCAACTAAATTTGGGCTTGAGAAAAAATCTATCTATCTATCTTCTATCCCCGTGAATAAAACATATAACTCAAGAGATACGTGTCAGTTTGTCACTCATCCTAAAAAATTGGGCCACTTGTCGAATTCTAAACCATGATATCACCTGTCGTGCCTATATGCAGTCATAATGAAGAAAGTGAAACTATTGGGTCAGACGGTCTGACCCGATACGTTTTGTCGGACGAAGCCGCGAGAACAGCGCCCCTGCTTCTTCATCTTCTTCCTCCGCCGCCGCCACCGCGCCGCTCATCTTCTTCCTCTGGCGCAACAATGGCGCAACAGGGCTTTGAAGATGATGGAGCAAGCTCATCTAACCTCACGCCTTATCTCCCAGAGATTATAGCTTCTCTCATTACAGCTGCTGATAGTTCAACTTCTACCATTGATGCCATTGATGCCATTGATGAAGAAGAAGGAGAAAGTGAGAAGAAAGCAGAGGTTAGTGTTTTTTATTTTTTTTAATTTTAGTTAGTTGTTAAATGAAAGAAAAATAAAACCAACTGAAAGAAAAATATAAGTAACTGAAATAACTACATACTTTCAGTTAAAAAGATGAAGGTATGCAGTTACTCCCTTTTTTTCATTTGCTTCTAACTTGCTTTCATTTACTCCCCTTTTGTTTTCATTTGCTTCTAACTTACTTTCATTTACTCCCTTTTTTTTCATTTGCTTCTAACTTGCTTTCATTTACTCCCCTTTTTTTTCATTTGCTTGTAACTTACTTTCATTTACTCCCCTTTTTTTTCATTTGCTTCTAACTTGGTTTCATTTACTCACCCTTTTTTTTCATTTGCTTGTAACTTGTTTTCATTTAGACTAAAACACGTAAATAAAACAATAAGATAAGTAACTGAACTTAAAAGACATCCAACTAAAATAAAAAAGATCAACTGAAAAAAATTGAAACTAACTGAACAAAAATTGAAACCAACTGAACAAAAAATGAAACCAACTGAAACAAAAATGAAACCAACTGAAAGTCGTCCGACCAAATGTTATGGTCGGACGCGACTGACCCAATATCTTTTATGAAGAAATTGCAAAATATTATACTATCCGGTAAAAAAATGAAAAGTTTTTTTTAAATCACTATATTTTAAAAATTAAAAAGCAAAAAATGATAAAAAAAAGAATAACCAATGAGTTTATTTGGCCGAGCTCTATCAAAAGAGACCCATTTTACTAATATTTTTGACATTTTTCTATACAATTGAAAATGATTTTTTTTATATTTATACATCATTGTTATGAGAAAATTAGAAAATATTGTAGAATGACTTATTTGGAGAGACAAGTGAGTAGAGGAAGCAATGATCTTATTTAAAGATCATTGAAAAGGATGCTCTTACGACTAAGAATGTGCACCAGTCCAAATACGGACCAGAGTCGGTTGGGACCCGAACTAGAATCACTACATTTATATGGACTGAAGACATGACCAAAATAATTCCAGGCTAGACCAGTCTAGGCTTGAAAATTTCAGTACCATTCCAATTTTGATTTTGGACCGGACTAGACCGAAAACCTGAAATCATCATTTTTGAGGATCGAATATAAAAGATTGAAATTTTCAATACCATTCCAGTTTCGGTCCAAATTCTAGTCTAGACCGGTTCGGTGCACAACCCCACTTACGACAATATAGTCATAGATTAATTATGTTTCAAGGTATGCTAAAAGCTTGTATACCCAGATTCTCTGCACATGGATTCAACATGTGAGGACCCACTCTTTTGGCAAATAAAGACTAATTTCTATGCTATAATAATCTTTCACTCATAAACATTAATTTTCTCTTCGCATTGAAGATTCACCTTGATCCAACATCAACAAAAAATTTCATTGTGTTCCACCAAAATCATGTGTATCTGAGATTCTCCATATTCATTTTAATTTTGTGTCTTATTTAATATATTTTTTGATAAGAAATTTAAGAGTTGTGTTTTTCTTGCTAAGAATTTAGTAGCTCTTATTTTATTATTAAGAACTTTTCTGGATTCTTATGCAATGTCACATTTATATGCAAGTAAAATAAGGACGATCAACCTACCATTCATAAAATGACATATTTAAAAAGTCACCCCTAAAAGGCAATACGTCTGTATTTGAAAATTAGAGGGAATATTATATGAAAAGCAGATTTTTCTGTAAAGAAAATATTCAAAAAATGAGATTTGTAAAAGAAAATGGGAAAATAATATAGAAAGATGCTAAGATATTCATTTTTGTAGGTTAAGCAAAATTTGGAAAAACTCATTATTTTTTATCTTTAATATACTACTTTAACCATTAATATCTATAATTATATATTAGTAAAAATAATAAAAAATAATATTAAAAAATTACACGTTGTGATAAATCTAATAAGAGTTTATATGACTATATTTTTCCTATTTAATGTCGAAAATCATGGTCAAAGTTTATTAAGTTTGACCATGAAAGTAAACATGTGCGAGTCTTAGAATAGAGGCAATACATAAAATGAAAACCATTTTTTTTACAAAGAATAACTTTGACAAAAAATTATATGAAAAACGCAAGATGCTAATAAAATATCTTATACCAACATAAAAAATTCTTTAAGCAAGGTTTCTTAAAAAGCATACGCAAAATTATAAGAAAAGGGTTATACTAATATAGTTATTACTATATAATATGGTAATTCCTTTTTAGCATAATTTCAAAAAAAAGAATATTGGAAATAAATTTTCATTAAATTTATAGAACTGCTCACATTTATTTGTTGCCTAAATCAACTGATATCTCCATTAAACTTAATATTTTTAACTAATATATAAAATTAATATATTTTCAAAACAAAACTTTGACCCGTGAAATATGGGAAACAATATGAGAATTGAAAAAGATACTAATAAAATATATTAATTGAAAATTAGTTTTTTGTAAAAATAACTAAGGGCCTGTTTAGATTTACTGAAAACAACTGAACTAAACTGAACTGAATTGAATTGAACTGATTGGAGCTGAACTGAACTGCACTGAACTGAACTGAACTGAATTGAATTGAACTGAACTGAATTGAATTGAATTGAATTTAATTAAATTGAATTAAAAAAATATATACATAATATTTAAACAATAATAATATGAATATTAAATAATATTTATGATTATAGGTAATAATAATGAATAATTATTAATGAACAATAATAATTGTATTTTGGATATTTTTAAATGATAATTATAAATAAATAATACTAATAATAATAAATTAATAATAATAATGATTAATGATTATAATGATAATTAATAATAATTATTTTATAGTCTTTGTATTAGTATATTAATACCTGATGATGATCATATAATAACAATAATATCTAAGAATAAAATTAATATTACTATTTTAATAATTAGATTTAATTATATATTAATATTTAGTAATAAAATAATGATTGGGTCAGACCGTGCAAAATTACATCATAAATCATTTTGACGTGATTTGATTGGATTATGAGCTGATAACGCGAGTTTATTTGTGCTTTTAACCTAAACCATGTTCCTCCCTAATGATAATAGTAATTAATAATGAATAAAGTTTATAATAAACAAAATAATATACTGATAATAATAATAATACTTAATAATAATGATATAAAAATAAATAATAATAATATAATAATAATAATAAGAGCAATTAGTAAAATAAATTATACCAACATAATAATATTTAACAAAATGGTTATAAAAGAATGGAGCTGAAATAAACTGAACTGAACTGAATTGAACTGAAATGATTAGAGCTGAATTGAACTGAACTGAACTGAACTGAACTGAAATTAAGCTGAAATGAATAGGCCCTAAATAAGTGGCTATTTCATATGAGATCATAATGGGAGAGACTGCTTTTGAGTTAGGGTTTGAGACTAATGGTGGAAAATGAATTGAATTGAGTATGGAGACAGAGAAATCAGCTGGGGTATTATTCATGAGGGGCATTTATGTAATTTCATCATGCGTTTTATGAGGGAAATGAAAAGGATGATCTCACGACCAATTTTTTACGGAGTTAGGTTTTTTGGGGGATGCAACCAACACTTTAACACAGACACTACTACAAATCATCACTTACAACACAAATTGCACCACGGGAAATGAATATTTGTGGCAAAAATATAGCTTGCCACGGAAAAAAAGGAGTCAATACAAAGAAAGAAGGAATACAACAATGTTTGCCATCGTGAAAATTTTTTCGTGGCAAAAGAATTTTACCACAGGTGCAACTTGTATGTGGCGAACGAGCACTTACGCCACGACTTAATTTTCTTGTGGCAAGAGAAAATTTATGCCACAACTTTAGCCATAAATAAAGTTTCCATGGCAAGAAAAACACCGATAAGCTTTAATATTAATGAAAGACACTTATTTAATGGGTTTTTGGCCACTTCTCGTTCCTAAGAAGGAAAAAATGAACCATCAAATAAACCCCATTCATAGTTAAAATAATGATTTACTCTTTGATTTCATTAGTGGCCATTAATTAATTAAACAATATTCCGAGAGCTTGTTTGATTATTGGTATATCTTCAATTAAGGAGAGAAGAGGGTTGCGTAACTGATTTTGTTAATGTTCTAATGTATGTTGTGTTAAACTACGTATCTTGAGTACTATCTAATATAAATACTTGAAGTCAGTATTATCATATTATACATTTTAGTAGTTACAATTACTAATAAACTTTTATTTTTAAGAGGAATTACTAATGCAATTTAATTTAATTATGGAGTTTAGATTTTAGAGTATAGTTACAATTTAAAGGGTTTTTAAATAGTAATGAGAACTTATTTAAGTAGTTGGAGGTATCAAATTAGTTTCGAGTTGGTTTAGTATAAGACGGTCTTAAGTTAAGCCTTAATCTCAGACCAGCCCAATAAGCCTTAGAGAAGCCCATGATTCGCGCCACAAGTTAAGCAGCCCAACCAAGTTGATTTTTTAACCTTTCGACCCAAAACCTTAACTTTTTACGCTTTTTCACTTTTCGCCCTAAAACCTTAACTTTTGCATAAAAATCCATAACTAATATCATATGTGGAATCGATACCCTTCACTCCATTAGCCCTATTAGTTATGGATTTTTATGCAAAAGTTAAAGTTTTAGGTTGAAAAGTTAAAAAAAAGCAAAAATTAAGGTTTTAGGTTGAAAAGTTAAAAAAACGATTTTTCTGGGCTCCTTAGCGTGTGGCACGCGTAAGTGGGCTTTTAATTGGCTGATTGGGCTGCTCTTACATTAAGCTTAATGTAAGACTGTCTTTTATAAGACTTTGCCATTAGTTTCAAATGCCAAAAAAATCTCATATCTAAATTTAATTAAAAAGAGGAGCCTTGATTTAAGTTTGACTAAATAACTAACTACCTTTTTAATTAGTTTTAGAATTTAATGAAAATAAAAAGTTTCTTTTTTAGAAGAAACTAGTTTGTAGGCCCGGGCGATGCCCCAATTCTTTTTTAGCGTCTTACATTTTAATTAGGCTAAAAATATTGTGCAGTAATATTCTGAGTTAATTTAAATAATTGGCAAGCAAATTTGTAATTTTTCTCAAATTGAATTTTGAACGATATAGCGTGGCAACAATTTGAACAATTTTAAAATAAAAAGGTGCACTTGAGGGGAGAATTATCGTATGTTTCATTTGTAGTATTAGTTAGATTATCAATAGAATGCTTGTGCCGAGACTTTGGTTTCAGAGGATACTCCCAAAGCTATAGAAGGAATTTAGAGAAGGAGAAAGAGAACCGGAAGAAGATTGGGGGTGAGGTTAGAAAAGATTTAAAGTTGTGGGTTTTAGTAAAAACAAAGAGAATGGACACACATTTATTATTTTGCTTACAAAATTTTATAAAGATAAAAGGATTACCAATTGGAGTTTGACAACAAAAGAGATGTTGCTTAGTGGTAGAGTTACTACATTCCAAATCATAGGTCAAGGGTTCAAATCCTCTTACATGCATTTTTTATGTTAAAAAGATTGGTTTGATATGTAAGATGTACAGGGCGTCATGTCAGCGTGTGACATGGAGTTACATGTGTCAGATTGCAATGTGTGCTTACGCGTTTTAATATATATAGAAGTGAACAGGACGCTATAGTTACTAGTCAGCCCAAAGTTGTTCATCTCTTTGCTTATTCGCTTATCTGTCGTTGCTTTGCCGCTGCCGAAGGTGCCTTAATCTATTCTTCCTTCTATGAACTTCTTAATTGTAGATGTTAAATTTGGATGATAATTGTTAGATTTAGAGAAATCGATTTGTGAATTTCTTCAACAGTTTGTTTGATTTTAAGTGTTCAATGGTATTGAAAAGGTTTTGTAGAACAAATATTTTAGTATTCCTCTATGAATTTCTTCCTATCTAAATGTGCAGAATTATATGCCTTTGATTGATTGTAATCAACAATTGATGTCTGAAATTGTGTCTGCCGATTTACCGAAATTGCGTTCGATGATAATAGGTGTGGATAAATAATGTTGAGTTTGAGTTTCCAGTGTTCTATTTATTATGTTTATATGTGGTTATTGTTATTATCGGAATTCAACGTGGATTTGAAGTTAACATTTCTTGATTTAGAGGTTCAATTTTGATGTTGAAATGGTAATTTGTAGAGATGACAGATGAGGATAGTTGTTGTCTATATATGTGTATGGTGAGTTGGAATTTAGGAGATTTTCGGTTGTCGGAAATTGTTTATGGAGTAGTATGATTGTATATTATCTTTACTAGATCACGAAGTTGAATGAGGTGAATTTAGGATTATGTATCCCTTTGGTGAAGCACACTAAAATCAGGAACTTAATTGTATTTGTACTCAAAAAATGTATCTTTTGTTATGTGCAATTGCAAGTTAAATGACCTCACGGCATAACAAATGGAAGTACTAAGAAACTATCAACTTGACCTTGTCATAAAAAACAGTGTCCATTGTTGGAGTTTGTGAGAAGAGTAATACAAAAACTCTTGAGTTGCTTCAAAAGAATATGAAGAGTTGGGGATCCCATATAGGAAGAATAAGAGGTGAGTGGTGAGTTTATTAATAGTTATGTTCCTAGTATCTATTGAGTTGGTGACTTGGTAGGCTTTTGTGGTTGGGCTCTTGATTGGGCTAGTCCACACACGCGCGCGCGCGCGCCGCCGCCCGCCCGGACCGGGCCGTGGGCCTTGGGCTTTGGGCTTTGGGCTTTGGGAAATAACTTAACTTAACTAAATTTTTACTGGAAAATTCTGTCATCCTTATATGACTGTTATGGAATCAGTCAATTCCTGAATCCACTCCTTATTGACTGCTTCCACTAGCCGTTAGTGGGCAGTTTCTTTTGCCCATTAATTACCGTTTTAACACGGTTTTATGGGTCAGTTTTCCCTTCTTCTGTCCCTATATATACCCCCTTCCTGGCACAGTTTTTAACACACAAAAAATTATTCTCTCTGTTAATCTCTCTCAAACACTGGGCAACATTAAGAGCGTTCTCAAACTGTCTCTCTGTACTTCACCAGCGAGTCAGTGTTGTGTTAACCCTGGAGGTTGTTTGCCACGAGTCCGTGTGTTCGTAGCGGGGCAATTTCAACTTTAGGGCAGTGATCATATCACGGCACAGCAATTTCACAGATAAGTTTTATAATCTACCAGTCATACTTCCTACAATCTAAAGTTGAAAGTTTTTTTTTCGTTTTTGATACTGTTATTATGGCTGGTATTCCTGTTGCTGTTCCTCTTAATTCTGTCAACCCCTTTGTTCCTGATATGTCGAAATTAGACCCTTTGGATGGAAAAAATTATATTATGTGGTCTGATAAAATGGAATTCTTTTTAGGCCAAATTGGGGTAGATTACTGCTTAACTATTGATGCTGCTCCTGTTGACGCAGTTAGGGATTTTGAGAAAGATAATAAAACATGTAGGGGAATGTTATTGCATTATATGACTGCTCCTTTATATATGATTTATAGTAAGTCGAAAAAGGCAAAGGATATTTGGGATGCACTTAAGGTTAAGTATGGACTAGATGATTTTGGGACTAAGAAATATGCCTGTAGTCGTTGGTTAAAATTTACTATGACTGATGACAAACCTGTTTTAGACCAAGTCCATGACTATGAACATTTGTGTGCTGAACTTGCTGCTGAAAGTATGGTTATTCCTGATTTATTTCAAGCTAATTGCCTTTTAGAGAAACTGCCACCCTCTTGGGAGACCTATGTTCACTCTATGAAACATAAGCAAAAAGACTTCACCCTTCAGGAATTAGTTTCCCACATTAAGGTTGAGGAGCAAACCGAATTCAGACTAAAGGAAAGACTGACCATTCTTCCACTTTAGCCAACCTTATTGAGTCTAAAAATTCTGGAAAAGGGAAAAAGGGTAAAAGTCAGAACCATGTTCACGGAACTTGGCAGAATGGTAATGGGTTTAAGGGTAAGAAGCAATTTCAGGGTAACTGCTATGTCTGTGGTAAATTTGGACATGCTGCTAGGGATTGTAGAAACAAACAGGCTTCTCCAAATGCTGCTGTCACCAAACCAAAAGACAACAAAGCACAAGTCAACCTTGCTGAAGATGACATTATTGCTGCTGTGGTGTCCGAGGTGAACCTGATTAGCAACATTTCTGAATGGGTTGTGGACACTGGAGCTACCCGCCACATCTGCTCAAGCAAGGAAATGTTCCAGACTTATGATAAAGTTTCAGAAGGAGAATGTGTCTTCATGGGCAACTCAAGCACTGTGAGTGTGTTAGGCAAAGGAAAGGTTTTTCTAAAGTTAACCTCTGGAAAAACCATTGCTTTGCAAAATGTCTTGCATGTTCCTGATATCCGCAGAAACCTCATATCTGGTGCACTTTTAAACAAGGCTGGAATTAAATTAACTTTTGAATCTGACAGACTTGTATTAACCAGAAATGGTGATTTTGTGGGTAAAGGATTTTGTAATGCTGGACTCTTTGTTTTGGATGTAATTTCTGATAATAAAATTTCTACTGCTTCCGTTTATATTGCTGAGTCTGTTTCTTTATGGCATTCTAGACTAGGTCATGTGAATGTTGCATCCATTAAAAGGCTAAAACGACTTAGTCTTATTTCTGACTTTAGTAATACCTCTTTTGACAAATGTGAAGTATGTGTAGAGGCCAAACACCCTAAGAAAGCATTCAACAAGAGTGTTTCTCGTTCCTCGACCCTATTAGAACTAGTCCATAGTGACTTAGGTGACTTTAAGAACTCTATGAGTAGGGGAGGGAAGAGATATTATATTACTTTTGTTGATGACTTCTCACGTTATACTAAGGTCTACTTGTTAAGTACGAAAGATGAGGCTGAAGAGAAATTTCTTATTTATAAAGCCGAAGTAGAAAACCAGTTAGACCTTAAGATAAAGAGAGTGAGATCAGATAGGGGTGGAGAATATGATGGACTTCCACTTAAGAAATTTTGTGAATCTAATGGAATTATACATGAGGTTACAGCTCCCTATACACCTGAACAAAATGGAATAGCTGAGCGAAAAAACAGGACTCTTAAGGATATGATGAATGCTATGCTTATAAGTTCAGGGATGCCTACTAACATGTGGGGGAGGCAATTCTTTCTGCTTGCTATGTGCTTAACCGAGTTCCCCATAAGAAGTTAGATAAGACTCCATATGAATTGTGGAAAGGTTTTAAACCTAATTTGGGTTACCTTAAAGTGTGGGGGTGCTTGGGAAAATTAGGACTTCCTGACTTTCAAAGGAGTAAGATTGGACCTAAGACTGTTGATGGAATCTTTATTGGGTATGCTTCTAACAGTGCTGCATATAGACTTATTCTTAAGGATGCTTCTGGCTTTGGTCCTATTAGAGAGTCAAGGGATGTAGAATTCTTTGAGCATATATTTCCTATGAAAGTTAGTGTACAAGCATGCTTGCCTGTTGCATCTTCTTCTACTTTGCATCATAACATTGCATCATCTAGTGAGACTTTAGAACCTAGAAGGAGTAAAAGAACTAGAACTGAGACTAGTTATGGACCTGACTTCATTACTTCTTTCCTAGCTGAAAAAGGATTTCTAGATGAGCAAAGAGTAAGTGCTTTTATATTGGAAGAGAACCCTAGAACTTTTGGGGAGGCCATGAGATCTGTTGACTCTAGTTTTTGGATGGAGGCTATTAACAGTGAAATAGAGTCTATTATGAGTAACAACACATGGATTTTGACTGACCTTCCTAGGGGTTGTAAGGCTTTGAGTAGTAAGTGGATTTTTACTAAGAAGTGCAAGCCTGATGGGACATTAGACAAGTATAAAGCTAGACTTGTAGTTGGAGGACATCACCAAAAGAAAGGTCTAGACTTTTTTGACACTTATTCACCAGTAACCAAGGTAGCCACTATTAGAGCATTAATTGCACTTGCATCCATTCATGATCTTGTTGTGCATCAAATGGATGTGAAAACTGCTTTTTTGAATGGTGAGCTAAATGAAGAGATCTATATGAAGCAACCTGAAGGATGTGTTGTTCTTGGTCAAGAGGATAAGGTATGCAAGCTCATTAGATCCTTGTATGGTTTAAAACAAGCACCAAAACAATGGTATGATAAATTTCATCAAACTATTACTTCAAATGGTTTTTTAGTAAATGATTCTGATGCTTGTGTTTATTCCAAAACAGATGGTATTGGTTGTGTTTTCATATGTCTATATGTGGATGATATGTTGATTTTTGGGACCAATATAGACATAGTGAATGCAACTAAAAGTTTCCTAAATTCGTGTTTTGAAATGAAGGATTTAGGAGAGGCTGATGTTATTCTTGGGATAAAGATTACTAGAACGTCATATGGCATATCTTTAAATCAATCTCATTATATTGAGAAAATTTTAAAGAAGTTTGATCAATATGATTGTGTTCCTATGAAAACTCCTTATGATTCTAGTATTCATTTGAAAAAGAATAAAATCACAAGAACAATATGCTAAAATTATTGGTAGTGTAATGTTCTTGATGAACTATACTAGACCGGATATAGCTTATGCTGTTAGTAGATTGAGTAGGTATACTCACAATCCTAATCAGGAGCATTGGGGTGCTTTGATTAGATTGTTGAAGTATTTAAAAGGCACTATCAATTGGGGTTTGCATTATCAAAGAACACCTTGTGTTCTAGAAGGATATTGTGATGCTAATTGGGTGTCTGATAATGATGAGATTCAATCTACTAGTGGCTTTGTATTTACTCTTGCTGGTGGAGCTATATCATGGAAATCATCAAAGCAAACTTGTATTGCCAAATCTACTATGGAATCTGAATTTATTGCTTTAGAATTGGCAGGACAGGAAGCTGAATGGTTAAGGAGTTTGCTAGCTGATATTCCATTGTGGGGGAAGCCAGCTCCATCAGTTTCAATGCGGTGTGACTCACAAGCTGCAATTGGGGTCGCGAATAATCAAGCCTATAATGGAAAGAGGAGGCATATTCGCTTGAGGCATGCTATAGTTAGAAATCTAATTAGAAATAATGTAATTTCACTCGAGTTTGTAAAGTCAGAGAGGAATATTGCAGATCCTCTCACCAAAGGCCTTTGTAGAAAAATGGTGCTAGAGTCGGCACAAGGAATGGGTTTAAAGCCTATTGTGGAGTGAATTATGATGGATACCCTTCTTAGAAAGTTTCTAAGTTCAAGGGTCAAACTAAGTCATAAAAGAACTCAAGTAGTAGATACTACTACCATTCCTATATTAATAAAAGTGATGTAGTATTTGTTTTTTACTGTAAAATGTGTAAGGATGAGTAAAATACTCTTAATAAGTTCATAGCCTTGAGAAGGTGGTTTGAAACAGTACAAACTTGATGAACTTACCTATGTGAATGTGGGGGTTACGCCCAATCCCCTATGAGATCCCTAAGGCTTAGGATCTCTAGAGCATTCATGAAAATCCAGGTATTGTGGGGCACTTATATATATATCGCGAGAACGTTTCTTATTTTGAAAAAGGTTTAGTGCGCAAGTATTGATTATGAACTCCGTAGAAGGTTCAAAGAGAAATCTACCTAATACGACAATATGACATACTTGTATGCACTGGGTATCAATTCAAGTCTCTAAGACATTGATGCTTACAAAACTGAGTATCTATTGCCCAAATCTTCTTTTTCAGCCCCGTTTCTTTCTGTCTCTTCTTTTGAATCATGTGGGGGATTGTTGGAGTTTGTGAGAAGAGTAATACAAAAACTCTTGAGTTGCTTCAAAAGAATATGAAGAGTTGGGGATCCCATATAGGAAGAATAAGAGGTGAGTGGTGAGTTTATTAATAGTTATGTTCCTAGTATCTATTGAGTTGGTGACTTGGTAGGCTTTTGTGGTTGGGCTCTTGATTGGGCTAGTCCACACACGCGCGCGCGCGCGCCGCCGCCGCCCGCCCGGACCGGGCCGTGGGCCGTGGGCCGTGGGCCTTGGGCCTTGGGCCTTGGGCTTTGGGCTTTGGGCTTTGGGAAATAACTTAACTTAACTAAATTTTTACTGGAAAATTCTGTCATCCTTATATGACTGTTATGGAATCAGTCAATTCCTGAATCCACTCCTTATTGACTGCTTCCACTAGCCGTTAGTGGGCAGTTTCTTTTGCCCATTAATTACCGTTTTAACACGGTTTTATGGGTCAGTTTTCCCTTCTTCTGTCCCTATATATACCCCCTTCCTGGCACAGTTTTTAACACACAAAAAATTATTCTCTCTGTTAATCTCTCTCAAACACTGGGCAATATTAAGAGCGTTCTCAAACTGTCTCTCTGTACTTCACCAGCGAGTCAGTGTTGTGTTAACCCTGGAGGTTGTTTGCCACGAGTCCGTGTGTTCGTAGCGGGGCAATTTCAACTTTAGGGCAGTGATCATATCACGGCACAGCAATTTCACAGATAAGTTTTATAATCTACCAGTCATACTTCCTACATCCATGTGATTATTGAAAACAAGATAAACGATGTAAATAAATCTAATATTAATCATAATATAATATTTGTTTATACACTCAATCAATTAAGTTCTTACAATAAGACCACAATCTTATGACATTTTATCATATACTTTTATCATTCGCCTTCAATGACAAGAAGCTAGGAACAAATGGGTACGCGGTACATCTCATTCCAAGACCTCGGTGGAACCACTAAAACTGGGTATATCACTGAAATTGGGTATGTTATGTTTTTAGCTCAAACCCAAATCTCTTTTATCTTTTTAAGCCGTCTACTAAGATACACACCTTCACGATTTCATTTCAACCCTAATATTCTCTTACCTCTCCTAGTCCACTTTAGATTTACACCTTCACGACGGCTACTCATCTGCAAGTCTCATTTCTCATGAAATCAATGTAAACATCAAATGCTCATCATCTAAATCATCGAATATTCATCATCTAATGTCACATTTCATCTACTCACAATAACTCAAAAACCCTAATATGTTCTACTCTTTGTTATATGTGGATTTTTATGTGATGAATGTTTGTATAGTCGTATAGTTAGGACATACATGAAGATTTTTAAGACTAGCTCGTCAATGAAAGTGTGGGTAAAATTAAACTAAATGTTAGGCTTATTTTTAGCTAAACAATGAAAAAAAATAGCTTTCAAAAGCAACTAGACGTCGTACCTGGTATTGGATGCGGTCGATCAGACCCAATAAGAATCAATCTTGCAACACTCTCCCAAGGAACCCGGTACCCGGTGTAGGAACGGTCCAACTGATTCCACTTCCAATTTGACAAAATAAGAAAC
The DNA here is from genome assembly GCA_947645195.1 of Patellifolia procumbens. NCBI lineage: Eukaryota > Viridiplantae > Streptophyta > Magnoliopsida > Caryophyllales > Amaranthaceae > Patellifolia > Patellifolia procumbens. The sequence goes on from CANSGD010000801.1 coordinate 495,528, forward strand.
CGGTTCAACCAATTCTAGTTCCGGTTCCACTTCTTAGGTGTTGGTTCTAAACAAGTCCGGGTCCAATTTCGAGTATTTTGACCAGATACCCAATAAAAATATCCCTATTAGATTTCGCAGTCGAGGTGAATATATATTAATGGGATATAAGTAATATAGTAGAATTAGAATTAGTGGGTGTAAGATAATATGATAATAAAAGATCGTTATAAGTGTCATACTTAGATGTATGTCACTTTTTTAAAATTTAAATAAATTATTAGTGCAAAATGTAAGTGTTAATCTTTTACTAAGGTGAAAGAGGAGTCGTTAGATTTAGTTGGTCTTGTATAAGAAAGTGTAGCTTTAAGTTTAAATTAGGTAGTAGTCTAAGTTCAATATTAAAAGAGAAATGACTATTTTTCTAAATATAATGATTAGTTTAATCCATTTAATCTAATCAATTATCACGTTTTCATCATTTAATGATTACTAAAATTCATTCGGTAAGTTTACTAGGTGAAGGTTCGTCTCAACGTTTATGAACAAAAACTCGTTTAGATGTTTATGAATAAAAGCTCGGTTAAACGTTTATGAGATGAGCTCGTTTGCCAAAACTTATTTACGAATAAAAACTTGTTTAAAATCTCCACTCAGTTAATAAATAAATCGAGCTTGCACAAGATATTTTTTTAACGAACCGAGCTTGAACAAAATTCTAAACTCTGGAGAAAGCTCGAGCTCGAGCTCGAGGTCAGGCTCGGTCAAATTAAACGAGCTTGAACATGATTAAGGTCGTACTCGTCTAAGTTTGGCGCATTTCCATCCCCTCTATACAACAACGTTCTTATATCATAAATAGTATTTCTTTGTAGGAACACCCGCGGATGTGTTCGATCAATTACAATTTGCGTTTTGTCAACAGATAGACATAAATATATAGTGGCGAAGGAAATCGAATTCAACGATCTAAACTAGTGTTAATTCAATATAACTTTATATTGTGTACTCGTTACAAACCAAAGTATACAGCTTTCCATTACTAAACATTCAATACTTGAATACTTCACAATCTCACCATTATTGAAAACAAAATAAACGATGCAAATTTAATATAAATCATAATATAATCTTTGTTTATACACTTCAATCAATTAAGTTCTTACAATAAGACCACAATCTTATGACATTTTATCATTGGCCTTCAATGACAAGAAGCTAGGAACAAATGGTAGTAAACGCAAATTATAGCCCTTATCTATTACCCCAGGAAATAGTATAGACTTTCTGTTTCCCGTATACATATCATATATCTCAAATTTCTTTTTCAAAGCTAAATATATCAAGATCTTGCCATTGCCGAGCACTTGAATGAGATGCAACATTTCAAAACGGGGATCGGGATCAATCATCGAAACTCGAACCCAAGACTCTTTCACTCCATATTCTTTCATTACCCAAAATTCTAGACCATCAAAACAGGTGAATGGCTTGGTGGCTCCAACAAAGAGTAACCCACCCCGACTCCCCAAAGTTCTTAGCGTCCGTGTCTGGATTTCCGCTGTCCGGTGTAGGAACGCCTCCGTATCGATGTCGAACCTTAAGATTGACTTGGTATATCTATTTTTATAAAGAACTAACCAATGGATAGCACCATTCAACACAACCGGTTCACTTAACACACTTAAACCATCCTCACTAATGTTAATTGTTCTCCAATTATTTTTGCTACCGTCTAATATGGTTAGGACCTCAATAGCTTTATAGACATTACTAATTACACAATCATATTCGTTTTGTATAAAACGTACTACTTTGTACTGACCCGTTTTCTGGCTATACCCTAACGCGTAGTTTGGCTCGTATCGTAACAAATTGTTAGTGTCAAATAGTTGCTTCTTATGTATGAGCAAACAACGACGAGTAATGGGGTTAACTAGCCGCAAAGAGACTGCTAATCGAAGGCGACTATCAGTCTTGTGTATATGCCAAACAAGAAGCCAACCATTGCATGAATTCACAGCACCTAAAGTCGAAATTACTGTGTTTTGGACTTGGTTACCCTTCATACAACTCGAAACGTCAAGTTTATTATGTGCAACGAGAGTGTTCGTATCGCGCTCGCATTCCATCAAATAAGATTCTTTGTTAGAGAAAGCTATGAAAGTGGATGGAGGAGAAATAGTATTATGGTGTTGGAATAACCTAGCAAAGTGAGGGTTTAATGTAATTTGGTTAAACTCAAAAATTTTACAACCAGTACTATATGGTGTTGATGAAGGCGGACCGCGACATCGAAGGATAGTACTAATAGGAAGTCTGCTTACGATTTCCATTAGCATTTCACTAGGTAGCGGCACCACAGACACAGTAGCACTTTTCTTTTTCTTCAAGCTACCACTTCGTCGCGTCGCCATAGAAGACATACCGATCTTCTTATGATGAGAAGAAGAAACAAACAATTATGATTAAGAATGAAGAAGAAGAAATAGAGTTGTTATTGCAAATTTGCAAGGAGAGCTAGCTTTCAATAATTCAATATATATATAGTGATTTAAGCACTTCCGAAATAAACCCACGTGAACAAAACAATATGAAATCCTTGTTGTAGCCAAATTCTATTTGCTATAGGGATTAAGGAAAACTTTCTATAACGCCATCTCTAAATTACTTATTTTTATCTTTTTTGTTTTATCTAAAAAGTTGTCTTTTAGAAAAGAAAGAGGGAAAGAAATCAAATTAGTTTGTTATTGATCGAATATGTCAATGGTCTTTGGAGACCAAAAATAAGGTGTCAAATTTATCTTAGATTAGCAGATAATATCACGCATAATATTTATATGTGTGATGCTGCTGTATAGGTGTGTTGGAGTTTTGTGAAAAGTGATAGAAAAACTCTTTAGTTGCTTCAAAAGAATATAAAGGGTTGGGGATCTCATATAGGAAGAATAAGAGGTGAGTGGTGAGTTTATTAATGGTTATGTTCCTAGTATCTATTAAGTTGGTTACATGGTTGGTTTTATGGTTGGGCTAGCTCCACACGCGCGCCGCCGCCCGAATCGGGTCGGGCCGTGGGCTTTGGAAATTAACTTAACTAAATTTTTATTAGAAAAATCTGTCAACTTTTAATGACTGTTATGGAATCAGTCAATTCCTTTTTCCACTCCTAAACTGACTGCTTCCACTAGCCGTTAGTGGACTGTTTCCATTACTCCATTAATACCGTTTTTAACATGGTTTTAGGAGGTCAGTTTCCTCGTTCTCTTCTTCAGTCCCTATAAATACCCTCTTTCTGACACAGTTTCAACACACAGAAATTCTCCTACTTCTCTCTATTAAACTCTCTATTACTGGGCAATATTAAGAGCGTTCTCAAACTGTCTCTCTATACTTCACCGGTGAGTCAGTGTTGTATTAACCCTGGAGGTTGGTTTGCCACGAGTCCGTGTGTTCGTAGCGGGGCAATTTCAACTTTAGGGCAGTGATCATATCACGGCACAACAATTTTACAGATAATTTTATTATTTTACCAGTCATACTTCCTACAATCTAAAGTTGAAATTTTTTCGTTTTATATACTGTTATTATGGCTGGTATTCCTATTGTTGTTCCTCTTACTTCTGCCAACCCCTTTGTTCCTGATATGTCGAAATTAGACCCTCTGGATGGAAAAAATTATATTATATGGTCTGATAAAATGGAATTCTTTTTAGGCCAAATTGGGGTAGATTACTGCTTAACTACTGATGCTGCTCCTGAAAACGCAGTTAGGGATTTTGAGAAAGATAATAAGACGTGTAGAGGAATGTTATTGCATTATATGACTGCTCCATTATATATGTTTTATAGTAAGTCGAAAAAGGAAAAGGATATTTGGGATGCCCTTAAGGTTAAGTATGGACTGGATGATTTTGGGACTAAGAAATATGCTTTTAGTCGTTGGTTAAAATTTACTATGACTGATGACAAACCTGTTTTGGACCAAGTCCATGACTATGAACATTTGTGTGCTGAATTTGCTGCTGAAAGTATGGTTATTCCTGATTTATTTCAAGCTAATTGCCTTTTAGAGAAACTGCCGCCCTCTTGGGAGACCTATGTTCACTCTATGAAACATAAGCAAAAGGACTTTACCCTTCAGGAATTAGTTTCCCACATTAAAATTGAGGAACAAAACTGGATTCAGACTAAAGGAAAGACAGACCATTCTTCCACTTTAGCCAACCTAATTGAGTCTAAAAATTCTGGAAAAGGGAAAAAGGTAAAGGTCAGAACCATGTTCATGGAACTAGGCAGAATGGTAATGGTTTTAAGGGTAAGAAGCAATTTCAGGGCAACTGTTATGTTTGTGGGAAATTTGGACATGCTGCTAGGGATTGTAGAAACAAACAAGCTTCTTCAAATGCTGCTGTCACCAAACCAAAAGACAACAAAGCACAAGTCAACCTTGCTGAAGATGACATTATTGATGCTGTGGTGTCCGAGGTGAACCTGATTAGCAACGTTTCTGAAGGGGTCGTAGATATTGGCTATCCGCCACATCTGCTCAAGCAAAGAAATATTCCAGACTTACGATAAAGTTTCAGAAGGAGAATGTGTCTTCATGGGCAACTCAAGCACTGTGACTGTCTTAGGCAAAGGAGAGGTTTTTCTGAAGTTATCCTCTGGAAAAACCATTGCTTTTCAAAATGTCTTGCATGTTCCTGATATCCGCAGAAACCTCATATCTGGTGCACTTTTAAACAAGGCTGGAATTAAATTAACTTTTGAATCTGACAGACTTGTATTAACTAGAAATGGTGATTTTGTGGGTAAAGGATTTTGTAATGCTGGACTCTTTGTTTTGGATGTAATTTTTGATAATAAAATTTCTACTGAATCCGTTTATATTGCTGAGTCCGTTTCTTTATGGCATTCTTGACTAGGTCATGTGAATGTTGAATCCATTAGAAGGCTAAAATGACTTAGTCTTATTTCTAACTTTAGCAATACCTCTTTTGATAAATGTGAACTATGTGTAGAGGCCAAACACCCTAAGAAAGCATTCAACAAGAGTGTTTCTCGTTCCTCTACCTTATTAGTACTAGTTCATAGTGACTTAGATGACTTTAAGAACTCCATGAGTAGGGGAGGGAAGAGATATTATATTACATTTGTTGATGACTTCTCATGTTATACTAAGGTCTACTTGTTAAGTACGAAAAATGAGGCTGAAGAGAAATTTCTTATTTATAAAGCCGAAGTAGAAAACCGGTTAGACCTTAAGATAAAGAGAGTGAGATCCGATAGGGGTGGAGAATATGATGGACTTCCACTTAAGAAATTTTGTCAATCTAATGGGATCATACATGAGGTTACAGCTCCCTATACACCTGACCAAAATGGAATAGCTGAGCGGAAAAACAGAACTCTTAAGGATATGATGAATGCTAAGCTTATAAGTTCAGGGATGCCTACTAACATGTGGGGGGAGGAAATTCTTTCTGCTTGCTATGTGCTTAAACGAGTTCCCCATAAGAAGTTAGATAAGACTCCCTATGAATTATGGAAAGGTTTTAAACCTAATTTGGGTTACCTCAAAGTGTGGGGGGTGCTTGGGAAAAATAGGACTTCTTGACTTTCATAGGAGTAAGATTGGACCTAAGACTGTTGATGGAATCTTTATTGGGTATGCTTCTAACAGTGTTGCATATAGACTTATTCTTAAGGATGCTTTTGGCTTTGGTCCTATTAGAGAGTCAAGGGATGTAGAATTCTTTGAGCATATTTTTCCTATGAAAGTTAGTGCGCAATCATGCTTGCGTGCTGCATCTTCCTCTACATTGTATCATAACATTGCATCATCTAGTGAGACTTTAGAACCTAGAAGGAGTAAAAGAACTAGAACTGAGACTAGTTATGGACCTGACTTCATTACTTCCTTCCTAGCTGAAAAAGGATTTCTAGATGAGCAAAGAGTAAGTGCTTTTATATTGGAAGAGAACCCTAGAACTTTTGGGGAGACATTGAGATCTGTTGACTCTAGTTTTTGGATGGAGGCTATTAACAGTGAAATAGAGTATATTATGAGTAACAACACATGGATTTTGACTGACCTTCTTAGGGGTTGTAAGGCTTTAAGTAGTAAGTGGATTTTTACTAAGAAGTGCAAGCCTGATGGGACATTAGACAAGTATAAAGCTAGACTTGTAGTTAGAGGACATCACCAAAAGAAAGGTCTAGAATTTTTCAGAGCCTTTGTGGGGGATTGTTGGAGTTAAGGCTCTTAAAGCCTATTTGGGTTTTTCCCAAACATCCCACATCACCTATAGAAGGGAGTTTGCCTTTGTTTATTAACTCCCTTCCCTTACTTGTTTATTGAGTTGAGTACTTGGTTGGCTTTTGTGGTTGGAGGTCATGCTTGGGCTTGGGCTTGCTATCACACACGCGCGCGCGCCGCCCGCCCGGACAGGGCCGAGCTTGGGTTGGGCCTGGGATCTGGGAAGAGCTGAGCTGGAGCTTATCTTTTTGGACCCGAGCCCAATTGTGTGTAACGTTAACATGTAACACTGAAATGTTTTTAAACGTTACAGTGTTAATGCCCATTATTGTCGCCCTTGATTTCCTCCCTCCCTTATTTGGCCTGATTCTTTTGCTATAAAATCAGTCCACTGCTGCCTTAGTCTTCTCTTCTTCTTTCTCTCTTCTAAACACTGGGTACGTGCATCTGTCTCCAAGACTTTTCTCTGTTAGTGGTGACTTAGAAAAGTCGTTGTCTATCTTTTTGGACCCGAGCCCAACTGTGTGTTACATTCTTACGTCCTGTTCAAGGACTGTCCCACTGCGCTTACTGCTACAGGTGATTCATCCTCTTCTCCTTCTGCTACTGAAATTAAGAAGAGAGAGGACGAAATTGAAAAATATGTAAAAGATAATAATCTGTATGATTTGTTTATGGTTCATAAGAGTTCAAAACTGATTTGGGAGGCCCTTGAGAAAAAATATGGGGCTGATGATGTTGGAAAACAGAAATATGTTGTTGGCATGTGGCTGGCTTTCCATATGGTTGATGATAAGTCAGTCATGGATCAAGTTCATGAGTTCGAAAATCTCTGTGCTGATGTTCTTAATGAGGACATGAAAATATGTGAAGTATTTCAAGCTAATGTTTTGCTAACAAAATTTCCCCCTTCTTGGAGAGATTTTAGAAATAATCTGAAACATAGGAAAGAATTCCTGTCTCTTCAAGAATTAATTAGTCATATGAGGATTGAAGAGGCAAATCGCCTTAAGGACAATCTAGATTCAGTTTCTGTTAATACCACTAAAGCTAACCTGGTGGAATCTGTTGCTCCATCAGGCTCTGATAACTTTAAGGGTAAAGGAAAAAAGGGTAATAACAAGGGAAAGAAGCAAGGCAAATTTAACAAACCGGATGGCAAGATCCAGAAGAAGTCTGTTCTCTGTTATGTCTGTGGCAAGCCAGATCATAAGGCTTACCAATGCCCTCAACGCCAAGGTTCTGTGCAAAAATAAGGACCTCAGGCCAACCTTGCTGAATCCAACGACATTGTCGCTGCTGTGGTTGTTGAAGCAAATCTGATCGAGAACAGTACTGATTGGATTCTGGACACTGGGGCTTCAAGACAATTCTGTGCAAACAAGGAGCTGCTCCATGATTTTCAGGATGCTTCTGAAGGCGAGTGTGTCTACATGGGCAATGCTGCAACTACTGGAGTACTTGGACGAGGAAAGGTCACTCTTAAACTTACCTCTGGAAAAACCCTCTCCCTTTCAAATGTGTTGTATGTTCCTACTATGCGTCGCAACTTAGTGTCTGGTGCCTTGTTAAACAAAGTTGGTTTGAAAATTGTTTTTGAGGCTGACAAAGTTGTAATGACTTGTGCTGGGGAATTTGTTGGGAAGGGGTACTTAAGTGGAGGTTTATTTATTCTGAATGTTGCTTCTTCTGTTTCTGCTGATTTTAATAAAACTGTTTCTGGTTCTGCTTATATTGCTGAGTATTTAAATTTGTGGCATGGTAGATTAGGGCATGTGAATGTTGCTTCCATTAAGAGACTAAGGACCTTAGCTTTAATTCCTAATCTGTCGACTACTGAGTTTTCTAAGTGTCCAGTTTGTGTTGAAGCAAAATTCACTAAGAAACCTTGCAGAACTGTGACTCAAAGGACCACACAACTTCTAGAGTTGATTCATACGGAATTAGCTGATTTTCAGAACACTAGAAGTAGAGGAGGAAAATTCTAGTATATTTCCTTTGTTGATGATTATTCGAGGTACACTAAGATTTACCTTCTCAAAGCCAAAAGTGAGGCAGGGGAAGCTTTCATTAAATATAAGGCCGAAGTAGAAAACCAACTTGATAGGAAAATCAAGAGGGTTAGATCTGACAGAGGTAGAGAGTATGAAAACTTCTCTTTGAATGACCATTGTGAGAAATTGGGTATCATTCATGAACTTAGTGCACCTTATGTACCTCAACAGAATGGTATAGCTGAACGGAAAAATAGGTCTTTGAAAAACATGATGAATGTTATGCTTGTAAGTTCTGGGTTGCCTGATGAAATGTGGGGGGAAGCAGTCCTTTCAGCCTGTCATATTCTTAATCGAGTACCTCACAAAAGGTTAGATAAGACTCCTTATGAATTGTGGAAGGGGTTTACTCCGAACTTGAACTTCTTGAGAGTGTGGGGGTGTCTAGCTAAAGTTGGGCTACCTGACTATAAAAGGTCAAACATTGGAATGCTCTTCATCGTCTTCTTAGATACCTGAAAGGAACAGTTGATCTATGTTTGCACTATTCTAAATTTCCTGCTGTACTTAAAGGATTTTCTGATCCAAACTGGGTTTCAGGTAATGATGAGATTAGTTCAACTAGTGGTTACATGTTTACTCTTGGTGGTGGTGCTATTTCTTGGAAGTCTTCAAAACAGACTTGTATAGCACGCTCAACCATGGAGTCTGAGTTTATTGTGCTCGAGTTGGCAGGGCAAGAAGCTGAGTGGTTGAGAAACCTTTTGTCTGATGTTCCATTATAGGGAGGGCAGGGTGCTCCTGTCTCCCTTCATTGTGATTCTCAAGCAGCCATTGGCGTTGCTAAGAACAGTGTCTACAATGGTAAGAAAAGACACATACGGATCAGACATGGAGTCGTGAAACAACTCCTGAAAAATGGGGTGATTTCTTTGGACTATGTGAGGTTCGAAAGAAATCTTGTTGATCCCTTTACTAAAGGATTATCTAGGAGAGTTGTCCTAGAGTCGTCGAGGGGGATGGGGCTTAGGCCCATTAGTTGAGAGTTTATGGTGGATACCCGTTTGTGGTCAAACGAAGCCATAGAATCTTAACTTGCACTACATTTCTCATCCCTATGGCGTGTTGGTAGTGCTTTCTAAATCCATAGCCTGTTTGGGGGTGCTATTGAGACGCACTTAATGGATTTATATTGTGAGGTTGAGCTTTTGCTCTTAATAGTTCCATATCCCCTCGGGGTGGTGTTATTGAGGAATACTTGATGGACTACCTACGTAAGTGTGGAGGTTAAGACGCCTCCTATGAAAGACTGGGCTGTCTTTCTAGAGCACTTATGAGACCCAAGGTGTGCGCATGGCTATAAAGCGCTTGTGTTGTATCGCGGAGACTTCACGTTCTTAAGGTAGGTATGTGTTGTGGGGGTCTCAACGGAACTCTGGTGAGTTCAAGAGAAATTCACTCACTAGAAAGTAAGTTGTTGCCTCATTTCACTATGTATCAATTCGAATCGAAAGATATTGATACTTAAGTACTTCCCTTTCCTTACCCAGGAATTTCTTTTGCTTTTCAGAGCCTTTGTGAGGGATTGTTGGAGTTAAGGCTCTTAAAGCCTATTTGGGTTTTTCCCAAACATCCCACATCACCTATGGAAGGGAGTTTGCCTTTGTTTATTAACTCCCTTCCCTTACTTGTTTATTGAGTTGAGTAGTTGGTTGGCTTTTGTGGTTTGAGGTCATGCTTGGGCTTGGGCTTGCTATCACACACACGCGCGCGCGCCGCCCACCCGGGCCGGGCTTGGGCTGGGCCTGGGATCTGGGTTCTGGTTTCTGGGAAGAGCTGAGCTGGAGCTTATCTTTTTGGACCCGAGCCCAACTGTGTGTAACGGTAACATGTAACACTGAAACGTTTTTAAACGTTACAGTGTTTATGGCCATTATTGTCGCCCTTGATTTCCTCCTTCTAGTTATTATATTCCTTATTTGGCCTGATTCTTTTGCTATAAAATCAGTCCACTGCTGCCTTAGTTTGTATCCGAAAATCATCTCTTCTCTTCTTCTTTCTCTCTTCTAAACACTGGGTACGTGCATCTGTCTCCAAGACTTTTCTCTGTTAGTGGTGACTTAGAAAAGTCGTTGTGTTAACCTTGGGGAGCTTTCCGGTCAGTTGCGATTACCACCATAGTCGGGCCGTAATTGCTTTCAAGTCAGTGGTCTTCTACCACGACACAGCCTTGAATTTCTTCTTTGTTCAGTCATTGTAAACAGTCAGTTTCTAACAGTAAAGAGCACTAGACATTCTTTACACTACTTCTTTACACAGGATATTCCATTGTTGTTAGGAATTTAGGGTCTAAAGTACCTTATTGATAACATTTTTAGAAAATAAATTTGTTTTTATAAGAGAACCTTTTACATAGATATCTTTGTGACGACCATTTTTCCTGTATATCATTGTCGTTGAGCTTAAAAAATAACTAAATGTGAGTGTATGACCTTGAATTTACCACTACTTGAATCATTTAAAGGTGAAATGGAGATGGCTACTGCCATTAATGGTGAATCTAGAGCAACATGGTGATTAACAAATGATAAGATTAGTTTATTATTTCTCTGTGAATGGCATTGATTTACAAGGAAAAGTGATAAAAGACAGTGCTCTAAGAGTAATTACATAAGGTACTTATATAAAAAGGGAGTAGTTGTTACAAACTTTCCTGATTACTATCACCATGTACTGTATATGTAAAGACAGTACCTATTGACAAACTTTCCTGATTGCTACTATCATGCTACTATCTAAGTAAGAGTGTTTGCTTTGAAGTTTGAACATTTGGTTAGTGTGAAGTTTCCCGTGATTGTTACTACTATCTAAGTAACAGTGCTACTATCATATACGGAGTACTTCAGTAATGCAATTTCTTTTTGCTATTTTTGCAGGTAAAAGAAAAAGGTGAATGAACTCTCAAATAGAGTGCAAGATAAATGCTATTCTAGTTTATTACAAGAAGATAATGTAAATGGTTTTTCATGGTTTAATGTAATATATTGTGTTGTTTATGAAACTTTTTAAATGGGATGTTGATCTATAGTTATATAGTGTTTTCAAGTTGCGGGCACTGAAAGACATAATTTCCGAAGTTGAAAGATATATTTCTTTTCATGGATATTGATATGTAATATTACTTGCTATGAGTATGAACAACTAGCTAGTATTGGATAGTTTGTTTGCCACGGGTATTTTATTCAGCTATGGGTTTTACTAGTGGTGATATGATGACATTAGCCACGAAGTTTTCAGTGGCAAAATAAGAGGTTTCCCCATGTTTTAAGCTTTTCATGTGACAAATTTCTAGCCATGCTCACTTACGCCACGACACTTTCTAGCTTGAATTTCTGTGGCTAAATAGTAGCGCCACTGTAATTTTACACTTACGCCAAGAAAATCTTACACTTACGCCACATTTTCAAACGATTATATCTTAAATAAACATTTTAAAAAAAATTACTCTATAATATATCAGATGTATAGGTAACTGGTAAGCTGTCGTACAACTGTCAAAAATAATTACAAACAAAACTCCTAATAATGTACTAGGGTAAGTAGGGTCAAATCCACAACGAGACGACCAATTTAATTAGCTTTCAAATAATGGTAAAACTAAACTAAGTTACGAAACTAAATATAATAGATTAAACAAATATTAATAATATAGATAGAAACCTAGGGCATTCATTCGACCCTCCATGCTTATACAGTTAGACCAATCAAGAAAACCATACAATAAACAATACTTAAGCCCATTAATATTATGATCATGTCTTTACGCTCTCAAATCAACATACGTAATATGATAGCTCACATAATCAGACTCACCAGGTTTTCTAACCCTCTAAAATTACGATCTTTTGATTCTAACAATTGTCATCTGAAACCGTCCCAAAAAAGAGATCACATCGGAAATCGTGGAAAAAATTAAACACATCGGAAATCGTGGAAAAAATTAAATTAAGCAAACCCAGTGAAGAACAAACACAATGAAAATAAACAAATAAGTCAATCACTCCCCTTCCTCTGCGTGAATCATTTCCCTTCATTCTACCTCTCCAACGCCATACTCATTTATTCCAAGTAAACTCATATCGCTTTACATTGCATTCATCCAAGTCATCATAGGTCTTTCCATACCCCTTGCAGTTTCCTAACTCCTGAAATTTTTAAGTCTTCTAACCGCCGCATCACTTGTCTCGGTCTCATGTGGCCAAACCATCGAATCAAAACATCCTAATCATGGTACAAACATGAGTTCCCTTACTAAGTATTAGAAAATAAATTACTAACTCATAGTTATGAAAGCAACATCAAGAACTATGTAAAAATTCATGCTTTGAACTATTACTAAAATAAACTAAATCAATCTAAGCAAAAATAATGAAGAACAGTAAAGAGAGAAATTATTAGATTAAAGCTAAAAACTGAAACTTTTTATATTAAAACCTGAGAAATCTTCAAAAAGTACAAAGTTCATGAAAGAGCATAAACTTTTCCTAGGCCTTTAACCATCAAGTTAGATTTTTGGCTGAGTTGGTTCCTTGATATGGTAGCAACACTCAAGAGTTAGTGTGACCATAAGATCACGGGTTTGAATATCATCCACCCCTCATTTCTAAATGGAATATTTAGCGTTAGGTATGAGGGAGGCTTGTGTTGCGTCCACTTTTCAAGCACAGGGGTTCTTGTATGAGGGGGCGTGATACAGTATAAAATTATTATTGGGCTTTCAACAATCAGCCTAGACTTTTGGTAGAGTTGGTTTGTTGACAGTCTAGTTATAGAGACAAAACTAAAAAGAGGAAAGCTAATGACAATAATGAAAGATGATTGAAAATAACCTATAGGGTTGTAATTATTGTCAATTTGTCATCACTAAAAAAGAAACGTAAAAGAAATAACGTAAATAAAGAAAATATAAAGATAAAATTTCGAGTGCAGCGTCCTGTAGCATCAAGTAGGATCAACGAATAACGGCAGAGCAAGATACGCACGACAGGGAGCGATACACGTAAAAATGAATAAGCATTGTTAATCAACATAGTTGGGTGAATCTTGTCTTCTTCGTGAGTAAAATATGTTGGGTGTTACGTCTACCTCTAGCATTAGAGGACAATAACTTTTTGAGATCAAGATTAGCCTAATCCAATTCATTTAACAAGATCAATTTAACGACAAGCCTATGGAAAATCCGAATAAGCGTATCGATTCTATTCTTAAAAAGTGTGATATAATGAAGATAAACAGGGCCTCCGAAAAAGCTCTTCATATCCGCTTATTCCCTTACTCAATGAGGGATATGGCAAAAGAATGACTCAAGAGTAATGAGGGTAACAAATTTACTAACTGGAATGAATTAGTCATTGCCTTATGTGACAAGTACTTTTCTTTGAGGGAGACTATCAAGCTCAAAAATTCAATTGCACCCTTCACCCAGATGGAAGCCTTTACGAAGCTTGGGAAAGGAAAAAGGATCTAAAAGGCAATGTCCACATCATGAGATACCAACGTGGATCCTTATAAAACATGATATAATGGGTCAGCTCTTGAGGTCCGTAATTCTATTGATGTTGCAGTTAGGGATGCTATTATGGGAAAATTAGCTAATGAGGTCAATGAGTTAATAGAAAAGAGGGTGGTTAGCAACTACCATTGGCCTAGTGAAAGGTCATCATTGAAGAAAAGCGGTAAATATGAGGTTAACGCAAGAACTTCACTCTGATCTAGTAAAGTTGGTACATTGACTTAACAGATCAAGAATATGTCAGTTGATGTTAATGCTGAGATGAAGGCTTTACAAGGAAACAATGCAAGTATGGGGGTCTGCTGGTATAGAATTATGGAGCAAGATCAAGCCAACGCTATGTATGGTAGTGCTAGACCTAAGAATGACCCATGCTCAAGCACTAACAATTCGAGGTGGTGGAATCATGAGAACATTTCCTAGAGTAACAATTAATTTCAAGTACCACAAAAGTCTCACCCTCTTGGTTTTCAAAAAAAAAGGAAATAAGGTCAATCTTCTCAATGGCCTCCTTAAAAATCACTCATTGACACTTTTCTAGAAAGGCTCCTCGCAAATTCCAAAGAAACTGACAAGTTTCATCGAATGGATATTCATAATAAAATGGTTGGCATCCAAATTGCATAATTAGACCAACAGATGCCTCATTTGACCCAACAAGTAACCCAACTTCAAAAGGTACGACACCCTAATTTCCACGGTAGTCGGTAATCGAACCCTAATAAAGCTCACCAACCAAAATGTTAGTGTGATTACTTTGAGGTGTGGAAAGACTCTAGAGGAACCAAGCAAAATTATTGTGGTACCTTTAAATATTGTGGAAGATAATTTTGAGTGTGTTGATTCAGTTGACAAAGATGACCTTCTGGAAGAAGTTGAGAAAACAACATACAATCCCCCTATATAGTATGTAGAGTCGTCTCCTTTTCCTCGATATTTGGCAAAGGCTCGAGAAGAAAAGAAGTACAGGGAGTTCATAGAGCTATTGAAGGGTATGCATTTCAAAATCACATTCCTTGAAGCCATGTATGAGTTTCCTACCTATGTAAAGTTCTTGTAACATCTCTTGTCCATTGAAAAGATGATTTATTAGCTACTATAGTGGAGCTTTCTAAGGAGTCAGTCCCATTGCTGAGATTCCTACATGCTAAGTTCGTATTTATGTTTGATCAATTTAGGTTAGTGGTGATACTCGATCTTAGAGTTTTAGTCATTATAGTAATTACCATAGTTATCTTTTTTATTAACTTAGTCCTTCGTTATTCGAAATTTGCCATCAATTTTGAATTATGTAGCTATTTCATTGGCTAGTGTTTAATCTTGCACATCCTTGTGTTGAACTCGTATGTGCTACGACACTGCTCACTTGCTATATTAAAATAAAATCTTAACAATATACATAATTGTTGGAAAAGCTCTTCAAAAAAGGGGGCTACCTGTTAATACCCAATGTGTATTATGTAATTTGGTCAACGAGGATACGATCCAATAAGACACCTATGTAATAACTTGTACCCAAGGTTGTTTACGTAATTTGGAAAAACTCTTTAAGATAGGGTGCTACTTGTAAGCACTTATGCCACCATGGACAAGTTTTAATATTGATTATAAAACATCTATGCAACGGGTATTTGAGTTACTCCTCAATTCTTCTCTCGATTATAGATTGTAAAAAAAAAAATCAAAGAATTCATCAAATAAACCCTAAGCTTCTCCTCATTTAGATTCTCCCTTGTCGCGAGCTACTAATCGTTATTGGACTACAACTAGAACTTGCCATAATACCTATTGTTATTGGATTTTGAGTTGTAATACATAAGCATGTCTAGTTATAGCTCAAGTTAACTACTTCCTCTGTTTCTCAAAGATTGTTACACTTTTACTTTTCACGCATGTCAATGCAAAACTTTGAGCATTTATATCTCTAATGACGTATTTGTAAAAATTATAAAAAATAGATATTGATATTCTACATATCAAGAGGAATCTAACAAGATCCCACATGGCTATATTTTTTCTTATGTATAAATCCTAAACGATGGTCAAAGTGAAATTATGTGAATAATGTAAATATCAAAGTGTAACAATTTTTAGGAAACGGAGGTAGTACTTACTAATCGTTAATACTGCTAATCAATCGAGGCTATAAAGGTTGTCCTACATTGTTATTTAGTTACAAAATCTAGTTTACACTGTTTATTTATAAATACATGTTTGAATTATTTACTATTTTAAATTAAAATTGTAACGATTTAACTCGAATCTTCAAACTTTTTAAAATTTTATCACTTTTCAGTTCCAGTCATAAAAAATTTAAACCTTTTTTGACTCAATTAGAGGTGTCAAATGTGTCGTGTTGTGTTCGTGTTAAGTCTCGTGTTCATTTCGCGTTATTATTAAAATTTTATCAAAAACTATATAAAACATAGTATAATTAAATAATATGAGAAATTGATCTAAAATGGATCGTGTTTGTGTTAGTATCATGTCGTATTCGTATTTCCTCTCAATAACTTTGTATTATCATGTCAGTTTCAGTCGTATTGTCCTATCATGTCAAAGAGTGACGGCTCTAATTTCAATATGGTCCATTTACAAACTTGTCCATATAAAAGTCTACCTTAGAAAAAACTAGCTCGTTTAGTTATCGAGTATATCGTGCTGTGACACTTCTCTTTCCCAAAACCCTAATTCTCCGTCTCTCTCTCTCTCATCTCTCTCCCGCAGCAACCTGCAACCATGGTAAGCACTTTCTCTCTCTTCACTATCTCCTCATCTTTCATCTTCTTCACTTCACTTCACTTTTCAATTCCTTTCATTCTGCAATTGACGATCTACTATTCTTTGATGCGATTGATTTCTTATTCTCGTTGTTAATGGCGATTTTCATAGTCGAGGAGAAAGACCAGAGAGCCTAAGGAAGAAACCGTCACTCTTGGACCTGCTGTTCGTGAGGGAGAACACGTTTTCGGTGTCGCTCACATCTTCGCCTCTTTCAATGACACATTCATCGTAAGTTTTTACATAGATTTGATTTCAAATTTACTGGTTTTATGTCGTTGATTTGAGAATTGTTTGAATCGTGTTGTGTAATGCTGTTGCTTCTGTTGAATTCGCAGCATGTGACCGATTTGTCTGGACGAGAAACTCTTGTTCGTATTACCGGTAAAGTTTTCGTATTTTCAATCTATATGTAGTTCTTTGGTCGTTTTAGTCTAATGATTTAGGTTGATTTGATGATATACATGTGTTAAGCGTAACTGTTTGATAATATATACTGAGGTATTAACTTAAAATCGGAGGTAGCAGATCATCAGATCATGTTTGTTTTTGTATTATAATTGGTGAAAATGTTGAATCGAACACTTCAGATATCCGTCATCCAGTCAGTTAATTGTTCTTTAATTCTGTTATGTTTGTTTTTAATTCTGTAAGTTGAAATGATGTAAGGTTATTTCTGAGCTTTATAATTTACCTTTTGCTAAAGTTCTTTCGAGTCTTAATTGGCTAGAATAATTGTAATCTGTGTCAATTATGTCGTTTGAATTACAAGTGTGAAGGCTGTTATATTTGCTAGATTGCTGCTTCTGCTGTGTTACTTCATGTAAATGGCTTTAAATCCCTCGGTAGATCTGTTCATGGTTCAAAGAGCTGGGCAATGATAAATGAATATAAATCGGTAAATTTTTTAGGGTGCTATTCGCTGTGTACCCAAACAAATTACTGGTCTGTTTGATGGCCACCATCCTCTTCCATCATCTAAGCCAGCAAAGCTTGACGAACTTTTCATAGCTTTTGTAATCCTTTGCCAACAGTCCCTTAGCTGCAATTTGTTAGAAGGAACTTATTTTAGGTTTTTTCAGAGGACCTGAAAACTGTAGTTATGACTTAATGATCCTCAGGCCAAAAATTTTGAGCATTTTGAATTCCTTTTGTGGCTGATCAAGTGCTACATCAACACTAGGAAGATGTTGGCCACATAGAAAATCTTTCGGTGACATTTCGATGACATTATCAATTATTATCCTTGCTATATTACAAATGCGAATGAGGTTCCCCCCGCTTATACGGATGTTGGAAGTATTTTGTTGTTTATGAAAAATGTATTCTTCATTCTCGCAGTTTGATAAGCTTGCAAGCTGCACATTTTGTACACTTTCTTTTTTCGGCCTATTATAGGAATCTAATCTTTGCATGATACTCAACTTACACAAGGTTGTTTATACCTTTTTATGTTTGTATCTAGGGAAGCATGATTTAGCCTAATAGTTCTCAACTCGTACTCTTTATAGATTATACTGGTAACTCCAAAAAAAAATTATGACCTTTTACTTGGTGAATGAGATTACGAACACCTTAATGTGTTGTGGAATTATCTAGCTTTGGGGTTATGTTTTTTCCATTTCCCCTTTTTGTTGTTTGACATTGTTCTTTGGTGGATGCAGGCGGAATGAAGGTGAAAGCTGACAGGGATGAATCTTCCCCGTATGCTGCTATGCTTGCAGCCCAAGATGTTTCACAACGCTGCAAGGTTTGTCTCATTCATTTTGCTTTTTTCTGTCAGGGAAAATAGCTTACCTTTCTTAATGGCTGTTAACTGGGAAATTGATTCTGTAATTTATAGGAACTTGGTATTACGGCTCTCCACATTAAACTCCGTGCTACTGGAGGAAACAAAACCAAGACTCCTGGACCTGGTGCTCAGTCTGCTCTTAGAGCTCTTGCCCGTTCAGGCATGAAAATTGGCCGCATTGGTAAGCTTATGCACTTGATTTCTTTTTAAAGGTTCCATAACCTTGTTTTATCTCATTCTGTAACACTGCATATTGGCAGAAGTTCTTTCTGACTGTAGTGGTGGATGATTGAGTTTCTTCTGTTGTTGACTTACTGAAGTACTGATGTATTTGTATTCGCATTTGCTTTTTCTAGAGGACGTGACTCCCATCCCAACAGACAGCACCCGCCGAAAGGGAGGAAGAAGAGGAAGGAGGCTGTGAATTATCTTCTTCAAAAACTTGTCATGCTGTCTTATTTCTATGGCTTGGGTAGACTAGATGCTGTTGAAACCTTTCTTATTTCATCTTTAAAGTTGAGCTTAATGTAGTTTCGAGTTATCGTATGAATTATGGAGGTTTGTTGGAAGATGCAATTTTGATGATATTTGAGATAATTAAAGAACTTTTAGTTAGTGTTGTGACACTCGTTATCAGTTCTTTTTTATGGAGTTTCTGTTCCCCTTTGTCCATTCTATTGTGCTTTGGGATGTTTACAGCTGTGGTGAATTGTTATATCTCACAGTTGACCCAGGAAAGAAGAATTTCACATTGGCATTTGATGGTGTGACTTGTGAGACGGTAAATGGTTGAACAACTTTAGCAGGTTAAGCTATATTGATGTTAGCCTCTAAAAGGTAGAGCCACCACAACTCCCAAAGTGATCTGGAAGATTTATTGACTTTCAAATGTTGTAGAAGATGAAGACATATATTGTTTACTTTGATTCTCATCAGTATCTGATTAGTGATTTGGCTTTTTCGGAGGAATTAAAGCAGTGGTAAGCTAAGAAGAAGGACCCTGTTTAGACCTTAATTAGCTTTGATTATTGGTCTAGTTAAGGGAAATCCCACCTCTAAGTGTCCTTAGTGGGAATTTGATCCCAAATCCCAGGACCTTATCACTAAGCCAAATCTTGGTTGGTTCTTACTCAGTATGCATTCATGAAGCTATTAGTCATATATCCGAAAGTTGAAATCTCAATTATTATCCAATATTTGAAATTTTGAGTCAAACACCCAATATAATTTATTTTCAAAGTAGGTATTTAGAGAATTGGATTACTTTCGAATCAAATTATCGGATGTTCGAGTTCTAAATGATTTTCTCTGCCCCTATTTTCAGCCAATGACTATCGTTTCTACATATAGGAGCAAATACAACTCATTTTAATAATTTTTAAACTTATTAGATTACCAATATCAAATTCATAGTACATCCGAGCCTTTAACAAAACAAGCTAAACATGAACGATGATCGAGAGAGATAAAACCCATGCATGTCAGCATGTGCACAATTTTATCAAAGATGTAAACTTTGGTAGTTTTTCTTTTTTGGTGGAAATTGATTTTCTATGGAAAACAATTTTTGTAAAACAAATTATAGATGAATTGTCTTTTCTATGGTTTCTTACATCCGTATAAGAAAAATTGGAGAGTAAAGAAAAAAGTACTCACCTTGAGAGGTAAATCGGTTTTCTAACATAAGAAATGATTTAAGAAAAAAGGAAAAATATAAGGAATATCATTTCTTTCAAGCAAACTCTCTTTAAGTAAAGAGACACCATTACGTATCTCGAGGTAAACTCACACTAATTGCGCTACTTACAAACTATCTATAAGCCCAAACGTGCGCTACTTACAAACTGATCATGATACATCCAAGTCTTTTTTTCTTTTTTCTTTTTTATTAGACGACTCCACATAAGTAAGTAAGCGATGTAGAAGAGCTCCAACTCCAATCAAGGAAAAAAAAACCATGAATCCAACGTATTAGCAATAAACCTGCTATATGGCAGATTTCCAGAAAAAATATATAGCCTCCTAAATCATAGGAAGCTAGCAAATCTCCAATATCCTCAAGCTAAATCTTAGCAGTCACATCTATTAGTGATGATTTAAACCTAACATTCTTTTTGAGAAAAAGTCTCATATTCATACAAATTAGATCACCAATCTTATACCTACAGCATATGAATATGATTACATAAAGGCTCTAGAAGAGAACCTAATTGGACTCACCATTTACACTTGAAAAAAATACTACAATCGTCATACAAAAAACATACGAGTTGAGCAGTGTATTCTGGGACAATGATGATGAGAGCCTGGTATAGTGTGGTCGTCTTTTTACTTTGTTTCGCATTGTCTCATCATCAAGTATTTTCCGATAATCAGCACGAAATTAACTCAAAGGTAACTCTTACGATGGGTATAAGTGTAGGGAGCAATTTGCCACTTCGTCAATTCCTTAATCTTCTAACAGCCTAGTGTTAAATGAGTTAGGAGTATATTTAATTTTAAGCTCAACGTTGTTTGAAGTACAAAGTCTAGTTTACTGGATATATTTAAGCTGATTTTTTTAATTTTACCTTTGACATATTTGTTATATTGGATTTAATGTAACAGGATTATACGTTGAAGTCAAATCCAGCTTACCTGAGTTCTGGCGTGTCCCCAAGTTCAATATCAGCTTTAGACAAGCCTAGCCGTGGTCATAATACCCAAAGAGAGAAGCACCATCGTCGTAGTCATCGCAGTCATCATGTTTACTATGTAGAGAAGGCTTCAGGTTATTTTCCAATAGAGGCAACATCATCTTATGACCATCCTCCTTCTCCTCATCCTTATCATACGAGGTCTCAATTTCAATCAGAGTCTCTAGGAGAAAAGTCTTCTGTCGCTCATGAACGTCGTCATCATCATAAGAGACCTCAATATCATGTCTTGGTCCCGACGGAAGATCCTCAATATCCATCAGAGTCTGCTATAGCAACTTCAGATCGTAAAAGAAGTCATCGTCATCATCTATACCATTTTCACCAGGCTCACCACCACCACCACCATCATCACCATCGCCATCAACATAAACATAAGCAGTCACACCACAATCATCATTCCCCATCCCCAGGAAGGCACCTCAATTTTTATTGAAACTTGCACAGTCAGAAATACTGCTTTTATATCGTTACTTTATACTATAAGAAAGTAAACACAGATCAGTCATAAACAGAGTTTATCATATCATAAAAATTATTTCAAATTATATTATATTCTTCCATAAAGGGTTCTCATCCAATCAAGTTTCACAGCGTAATGAGCAGCAAAACCCATTTGGGTTAGTGAGCAGCAGAACCCAGAATCATTTGGGTTATTGAGCAGCAGACCAAAAGCAACATTATCTTATCCATAATGCAGAATGCCTTAGAATTTGATTGTTGTTGTTTAGCTTCATACACACCTTTGCAGCCCATAAGAAAAGGTTACCATTTAGCAACGATTCATTGTACGGGAAGACCCCAAGACCCTTCTGTCCTACAAACCACGTTAACTAACCCAAGGAAACAATCCTGGGAGCAACAATCTCCAAAAGTCCCTTGGGATTGTCTACATGAACCCAATGCCCGGCTTTAGGAAGAACATGATGAGAAAATATCCCCTCAGATTCATCTCGTTTCTTCGTGGCAAGTACTTTAAGCCTTTGTATGACTTGTGGATCCCACCGATCACTATTCTCAGCTTGCACTATGGAGATCTCCATGCCTCGCGGAGGGTGCTCTAGGAGAGACCAGTAATCCTTTTCCCTAAAGATTTGAAAACATAAGCTATATGTGAGTCGAAGGGAAAACACCAAAGCAACAAATAAAGGAAAAACCAAAATATGAACACAAAAGAAAGAGGTGAATAAAATCATGTTACAGTACCTGTAAGAATTGAACATCTGAAAAGCACCTTCAAGGTTGAAGGTCCATGTCTCGTGGTCATTAGATTTCTTCAAGTTAGTTCCAAGCCACTCAGACAATGACTTTGAAAACCCCAGGTGCATCAAATATTCCACAAGCCACCTGGAGGAGATTGCGACAGAGTCTTATATTGATTGTATAAATTACTTAAAAGAAAATGGGAAAATACAAGGTGTACACAAAAATATTTGATTAGCCTTTTGTCTGGATAACAATTAGGGAAAGGTAGGGGAGGGTAGGAGATGGAAGGGAAGGGAAAAGTGAGCTTGCATATTCCTTCCGAACTTTGAATGTATTTATTATAAAAGGAAGGACAACAAATACATCCAATTCTCTTCCCTTCCCATTCCTCATGTCTTATCCAAACAAGGCAAAATGAAGATTGAAAGAGGAAATCTCACATGGTTTTTCAACAGGTGTTGCAATACCATGAAGACTTATAAAACTGAATCAAAATTAAATAGTAATGTTTTCATTTATCTCCCCCGTTTGCAACTTTTAGCAAGCACATAACTGATTATGTTTTGTGCACAGGAATTAAGAGAGAGAAATGACATAAAAAAATGTGAGAAGAAAGATCCAGGTGTCTCACTTTCGTGAAGGAATCTTTGATGGAAGACTTTGCAAGGTCTCCAAAACTCGCTCTACTTCGCCACTACTATCTTCAGGACTCACAACTCCAGGCACAGAGTCCAATACCCATAACTGTGCTGCATCATGTAAATGGAAGCTAAAGCAACTCGCCAATAAAAAGAAGTCTACGATCATTATATTGAAGTGAAAAGCGAAAAAGATAAAGATCAACCTAAAGTATCTGCCTTTAAAAAACAATAATATCCAATATTTTCGGCTTCACACCCATATTTAATACTAAAACATCAACAATGCCAAAACCTTTATCCCAAATTCCCAATACGACAGGAACCAATATTTAGTGCAAGCTAATAGTCTTCAAACGATAATTTCCAAATGCTTAAATAGCAAAGTTGATGAAACGGATAAGACAGCTCAAACAAAAAACTGGCGCGGGCTTGAATATCTAATTTCAGTCCTTTTCTTACCCTTGCTGTGAGTCTGAATGTTTAAAACCTTTACTATTTAGATGAAAATATCTAATTTCAGTCCTTTTCTTACCCTTGCTGTGAGTCTGAATGTTTAAAACCTTTACTATTTAGATGAACCTTGTTTATAGAGAATGTGAAAAAGGACTTGTTCTCTTCGGCTAAAAATTGCTGAATTGAACTGAAGCTAACTAAGCTAAACTGAACTGAAAGGATTAGTAAAATGTGAGAGTAAAAGTAGAGCCGAACTGAAATGAAAATAAGATGGGGATAACATACCCTAAGAAATCACATTTTTCATATACTAGGGTATATCTAAACCAGTTTCAGTATACCTCAAAGAGTCAAGTGTAACTAACCCAGGAGAGTTATATCACAACCCCTGACACTGAAACCAGTTTCATTGACATGTAAATCAAGTATTACGTGATGCATTCATGCATAGACAAGAAGGTGCAATTATAAATAAGAAGGAAAATCCAACGGCAGGCCTACTCAATCTAACTCTTCACCACATGAAATGTAATATCAATCATAGTATTAAGGTACCGTCAATCACAAGTCATGAAGTCAGCGACAAGTCACCTGCTGCGCCTCATTGTTCATCATTTTCATTCAGCAGAAAAAAAAAGTAAGTATCTAATGCTGCAAGGTACTAAGTAATGCATGTACAGTAGACAAGAAGACGCAGTTAATAATAATGCACAATGCATAGATAATGACGACAATTAGTGAATCATAGATTATATTACTTACAAAACTAAATTCAAAAATCCATAAAGATACCTCTGATGCATTGATAACACGGCCATAAGAAATGAATACCTGTTTTGGCAATGCTATGGAATCACCATATTCTCCACTAGCACAACTCTGAGCAAACTGTAATGCAACTTTACCACCCAAGGAATGCCCAATAACAACATCAGGCCAATCCCACCCTTGAGATTTCACCAAATTAGCCAAATCGGCAGCAGCGTTGTCAAGGTCATGCGGAGGACGAAGACTCTGCACCCCAGCTGAGTTTCCATGGTTCCTCAAGTCAACAAGCACCATCCTCCATTCTATAAAATAGTTAAAGCTAAGATCATTCAGTTTTCCACTTGCCACTTCTATGGAACAAATAGTGAAAAGGACCAGTGACAATAAGAAATTCAGTAGCATGAATTAGTATGAATTTCACACTTCACCAGTACTAGAATTCTTTTTCTAGAAAAATTTCAGTCCATAAATTGTCTAACCCAGAAAAATTATGACCCGAATTCATTTGCCCCCTTATCACAGTTGATCAACACGATCGTTCTTCATATTACTTCCTCTGTTCTCCAATCAATGTAGCACTTTAACTTTCACATTTACTAGTGCATAAATTTGACTAGTCGAGTCTCAGTATTTCTAATTATTGATAAGTAAAAAAACTAAAAATTATAAGAAGTTGAAATCTTGAAGATCTATATTGAGACAATCCTAACAAAATCTCACATCACTAAGCTTCCTTTTACCTACAAACACGTTTATACTTTGTATTACTTCCTCCGTTCTCCAATCAATGTAGCACGTTAACTTTCACCTTTACCAATGCACAATTTGACTGTAAAGTAAAGATCATAAAAGGCTAATATCTGGAAAATCCATTATGAGACGAGCCTAACAAGATCTCAAGTCACCATGACTTTTCTCGCGTACAAATCACAATCAATGACCAAATTGAACCATGTGGATAGTGTTAAAGGTCAAAATGTCGGAGGAAGTATAAATTCTTGCACCTTCAACGTTACTACTTCTACATCAATAAGCCCTTTTGAGTTTTGACTGCTGAAGCAACCCAGAAATGTCTATATCTATGCAAATCAGCAAACCAACAGTATCTGCTACTGTAGCAATGACTATTCCCTTCACCCAGGGCAAGCTACTTAAGAGTAAACGTTCAGGATTCGAACCGAACCAATTAGTTAACAAACAAAGTGAGCGACCACTATACGAATTCATCATTGGCATCCAATTTTAAGTTTTCAACCTCTAGCCCTAAAACACAACAATTTCAGCATCCAAAATTCCGATTTATTTCAATTGCATCATAAAATTCACAAAATTTGCAACAAAAGAAGAAACAAGAAGAAATACCAGAAGAGGAATTAGAGGAGAGATAAGAAGAAAGATTGCGAGCAAAAGATCGCCAATTCCTTCCAGAACCTAAAAGGCCATGGATCACAAATGCAGTTGAATCATACGGCTTATCATTCGAAACTCGAATTTCTTCGAAAGCTAGGGTTTCCAACCATCTTTTACTGTTGTATGAGTTGAATCGGAGAATATTGTTGAACTGAGTCACGAACTGAGTTAACTCGAGCTTTTTACGAATCGCTCTCGCCATTTTTGTATCTCTCTGCAAGTATGAATGATTCTGGTTTTGACAGTGTTTAAGTATGCTAGCGAAGGAGATGAACAGAAACGGCGTCGTTTTAAATTGTAAAAAAAGGGAAATTAGGGATGGGAAAAATGACAGCTGTGGGATTTGAACCCACGCCCTTTCGGACCAGAGCCTAAATCTGGCGCCTTAGACCACTCGGCCAAACTGTCTTATGTTGGTTATTATTGAGAACATATAAGATTAAACTAAATAATGTTTAATGATTTTAAGAAGAATTAGTGATTTCCTTTCTCCGACCTTTAACACTCCCGTTTGGGGAGGAAAAGGGTCTAATTTTGTGGGCAATTAAATGATGTAGTACAACGTCACTTCTCAAATTCTTCTAATTTGATGGTGTTTCTCTTTCATGATTACTTATACCCTACACCCTAAGCATCTTAATCGATCTTTTGTTTGTGATTAATCAATGACACTATTCAAATTTAGTGTTATGAGATTTGTTCTAATCCAAGTTTGGTAACGAGGTTTTGCACTTTTGTTCCATGATGTTATTATATAATCCAACTTTAGTTGTCTAAGAACCGACTCACGTCCACAGTTTAATACTTTTTGTTAACAATCATATGTTCACTATTGTTTAATCAGGATAACACCATAAAAAGAATATAGACTAAAATTTATTTATTTATTTTCCCAACAATTTATACGATTCGCAGTAAAAAAAAAAATTATTTTGGGGGAAATGTTTTTAGGTATGACTATTGCGAAGGATAAAAATATTGGAAAATGAATTAGTTAGGGGTTATTATTGTTAATTATTTCTCTTCCTCCCACAAAGCATGAATATTTGTAACTTAAAAGGATACTAAAATTGAAAAATAAAATGAATAAACTTGAATTAGGCATCTTTCTCTCTCTCTCCCCCCCCCAATCCCTATATCTTGTTTTCTATTAGATAAACTTCATGGTCATAAAAAAAAGCTTCACTCTCTCTCCACTCGCAAGTTTTCAACCCAATAATTAGGTTATCTCTACTCGTATATTGAATATTTTTCTCTCTTTTTGTGAGACCTTGGGGCACTGATATAATTTTGTAGGAAGATTCAATTGTTGATGAAGATTTATGTATGTGTCGTGCGGCAGATATCAAACTTGCATTTACAACCAGTTGGATCATATTAGTCTATATCAAAATTGTCGACCGAAAACCCCGTCGAATAAGACTGTTTGATGTGTATGATGGTGTGTAGAAATGTCAAATCTCATTTATAACGATCGTAGCTTTATCAATTAAAAACTACTTATATTTGTTCAAAATTGTAACGAATTTGCAATTTTGCCTTTTGGTATAGTTTTGTATGACTCTTTCATAATGAATTGGTTTTACACGATTATATAAATACTTGGATTAGGCCAAGTCCCTAAGGTATGTTCTCTCCATGTTAGAATAAATATTTTTCAGGTTGGTCAGGTCTGATCAGACGTGAAACAATTGAGAATTAGGGCTGATTCTATTCAAAAAAAATTCAGTCTGTTCAGTTCATTTCAATTATTTTCAGTTCAGCTCTTGACAATACTATTCCTTTCAGCTCAGTTCAGTTCAGTTCAGCTCTTGAAAATACTTTAGCTATCACCTATTACTATTCCTTTCAGTTCAATCAATTAAGTTGGTTTTAGCTCTTGACAATACTTTTACTATCACATATTAATATTTTTTCAGTTCACTTTAGTTTAATACATTTCAGCTCCAATCAATTTAATTCAGTTGAATTATGTTCAACTAGATTTAGACGAAGAAAAAAGCCCTTGTAGATGACTAAGTTCAATCAAATACAATAAGTTCACTTCTGATAACTTCATATATAGGTGGCAGTCGAATAGTTTAGGTTAGTTCAATTCGAGTTAGTATGATATTCAGATCGGGCCAAGTCAATTCGGGTTCGCGTCTGTTTCGGGTATGTTCGGGTCAGGTATCAGGTTGGTTTGTTGGCCAATCGAATTCTAATTGGGTAGATACATTTGGGACAAAGGTATAAAATCAAAATATTGTTATAGTTCAGTGTGTTCTCCCTCCCAATTTGTTTAAATTGAGTTATTTTCTTTGATGGAACTCTATGTATTTGAGGTTTTTTCATCAAATATCATGTGATTTGGGTCTTGTAATAAGAAAACAAAACTTTAATCTACATTTTTTCGTAAGAAAAACAAAATAGGAAACTGTTTTGAGTGTTCTAGCACAAGAAGTATCACATTTACGATTTACTATATATAAAAATACAATAATAATATTGAAAATTAAAGGAAAAATTAGCGTGAATAATCCCAACTATTGTCCATCTTCCAAAAAAATTAGTTTAGCCAATAAAATTATGCCATGTGGCTTTTTAAATTCGTTTAACAGGTTACAAGTTAAGTAGGACTAGTTTAGGAAGGGTATTGAATAGTTTAGAATTTTTTGGGAATAAGTAAAACAGAGGATTAATAACGGTTTCACAATATTTTTTCAAAATTAAAAGAGCGTAAGTATAAAATTATAAATTAAAATATAGATTTTAGGATAAATATTATTTGGAGCAATCTCGAGTCGAAAATATTCCGTGTCACGGTGTCGGTATGTTTCAGGTGGGATCCGGGTTTTTCGAGTCTCGGGTTGATTTCGGGTCTTCGGTTGGGTCATTTAGAGGTCTAACTTACACAATAGGTCGACAGATGTACATAAGAAGCATTCTAATGTACACAAATAAAAAATTTAAAATTCAAATAATTAATTGGCGCCACTAAACTTATAATTTGTTCACTAACCTTACGTTAATGTTCGTTCTCAATATTGAACATTTTCAATTAGAAATACCATATGTACATCATAAAATAAACTCAATTTTATTTTAAAAAAAAATTCACATTAACTTACATATGTTCATTTATATAACTTTAATGTTCATTATAGTTATTCAAGATGTTCATTTGTTTATATCAAATGTTCATTTTAAAATCTCGTTCAATTTCAAAAAAGTTTTGTTTCAATTAACTTTGACATTTGTTCTTTTATACTCCATCCGTTTCAATTTGATATTTTTATTTTCCTTTTTGGGATGTTTCAAAAAGTTCTTCCCACTTTGAATCTTTTCCATTTTAAGAATATTTATTTCTCCATCTTACCCTTTAACAACCAATTATTTACTACATTTTTTACTTTTTGTCTCATGGCCCACTTTAGAATATTTTATTTTCCAATACTTTTCTTTCTCTCTCGTACGTTTTTAAAAGTAAAAAGGTACCAAAGTACATTTTAATACAATAGAAAATTAAAAAGATTCCCATCCATCACTACAAAAATCAGGGGCTT
Organism: Patellifolia procumbens; assembly: GCA_947645195.1. Classification (NCBI taxonomy): domain Eukaryota; kingdom Viridiplantae; phylum Streptophyta; class Magnoliopsida; order Caryophyllales; family Amaranthaceae; genus Patellifolia; species Patellifolia procumbens. The sequence goes on from CANSGD010000801.1 coordinate 524,624, forward strand.
TTAGCTACCAAATACGGCATCGGTTTTTTAATTTGTTGCTCATTGGCAACCATAATTTAATTTTCATTGCTATTTAGCAATGATTTTTATTTTCGTTGCTATATGTAGCAACAAATTTATAATTCATTGCCACTTGCAACAAATTTTTTTAATTTTTGTTGCTATTTTTAGCAACTCATTTAATTTCGTTGCTATTTAGAAACTTTTCTAATTTTCGTAGCTATATTTCGGCAACTAAAATAATCATGGCAACCAAATTCCTATATTTCGTTGCCAATTTTATGTTGCCGGATTTTTAATTGGTTGCTATTTGGCAACCAAATAAAATGGTTGCTAATTGGTTGCTAATTGGCAACTAAACTATTAATTTTGTTGCTATTTTAACAACCAAAACTACAATTTTGTTGCCATATGTAACATTCATGATTGCTTTAAAAACATTTGATATACTACTTATGTTAACAATGTGTATATTTCTTCCAGGGAGCTTATGTGTAAAGATACTCCATAGTTAAGCGTGCTCAACTGGGAGTAGTCTTGAGATGGGTGACCTCATGGGAAGTTTCTCAGTTAATTAAGAGTCCTGGTTTTTTTTTCCCTTTTTGGAAAAAGTTGGCAACCGAAATTGTTAGGTTAGGTTGCTAGTTGGCAAAGAAAACTCATAATTTGGTTGCTATTTAGCAATGAAAATAATACAAAATTTAAAATGTTGCAAAAACTAGCAACTGATAATACAAAATTCGTTGCCATAATTGGCAACCAAAAATTAATTTAGATGCCATGTATAGCAACCAATATGGCAACTAAATTTACTTTGATGCGAGTTGGCAACCGAATTATGTAGTATTTTGGTTGCTAAAATCAAATGGCGACCAGCTTTTTAGCATCCAACTGTTTTCGTTGCCAAATCGGTTGCTAACCATATTAGCAACCAATTTTTGCTTCTTAGCAACGAAATAGTGTGGTAGCTATAGGCCCATGTTTTTTGACATGCATGTCAATTCGCATTGGTTTTCCCCTATATTCCAAATGGAAAAATCAAATTGAAAAGGTGAGAATATAACTTTCTGAAACTATTGGTCAGACCCATCGGACGAAGTCGCGAGAACGGCGCCGCTACTCTTTCTTCTTCATCTTCTTCCTCCGCCGCCGCCGCGCCACTGCTCCTTCTTCTTCATCTTCTTCCTCCTCCGCCGCCGCGTCGCTGCTCCTTTTTCTTCATCTTCTTCCTCCGCCACCTTGGTGTGTCGACGGTGGACGTTCAAGAGAGAAAGATCCGACTGGTGGCAGCCATTGTTGTAGAGGAGAGAGAAATGAGTTAGTGTTTCAGTTAAAAGGATGAAGGTATGTAGTTACTCCCTTTTTTTCATTTGCTTCTAACTTGCTTTCATTTACTCCCTTTTTTTTTCATTTGCTTCTAACTTGCTTTCATTTACTCCCTTTTTTTCATTTGCTTCTAACTTGCTTTCATTTACTCCCTTTTTTTCAGTTAGACTAAAACACGTAAATGAAACAATATGATAAGTAACTGAACTTAAAAAACATCCAACTGAAATAAAAAAGATCAACTGATTTTTTTTTGAAACCAACTGAACAAAAATTGAAACCAACTGAACAAAAATTGAAACCAACTGAAACAAAAATGAAACCAACTGAAACAAAAATGGAACCAACTGAAACAAAAATAAAACCAACTGAAAGTCGTCCGACCAAATGTTATGGTCGGACGCGTCTGACCCAATACCTTCTCTATAACTTTTTGTTCATTATGATTATTAAATATGTTCATTAATTGATTTTAAATGTTCATTGTAAAATCAACTCAATTTCTCAATTAACTTTGACATGTTTTTTTTTACATAGATCTAATATTCATTTACAATAAACATTTGATATCAATATGTATGTGAACATATTGAATAACCAAAATGAACATTTGTATTATGTAAAAATATATGTCAAAGTTATTTGGAAGTAAAACTTTTTTGAAATTGAGTGTGATTTTACAATGAACATTTGATTTCTATAAATGATTATCTTAAATAACCATAACGAACAATAAGGTTATATAAAAGAATATATGTCAAAGCTAATTGGAACAAAAACTTCTTTGAAATTGAGTGTGATTTTACAATGAACATTTGAAATCAATAAATGAGCATATATTAATAACTATAGTGAACATTAAAGTTATACTTCCTCCGTTTCTAAATAAGTGACACACTTCATGTTTTCACGTTTACCAATATATTATTTTAAACATTAATATCTACAATTATCAATAAGTCAAAATTTTAATAAGTTGATATTAAAAAAATTCACATTGAGAAGAAACTAATAAGATCCCATATGACTATGTTTTTCCTAACATGTAAATCACCAAAGCTAATTAAAGTTTAAACTATGAATAGTGAATACTATGCAAATGTGTCACTTATTTACAAATGGAGAAAGTATAACAACATATGTCAAAGATAATTGGAACAAAATTTTTTTTGAAATTGAGTATGATTATACAATGAACATTTGAAATAAATAAATGAACATATTTAATAATCATAGTGGACAATAAAGTTAATAAATAAACGAACATTTGAAATAAATAAATGAACATATATTTAAAAGAACATATGCCAAAGTTAATTGGAACATTTGGAGGGAATTTTTTTTGTCAAATCAATTCAAAATGTCAAATAACGGAGACTTATTAAAGATGAACTAATGCTCATTTCATATAAAAAATTTGATAGGAATAATCCCATCTTTGGCCGGTCTTCCACCACTGGTACCACCTTCAATTAATCCAGCAATAATCCCACCTTTGACTCTCATATTCTCTCATTGGTACCAGTTGATGGCAACATGTTTGACCACACAAAATTACCGTTGACTTTTTTTCAAAATAAAAAAAAATCTAAAAATGAAAAACCCTTCCCTCCCCCCACTGCCACCCCCTTCCCTCCCCTCCCCCACCACTGCCGCCCCCTTCTCTCCCCTCCCCCACCACTGCCGCCCCCTTCCCTCCCCTCCCCCACCTCTGCCACCTCCTCCCCTTCCCTTCCCTTTCGCGGTGACTCCGGTGTTCCGACAGTGGTAAGTGGTGAGTGAGAGTGCGTGACAGTGAGTGATTGCGGCTGGCGTTCCGGCGGTCGCCGGAGATGCAGCGTATCCGGCGGGGGGGGGGAGGGTGGCAGTAGAAGGGGAGGGGGTGGGGTGGCAGCCGCAGGGGAAGGGGGTGGGGGGTTGGCTGGGGAGAGATTTTAATTTTAATTTTTTAAGTTTTTTTTACTAACTTTGATTTAGAATTTTAATTAAAAATTTAAATTTTAAATACACTTAATTAGCTATTAATCACTTAATTAGGAGGATTACTCATGATTGTAGGTCACCAACAGGTGAGGGACCATTGAGAGAATATGGGGGTCAAAGGTGAGATTATTGCTGGATTAATTGAAGGTGGTGCCAGAATTTTTCCTTTTATTTATGAAGATATCTAAAATTTATTTTTGAATACATTGAAAATAATCTAATTTACACCGAAAGCGGGATGCGCATCCTACTCTCCGGTGTAGCCGTGTAGACGTGTAGAATCTAATTTGCTTAACTTAGAGGCGAGGAGCGCCAATTGTCTTTCCTCCTCCTCAGTCCTCACTTTCCTCTTCCACTCATCAATTCATGATAGCAATTTCACAGCTTCTCTTGCTCATTATTCAAATTTTCAATTCTTAATTCCAGGCGCACATGGTAATGTCTTCCCCCCCTATTATCTTCCTCTAATTTGAATCTTCCTTTATCATGATTTCTTCATCAATTTTTACTTCCGCTGTTTACTTTCGGCAACATAATTCACTAAAAAATCTGAACTTTTTATGTTACTTTGTTGAAAAGTTCACTAATTTAGTTGGCTAATTTGATTATGATTCTTCCTTTAGACATAATTGTTGATGTTCTATTACGATTACCTGCCAAATCTCTTTTGCGCTTCAAGTGTGTATGCAAATTATGGTATAGTTTAATGAATGGCAATGATTTTGCTAAGCTCCATTTAGAACGATCAATCGAGACCGATTCGAATATCCACTTTTTTATAAACACCCCCTCCCCTTTCCACTTAATGAACACCCCCCCTAAGCTTCATTTGGCAGATATTGGCATTTCTAATAACTCCATTGAACTCAATTACCCTAAGAACTTTGTTAATGATGAGGTTGGTATTCGAGTGGTGGGATTATGTAATGGCTTGCTTTGCCTTCAGAGTGATCATCTTCGCCTTCCTTTCATTTACAATCCAACTACTCAGACCTACAAATCGTTTAGCGACACTTCTTCGGCATTTGATTTTGGGTTTGGATATGATAGCGCGTCTGAGGACTATAAATGTGTGAAGGTTTTTTGGAGATTTATCAGAAAAAATAGTTCTTTCAAGTGTGAAGTGATGGTTTATAGTTTGAAGAATGATTCTTGGAGAAGGGGTCCTAGTACGCCTGACGGATTTGATCCCTTTGGTTGGAGGAATGTCTATATTAAGGATAACATCCATTGGGTTAGCCCTTTTTGTGACAATTTAAGTGAAAATGGAGCAATAGAGCTGCGCCCTATTGTTGCATTCAATTTAAGGGATGAAACTTTTAACACACTCCCAAATCCTAATCTTGCTACTACGGACCGAGTTCACATGTATTTGGGGGTGCTAGATGGGTGCCTCTGTCTTTCGGCCACCTACAATATGCACTCTGAGATGTGGGTAATGAAAGAGTATGGCATGGCTGGATCTTGGACCAAATTGCTTTCCGTTGTCAGTTGCAATGGTTTTGAGCATTTGGTGAATCCTATTTGCTATTCAATGACCCGAAAGGAATTGTTGGTCCAGTTGAATGTTGGCGCTGCTTCCGTTGATTTGGATACAATGGAAATGACCCCTGAGAAGGCCGCTAGAAGTTACGAACGCCCAGAAGTTTATGTTTGTGTCGAGAACCTTCTTATGTTGCAAGATCGTATTGTTCCAGGTTATAAGAAGAAGAATAGAAGATGCAAAGGGAAAGACAAGAGGTGAACTGCCAGTTGATCTCTGCTTATTGTTTTGTGCTTATAATGTTATCTTTGCTCTTATAGATGCTAATATTTTATTTTCTTTAAGATCCTCAACTGAAATGCAAAGAATGGTGGCCTTTTTTCAGTTTCACATGTGGATTGTTGCTCATGTTGTTGTCTATTTTGTGTTCTTTTTCATCCTTGTCTTTTTATTTATGGTCATTTCACTTTTGCTAAGTGGCTGTGGTGCCACCTCGCCACAACCTGATTGGCTGATTCTCCTCTCATTTTATCTAGAGGTTGTTTGGTTTGCAAAGGGAAAAGAAAAGGGATCAAGAAAGGGACTTGAGGCTAAGTTTTGGGAAAAGAAATTCATGATATTTTTTTGTAGTAAGGAATGTCGCCATATAATGTTTCATGGTGTTTGGATTTTGAATATTGAAGAAGGGAATGCAAAATTTGGCCCTTTTATCTTTCTTCTCACCCCTAGCTACATTTGACAGTCCTCTAAAGTTGAGTTTAGTAGTCCTCCTCTCCCTTTCTGTTCTGTGTTTCTCTGCTGGTTTGGTGTTGTGAGAAGATGGCGTACGTGAGATTGATATATAGGAGGGAGTGACGGGAGGTGTTTTAGGGTACTGATTGATGGTGAGACGGTGATTTTGGTGGGCTGGGGGTCTCAACATGGTGGAGCTGCTCGACAGTGAGACATGGGCTAGATGTGGTGGTGCTGTGAGATGGAGGCTGGACATGGTGATGATGTGTGTGGTGTGGGCCATGATAGTGGGGGTATGATGATGGGGAAAGAGTGGTGCTCATATAACCCAAAACTGAGAGGGGAATTCAAATCTGAAGGGGATCGAGGAGAACCAATAAGGACTAAGGAGTTTGGATTGCTTTCTGCTCAACAAAGTGGAGTAAGGAATACAAAAAAGACTGACCTAGTGCAACCATTGCCTTTCTTTTCTTGAATACAAATCAATCTAATGAGCCTTGTGGTGGATGGAATTGTAGGTTTTTATGTTCTTCATAACCCTTGTGTCGTCGCTCTACTTTATCAAGAAACTTTCGCTTCTTCTTTAAGCCAAACCATGCCGATATCGAGTTTTGTAGTGGGAGTTGTATTTTATGGATGAGCGCTAAGCTGGTAATTAATTACATTAATTTTGGAACACTTTTTTGAAAGAAACTTTTCATGTTAGCTTCGTGTTTGAAACTTTAAATTGATAACATTTGTGTTTTTTATCTTATCATAATTACATGAGTAAAATGTGATTGAAGAAGGTGGCTGCGGAGTGTCATGTGTGGCGGCCTACAACTCTTGCCTACGCCTTATATATGGATGATTGGTTTACATCAATTATGTTCTTGTTGGTTTAGTTTTTTGATTAAAGTATAAAGTTGCTTAAAGTTGGAGTATGTGAGATCTTCAATGGAGAATGCATTCATTGAAGATTTGAGGACAGAGTGCAATTGGTATGTGAGTTAAGGATAGGTATATTTGTGTGGTTTTGCCATTGGGTTAACTGGGTCTTACAGGCAATGACTTGCCTTTGTGTATGGGATAAGTGCTACCCCATGTTTATTCGTTGGCAACCTCAACATTTAGCAACGAAATTCTTATGTCCATTGCTAAGTTTAGTCACGGCACTCTTATTTCAATCGCTAAGTTTAGCAACATGATTTTTATTTAGTCGCCAAGTCTAACAACATATCCCTTTTCCGACGCTACATTTAGAATTATAATTTCTTACCAACTTCTTTTGAGTTTTATAAATTCAGTTTTAGGTTCTTTAATTTCATTTTTAACATCTTACGCTACATTTTAAGCAATAGTTTTTATATTCTTGTTCGATTTGCGTTCTTCAGGTTATGTTGTTACATCAGGAAAAAAGCACCAGAAAAAACCTCCAAAGGTGCTGATGAAGAAGAGTTTTCCTGGAGTTTCGTTGGAGGTTTTAGGTTTGGGAGCATAAGACACTGATTTGTAGGAGGACGGTGGCGCAGCGGTGGTCGACCGGTGGGGCGGTGAGAAGGGAGGATAAAGACTGAGAGCGAGGCAGGGGCGTCGAATTGTAGGACTGCATGCTTGGAATATTTTAAGGATTTACATATCATTGGAATAGTTGGTGTTGGGTTTGTATTATCTGAATATCTAACATTGATAGCTAAATATCTGAATAGTTGATATTTTAGGTCAAACATTCAATATCTGATACTGTATGAGATATTGAATACTATGCTATCAATATATCATAAAAGTTTCATGTCAGCTTATCAACGTTTCATATCAAGTATTCAAAGTTTTCCACTAATTGAATAACTGATTTTGTAAACTAAATAGCTGAGTTCAGACATTCTAGATATGATTTCAGGCATTGAAAAGTTGATTTTTGATAATCAATTGTGTACGCAGAGATGACAATGGGTCGAATCTGGATAGGGTTGAATCTAGGACCCTGTTCCGGTTTTTAGACAAGGACACAAATCTAGATCCATATGGGGGTCCTAAAAGAATCTAAAATAGATCCTTGCCTATTTTCTTCAAATAACTCTAATTGTAGCAATAAAAAAAGATTTCAAACATTAAAACGTCATTTCACATCTGTATATGTTGACAACCCGAAAAGAAGAAGCGCCGGTTGTGGGAATTTGGGAAGGTCGGGCCGATATTCAAACAATACAAGTTATACAACAATCAAGTTAAATACAACAAATCTAAGCATAAAATAAAAAGTTCAAGACAAATCAACGACAAACTTTAATATCATTAGAAATTGACTTAGGGTAAAGGTGAATTGAATGTTATTAAGTGAATTGGGTTTCTAACATTTGACCTGTGAGAGGAGTGAATTGAACTAAATGTTAGGATTTTTTGACAATAACCACCTTTTCTTTACAAGTTTTTTAAAGTTACCACCTTTAATTTTATTTTTTAAAAATTACCACCATAATGTTATAAATTCCTTACAACTTTCCACCACTTGACGGAATTTTCCATTTATTTCCGTTAGTGTGCCCCACATATTAAGTAACCTTCTTCATTCCCTCATTTCAAACCACGAAATTCCAATTTCATTAAAAAAAACCCTAGCTCATCAATTTGCACCTAAATTTCTCGAATCTGGACATATTTGAGACCCAAATATAAATTAGCAACACAGACGACACTAATTCATGCTATTTGAGGTGTTAATTTTATAAATTAGGGTTGATGTGGGGATTTTGCAATCTAGGGTTTGACGAAGTTAAAAATTGGGCTAATATTTGTGTTATTTGTGTAATTGAAAATTGAAGCAAGATTTGACAATTACACTTTCAAAATAGCTAAATGTTATTGTAATCAATCCAGGTAATAGCCAAAATTGTAACACCCCTGAAATTTCGCTACTTTAAAAATATAATATGATAAATAATTTAAGGAAACTCCAAAGGTGCTACGCCGCGATAATTAATAATAATCACCGCAAGGCTAAAGGTTCTAACTGAAATAAATAGTCAATAAGGTTTAACTAATCAAACTAACTAGAATCTAAATAATTATTATAGACTAAAATAAAATGCTAAAGTCAAAAGAATAACAGCGGAAGTCTTATTAAACCTACTAACGTATAACTAAATCCATCGCACTCTTTAACCCAACCTTGAGCTAACCACCTTCAAGTCCCTGCACATTGAACACTATAGTATCAGCCAAAAGGCTGAGCAAGATTTCATACTGTACTAAAACAAAACTATCCAATGTGCAGGTAAGATATATAGGAATATCTTACAAATTCATTTCCAACCTGTACAAATTAAATATATAAAATAAAACAACCTTCCAATAAATCTCAACTTTCAACTTTATTTCTTTCTAAAACAATCCTGTAAATACATTTAAAATGTAACTGTTTTGAAACCTGTGAGTAGGAAGTATTAAAGTCCAATGAGCTAGCTAGGCTCACGAGACAGGTAAACACCAAAGCCCCTAGTATGCATACCCCTAACTTGATAACGAATCAAGAAGGAAGACAAATGGCAAGTGTATTGATCAACATACACCCAACTACTAAATAATGGTTGAGACAAAACTCAACCTACTTCAAAACCCGAGGAATACCGCTTACCGGCAACCCCACAAAAACATTCTTATAAAACATGATAAATCATAGTCTAGTAAACATAGAAATATTCTAGTTTACTGAAAACCTGTAACAATGAGGAACATCCTCCTTTTAAATCTCAACTTGGCATATGAGGAACTTCCTCCCTTTTGAATCTCATAAATAATCTCATAATTTTCTTTCACGATAAATATCGTCAAAACGATTTAAAAATCTCATTATATAAACATTGTAAAACCTTTTAAATCTCAATATATAAATACTGTAAAACTCTTTTTAAAATCTCAATATATAACCACACAAAACCTTTTTAAAACTCAATATAAACTTTAAACCAATATCATCATTTTCTAAAATAATATGTACAAGTCTTAGTAAGAAATCTTACCTTTTCCGCAACCACAACCAACCAAACGTAATATCAAGTCAATAAGGTTCTTCTACGAACCCACAATCTACAATATAATAAAGTATAGTATAAGTCACTTGACTATATACTTCACATAATTCACATTCAAATAACCTAACCTAGTTAATGAGCTTTGACTAATTTTAAAAACGACTCAACGTCAATAGGACAAAAAGTCAACAATAATCAAAATGGTCAAATTTAGTCAACGAAAGTCAAACTGGTCAAGTTTGGTCAACAAAAGTCAAACTGGTCAAGTTTGGTCAACAAAAGTCAAACTGGTCAAGTTTGGTCAACAAAAGTCAAACTAATTTTGACTCTAATATCATCCATATTATTTTCCCATTAATTAACTCCTTCTCATTCACCCTATACCAATAACAACTATGACTACAACAACAATAACAACCTACATCAACTTAGGATTTTATAAATTATACGTAATTTTATAAATTATTAGTAATTTTTTTTATATTGAATTATTTTATGAAAATAATTTAAATTAGCCTTTTATTAAATTATTTGACTTTCATACTTTGACTTTGTTTTAGAAATAGCCCAAAACGTATTCCTAGTTTGACTAGATTAAATACCCATAACCCATTAGGTTTAGTTAAATCTAGATTATAAAAGAAAATAAAAAAAAAACAAAAACCAACTCACCTCATTCACAGACTCACACTATTCGACGCCCAAATCCCCTGCATCTCCTTCTCCTCTTATTTTTTAATAAAAAAACCCACCTTCAATCTAGCTTTTCTAAACTAACATTAGGTTTAGCTTTCATTATAGTATCAAAACTCATCACCATCATTTGATTAGAGTTCTTATTGGGCGATTTTGATTGAGAAAAAAAGGGAATTTTGGGGCTGCGTTTTCGGATCGATTCCGGGTCAAAGAAGAGCGTTTTCGAATCTTTATTCTTTACTCTACCTTTCTATTACTCCAATTTATCAAGTAAGATTTATTCTCATGTTTTAATTTCAGTTATGTGTTGATTTTCGAATTGGGTTTTTATTAAATTAGGGTTCTTGAGAAAATCAATTTGGGGGAAATTTATACTATGTTCAATTTGTTTAATTGGCTTATGTTTTATGTATAATTCGAGTTAATTAGCATATCTATGAGTTTAGTTTGCAATAATTAATACTTTTCAAATTATTATGAATTCTTGTTATATTAGATTGATGGTTAGTTTCTTATTTTGGGTTATTAGTTGAAATATTGTTTAGATTATTATAGTTATTATGAGTTTAAATGTTATTTTGAAATTATTGAATATATTGGATTAGTTCTTAGTTGTTAGTTTTAAATCCTAAGTTGATGTAGGTTGTTATTGTTGTTGTAGTCATAGTTGTTATTGGTATAGGGTGAATGAGAAGGAGTTAATTAATGGGAAAATAATATGGATGATATTAGAGTCAAAATTAGTTTGACTTTTGTTGACCAAACTTGACCAGTTTGACTTTTGTTGACCAAACTTGACCAGTTTGACTTTTGTTGACCAAACTTGACCAGTTTGACTTTCGTTGACTAAATTTGACCATTTTGACTATTGTTGACTTTTTGTCCTATTGACGTTGAGTCGTTTTTAAAATTAGTCAAAGCTCATTAACTAGGTTAGGTTATTTGAATGTGAATTATGTGAAGTATATAGTCAAGTGACTTATACTATACTTTATTATATTGTAGATTGTGGGTTCGTAGAAGAACCTTATTGACTTGATATTACGTTTGGTTGGTTGTGGTTGCGGAAAAGGTAAGATTTCTTACTATGACTTGTACATATTATTTTAGAAAATGATGATATTGGTTTAAAGTTTATATTGAGTTTTAAAAAGGTTTTGTGTGGTTATATATTGAGATTTTAAAAAGAGTTTTACAGTATTTATATATTGAGATTTAAAAGGTTTTACAATGTTTATATAATGAGATTTTTAAATCGTTTTGACGATATTTATCGTGAAAGAAAATTATGAGATTATTTATGAGATTCAAAAGGGAGGAAGTTCCTCATATGCCAAGTTGAGATTTAAAAGGAGGATGTTCCTCATTGTTACAGGTTTTCAGTAAACTAGAATGTTTCTATGTTTACTAGACTATGATTTATCATGTTTTATAAGAATGTTTTTGTGGGGTTGCCGGTAAGCGGTATTCCTCGGGTTTTGAAGTAGGTTGAGTTTTGTCTCAACCATTATTTAGTAGTTGGGTGTATGTTGATCAATACACTTGCCATTTGTCTTCCTTCTTGATTCGTTATCAAGTTAGGGGTATGCATACTAGGGGCTTTGGTGTTTACCTGTCTCGTGAGCCTAGCTAGCTCATTGGACTTTAATACTTCCTACTCACAGGTTTCAAAACAGTTACATTTTAAATGTATTTACAGGATTGTTTTAGAAAGAAATAAAGTTGAAAGTTGAGATTTATTGGAAGGTTGTTTTATTTTATATATTTAATTTGTACAGGTTGGAAATGAATTTGTAAGATATTCCTATATATCTTACCTGCACATTGGATAGTTTTGTTTTAGTACAGTATGAAATCTTGCTCAGCCTTTTGGCTGATACTATAGTGTTCAATGTGCAGGGACTTGAAGGTGGTTAGCTCAAGGTTGGGTTAAAGAGTGCGATGGATTTAGTTATACGTTAGTAGGTTTAATAAGACTTCCGCTGTTATTCTTTTGACTTTAGCATTTTATTTTAGTCTATAATAATTATTTAGATTCTAGTTAGTTTGATTAGTTAAACCTTATTGACTATTTATTTCAGTTAGAACCTTTAGCCTTGCGGTGATTATTATTAATTATCGCGGCGTAGCACCTTTGGAGTTTCCTTAAATTATTTATCATATTATATTTTTAAAGTAGCGAAATTTCAGGGGTGTTACAATTTTGGCTATTACCTGGATTGATTACAATAACATTTAGCTATTTTGAAAGTGTAATTGTCAAATCTTGCTTCAATTTTCAATTACACAAATAACACAAATATTAGCCCAATTTTTAACTTCGTCAAACCCTAGATTGCAAAATCCCCACATCAACCCTAATTTATAAAATTAACACCTCAAATAGCATGAATTAGTGTCGTCTGTGTTGCTAATTTATATTTGGGTCTCAAATATGTCCAGATTCGAGAAATTTAGGTGCAAATTGATGAGCTAGGGTTTTTTTTAATGAAATTGGAATTTCGTGGTTTGAAATGAGGGAATGAAGAAGGTTACTTAATATGTGGGGCACACTAACGGAAATAAATGGAAAATTCCATCAAGTGGTGGAAAGTTGTAAGGAATTTATAACATTATGGTAGTAATTTTTAAAAAATAAAATTAAAGGTGGTAACTTTAAAAAACTTGTAAAGAAAAGGTGGTTATTGTCAACAAATCCTAAATGTTATTAAGGGACTTAGGGTTTCTAACATATTTAAGCTAGTTATTTTTCATAGCATATTTTTGAAAACGGGTAAACGAATCCAGATATTAATTAGGACCCGTCTAGATATGCTATTGTAAATTAGGATCCATATCCTATCTGAATCCGACAATTGTGTAAAGATATAGATTTTGCAATCCGGCAATCCTGCAATTAGGATCCAAATATTAGAAATATGGATTTTCCAATGCGTTATTGAGTAAAAATGCTAGGCAACAATAGCATTTTATAGTCCTGCAAATTGTCTATCGATATTTTCAGGAAACTATTACAGCGGTTGGTCGATAGAGGTTTGAAAGAGAGGATTAGGTCTAAAATATAAATCTCAAAAATTTATTTCCAACTTTTTCTAGGTAGAGGGTTGCAAAACAAAGGTAAAAGTTGACATTTGTACCGACATTGCTAAAAGTTGTATCAACTATTCGTTAACTTTGAGTGGAATAAGGCGTGGACTGGATTAATTGCAAAATATTTCAGTTCAGTTCAACTTCATTAAGTTTAATTCAATTCAGTTTACCTTCGATCCATTCAGTCCAAAAGAACAGAGGCTCAAAGACTACATGATCATTTTGTCCTCTGAATTCAAGGGATAAAACAACTCAAAATATATTTTTCTTGTAATACATTGACATAAGAAAAATATGACAAAATATTTTCTACAACGTCACTCATAAATTATTTCACATACGCATAACCTGATTAAAAATAAGAGTAATTCGCAAAGCAACAACCCAAGACATCTTATTCGGAATGACATTTCATTTGTCAATGTTGTTTGTTAGATCCACACTATTAAGAAAATAATACACCCATCAATAAAATATGCCAATGTCCTTTTTTTTTTGGCACAATTAAATGTCTAAGAGCTTTCTGCTATCTTTCAAACACTTTCATACAAATGGCTATTAATATCTCTATTATATACAGTATATAAGGAAATAGGTGGGGGTGGACACCAAAAATAAAATAAAGGAAAAAGAAAAAAATATATTACACGCTTTATTAATTAGATAATTAATCACTTTAGTAATTAATTTTTTATCTGTTGCACGTATCGCGTGCATATAAGACTAGTAGTCAACTAATCAAACATCTAATACAATCCATTAACAGGCATTAGCTGATACAATAAGCTAATTGCTGAACAAGGGTTGTGGATGTTACACATGATACTGGTACATATCAATTCCGTTTCAAGGTTCTCCTCATCCTCTCTAGTCCACACACACCCTTCAAGGTTTTTCATAAACTATTGTGTCATCTATTGTTTGCTTTTTGAAAACCAAAATCTCAGTGTATGTTTAATGCTTCCACCGCAGTATCTAAGTTTTGTTCATTCAGTTTGTAGTCATAAATGAAACTGGAGAACTATATGCTTGAGTCATGAGTGTCTATCAAAATACAGGGAGGGAGACGAAATATACATATTGGTGCTTACATACCTCATCAAAATCTACTGTGAATTACACGTACGTGTCGTCCATAAAATAAACTTCATGACCATATTCCTTAACTCATCTTACAAACATCTCATCTACAAGAAGAAAACCTACTTAATCCTCTAACATCTTTCAAAACAGTTGAAATCTATGTGATAGAAACTTTCTTACTTTATCCTGCGTTTTCTTTTCCAGACCTTAGGGATTTTGTGTACAAACACAAGTAGTCTTTAACTATCATATATACATCGCGATCATAGATTAGATATGTATTACTTTTATTTGATACATTAAAGAAATTAAAAACACGTTACCAGACCACACCAAGTTTTTTATGTTGTTTAACGAATCAGCAATGCCAATTTCCATGTTTCCCAAAAGACTTACAACATGAGGAAGGAATGGAATAGATGAAGGAATTTCAGGCATTTCATTTGCTTCCTCTGAAGTACCCTCATGAACACCTTTCATCCCCTTGAGCCGTTGTTGTATCCGTAATCTCCTGACCTACGAATAAGCAAATATAATTGAAAACTAAGAAGATTATTATACTTTATACTTTCCACATTGAATTACTCCATGAAAAAAAGCCTCACAAACAATATCACAAACTTCACCTCCTCCATGAGAAGAAATATCTTATTACGCCTACTCCTTATATTATCTTGGATTTCCTGTGTCTGCATTTGAGTAAAGTTCTGAACGGTCTCCGGTCCCTCTATAATGCAAAAGTTGCTGCACAATATGGTTTTCACAATATAACGAAAACAAGGGGAAATCAGGTGTAATTAGGTTAATACAGAAAAGTTTAGGCGAAAAAAGCGCACACTAACACCTTTAGTTTTTCTGAACTTCACTGTACTGATTGGAATATAAGCTTATTGTAACTTATTAAAAGTCATTTGATAAAGTATTACTATAGCTTATTGGAACTTATCGGAACTTAATAGACTTTAAAAGTAGTATTTTCTTTCGAAGGCGAAGAGAACGCAATCTAAATTATCGCCTTGAATTCTTTGCAGACGAATGCGCAACGAACGATGGTTTTGCCGTTTTGGTTGGGAGTTTTGCTAGGATGGTTGCAATTAGTTCTTGTGGAAGATCACATAGAAGGCGGCAACAGTCATTATTTAAACGTACATCACTTCGTTTTCTTGTTTTTTGACGCAAATAATTATCACTTTGGTTTATGTTTCTGCATATTATTATTGCCATTGTTATCAAATGAAGTGATTTTTTTGAGGAAGAAAGTGAATATGATAGAGAATATATGTAAATAATTCTCTTCATAGGTTTAGGATATATATTTGATGTAAATTCAGTCTTATTATTAGATTAGGATTCCTAATATGATTATATTTAAATAATTTTATATCTTTGATGTAAATTCAATCTTATTATTAGATTAGGATTCCTAATATGTTAATCTAGTAATAAGATTGAATTTACATCAAATATATATCTTAAACCTATGAGGAGAATTATTTACATATATTTTCTATCAGAATATATACTAGTAAATATAATAACTTCGTTCTTATAATTAGGGTCAAAATTTAGAAAGTAGTAAACTTGAGCCTAAAGAAAACGAAATAGAGATACTGAGGAATTATAGAAAGTAGTAGTACGAAATAAGGTAAGATTTTGTTGGGATTTGATTTTCTTTTTTTGCTGTTGTTTACTGAAGTAATTTTTTTTGTCAGATACCCTGATTTTCCTATTTTTTAGTTTCCTAATCCCTCTACGATTCTTAATATATTATTCCCCGTTGTTCTAGGAATACCAAGACCATCAACCTATATATATGAAGCATATAACGAACATAATTAATCACAAACTTCGATAAATCTTCTTCTTTATTTTTACCATCGTTCCAAGCTAGAAAGTTCAAACAACAATGGAGTTTGCCGAATTCCCAAGAGATATGATTACAGAAATAGTATGTAGATTACCAATTAGTACCCTCTACAAATGTACCAAACCTCCATTGTTATTATGTAACAAGGAGTTACATGATATAGTTTCGGACCCTAATTTTCCACTTTTATTCCAATCATACGATAGTATTAAGCCATGCAGCTTCTTGGCTTATGACGAAGAAAAAGTTTTTTTGATTGAATATGATACTAAAACTAATGACTTCATCTCCACCCAACTTAACATGGATTTTGTCTCAAACATGGGAGATAAAATCGTATCGATGCCACCTTTGATCCTAACTTCTTGCGATGGTTGGCTCCTTGTAAAATTGTTATGTTATGGAAGTGATGAAAGTTCTGCTTTCTTTGGGGAGTCTGTGTACCTAATAAATCCAATTACTCAGCGTTGTGTGACGATTGTTCCGAATGGATCATCTGACAGCTTACTACATCACAGGTTAGATTGTGTTCTCTTCACTTAATATAAGGTTATTATATGGTTTGAACTTTTATGGTTTGGTTCAAATCTTTGGTTCATTGATCTTTTACCTTCACAATTAATAAATGAAATCTTCCCTGGAGAAATAAGAAATAATTACTTCAGTCAACTTGAATATTCTTCATCAATAGTAGGAGTTAACTGATCTAATATTGTGTAACCACGGCGGAAGCAATGAATTATTAGCTTGTACTCCCTCCTTTATTATTGTTGTGAAGTCACTTTAAGGCACATAATAGTCTAAAGTATAAACTATAAACTATATTACCTCCGTTCTATATGTATTGCCGTAACATATGTAGTTTTACGCCTCCCAACGCACTACTTTAGACGCTAATATCTCTAATTTTATTTAAGTAAACATTATAAAAAGTTGATATTAATTAAGGATATATCGAGACGAATCTAACAAGATCCAACATGGCTATATTTATATTTGTGTATAAATCAAAAAAGAAGGTCAAAAGGTAGAGTATGAATAGTGCAAAATATCAAAGGTTGCAATACATATGGAATGGATGTAGTATATATTAACCTTTTTTTTGAAAGTTAGTATATATTAACCTAAACTTTGCCCAATTTATATATAGCACTTAAACCATTTACCGCAATTTTATCTTGCACTTAAACCATTGATATTTGTATCTAATTTTTTGTACATGAGTTTAGATTCTCTAAAGATATAAATGTAATTTTACGGAAAAAAAATTCTTTACATTAATTCGGTGCTTAAAATTGGATATTTGTAATAACTTTCAAATATAAAGTGAAGGAAGGTTATTCAATGACTACAATTTTATTGTAGCCACGGCAGTAGTTTTAATCTCAACCATTAAATTTTTGTAGATTTTATCTTATCCATTAAATATAATTAATTTTGAAAAAAATTTAAATTTCTTTTTTTATTAAATCATTTAAATTAATAGTCAAGATGAGTCTACAACTAATGAAAGCTTTAGATTTAACTAGTTATAGTGGCTACAATTTTATTGTAGCAATTGTAGAATTATCCAAAGTGAAGTGTACTAAAATAAATAAAATTATTTTTTTTTATCTTTTACATTTAAAATATCTGTTTCTAAAATAAAATTTAAAAAAAAACCATCAGCGTTGGTTTGCATTGTCTGTTCATCTTCCTCATTTCTTCTTTGCCTTAACGTCTGCTTTAATCCCCTCTCTCTCTATAGTCTATATCAATCTCTTATTTCATGGGTTCGTAACTTATCTAATGAATAAAAAGGTGGGTTTGAGCTATTCTTTTAAAACCAACATTAAATGCATCATTTGGTAAAACAAACCTCTTAAAAGAAGGGTTTTTTTCCCATAAAAAGAAAAATCCAACTGAGAATGATGTTAAAATATCAATAGCAAAATTGCGTCGCAATGGGGGGGGTTTTGTCTATGTTAGGCAGGCTAAGTTTTTGTGTGTGTGAAAGAAGAAGATTGGGTTTCTGCAAATTCAGACTAGGTTTCGGGCGGTGAAGGAGAGGGTTAGCAATGGAGGACGACACACCAATGGTGGAGTTGTAGAGTTGTGGTTGATTTACTGTATAAAGTTTAAAAATTAAAAAGTAATTAATTTTAGTGGTGCTTGACATTAGCCGTAAACTCATTAAGTTTTTCATATTTAACTTGACTTTGGACTCGCTATTGCAGGTATTGTTTTGGATACATCAGGGAAGCAAATCAATATAAGGTCGTGAGATTTGCCGATAATTATTATGAGATTCTTACTTTGCGTGATGATGTAATATCTTCTACGGATTGGAGAAAAATTACAAACAATCCCTTGTATAATCAATTTGACAAAGAAATTATCGATTATTATCATAATCTTATAGAGGTAAAGGGGTTTTTATATTGTTTAGTTAACAAACAAACTGACATATTGAAGTTTGATCTGGAGAAAGAAGAGTTTGATTTAATTCCTACACCGTATAGTACTTACAATCCGGGCTACTGCGGAGGTTCATTGGGGGTGATGGGCGAGTCCCTCTATATGGGTGCTTTTACGTGGTCAGAAGGGTTCGTAATATGGTCGATCTTGGAAGAGGGTTGGATCAAGCATACAACAATAGAGGATTTTCATATTCCAGATCCTTTTGAAATGATTCAACTTCTGGACGATTGCAAGATATTGATCATGTCACATAAGGATAAAAAGCTCCACGTTTATGATTTTGAAGAGAAAAGAAGTGAAGAGAAAATTCTCACAATTCAAGGATTAGATGAAAATAGAATGCAACTTATGACATTTTTAAAAGTTGTTCCTAGTTTTTTATCTTTGAAACATCGCGCTCGACTTCAGTAGTAGTATGCTACACCTTTTTTGGTTAATTATCTATGTAGGTATGTAAATATAATTGTCTCCCGGAAGATTATATATAAAACTAGATTCAAATTTCCAACTTATTTTGTTCTTATTATTATTTTGTTGTTTATGCTAGATTCGAGTTTGGTTAATTTATTTACAAGTCAAGTTCATTTAGATCAAATATACAATTGTGTAAAAATGCTAGGCAACAATAGCATTTTATAGTCCTGCAAATTGTCAATCAATGTTTTTAGGAAAATCTAAGAGGATTGGGAGTCAACTTAGAAGTTTGATTTTATCAAATTCTCTATTATAGCGTTTGGTCGATAGAGGTTTAAAGGAGAGGATTAGGTCCAAAATCTAAATCTCAAAAATTTATTTCCAACTTTTTCAAAGGAGAGGGTTGCAAAGCAAAGGTAAAGTTGACATTTGTACCAACATTTCAAGTTGACAGCAATGTGGTGAAGTTTGTGTCTTTGGCGTGGGCTGCGTGGGCGTGTCACAACAAAGCCGTATTTGAACCCGAAATCTATGTGCAACAGGTGGTAATGGCAGCAAATTATGTCAAATGGGTGATAACTTTAGAGGCTATGCTGTGAAGGTGTTTGGTGGACAAAATACCCAGACAAGGTTACAGACGTCTTGGCAAAAACCGATGGCGGGATTCACCAAGGTGAATATTGATGCTCATGTGGGTGTGAATGAAGTGGGGCTTGGGATTCTTTGTAGGGACGAGGATGGAAGGGTTATAGCAATGGCGGTATGGCGTAGCAGGAAGTTGTGGGGGGCTGAAATGGCGGAAGCAATGGCTGCTTGTTTTGGGTTGAAGGTGGCTGTGAGATTGGGTTATAAACTTATAATAAGGTGCACTTGGATAGTGATGCTCTAGCAATGGTAATGGCGGTCAACAAACACAAAGATGCAAATGCTCCGGTTTTCTTGATCTATAATGAAATTGATATTTAGCTCTGAATTTTTTTGATTTTTTCTTTTCACATGTATGTCGTTCTGAAAACGTAGTTGCACAATTAGTTGTGAGATGGAACTCGGAGTGCGATAAGGATATTTGGCTCGATTTGTATCCGCAGAGTATTTTAACTCTGGCGGAAGTTGATCTTCTTTAATATATCTATTTGCTTTCCTTTCAAAAAAAAAAAAACACTTCGTTAACTTTGAGTGGAATAAGGCGTTGTTCTTTTGGATCATATTAATTGAAAAACATTTCAGTTCAGTTCCGTTCAACTTCATTAAATTTAGTTCAATTCAGTTCACCTTCGATCCATTCAGTCCAAAGAACAGAGCCTAAAAGACTACATGATCATTTTGTCCTCTGAAATTTAAGAGGTAAAACAACTCAAAATATCTATTTCTTTTAAGACATTGACATAAGAAAAATATGACAAAATATTGTCTACAACATCATTCATAAATTATTTCACATACGCATAACTTGATAAAAAATAAGAGTAATTCGCAAGGCAACAACCCAAGACATCTTATTCGGAATGACATTTCATTTGTCAATGTTGTTTGTAACTTAGATCCACATTATTAACAAAATAATGCACCCATCAATAAATTGTGCCAATGTCCCTTTTTTTATTTGCACAATTAAGTGTCTATGAGCTTTCTGCTATCTTTCAAATACTTTCATACAAATGGCTATTAATATAGTCAACTAATCAAACATCTAATACAATTCATTAACAGGCATATTAGCTGATACAATAAGCTAATTGCTGAACAAGGGTTGTGGATTTTACACATGATACTGGTACATATCAATTCCGTTTCAAGGTTCCCCCCATCCTCGCTAGTCCCTACACACCCTTCAAGGTTTCTTTTGGGTCTCGTCCTATAGAACTGAAAAATTACAATTGCACCATCCACTAAATAAGTTGAGAAACTCCAATACCTGCTTCATCATTCCATCGTTTTCTATCTTAGTCGAATGGATCTATTCGCAGATCGTGTTCACTTGCCATTATCATCCCAGTGCAAAGGCATGTAGGACACATTACCTGAAATCAAAAGCATTCCTTTACATCTAGAACAAAGCACTAACAGCTTCCATCGCATACTTGAACCAATGAAACCAAATAATCTTCAACTATCTTAACAAAGCTAGCACAAAGTACATTCACTTGAATAACAATTGTTTCCAGAATTATCATGGACAAACTGGAATCATCAGGGGGCTATTATACCGGGAAAGTATATCAGAAAGTACCGTCTAGTTGAGCATCATGCAGGAGGAATCTACCTTCAGAGTTCAGATAGTCATTCCTTTTTTTTTTTTGGAGCATAATGAAACGGCCCTCATGTCTGGCCCAAGGCCCTTATCAGAGGCAGCCCCCATATATATAGTTAAATCAAATGCAAGGATTCAACTGAATCCATAGACTTGTTCATGATTCATTCTTTCTTATCTTATGTCCTCCCGCTCATTTTACCAAAACATTCAAAACAGCAAAGAAACCTTTCTGTAGGAATGAGAACTTTACAACCCAATATTAGCGTTTCATGTTGTCCTAATTACGTTTTCCATTTCCATTGGGGTTGGACATAAACTATGTTTGGATTATAATGTACTAAATTCAATTTGTTCATTAGCTCGCATTACTGATCACTTAGAGTAGCAATGGGGTCAATTGGAGACAGTCTCTTGCCATGGGGTAAGGCAGTGATCACCAAATCCTCCTTACCCCGCTTAGGATGAAAGCTTCTCTTTAAATACACTGGAGCGATGTTGTTATGATGTTGTTCTTGATAGGCAAAACTAAACAGGAATGCTTCAGATACATATTTAGACATAGTCAAGGAAAATAGAGGGAGGGAATCAAGTAACGGCAATTGACATAAGTAGACCAAGAAGGAAACAGGTTAGAATGAAAATTGCTATCAATGTCTTAAGTTTTCAGATGTATTATAGCAATCAAAAACTTCATACCTTCGCCGCTCCTGAACAATTTGAACACCTTTGTGTAGTTGGAACTCGCAGAGGACGATCAAGGTTATTAGATAACGAAATTGGTTCTGTCCTTAAGCACACACCGCTAGCAGAGCATCGAGCACAAGCTAAATATCCTGCATAAGAAATCCACTAATGAGAAATGACACCGTGAGACAACTGATGGATGACACCAGAAACATAATAATAAGATCATGGACAATATCGTGCTATAATGAGACCCATCAAGATTGAGACGCAGACACAACATTATTGTTACAATTTACAAACATGAACCATAGAGAGTGATTGATTTAAGCCTTTGCTAGACCATCATTCAACACAAGAAACAATTTATTTTAGCATACAGAAGCTTAGATGATAATAACATAAGTAAACTTCTCATGATGATTAAATTTGGAAAAGATCAAAGTACATAAACCCAAAGAAAAAACCAGTGAAATAATCAGATGAAATAGGAGGCACAACTATTGCAATCTTATTCAGATCTATTCTTACTAGGAATCAGGAAAAAGTTGAAAAAACACATTGTTCGAGTGAAATAAAACTTGGTTTTTCGA
This sequence comes from Patellifolia procumbens, assembly GCA_947645195.1. Lineage (NCBI taxonomy): Eukaryota > Viridiplantae > Streptophyta > Magnoliopsida > Caryophyllales > Amaranthaceae > Patellifolia > Patellifolia procumbens. Next base: position 547,299 of record CANSGD010000801.1, read on the forward strand.
AACGTGATGGGATGTACCAGATCCATGGCAATACTTGCATCTTTTCTTCTCTTGTTGTTCCACGTTGTTAACTTCAATTAGCATCAGAGCTGAAATTACTCCAACAGCTCCACCAGAAAAAGACGCCACTATGGGATCAACTTGACTGAATTTAGTGATCAAAATAGGAGTTTAAAAATGTCACCGATAGTCCTATAACCACAGAGTATATATATATTCCTTAATTCTGAAGAGAATAAGATCTCTTGACAGGATGAATCAGCTGAAAATCGTTTGCAGAGATCTTGTAGCTTAATGTATGTTAAAAAAAGTTTCTAATCATACCTCAGTTGTAAAGGCAAATGCAAGCTGCGAATAAAATCCTCATAAGACATGCCTCCTAAACCTAATTTCAATTCAAGCTGCAAAAGAGAGCAAGTTCCAATTACATAGGAATCCGTCTAGCAAGTAATTCTTGATACTAATTACAACGGACAAGATTACTAATTTTGCGTCTCATTCCTAAGCCAAAAACATTATTTTGATCTTTGAGGAAAGACGGACGAAGTGAAAAACTGTAGCTTCACAAAGTTGAGTATGCTATGTTCTCGTAGTCTATATGTAAATTAATCTCCTTTCTCTTCATAAGGAAGTTTCTACAGAGCCAGCTAACAGGTTACAAATAAGATGGAGAAAAAAAAAATTAGCTGCAACTTTACAAGTAGTGTAATGGAGGTTTCTGCTATCATCTGGCTACAGCTTCTCAACGAGCCAACAGACTAGGTACTTAGTTGAAGAAATTCTTCAACAACTTCTTTTCACAGGATGGAAAAATATGAAGCAGAAAACAACTACTTTCCTATTTATTCTTTCTAGGGTGTAGTCATAATACTATCTCAACACGCAGCTCTCTAGTTAAGAATACACAAGAAAAACTCAGCTGTTGGATGTGTCCGATCTTAATTATTTACGATCAATTGATCTTATTGGGAATTTCTAGCGCTCTAGTTGCATCGATTCTCGGAGGGTAAAAGGAGAGCAACATAGTCTGACTTGGAATGCTGTCATAGTCATGAGATTAGACAGACTGGATGATTTGCGTAGAAAAAATGGTACCAAATAATATACGAGTGAGTACCGTGTTATGTGGAAGTGAAAAGATTCATACGAAAAAGAAGAGAAATTGGCAAAAGCTTACAGTTGGAGCAATGAGGCCTCCAAAGATTATGATCCCTGCTATGAATGAATAGCTCGTTAAGTATAGCTGCTTCAATGTCTTCGGAGTCTGCACAAATAATAAACACGTAAGAAACTCACACTTTTCAAGTCAGGAAGCTTAGGAGGACTCAAGGATGAGAGTTACACACTTAAAACAAAGAAAGGATATGGGAATGTGGTGCAGGAAAGAAACACCTACATGTCCAATCTCAATACTATATCTTCTCCTGATACAGATTTTGAAACAAGAGTAAACAAGCAGTGAAGTATAATAGCTATATTGTATACTTTCTTGATGAAGTACCATCTATCTTTACGCCTTCAAATCTTTCCAAGCAGGTAGTTGTTCCATACTAAGAAGAAAAACCCCCAGGACTGCTTTTTATCATCTAAAATGAAGGAAAATTGTAAGGCATGGCTTTTTCAAAACCAAAATCTCAGTGTATGTTTAATGTTCTCCCAGTACCTCTATTTATTTCTTTCAATTTGTAGTCATAAATGGAACTGGAGAACTATGCTTGAGTGTCTATCAATCGACAAAGAGGGGAACGAAATATATATATCGGTGCTTACATACCTCATCAAATTCATGTGTTCATCCATAAAATAAACTCCATAACTTTATTAAATTTAACAAATCCCGTAATCCATCTTAGGAACATCTCATCTACAAGATTTAACTTCTACTCATTTAATTCCACAGAAGAAAACCTACTAATGCAAAAAAAGTAGAAACCTATGTGATAGAAATTTTGTGGATTTATCCTGCCTTTCTTTTCCAGACAGTTCTCTTAACAGACCGTACCAAGTCTTTTGTGTTGTTTAACAGACAGGCAATGACAGTTTCAAAGTTTTCCCAAAGACTTACAACGTGAGGAAGAAATGGAATAGATGAAGGAATTTCTGGCATTTCATTTGCTTCCTCTGAAGTACCCTCATGAGCACCTTTCATCCCCTTGAGCCGTTGTTGTATCCGTAATCTCCTGACCTATGAATAAGAAGATGTAATTGAAAACTAATAAGATTGTTATACTTTATACTATCCACATTGAATTACTCCACGAAAAAAAGCCTCACAAACAATATCACAAACTTCACCTCCTCCATGAGAAGAAATATCTTATTACGCCTACTCCTTATATTATCTTGGATTTCCTGTGTCTGCATTTGAGTAAAGTTCTGAACGGTCTCCGGTCCCTCTATAATGCAAAAGTTGCTGCACAATAAGATTTCCACAATATAAGGAAAACATATATCAATAGTTCTACTTCACAAACGCTATGGTGTCAAATCACATCAAAATCCAATGACATTTCCAACAGATATCAAAAGTAAACAAATAAATTTCTGAAATCATAGCTCCAAACAACCATAGATTTAGAGCTTTAGCACAACAAACCCAGAAAACAAACAAACAATGATAGTCTCTTCCTCCATAAGTATTGTACTAGGAATACTTCTACAACAAATTAAGGCTTCAATTACCATGATGATCGCTAAAGGTGTGTTCTCTTCACCTTAACGAAAAAATAAGTTTCACGTCTAATCAAATCCAATCAGGGCTTATTAGGACCAAAAGTGTAAAAACAAGCAGAAATCAGGTCTAATAAGTTCAATTCCGATAAATTGAGGTGAAAAGAGCGCACATTAACACCTCATTTATTCACAAACTTATCTGACTTTATTAATATAAACGTGTTGAAACTTATTAAAAGTCATTTCATAAAGTATTACTATAACGTATTGGAACTTATCGGAACTTAATAGACCTTAAACGCAACCTAAATTTCCTACTGTGAACCAAATTCAACAAAATTAACGATTATATAGCCAGAATTAGCCATTGAATGAGTTTTATGATAGTTGCTAAAGAACACAAATAGTTGGATATAATCATACATCAAACATAATCTGAGACAAAAGCATAATGAGAAGCAAAATTGAAAGGGGAAAAAAGAGAGCAGAACCCAGAAGAGTTGTCGCTGAGAGGTAAAGAGTCGAAAGAATCTGTTGAAGAAGAAGAAGAAGAAGAAGAAGAACAAGTAATTCGAAGGAGGTTGGAATTGGTATAACAATGGGGTTTGGAATTGAATAATATTCCATTTGAAGGGAATTTAATTAAGGAAGAAGGATGAAGAAAGAGAAAACACTCCATGATCAGATCATCAAATTATGAAGGCGCAGCTTTAGCTGGAGAAGAAGTGCTGCCTGCCTAATCCTCTGTTGTGAACTTGTGATGACGCCGTAGATATCATATCACAAATCCAACTTCAAAATTACTAATGTTGCAAGAATTATGGAACGGAATACATGTTGGTAGATCTGTCAAATGGGTCGGTTGAGTTGATCAAAATAAAATATTTTTGGATACGGGTTCAATAAACCTTGTTCGAGATTAGGGTGTTTAACTTTTGGTCTAGACCGGAAAGATGGCCTGGACCAGTCTTTTTCAGGTCCGATCTTTGATCCGCAAATTTTAAATTGGTCTTTGGTCCGGTCCATTCTAAACCGGAACTTTTTCCGATCCAGACCAGTTAGACTTTTTTATTTAAAATATATTGAAACTTGGAAGTTAATCTAGAATTTTAGATTATAGGTCTTCTCACATACGAGTCGAGATCATCTATCTCACACAGTTTCCCATTTGGTGTCCCATTTCTATTATTTTGTCCCATAACTTAAATAAAATAATTTCTTTTACTGTGATTCTACATGCTCCCTATTAGTAAAAGCCTCCTCAAACATAAAAAATAAAAAAACTAACTTCACTTAGTAAAATAAAGGGACGATTTATTTTATTTTCGCTATGGGACAAAAATAATAGAAAATGAGACACCAAATGGGATACTATGTGGGATAGATGATCCGGGCCATCTTGAAACTATAAAATAATTTTTTATTTAAAGTAATTGTGAATTTTGAATAGTTTATGAAAGTATATTATTGGATAATTCTACAATGGCCACAATAAAATTGTAGCCACTATAACTAGTTAAATCTAAACTTTTCATTAGTTGTAGACTCATCTTGACATTAATCTAAATGATTTAATTAAAAAAGAAATTTAAATTGTTTTTAAAATTAATTATATTTAATAGATAAGATAAAATCTACAAAAATTTAAGGGTTGAGATTGAAACCATTGCAGTGGGTACAATTTTATTGTAGCCATTGAATAACCTTCCTTAATTGTTATAGAAAAAAAACTAAAACGAATTTTTGGTCTAACCAGTCCAGTTTCGGTCCGGTCCCTATGATTTCCATCCGATCCGGTCTCAAGACAGGTTTCAATTCGGTCCGATCCCGTCTCAAGAGTGGTTTTAATTCGGTCAGGTCTTCCATCTCCATTTTCTACGAATTTCGATCCGGTCCGATCCGAGATCAATGAACACCCCTATTCAAGACCTAGCGTGTTCGGTTTTGGATCGACCTAACGAGTTAAGAGATTTGAATTTGCTCTTTCTTTCATTTAATTTTTGGGTCATATAGGTAACGAAATATACACAATATACGTTGAAAATAGTAAGTTACTATAACACATATAGTCATTTATAGCTGAATTCAACCATTAAAATTACGTTAAACTTTTAACTAAATTTATTTTTGGAACCAAATGCTCTAGTTGAAGCTATTTTGAGCAATAAAATTCTCATAATTTCATATTATTGTTATAAATATAATGATTTTCCATCACGGTTTTCCGTGTCCAAAAACAATCGGGTTCGGTTCAAAAAGTTGTGTTCAAAACCCATTATTTTGGATCGATTTTGGGTTGGGTTTCGGGTCGGGTCGGATTTTGACAGATCTACATATCGGGGAGTTATCAGCGCATCCAAGCTTCGATTTATTTTTAAATGATAAGGAGAAGTGTCCTTGGCTTGTTGCCATGCTATTACAACTTTTACAAGATTAGTACTTCTTACATGTCAATTGGTATAACTAAGGCCATTTTGAAGGGAGTGGATGATTTAATACTAGTGTATGATCAAAAACATTGTATAAGTAACACCCTTTTGGAGGGAGTGAATGATTTAATACTAGAATATGATCAAAAACATTATATAAATAAGACCCTATTGGAGGGAGTGGATGCTTTAATACTAAAATATGATCACCAAACTGTATAGGTAAGTCCTTTTTGGAGGGAGTGGATGATTTAATACTAGAATATGATCTCGATCGACTAATGTACCTACTCTAATGATGAGGCACATATCTTTGTAGGATAAAAATCATCCTAATGAAGAAGGCCAAGTGGCAAGCCTGTAACTTGACATGCATTACCTATTTGGAGAGTTAAGTATAATGAAGAGTTCTCAACTTTGCTTTAAGTTGCAAATTGAGTACTCAAGTTCCAAAAGTTGCATATTGGGGACTCTAGGTCATATTTTTGACAAATTACCTGCTAATGTAGGTTAACTTTATATTTTTGAATTATTTTTCTTTAAAAAAATCTAAAATAATATTTAATATATTGTAAACACAAATTTTTCCCATTTTAGATTTTATAAAATCAAATTCACCTTTGTTTCTTACTTTTTATCCATCAATAATTGATGATTGATGATTCCATTCAATAATTTTGAGGGTTCAAATTGAAAGAGTGTTTTTTTAAACAATTGAGTCTTTGAGTTTGCTTGATTTTCTTTCATTATTTTGCTTTGGTTATTTTTATTATTATTTATTTTATTCTATTTTTTGGGTGATTGATATTATAAAAACTTTCCAAAACAAATTTGCCCCAATTTTTTTTTCCAAACTTAAGTCGATAGATAAAGTGGTTAACAAATAATCCCTTGAACGCAAGAAAATTATTTATTTTGTTATTTATACGAACTAAACCTCGTGAACGCATGCAAGTTCAGTCCTAATTAATATTATCAATTTAACAACGAAAGCATGTATTAAATCAACAAACTTGACCGCTTTAAGAACATCAATCAATTAAATTTCGCCGAGCCAGAAAGATGCAACTAAATTAAAATTAGCATCAAATAAAATTTCAACGATAATATCAGACAAGAAAGTTTCAACCTAATAATATTATTGTTAATCTAAGAAAATAAACTTGAAGAAAACCCTAGGTGAGCAATTTCAAAATAACATTCATGAATTATAAACTCAAATAACGAATCTTATCTGAATACCCAATCAAACTAATCAATTGAATAATATCAATTACCCAAAAAATATAAATAAATAAAATAAAATAAAATAAATAATAAAAATAACCAAAGCAAAATAATGAAAGAAAATCAAGCAAACTCAAATACTCAATTGTTTACAAAAACACTCTTTCAATTTGAACCCTCAAAATTATTGAAGGAAATCATCATTCATCAATTATTGATGGATAAAAAGTAAGAAACAAAGGTGAATTTGAGCTTATAAAATCTGAAATGGAAAAAATTTGTGTCTACAATATACTTCCTCCGTTTCGCAATACTTGCAACATTTCTTGTTTGCACACTATCCAATGCAATACTTTGAACCTTAATATCTCTAATTATTGATAAGTAAAAATTATAAAAAGTTGATATTATGATAGTATGCATTAAGACGAATCAAATAAGACCCCACTTGACTATGTTTTTTCTTATACACTTGTAAAAAAATATAACATAAGATTGATTCATGAATAGTGGCTACTATTCTTATGTTGCGAGTATTGCGAAACGGAGGAAGTATTAAATATTATTTTAGAGTTTTTTTATAAAAAATAATTAAAAAAATAAAGTTAACCTACATTAGCAGGTAGTTTGCTAAAAATATGACCTAGAGTCCCCAACATGCAACTTTTGAAACTTCAGTACTCAATTTGCAACTTTAAGCAAAGTTGAGTACTCTCCATTATACTTAACTCCCTATTTGGAGGTAGACATGTGCCCCACCTTTAAAGATTTACAGATTTCATCACTAGCACGTGTCATCACCAAATTGGCACAAAGTGTCAATTACCTTTGTATGAGCAGACCCAAGTTTGGGTCCTAATCGATCCAAGCAAAGTCCAAAAGTTCAAAAGATTGGTATCATCTGATTTGCCTAACAATTAGATGCCACATGTCAATAAGGCATTAATTAGCCGTCAGAAGATTCTATTTTAGGGCAAATCAAGAAGTACAATCACCTCTTACCTAGTATAGATATATTTAAATAACCTTATTTCACTTCAGAATAAAGTACACAATTTCCCATAGTAGTACACTGTAATTTCAGAGCTCTCTCTCTAAATACTGGATTAAGTTTCGAAGGGGGAATCATCTCAAACCCCTTTAGGATTTCCTTAGTGCAGGTTCGAAGTGTGGTTCTAGATTATAACATTCACAAATCTCCAAAATTACCATTGTACCCTCAAAAGGTTCCACATTCATTTTCACTCTTGCAACAATATCCTTAGAAATTCCCACTTTTCCTTTTGGATTATCTTGATTTATTTACCACTTTATCTTGGTGATTGTTAATATAGAAACATAGTAGCTATATAATTCAGAGTCCAATTAGTATTATGTGGGGCTACTTACTGATTTAACTACAAAAATGTAAGTAGATTATTGTCAAAGTCGAAGTGTAAGATATCAATAGGGTGCAATAGTAAGTATCAGGTGGAGCAAGAGCAACCTACATTTATAATGTACAACTAGCATTAGTCTCCGACGATGCACGAGATTTTTAGTTAGGGATAACTAATGTAATCTACCATGCTAAATATCAAGAAGAAAGAAAAATAATAAGTCATCATTACTTTTCCCATTAGACAACTTAAGCCTTGATTTTCATTGATGTATCATCATTATTTTTTATAGAAACATCAATAATAATATGATGGCATAGTGGTTGAGCTCTTTGTTCTACACTTGAGGTTGAGGGTTCGAATCTTTACATTAGACAATTTATTTTTAATATGAGAATGATATTGGTAAAATGCTATTAAAAGCGGGATAGTGACACGTGGCGGATATCAACCCTTGATTACGCTTTTTAATATATATATAGATTAGTATAAGGTGGAGCAATCTACATTTTTAATGTACAAATAGTATAAGGTGGAGCAACCTACTGATTCAACTTATAAATAATGTAAATAGGTCAAAGTGAAGGATATCAATAGTGTCCATTCTCAATATGTACAACTAATAAGCAAAACGGAAGAAATATATTAAATAAATTAACTTTACATAGAAAAATTTTTTTTTGTTACTTTTCACTTCATAAGTACTTTCCTAATAAGAGCTCCATAGAAAGGATTCAAACAAAAAGCCGGTATAAATAAATCCTACTCCGTATAAAACGAATAAATTAATGAAGAATTTTTAAAAACTCGTATATTTTTATATAATGTCAAAAAATTTAAATTTTGACCATAAATTTTGACCAGTATATAATAAAAGATAGTATGGAAAATAGTAATGTGTGATTTTGTTAGATTTGTCTCCATGTGTACATCCAAATATCAATTTTTCACAAGAGTATTTGTTAAGTATGTATGTTGGAGATTGAGCAAAAAACAAATGAGAATTATATGTTAGAATGGAGTTTATTGGGCCATGATGACTAGGTTGTATTTGATTAGTGATGTAAATGTGTAATTAGTTAATGGGCTTGTGACCTATCTTACTTAGCATTAGTTTGTATATAATGGTTAACATTTAATGAATTAAGTAAGGAAAACATTCCCTAAATTCAACATGCTATCGGAGCCGTTTTCCTCTTAATCTTTTCCCCTTTTTTTTCCGTCACAGCACCCCGGCCCCCGCGTGGTTAGGGTTTGCTGCTGCCGATTGTTTGTTCCTCCCTGCGCCACTGCCGGTCTTTCCTCCGGCCTGTTCTTTCAGGCCAGTGCTGCTGCCGAATTTCCTTCTCGCCCAGAACCTTCTACATCGGCAAGCTAAACAAACTCGTGATTGTTCTCGTATCTTTGAACTTCTTCATTGTGACTTGTGGGGGCCGTATAGGACGCCCTCTTCTTGTGATGCTATTTATTTCTTGACTTTGGTGGATGATCACTCGCGTGCGGTTTGGATTTATTTATTGCGAAATAAAAAGGAAGTTGAGAGTGTTTTTATGTCTTTCTTTGCCATGATTAAACGACAATTTGACTCCCTAGTTAAGATTATTCGCACGGACAATGGTACTGAATTTAACTGCTTATCTGAATATTTGGACACCCATAGTATATTGTTTCAGACTACTTGTGTGGGTACCCCTCAACAAAATGGCCGTGTTGAGCGCAAAAAAATCAGCATATCTTGAATGTTAGTCGGGCTTTGATGTTTCAAGCTCATCTACCTGTTAGGTTTTGGGGGGAATGTGTGTTGGTTGCTGTTTATTTGATCAATCGGACCCCGTCGAGCATATTGCATGGTTTGACCCCTTATGAGGCTCTTACGGGTCAACCTCCTTCTTTTGATACTATAAGAGTGTTTGGGTGTTTATGCTTTGCTCACAATCAACGTGCTAAGGGTGATAAATTTGCTAGTCGGAGTCGTCGTTGCGTGTTTGTTGGTTATCCCAATGGCAAGAAAGGATGGAAAATGTATGATCTTGAAACTGGTGAATATTTTGTTTCTCGTGATGTTCGGTTTCACGAAAATGAATTTCCGTTTGATTTGGGATGTGATAATGCATTGGATGCTCCTGATGATTTTGTCTTAGCCCAAAATGTGATTGAGGATGATTTGGACTTTACCCTTCCTGCTGCCACGAGTGATGGGCCGCCTGTGGGGCCTGCTTCTCCATGCCCAGTTCACGCGCCCAGTACTCCTCCTCCTAGTAATGCTGATGGGCCTGATCATATGCCCAGCCCATCTCCTCCTAGTAGGGTTACTGGGCCTGATCACATGGTCCCGCAGGAGTTGGGTGCGTCTACTGCCGATGTGGACCAGCCCATTGATGTTGGGGCTTCCACTATGACTTCTGATGATAGGGTTCCGGAGCTTGGTAGAGGTTTGTGTGAGAAACGATCATCGCTTTTCCTTCGAGATTTTGTCACTGATACTGGACGGAAAAAGAGTCCATCATCATTTGTCCCCTCTTCGTCAGGTTCCTCAGGTACTCCCTATCCTTTAGCACACTTTGTGAATTGTGATAAATTTTCTGTGCGACATCGACTTTTTCTTGCAGCAGTTACTTCAGGTGTGGAACCTCGTACCTTCGTTGAGGCCATGCGAGATCCTGGATGGCGTGAGGCCATGCAGAAAGAGATTAGTGCTTTAGAGGACAATGCAACTTGGGATATGGAGGCACTTCCACTTGGTCATAAAGCTCTTGATTGTAAGTGGGTGTATAAGGTAAAATATCACTCTGATGGCTCTGTTGAACGTCTTAAAGCTCGTTTGGTTGTCTTTGGTAATCATCAGGTTGAGGGCATTGACTATAATGAAACATTTGCTCCTGTGGCCAAGATGGTCACTGTTCGCGCCTTTCTTGCTGTTGCCGCCGCCAAGAACTTGGAGTTGCATCAGATGGATGTTCATAATGCCTTTCTTCATGGCGACTTGGAGGAGGTTGTGTACATGAAGCCCCCTCCTGGCTTCACTCCTTCTCGTCCTGGTATGGTTTGCCGTTTGCGAAAGTCTCTCTATGGGCTACGTCAAGCCCCCAGGTGTTGGTTCGCGAAACTGGCCACCTCATTGCTGCGCTATGGCTTTGTTCAGTGCTACTCTGATTATTCATTGTTTACTCTTACTCATGATGGTGTTCAGTTGTTTGTGCTTGTGTATGTCGATGATCTTATTATTGCAGGCAATGACTCAGCGGCTATCCTTTCCTTCAAACGATACTTAGGGGATTGTTTTCATATGAAGGATTTGGGTGTTTTGAAGAATTTTCTTGGAATTGAGGTAGCTCGTGCTCCGGAGGGTTTGTTTCTATGTCAGCGCAAGTATACCTTGGATATCATATCTGAGACTGGTCTCATGGGTGCTAAGCCCGCCAGCTTTCCCATTGAGCAGAATCACTCTCTTGCTCTTGCCTCTGGTGCTCCTTTGTCTGATCCAGAGACTTATCGACGTCTTGTTGGTCGACTTATTTATCTCTCCTTTACGCGTCCGGATTTGGCTTACTCTGTTCATATTCTTGCTCAGTTTATGCAGGCGCCTAGACAGGAGCATTGGGATGCTGCCCTTCGTGTTGTTCGGTAGCTTAAGAGTTCCCCAGGTCAGGGTATCCTTCTCAGCGCTAAGTGTGACTTGTCTTTATCAGGTTGGTGTGACTCGGATTGGGCCAGCTGCCCTCTTACTCGTTGTTCTTTGACTGGATGGGTTTGTTTCTTGGTCTTCCCCTATCTCTTGGAAGACTAAGAAACAACATACCGTGTCTCGTTCCTCTGGGGAGGCTGAGTATCGTTCGATGGCTGATGTCACGTCTGAACTGAAATGGTTGAAAGCTCTTCTTCAGTGTTTGGGGGTTCAGCAGCCCCGTGCTATGTCTCTGTATTGTGATAGTATGTCTGCTCTTCATATCGCTCAGAATCCTGTGTTTCATGAGCGAACGAAGCATATTGAGGTCAATTGTCACTACGTGCGAGATGCGATACAGGATGGTCTCATCACCACTCATCACGTTCTCACTCATGAGCAGCTAGCTGATATCTTCACTAAGGCTCTTGGCAAGCGCCAATTCCTTCTTTTATCAAGCAAGTTGGGCATGATGACTAGGTTGTTTTTGATTAGTGATGTAAATGTGTAATTAGTTAATGGGCTTGTGACCTATCTTACTTAGCATTAGTTTGTATATAATGGTTAACGTTTAATGAATTAAGTAAGGAAAATATTCCCTAAATTCAACAGAGTTACTTGAGGGAGTATCATATCACGCAAGAATAATGCAATACATAATGATGAAAAAAGAGGGTCAATAACCTAAGATTTGGCTTTTTATCGGAGTTCGACTACAAAGCAATTATTTCAATAAAAAGTGTTATAAAAGATATTTTCAAATTTTATTAAATACAATGATGAGTGTATACTATAAATTTATAATGTTTTAGCTCCAATCATACAAAAGATCACCCAAATTCACATTCTGCAAAACCATGTACATTAACAAAATTATCAAGACAGGGTGATTAGCCCATAATTTTATATCAACTTTCTGTAGCAATTACTTCTCATTATGCTATTAAATTCTATCTATCTATATGTTGGTATAGCCCCATACACCCAAACATGAGCAGTGCCTTAATATTTTTTAACAAATCCCAGAAAAGGTTCTGATCTCAGTATATATACACATAACTCATCAAAACATACCTAATTCCTGAAGATTAAAACTTTAAATAAAACAAAAAAGAGAACCCCAGAAAGATCTATCAATGGACACTTCAAACTCATGCTTCATCTCATTTGCACATTATTGTTCATAGTTCATATATTGAAAAACAAAGGACATTAGAAAACATAACCTAGTAAAGTATCTGCACTCTACATAATTACTCTGCATCTTTCAGTATACAGGAAGAAACCAATTTAGATAGCTAGAAAGCACAGTTGATCAAGAATTCGAGCGTGACGAAAGGATCACAAGAGAAACAATATTGTAGAATTTTTTCCATTAGAAACTGTTAAACTTGAATTTACAGTGCAAAATCCCAAATACAAAAAACAATTAACTTGAATTTCAATACATAAAAATCAACTTGTTTTTCCATGACTACTACAGTTTCTTAACCAAGGGAGTATAATTATAGATATTGTTTAAAGAGAAAAGGCTAGGAACGTGAAATTGCACCATCATCTTTGAATTAACCCAACGAGCTTGCAACCTTTTGAAGCATTTTTCTCTAGCATCATAAGTCGTCAAACAACATGATTTCCTCAATTGAATCAGAAAAATAATCATCCCGCTATCGAAATCGTCCACAAATCTCATGTCTAGTAACTCGCCAAAATTCGTAATTTCAGTATTCAAATTCTGAATCACACAATACTTGCTCCACAAATTAGTCACACCATATTCTTTCATCACCCATAACTCAAGCTCGGAACAAGAATTCCCTACATCCATCATCCCAATACCTAACAATCCATGTAAAACACCAATGCATATGATTTTCTTATCTCCTAAAGGCGCACGTACAACAAAGACCTCCTCCTTGTCGATATCAAAGCACACGATTTCCTCTCCATTAGCCATCCAATACAAAAATCCATTCAAAGCAAGGGGTGGATTATTCTTAGCCCGTATCTTAAGATCAAACTTACATCTTGTTCTTCTCCATTGAGTACTATTAGTACTATCAAGTGTAAGTATTTCAATATTACCGTAAGTACCCAAGTGGTTTACTAATCGTACAAGTTTGTATGTTTTAGTACTAGGGCTAAACCCTAAACCACATAAAGATATTTGATAGCTAGACCAAAGCGGCTCTTGAACACGCTTAAACTCAACTGTTAATGGATTACATAAAAAATAAGAGCTACGATAAAACTCGCCTTGACGAAATTCGTTTCTTAGAAGAAGAATCCCTCTACAAGAATTAACAACCTCATAACAATCTTTACTCATATGACACAAATTCACGAGTTTAGAAGCGAATTTATGACCAACACGATTATTATTAGTACTACTATTATTGTAACCTTCGATCATGAAGAATTGGTTAGTATTATAAGTTTGAGGGTATCTCAGGTGACTCACAAGGGTTAGATAATTAGGGTTTTGGTAGTGTAATTCAGCGAATCTTGGGTCGGAAATTATTGCCTTGAATTCTTTGCAGACGAATGCGCAATGAAGGATGGTTTTGATAGGGAGTTTTGCCAGGATGGTTGCAATTAGTTCTTGTGGAAGATCACATAGAAGGCGGCAAGAATCACTATTAACATCACATCGTTTTCTTGTTTTTTGACGCAAAAAATTATCACTTTGGTTTATGTTTCTGCATATTATTATTGCCATGGTGATCTAATGAAGTGATTTTTTTGAGGAAGAAAGTGAATACTAGTAAAAAATTTATAACTTCGTTCTTATAATTAGGGTCAAAATATAGAAAGTAGTAAACTTGAGCCTAAAGAAAAAGAAATAGAGATATTGAGGAATTACAGGAAGTAGTACGAAGTAAGGTAAAGATTTTGTTTGGATTTGATTTTTTTTTTTTGCTGTTGTTTACGGAAATATTTTTTTTTTTGTCAGATACCCTGATTTTCCTATTTTTTAGTTTCCTATTCCTAGTACAATTCGTAATATATTATTCCTTGTAGTTCTAGGAATATTAAGATCATCAGTCCTATATATATGAAGGATATGAAGATCAGAATTAATCACACACTTCGACAAATCATCTTCTTCCTTATTTTTACCATCGTTCCAAGCTAAAAAGCTCAAACAACAATGGAGTTCGCCGAGTTCCCAACAGATATGATCACAGAAATAGTATGTAGATTACCAATTAGTACCCTCTACAAATGTACCAAACCTCCATTGTTATTATGTAACAAGGAGTTACATAATATAATTTCAGACCCTAATTTTCCACTTTTATTTCAATCATACGATAGTATTAAGCCATGCTGCTTCTTGGCTTATGACGAAGAAAAAGTGTTTTTGATTGACTATGATCCTAAAACTAATGACTTTATCTCCACCCAACTTAACATGGATTTTGTAAATATGGGAGATAAAATCGTATCGACGCCACCTTTGATCCTAACTTCTTGCAATGGTTGGCTCCTTGTAAAATTATTATATTATGGAAGTGATGAACATGATGATTCATGTTTTTCTAGCGAGTCTGTGTACTTGGTGAATCCCATTACTCACCGATGTGTAACGATTGTTCCGAATGGACCCTTCAACAGTTTACAACATCACAGGTTAGATTGTGTTCTCTTCACTTAATATAAGGTTATTATATGCGAAAGTATGGATTAACCCTTTAACTTTGCCCAAACATGATATTAACCCCTCTACTTTCTATTGTAGTGTTTAACCTTTCACTAAAAGCTGAAAATAAACTCTATCCTTTGATATAATGTAATTTTTCTTTAAATAAAAAGAATACGGATTGAATTTTATCCTTAAAAAATTAAATTAATAAAAAATATATAAATTATAGAAATCATCCGTTTGAAGCGTTTGTCAACAGAGGTTTGGGTGCAATGACAAGAATTGAATATCCTCTTTCTATACATAAGAATTCTTTTTTGTTGTTTTCATTGAAGCTCCTCTTTCTGTTCACTGTATCTTCAACAAAGATTTTGCTCTGTTGTTTGCAATTTGTGAAATTAATGAAGGTTGAACCGTTGAAGGTGCAATGATGATTGATTAACTTGTGCATAGTTTTTCAATTCCATTTTTAATTACCTCTGAGCACCTTCTGCTTCATTGTTTCCATTCTGATGTTCTTTGCATCTTATATTACTGTAGTCGAAGTTAATTTTTTTTTTTTTTTTGAAATAAGAATTCATTCATTGATTTGAAGTCATACGACATCTACAATAGAAGCCAAAACTAACAAATATAAATCAAACTGAATTAAATAAAATTCTAACATAGCAAAACCACGATCGTTGAGGAGATCTAACACTTCTGAAAACCCTCGTCTCTCATATCGCTGTCTGTTGCAGCCTTCTACAAGGGGGTCTATCGATCTGTTGTAGTTTTGAAGTAGAACCGAATTCAAATCAACTGATTGTAAATGAAGTATTGACGTCTGTTGCAACCCCGCACAAAATCCGATCAACAAAGGAACCTTCAGAAACACACAAATAACAAAAAACAAAGTCCCCAAACTCTCACATGGAGAGAGATAAAACCCAATATATGGGTAGGTATAACCCAATAGATGGGTAAAAAAACTCTCCATTAGAGAGAGACTGAAGTTTATTAGTAACAATAACAATGAACTAATTAAGCAAAAGCAAAAAGGGGCTTACCATCGCCCAAAAGGTGGTGGTAGCCCCTAGATAAAAACTAGGGTTTGGGGAGAAAAGAGGGAGGAGAGGAAAAAAGAGAGAGGAGGTGGCTCGTTGTTCTTTTCGAGTAGTAGAGGATGGATGATGGGAATCGTAGTCGAAGTTAATTAAAAGAGCCCTTGTTTCAGTTATTGATCAGTGAGAATTGAAATTAGTGTGTAGATCCTTGAGCAGTCGCGAAAGTAGTGGGAGCTTAGGGGATTATGGCCACCTTGACGTTTACCCCAATTTATATCTAGTACTTAAACCATGATATTTGTATCTAACTTTCTTACATAAGTTAGGTAGATTCTTTAAAGATATAAATGTAATTTTACGGAACTTTTTTTACATTTAGCGCTTAAATTTCATATAATTGTAACAGGAATTACTAATAAGTTTCAAATATAAAGTGAAGTGTATAGTTGTAGATTAAAAAAAACAAACATTTTTCAGGTTAAGTTTTTCATAGTTAATTTAACTTTGGACTCGCTATTGCAGGTATATTTTTGGATATATCAGGAGAACAAATCAATATAAGGTGGTTAGATTTACTGATAATTATTACGAGATCCTTACTTTTGGTGATGATGGATTATCTACTTTAGCTTGGAGAAAGATTACAAACAATCCTTTATATAACCAGTTTGAGAAAGAAATTCTCGATTACTATCATAATCTTGTGGTGGTAAAGGGGTTTATATATTGTTTAGTGAACGAACAAAGAGATATATTGAAATTTGATCGGGAGAACGAAGAGTTTGAGTTAGTTTATACACCGTATAGCACTTACAATCCTGGCTATTGCGGAGGTTCTCTGGGGGTGATGGGTGAGTCCCTCTATATGGGGGCTTTTACATGGTCAGAAGAAGGGCTCGTAATATGGTCGATCTTGGAAGATGGTTGGATCAAGAAAACAACAATAGAGGATTTTTATATTCCAGATCCGTTTGAGATGATTCAACTTCTGGACGATGACAAGATATTGATCATGTCACATAAGGATAAAAAGCTTCATTGTTATGATTTTAAAGCGAAAAAAAGTGAAGAGAATTTTCTCAGGATTCAAGGATTAGATGAAAACAGAATGCAACTTATGACAGTTTTAAAAGTTGTTCCGAGTTTTTTATCTTTGAAATATAGTGCTCGACTTAAGTAGTATTATGCTATACTTTTTTGGTTATTTTTTCCTTTTGTGTAATTGCGGTCTTGGAAGATTATGTATAAAGCTAAATTGAAATTTCCAATTTATTTTCTTCTTATAATTATTTTGTTGTTGTTTCTGCTCGATCCGAGTTTGGTTAATTTGTTTAGGAGTCAAGTTCATTTAGCTCAAATATGTAACAACTCAAAATTGAACTCGGATTATTTTTTTCGAGTCAAGTTTGAACAAAAAATTTAAGTTCGTAATGACTATTGTTCGAATTTGGTTAATAAACTTAGACTTGTTCAGTTCACCTTAAAGAAATAACATTCAACAAAAATAAGTTCAGTTCATTAAAAATCACTATTGCAAAGAAGAAAAAACAACATAAATAAGTAAAAAAAATCACTTTAGCAATATAAATTTAGTTCATTTCAATATAAATAAGTTCATTAAAGTAAAATTAATGTACTGTGGAGTGAATAGGGTCTTGGAAAGGAGTCGAGTTGTATAGTATTCTGTTCACAGCTTGTGGGTAGCCTTATGTTCCATATGTCCTCCTTTGGAATTGTCACCCTACAAATTTAAGAAGGGAAAACTTGCCTAAATTTGATCTTTTTAACTAAGATATAATCAATTCTTCGATAGATCATTCATTTACAACCCATATTCATTTCACACTGTAGTCTGTATATATCATTGTAAACTCGTGTTGCTCACTTCCTTCCTAAGCATACACATACAATTCGTTCTTCCCATGGGAGGATCTCCATAAGTGCCAATAGGAGCATGCCCCTATTACAAGCCGACAATTGTTTTGTTTAAAAAGTGTAATTGTTTGGGTTTATTCTCTTAAACTTGAATGCTTTCAATGTCAAACCATATTATGTCATCCCATCCATAATTGTTTAAACTGTTTAGTTTTTCATGGTGTCAAGAAACATAATTTATGTATAATATACTTTACATATTAGGGGGATAAGAAGTTGGTACACAAGCGATGACAAAGCCAACATTATCTCACTTGATATTTTTTATTATATACCGATTGGAATTTGCAACAAAATCCGGCAAGTTTTTCAAGTAAAAAAAGAAAACTAAGAACGGAAGGCCCGTGTTTTATGTTGCTATTCTTCAGAAGATTTACATGATAATTTGGTAAATCAATTAGTTAAATATAATTAGTTACCATTTAAAAAAACACATGAAGGTTAGATACTTTAAATATGTAAACAATATATATGATAAAATAAAACTAGAATATAAAATCAATTTCTTTGTGTAACAATGAAAACACTCGTTCTTTTTTCTTGATTACTTTTATATATATAATAACTCTATTATGTTTCTCATTGATTTAACAATAATATAGTGAGTATCATTTTGCTCTTTCTAACCTTTTCACTAAGTTGTATATTAATATTTAGATCACGTAATTAAAAAAAACTTTGCCTCATAAAAAAAATCAAAATTTAGTGGTTATCAGTTAGTTTGAAATCAACTCAATGTAGTTTATATGTTTTCTTTTATGAACTCGTTAGCGAATTCTTTCAATTTTTGAAACCACTTTTTGGCGAAATAACCAAAATATGTCGAACAACTAAAATCGAGATACTACTCCAAGAATTTTGATATAAAATGATACATAATAGTCTAAAAGTAACATGCTTATATACTATTTCAAGTATCTAGATCACATATTTTAAAAGATTTGGCTCCCCAAGCAAAAGGTTTGAAGGTTCGACACTAGTTCTTCCCAAATAATATCCTGTTGTTCTTCGTAAACCAAGAAACAAGTATTTGGTTGATTATATTAACAAAGCCGCTGCTTTTCCTCCACGCCGATCTTCTTTTTCAGCCACGATTAGTGATCATCAACTTCAAATCCCTACTCGAAATCCAGGTGTTAGAAAACAGATTCAATCACAAAGATTACTCCCACTTGTAACCTTTAAAGGGTTGTTTTCAGCAGGAACTAAACTATGCTTTGGATCTTTTTTCACAGAAAAGGAGAAACAAACATGCAAAAGGAGTTGTGATGAAGGTTAGAGTTTATGATTGTCATGGATGGTGGTATCATATGTGTTATTTCTGTAAAGATCATGGACTGAAAATTGGTGATGCTGTTAAGCTTATGATTTTTCGTCAAGCTCAAATCCCTGATCAACTATGCTTCCTTTGCTCTATCTATCCTAAAAGGAGTACTACTAACCTTGCCTGACTGAATTGGTTTCTTGTTGCATGCTGGAACAAATAAAGTAGGGACAATCTTCATATAAGTTCTTTAGGTGTTGGGACACATTGTCCATGTGTATTTTGATGATGACAAATACAATTAGTTGATCTAACATGTTTGGTGAAGTTTTGTTGCAGATGCCTAAACGAAGTCTCGAAGAATCAATTGTCAAACGCTTTAGACTAAGACCAATTTCCAAATATGTAAAAGTGTGTGTTCGTAAATAACAGATCAAAGTGCTAAGGTGTAATATTAGAGATTGTAGATATTTTACTTGAGATAGTAAAATAAATGCAATCTATAATATAACACCTAAATAAAACGATTTGCGAAAACAAAAAAAAGGGAAAATTGTTTTTTGAAAAAATTGTTTTAAAAATCTGGAATATCTTTTTTCGGAAAAGATAAGTTTTTTTTGGAATAAAAAGGTTTTAGAAATTTCTGATTTTAAAGAAAAGAATATGTCTATAAAATCAGCCCTAATACTATTAGGAAACAAATATCTTAAAGAAGATAAAATCTTCTTTAAAGATAATTGCTTGCTTAAGTTTAGGAAACTATCAAGTGGACAATTCTATCTTTGTAAGCTTAAAAACTGATTTTAAAAACGTGAGCCTTGACAAAGAATAAAAAGATCAGAAAATATAAAAGATACGCGTTTCCAGTAATTGTTTTAGAGAGCTATTTTCGGAAACATATCTTTAACATCTCTGAGATCAGCACTGAGATCTGTGACAGAAAAACACATATTTAAGCTCGATAAATACCTCTAAACTGCTTAACCTAGAAGCACAAAAAAAGAGGATTCAAATCTTTCTGTAATTTCATCTTTTATAGAGAGTGTTGAGTTGACTTCTTAAGGGAATTAGACTTAATTACGCAACACTTAGAGTTAAGTGTTGGGGGGCACTACTAGGGTTAGTAGTGAGGGAATCAAGTTGTATCAAGAGTTTGGTATTTTGTGATTCAATTAATAAAAGAAAAGGTAGGGTGGACGTAGATCTCAGAGGTGAGATTGAACCACGGTAAAATTGCTTGTCTCGTCTCTTTATTACTGCCTTTCTATTTACCATTCTAGAAATTCTTATCGAATTAACAATATTCATATACGCAACTCAAAAGCTCAGAGAAGGTCTCTGAGATCTTGAAAGAAAGTTCGATAAAATTTAGAAAATACCACACTCAATTCAACCCCCCCTTCTTGAGTGTCTCCTTGTGATCCAACAATTGGTATCAGAGCTTAATATTCTTGTAAGGTTAATCCCTAGAGAATAGCTAGCATGAATTCACAAGATGACTCTCAAAGAAGACACTCAAAGTGCCCGGTTTTCAATGGAGAAGATTATGGATGGTGGAAGGCTAGGATGAGGATTTACATCCAAGGGTCGGATTATGAATGCTGGAAAATCATAAGAAAAGGACCCATCCTCATCCAAGTCAAAAATAATGAGGGAAAGTTGGTTGACAAAGACGAAGACGACTACGATTCAACCGACTATGCAAAGGCCGAGAAGAACTTTAAAGCTATGAATATTCTCCAATATGGAATTGGACCTGATGAATACTCAAGGATCTCTGCTTGCTCAACGGCAAAGGAAATATGGGATACTCTCGAGTTAGCCCACGAAGGCACAAATGAGGTAAAACAATCTCGCATTGATTTGTTAGTTCAACAATATGAATTGTTTACCATGGATAAAGATGAATCAATAAATGAAATGTTTACTCGCTTTACTATCATCACAAATGAATTGCGTTCTCTTGGAAAAATTTATTCGTCAGAAGAATTGGTTAGGAAAGTGTTAAGAAGTTTGACAAATCGTTGGCTACCAAAAATAACTGCTATACAAGAAGCCAAGGACTTGTCGAAACTTCCCCTAGAACAATTAATTGGTTCTTTAATGACTCATGAACTTGTTCTAGATGCTAAAAATCCTACACCAAAGAGCAAAGGTCTAGCATTAAAAACTGAATTAGAAAGTGATGATAGTGATAGTGATGAAGATGTTACTTTTCTTACTAGGAGATTCAAAAAATTTCTTAAAAAGAACAAAAATAGTAATCCTAGCAAGAATGCGAATTTCAAAGGTAAGAGTACTACATCTAACTATAAGAAAAGTGCTACTAACTCTGGATGTTTTAAGTGTGGAGAATATAGCCACAGGATCAAGGAATGTCCCTTGTGGGAAAATGAGAAACCCAAAGATAAAAGAGAACAATCAAAAAGGGAGTTCAAGAAGGCCATGGTAGCAGCCGTATGGGGAGAATCCGAGTCTGATGAGGAACAGTCAGAGGCACTGAGCCAAGAGGCAAAACTTTGCCTAAATGCAACTGAAGGATCTCAGAGAAGGTCTCAGTACCTAGATGACTCGCATCTATGTCTTATGGCGAAAACACCCACCTCCCAAGATGAGGAGGACAATGCAGAGGTAAATCTCACTTCTTTGAAATCTAAGATACCTCTATTATCCAAAAACAAACTAATTGCTTTGCTTAGTAATGTAATTGACGATTGTCAAGAAATGCGTGATGAATTTATAAACATGAAAAAAGATTTGAAAAACATCACTAAGCAAAAAATTGGGTTGGAATTGGAATATAAGGAATTGCTAGATGATAACAAGGACTTGGTCAAAAGAAATAAAGAAATGGACAAAACGATAAATGACCAAGTCGTTGAGATAAGTACGCTAAAATATGAAAAAGCTCTTGCTAAAGAAATTGTAAACAGCACTGTGCCCTATACTGAGCTTGAGGCAAAGAATCTTGACTTTGAAAAACAAAAAAAAACGTTTTGAACCTTGAACTACTGGAACTGAAAAATGAAAAGGAAAACCCTAAGGTTGACCCTATAAATGAAGGACAAGGTACAAAACTTTGTGAAGATTTTGAAAAAGCCAAACATGACTTAAACACCCTAAATGACAAAAATGAAAACTTGAAAGCAACAATTGAGTCTTTGAAGGTGCAACTGTAGAAGTCAAAAATTGCCACACCTGGTAGTAATATCCTAGACCATATGATCTCTCAAACAAAAAATCGAAACAGACATGGTTTAGGATATACTGACCAGAAGCTCAGTACAGGTCTCAGAGCTAAAAATTGTGAAAGAGACTTTCGAAAGCGAAAATATGTTGATCTTCCCGAATATTTGATTTGCTACTTCTGTGGAAAGAATGGACATCTCATGAATGACTGTAATGGAAAGAAAAAACATGTTGAGAAGAATGCAAAGTATGCAAATCAAATATGGGTTAGAAAGGATCTCTTAGATGCTCAACGAAAGAAGAAGGGACCCAAGCAAGTTTGGGTTCCTAAAACTAACAAGTGATCTTTTTGCAGGTGAAAGTGAGAGAAAGCAGCCTATTATCCTCCGCATTAGCTGCTTAAGACCTATGATTAGTGAAAATTCAATTCCTCTCACTTGTAGCCTTACCATGGAGGGTGTGTTACATTTGGCAATAATAAAAAAAGGGTGAATTTATTGGCTTTGAGATATATTTCTAGCAATTGATTTGTGTTATATGCCTTATCTTCTCTCATAGATGTGTTGAATCGGAGTCTATAATATTTATCCATGTGAAAATTTGTGAAAGAGTCTTTTAATTGTGATTTAGGACTCGCAAGGTCTAATGATGTTGTCCTGATGTCTTGATTCTAAGTTGCCAAAGTATTAAGCTAAATGATCCTAAGTTGCTGAACTATTGAGCTATGAAATGATAATTCACTTTTCTATGGCAAGCTTGATCTTTAGCCCGATATTTTGATTTGCTTATTTTGAGTTTGACATTTGGCCTTATTATTTCTTCTTTACTTATTCTTCATTTACTTCCCCATTACATCCTTGTTTTCATCCCCTATTGCTCCAAACAACAAGTGCTTTTAACCTTGATTCATGATTATGTTCGGGGCAAAGACATTCTGTAAAAATGGTGAAAGAAGATGTCATGAGTTGAGGGGGAACTTGAAGAGGTCGGCAATGAAATTCTATAAGTGAAAGAAAGAAATCAGTGGGGCACAGTACAAGGCACAGTGCCATGGACATAATTTGAAAGAAGATAAGATCACGTTTCACAAGTTAATATTCTTTGCTGGTTCTCATTAATTGACTCTATGATTTCTATATAGTCTACATCTCCTTTAAGAAAAATGGAAAATAGGAAGGAAAAAAAATGAAAAAAATAAATCCTTCCATGACATCAAAAAAAAAAAAAATAAATGAGATGAGACAATTCATATTAGAGTTTAATTATGAGATGATGAAAACAGTTGTGATTACCATGTCTTTGGATTATTGAATATACGAAGCAAAGCTATCTTTGAAGGAAAGAGATTGTCCAGTGGCACAATAACATATACAGTGCCGAAGTGAAGAAAGTTCCAAAATCTATGCGTGATAATGTCAAAAAGGTGAATAAGGTTTGAGCACTTGTTGAGCATATCCCCATTCCAAATAATTCAAGCTTGCTTACCTTATTTCTTTATCCTACCATAATTCTTCACTTTTACCTTATGATCCATAACTTTGAATTGTGAATTGGATTAACTCTTGCTTCATAGTTTCGGATTGTGAGTTGGATTAGTTCTTGCTTCAAAACTTTGGATTGTGAATTGAATCTTGACGTAGCACCAGCATCACTAGATTGATTTTTGCTTGAGCTACTATTTTGCATGGACAATTGACTTCGAACTATGATACTATGGATTTTTATGCCTCCTTTTTGATAATGCCAAAAGGGGGAAGATTTGGTATATAGCACTATGTTAATGCTAGATGTTCATTCTCATGAAATCGTATCATGTTTGCCAATGTAATATTTGCTTATGTTGAGGGGGAACTATAATTGTCTTTGTCATCACTAGATTGATTTTTGCTTGAGCTACTATTTTGCATGGACAATTGACTTCGAACTATGATACTATGGATTTTTATGCCTCCTTTTTGATAATGCCAAAAGGGGGAAGATTTGGTATATAGCACTATGTTAATGCTAGATGTTCATTCTCATGAAATTGTATCATGTTTGCCAATGTAATATTTGCTTATGTTGAGGGGGAACTATTATGTGTTTGTCATCATCAAAAAGGGGGAATTTGTTGGGACACATTGTCCATGTGTATTTTGATGATGACAAATACAATTAGTTGATCTAACATGTTTGGTGAAGTTTTGTTGCAGATGCCTAAACGAAGTCTCGAAGAATCAATTGTCAAACGCTTTAGACTAAGACCAATTTCCAAATATGTAAAAGTGTGTGTTCGTAAATAACAGATCAAAGTGCTAAGGTGTAATATTAGAGATTGTAGATATTTTACTTGAGATAGTAAAATAAATGCAATCTATAATATAACACCTAAATAAAACGATTTGCGAAAACAAAAAAAAGGGAAAATTGTTTTTTGAAAAAATTGTTTTAAAAATCTGGAATATCTTTTTTCGGAAAAGATAAGTTTTTTTGGAATAAAAAGGTTTTAGAAATTTCTGATTTTAAAGAAAAGAATATGTCTATAAAATCAGCCCTAATACTATTAGGAAACAAATATCTTAAAGAAGATAAAATCTTCTTTAAAGATAATTGCTTGCTTAAGTTTAGGAAACTATCAAGTGGACAATTCTATCTTTGTAAGCTTAAAAACTGATTTTAAAAACGTGAGCCTTGACAAAGAATAAAAAGATCAGAAAATATAAAAGATACGCGTTTCCAGTAATTGTTTTAGAGAGCTATTTTCGGAAACATATCTTTAACATCTCTGAGATCAGCACTGAGATCTGTGACAGAAAAACACATATTTAAGCTCGATAAATACCTCTAAACTGCTTAACCTAGAAGCACAAAAAAAGAGGATTCAAATCTTTCTGTAATTTCATCTTTTATAGAGAGTGTTGAGTTGAGTTCTTAAGGGAATTAGACTTAATTACGCAACACTTAGAGTTAAGTGTTGGGGGGCACTACTAGGGTTAGTAGTGAGGGAATCAAGTTGTATCAAGAGTTTGGTATTTTGTGATTCAATTAATAAAAGAAAAGGTAGGGTGGACGTAGATCTCAGAGGTGAGATTGAACCACGGTAAAATTGCTTGTCTCGTCTCTTTATTACTGCCTTTCTATTTACCATTCTAGAAATTCTTATCGAATTAACAATATTCATATACGCAACTCAAAAGCTCAGAGAAGGTCTCTGAGATCTCGAAAGAAAGTTCGATAAAATTTAGAAAATACCACACTCAATTCAACTCCCCCTTCTTGAGTGTCTCCTTGTGATCCAACATTAGGGTTTCTATTTGTTTTTAAAGTTTAATCTTGAGAGGTACTACTAGGTAAAATCTAATATTATTACGTGTCAAGAGTTACTCAGAAATAAGAATTTAAGTTTTTGTCATTGTTTCAAGTTTATTTCAATTGATTGCATATATAGGATGCTTTAATTCAACAGTTTGTTGCTATTCTTCCAATCTGATGTGAAACTACAGTATTGATTTTGCATTAAGAGAGGGACAAACATTTTTGCTAGGGATGATTTTGCAAATTTTAAATTTTGTGTGTTTAACCATATAAATGAATGTAAAATTGTAAATCATAGTAGATGATGAAAATCTTGTTGAATTTATAATATTTATAGTATACTCTTCTATTTAACCGTCTCCCCTACTCGAATTTGATGATTATCAACCGTAAAGCTTAACAATCGAAGAACGGATCGAAATCAAATTTCTAATAACATCAAGGAAGAAATTCAGGAATCTAAATTACCAAAGACATGCATATCAATCATCAACGTAACTAATTTAATTATTAGAGAGTAATGAGCAAATTAATCCCCTGATTCAACTAATCCCCTCTCCTTCTACATTATACTGATCAACTTGCACAGACACCACCCCATCAATAGCCTTATCAGTCTCAATTGTAACCACATTTTTAGTCACATTAGTAACTCCATGAGCAGCATATACTCCTCTCTTACTATATATAGAATACTGAAAATGAACTATTTTATCAGGGAAAACCAATAGTTTAGAAAAATCAGCTTCCCATTTAGTACTATCAAACCCCTTTATGCTTAATTTACCCACTGTTGACTTTAACTGCATTCCCATAACATTATTATGGTCAATAATCACTTGATCAATCTTGTTAAACTCTCCATCTAGTTCTACTATAGCCTTCATATTTTTGGGATCGCCACTAAACATGTTGTTCAAGATGTTTAGCCCTGAAATTTCTCCATGGACCGATTTTATGACCACATTTCCATCCCCTAAGAAGAAGCCATTAGTAATGTGGACTTGAACAGGGTCTTCCATGACAATGGAGTTGTAATCCAAGTAGCAATTATCAATCCTTGTTTGTGATAAACCTGCTAGTTTTACCAATATACCTACCCCACCAAAAGCTGTTGCTTTGTTGTATAAATGAGCACCAGTGATCATGTTAGCTTGACCTCGTAGAGTAATCCCTACGGCTGCTGAGAACACCACTACATCGGTGATGGCATTGTCGTTGCTGCCTATGTCGATGGCAGTGCCTGTGAACTGTCTCTCCAATGGGTCACCACCCACGGTCTCATGCTGCCCGAGAAAGGTGTTGGAAATGTAGGTTTCATGGCCGCCTTGGACTAGTATGCCTTGGGTTGAGAAATGGAGGAAGTAGCAGTTTGTGACTCGGATACGAGCTGAATCAACGATGATTAGGCCTCCACCTCGGAAGTTGGAGTCGAAGAGTATGTCACGGAAGGTTATGTCTTCGTATTGGATTCCGGTGATTTGAGTTTGGGTGTTGGTTGTGGTGTTTATGAGGAGGGTTTGGGTGGGTTGGGATGATAGTTCTATTAGATAACGGTCTTGTGGAAATGTGTTTGATGCTCTTAATGTTCCTCCTTGTACCTGTTTTTTTACACAATTTGTAGAATCAATGATATGTTAAATGTGTAGCTAATGCCTGATGGTATCTTTAAAATAAACATGTCTACTGAAGGTGCATTATTTCATTTTACTAAATCCAACAAATTTCAAAAAGTTCCAATAAAACACTTTAGGTATATATATAGATAGTAAACTTAATCGTGCATATTTCTATATACACCCAAGTGTACTTATTAAACCTATGATGATTTTCTCAATGATATAATCTGTATGCACAACATACGGCTGTCTGTTTGGTAGGCGATCATAAAGGATGGTAATGGAATAAATGTGTATGTAAATTTGTGAGGAAAATCAAGATTCATTCCCATGGTAATCCAAGCTCACTCCAAAGTGTCCAATTTTCTGTATGATTTTTCATCCTCACCCAATACCACTCCCCGAGTGGTAATGGATGCCATTGGATGGTAATAAAATCTTTTTTTGAAGAAAACCTAAGCTTGGAGATGAACTTGCTAGCCCATGGACATCACAAAGTTTCTTTTCTTGTTAAATTACACTTAAAATCTCATTTCATTACCACAATTTATTAACGGCTACCAAACAGGTTGTAGGTGTGTAATCCAGATGTTTTTGCAAAGAAATGGTGAAAGGAGAAAAGGAACTAATTACCAGAATATTGCCAACAAGAGGAGGTAAAGAAATGGGTTTGGTGATCAAATAATTCCCACCTTGGAAATCAATGACAACTCCACCCAAATTAATGATATTAGGCAACATTTGATCCCCCTTTTGCACTTGCATTGCATCCGATATTGCTCTAAGAATAGCATCACTACTGTCTTGTGCTCCACTTGGGTCTGCACCGTAGCCTCGAGGATAAAAGACTCTTCCTTCCTACAATTTATCATTTCATATTACACATTTAATGTATATGGAAGAAACGTTTTAAAATGAAATTAGAGGAAAATCATTGGGTCATTGCATGTATTGTGTGTGGTAGGAAGGATACCATATATATGCACATGCATTGGTGTCTTGGTAAAATGAGAAACATGAACGACGGAATCCCATGATTATCTCGAGATTGGATTGCCGATAAAGAATCATTTGAAAATAAATAATTTTTAATATAATAAGTAAAATTATAACGATTCTCAATAAGCTAAAAAATCATATTAGACTATGTTTTTTTCATCTTACCATGAACTTGATACTTTTAAATTTTTCATCATGTTAGACTAGACTATACAAAAAAATTCAGAACCAACCATGCATGTCCTTCTTAATTATTTATGTTTACTTATCACCAAACAAATTTAATTCCTTATTATAAACTTTACGAAAATATATTTTGGAAAAATGCAAGATGAAAAGAATAGCAAGATATAAATAAGTTCTACCTTATAAATTTACATCGAATATAGTCAAAGTCAAGTCAATATAAAAGATTGAAGTAATAGATTCTTGCCAAACTAAATCTTACAAAAAAACCAGATTACCTTATTTCACGTGAAGAAAATACAACCAAAGTTTTAAAGAGTTATTTGGATAAAGATTTTTATAGTATATGTTCAACAAAGTAATGAAAACATATATTATAAAATTAAAAATAGTATTTCCTTCGTTCCATTTTGTGCTTCCTACATTGACTTATTTCCTCTCTCAAAGAGATTCTAATTAAGAAGGACAAAAGAGAACGGAGGAAATACTATTATTAATTTTATAATATATGTATTCATTACTTTGTTGAACATATACTATAAAAATCTTTATCCAAATAACTCTTTAAAACTTTGGTTTATAATAAATTTAAAAGATAATAATAATATTTATAGTAGTAATAATAATTATTATTATTACTCTTTGTTTTTGTTTTTATTCCAATTTTGAGTTGTTGAACTTATATCTAATCAAAGTCATTTAATTAGAACATAACTTTATTTGTTTATCCAAAATGGGCTTTCACTCACCTAATAGTGGGACATTTTAAGGAGGAAGAAACGTGGTAAGAAGGCTTTGCGTGGATTAACACTTCTCTAATCAAATCTATGACAAAACTCACTACTAGAGTAGTAATGTTTGTTTCAATAAGTAAATCTTACTCATGAGCTAGAGAATTTTATCTTAGATTATCATTCTACTTTAGCAAATGAAAACTTAAGTTTAAAGATGCTGGCCTAGAACCACAAGAGTAATATAAACTTTGTGACTAAATCCACGACGGCAAATTCTTAATTGAAACAATTTTAATGATAGTGAGATCGTCTATACTCTTTAAATAAAAGGGTTACTTTTTATTTACGCTACTTTTCAAGTAATTAATAAGTTGAAACTATCTTTTTTGTCAAACATAGAGAGACAATTATATGAACAAAACTAACTAGTACTACATTATGTACATAATTCTGTATTTCACAGTTAAATTTTGTAAATAACAAAATAAACAATTGCTAACCAAAACATTAAGAAAATGCCAACAAACACTTACATTCTTAATTTTTGATTTGAGATTTGGGCCATAAGGCTTTGAAGATAACTTCCTCTGAATCTTCTTAACAAACACAACTTGTTTATCATAATGAAGAGAAGAAGTAAACTCACAATAATGCTGAAGTAAGAAGAGTAAGAAGAAGGCCAATGCCATCAAGAACTTCATGGTTTTGAAGGCTTAATTTGGACGTTCTACAAGCTAAAGGATTGTTTGTTTTGATGGTATAGTGTTTTTTTGGGGGTAGAGGTTGGTATAGCTTTTATAGCATAGCATTTGATTCAGGGTGTTTATTGGCAACAACAGTAAAAATAAGTGGGTACACAATTGACTAATAATAATAAATTATACTATTACTTTGCTAAAAACCAAAAAAAATTAAGTTGATGAGGGGTAGGTGAGGAGTTACTAGGACATTTAGTAACTTGGGCTCTAGACTTCTATTATCTTGGAATTGTGATAAGACATCATACCATAAACAAAAGACCTAAATATGGCATAATATCCGAGTAAGAATTTAATTTTAACTAGGATGATTTTGTGACCCTTTGAGAGAATTTTTACCTTTCCAACAATTCAAGATGGGGTACTTAAATAAAGCTTATATGGTGGTAAATGGTTATGTGGATGTTAGCTAATTTATATCGAACGTTTTGAGCAAGAATTGAAAACTTGAGATTGATCACGTCGTTCTTTTATCTATTCTTCATACACCACAATAAATTGAAGTATTGTAGAGTATATCCTTCGAACCTAATACTAGTTGTCTGCTTTTTTGTTGTTCTTAGATTGTCTTTTTATTTCATGGAAGAGTAAGAAACAACCTACTGTTGCCCGTTATTCAGCTGAAGTCAAGTATCGTTCTATGGCGGTAATCACATGTGAGTCAAAGTGGTTAAAGTATTTGTTGTCCTCCCTCAATATTTTGCATCTCAAGCCTATGAAGTTATTTTGTGATAGTGAATCTGCTCTCCATATTGCTAAAACTTTTGTATTTCATGATCGAACTAAGCATATTATGGTAGATTGTCATTTTTTCGTGACAACCTTTCAACTTTGTATACCCCTAGTGGTCATCAGTGGACTAATATCCTTATTACATTTTTCCATTGCAAAAAAAAAAATCATCTTTATTGATAAAGAAATGATTTTGTGTTGCTTACCACTTTTTCTTTACAACTTTTAAAGGTTATCATCTTTGAATTTTTTATAAAATTACCACCAAAACGTTATGAATTTCTTAAAATCTCTCACCAACAGAGAATCTCAAATTACCCCATTTTGTGGGCCCACATATTGACTAATTCTTCTCCAAACTTTAAGAAGTAAAGAACAAAGCATTCTTCTTCAATTGAAGGACAAATTCTAAGTGATTTTGGAGAAATTTCTGAGTAAATCACATCCATTTCAACTTCAATTACCAAATTCAGATAATTCGCCAAGTCTAAGTCATATTCTAGGGTTTTTTTTGTTAATCACGAATTCTATGATTTGTGTTTAATTATAGAGGGAAGTTTTCAAAAGTAACATTGGTATTGCATATTTGAGGCTTGAATTTTGTAATTTGACATTTCTAACAAGTAATCTATTAATAATTTCATATTCTCATGCCAGTTAGTCAATTACTTGGAATTATGGTTTGTAATTGAGCAGTTGAGATTGGGGTTGTTTTATTTGGGATTGTATTTGTTGTTTAAGTCTAAAAAACTGATATTATTGCTTTAATTATTATTTAATTAATTCATGTTGCTTGATTCTTGATAAGAGCCCCTTTCTTTAACGATTTTTTTAGATTGATTAATGGTTAATTAGGCAAATGAAAGGGGTTTGGAGGAAAGAAAATGAATCAATTCATATGTGGAGCCCATATAAAGGAGTGACATGGGATTTCACATTAACATGTGGGAAATTTTAAGAAAAAAGTAAAGTTTTGGTGGAAAAATTTTAAAATAATCAAAGATTGTAACTTTTAAAAAGTTTTAAAGAAAGGTGGTAATTGTCAAACCGTCCAAAAAGAAAAATAGTGTTTTGGCACTATTGCTTCCGCATAATGATTATTGGCCTTTGGGCTTGTTCTCTTCGGCATAATTCAGCTGAACTGAACTGAACTGATTGGAGCTGAACTGATTGGAGCTGAACTGAAATAAACTGAACTGAATTGAATTGAATTGAATTGAATTGAATTGAACTGAATTAAATTGAATTGAATTGAATTAATTATATATATAAATAATATTTAAACAATAATAATATGATTATTAAATAAAAATTATAATGATAAGTAATAATAATGAATAATAATAATAGTATTTTGGATATTTTTAAATGACAGTTATAAAAAAAATATTAATAATCATAAATTAATAATAATAATTATTATTATTATAATGATTATAATGATAATTAATAACAATTATTTTATAGTCTTTGTATTAATATATTAATACTTGATGATGTTTATATAATAACAATAATATCTAAGAAGTAAATTAATATTACTATTTTAATAATTAGATTTAATAATATAATAATATTTAGTAATAAAATAATGATTGGATCGGACCGTGCAAAATTGCATCATAAACCGTTTTGACGTGATTTGATTGGTTTATGCTTTTGACCTAAACCATGTTCCTCCCTAATGATAATAGTAATAATAATGAGTAAAGCTATAATAAACAAAATAATATATATATATATATAATAATGATAATACTTAATAATAATGATATAAAATAATAAATAATAATAATAATAATAATAATAATAAGAGTAATTATTAAAATAAATTTGACCAACATAATAATAATATTTAACAAAATGGTCATAAAAGAATGGAGCTGAACTGAACTGAATTGAACTGAACTGAACTGAAAATAAATTGGGGAGAATAGACCCTTTGTTTTATTTTATTTGGTCCAAGCCTTACTCTATAAAGAACATGGGTTCCGCTGGGTTGCTTTGCTATTATTGTCAAGGCTGGGTTGATGAATTTGGCAAAAATAGGTAAAACGAAAGTAATGAAAATATCGGTAAGAATTTTAAACAATAACTAAAAATAGTAATAAATGTATCAAGACTTCAAGAGTGAGTATGATAATCTTTAGTAAGTAAAACGATAATGTTAGGAAAATCAATAATACTAATAAAGATAATAAAATACTACTAAAAATTTATTGATTTCAAAAATCAATATAATAGGAAAATTTCCTAAGGTATTGCTAAGGTTATGCCTAATAGCCAAATTAACCCATTTGTTTTCGACTTAGCTCACATACCACTGGGTCAGTATAAATAGCCAAAATGCCCTTATAATTATTAATCACAAGCAATCAATAAAATTGCACAATAACATTAATACTCATCAAGAACAAATCATACCATAATCGTTGTACGGGATAAATACCCTCTCCCGAATATACGGCCCAAGGCCCAAACGACACAAGGCCCACACTCACTTGTCTATATAAGCCCCTCATAGGGCTAAGGTAAAAGGATCCACAATCCATTCTCTCTCCCTACATCCACACACTCTCTACCTAAAATAAGTACTGACTTGAGCGTCGGAGAGCCCGTCCTCGGGACACTCCCGAGGGTTTGGGGTTCATTTGCAGGTTCTTGGCCGGAGCTCGGACTCGGACCGCTCATCTCCGCCGGGAAAGAGGTACGACACTTTTAGACAGAAACAATTTGGCGCTAAAAGGATGGGGAGAGAAAAAAGCGCCCATGGAAACACTCCATTTCCATGGCTACATTGCTCAATTAGCTATTCTATGGTCTGAAATACTCCAAATCAGACCAAAATTTACAAGATCTACAAACTGCAAGTCTTCAAGAGGCAGATATACACACGGGAGGGTATGGAAAATAAGAAAAGAGATTGGTGGTTGCAATCTTATTTGACAATATGGCAAGTTTGCGTTGACTACAAATTTGCAGTTATACAACCAAATTTGTAGATATTCCATAGATACATGGATGCATTATTAACTAATGCTATATGTTGTGCTGATATACACTAAGGATCATCCTTAATCCCAAGCCCAGCAGCAAGGTACATAGAGCCATTATTAACTGCCTCCATTTCTTCTTCAGTGCTAAAATTCTCCAACGCAACAACAATGTCACTGGATTCAGCATCATTATCTCCTTCTTCCTTAATGAAATCCATGTCTGACTTCATAAAACAAAAATCAGCGCTGCCCACTATTACGACTCTTATCACCTTCAAGTTCAAGTGTTCAACCCCATCATCAACGACTTACTTACAATGGCAGAGTACATCAACCAAACGTTGACATTCATTTGATGGGAAGACAAATAGAAAAAGCATCAGACCTCTTGACTATTGCGTACAATAAAAACAAGCTAAGTCTCTCCCACTCATGCTAGTTATTTGCGGATAAATTTTCTCCCAAAAATGCTAAGATTTTGCTGATATTTGATGATTTGAGCTGGTATTAAACACTCCTCTGTATGATTCGTGAATTGGGGCTTGGACACAAGCAAAATCCCCCTTTATTTGGTCTGAATACATAATGCCTATAAGGTGTTCGGGAAAATGCTTAACCAAATTCAGCCTACCAAAAAGCCAAGCGAATCCAAGTAGTTCAGAGCCCTAAAACCTCTTAAAGTAGACTGAGACCAACCAGAGCTTATAGTATCGATGAGCAGATTTGATACAACCAGCAGAGGTGTGCTCTGGACAGACCCTCAGGGAGTAACGTATGAACTCAGCCTGCAGACCTTTGCCGAAAATTGAAGACAGCGAGATGATATGCGAAGTGGATCTGCAACGTCAACCAAAAAATTTGCAGACCGCTTCTGGTTAAACAGACAAACAAGGTAAAACACAACGGATTGGACGAAGACTTCAGTCCGCACACCGAGCAGTTTGGTTTGGTTGACGAGATCACTCTGCACAACAAGCAGACCGGTTGCAACCAATGGAAGCAGATTGCAAACACCAGCCTCGCTTCTGTACCAGATTGGTAGAGCATGATACTCCGAAACAGACCATAACTAACCTTCTGTCGGACTTGGGCAAACCCAAGCGGACTTCTGATTTGCGGTAGCACCTACTATCTGTACAGGCGCACATAGCAGAATAATGTGTATAAGAGAGCTGATACAGGTTGCAGACTGCAAACTCCAGATTCAACATTGCAGACCTTAAGTCTCTGTGCACTCAAACTACCCTTAGTATCTGAGGGCAGACCGTGCGAACCAAACCTGAGTTGCAGATCCATAGACCGACAAACGAACCAAAGTGAAGCAAAAGCATGCGCTGAACACACCCAAAAAGGGACATACCCATAGCTTTGCTGAAATTAATGGCGATCTGCAGTCAAGTCACAAAAAGAACGGGCCTACCACATCAGCCAAGGAGTCTACAGACCAAATGAGTCAGAGCAGACCACAGAGGTTGAAGCACACCATCAGTGCAGACCCAACCCAAGCAGACTTCTGATCTGCAACAATGCAACCAATCTGCACCAATCTGAAGACGATATATCTTGATCTACAAACTTCAGATAGGCATTGGAAGCAAGCGTAGAGCAGTCCAGAACGAGAAGTTCTGGATATAACACAACATACTCCTGATTTTCCGCACTCTGATCTGCATAAAACAAAGCAAAGCAGAGCCCCACCAACCTGAAATCTGGTATTCTGTATAGAACTCGAGCATACTCAACTGGATCATATCAAGCTAAGTACTTTGCTTCCACCATTATTGATATCAATTTTGCCTACTTTAATGCAAAATTAGATCGAGTTCATGATAAATGTTCTACTTAGTCTGTATTACAAGCTTCAAAAGAGGTGCCAACATTCACTCTATTTGATTACATGACATGATCAAATGATGTCTTTGGACCTTTATGTATGTCTAGTTGGGAATATACTACTCTCAAATTGACCCGAGTTCAACTTAAGAGTGGGGGGCAAATGAGTATATGTGACCCAACTTGATTGGAAATATAATATTCATTGTAGTGCTTGATTATGAAAGTACCTGTTTTTGAGTCTGCACATATTATTGAAGGCTTCAGCAGGCTATTAAGCCGTTGAAAAGATATATGCTGTTATTATTATTGCAGACACATCTTATCGAAGACTCTAGCAGGCTTAAACATGCTAGAGAGGTATTCTGTTATTATTATTGCAGACCCCATCTCAGACAGAGGGCTCTGCCATCATCATTATTGCA
The DNA here is from genome assembly GCA_947645195.1 of Patellifolia procumbens. Lineage (NCBI taxonomy): Eukaryota > Viridiplantae > Streptophyta > Magnoliopsida > Caryophyllales > Amaranthaceae > Patellifolia > Patellifolia procumbens. The sequence continues at coordinate 583,327 of CANSGD010000801.1, forward strand.
GATCCTCGCTTCAGACAGAGGATCATGCCTCTTATTTTTATTGAAGACTCCAGCGAGCCACTAAGCCGTTGGAAAAACTTAAGCGAAGAGCTAAGTATAGTTACGAATCGAACTCTGCTGAAGAAGCAGAGAGCTTTGCTGAAGAAGCAGAGCGGAGGACTTAAGCGAAGAGCTAAGTTCTTTACCGTCATTATTAGGAGATCCTCACCACGGATAGAGGATCCTGCCCCTCATTATTATCGCAGAGCACCATCTCAGGGGGCTCTGCCGTCATTTTTACAGCAGATCCTCGCTTTAGACAGAGGATCGTGCTCATTATCATTACAGCGGATCCTCGCTTCATATATAGGATCCTGCTCATTATTATTATAGCAGATCCTCACTTCAGACAGAGGATCCTGCCCCTTGTTATTATTGCAGATCCCATCTTTTATAAGCAGATCCTCGCTTCAGACAGAGGATCCTGCTCCTTTTATTATTGCAGCGCACCATCTCAGAGAGCTCTGCCATCATCATTAGCAGATCCTCACCTCAGATGGAGGATCCTGCCCATTATTATTTCAGCAGATCCTCACCTCGGATAGAGGATCATGTATGGAAAATCTTCGCTTCACAGAGAGGATCATACTCTCCATTATCATAGCAGATCCCCGCTCGCTTCACAGAGAGGATCATGCTCTCCATTATCATAGCACCAAAAATATTAGCCACTTGCAGACTAGAGGGGAAAAACCCCCCAGGCTGGCAGAGCAGAACAGGGTTTGAGCCAAAGCAGAGACCGAAAAGGTCCTCAAAGCGCAGAGACTGTCCGCACAAAAAGGGGGTCGACCGTAAGATAAAACACCCAGAGCCCCCGAGGCTAGTGGAGTAAATCGGTTGTCGGCTCGACTTAGCGATGTCATAGACCTCTATCCCCAAGTTCTGCAGGACCAAAGGTCCAGAAAGCAGCGAGGATAAGTCACAGACACCTAAGGTTGATGGGAATAGTGGAGTCCAAAATAAGGACCAAGTGCACCCCGAAAAAAGGGCGCATGCTGCAGGCACAGTGATCAGACCCGAAGAGGGCTGACCTTATAAGCCTTGCACTGACGTGACTTGGACGTCAAAATAATTCGCTCGGCTGACCTCGCTGTAGCCCTAGAGTCAGCAGGCCAGTCCGACGATTAAAGGGCCCCAAGGTTACATTTATTCATACGCAGATCCCACGGATATTGCCTACCACTATTACTGATCTGCCATTATTATCATTAGCATATCCTCGCTTCAGACAGAGGATCATGCTCCTTATCATTAGCAGATCCTCACTTCAGACAGAGGATCATGCTCCTTATCATTAGCAGATCCTTGCTTCAGACAGAGGATCATGCTCCTTGTCATTAGCAGATCCTCGCTTCAGACAGAGGATCATGCTCCTTATCATTAGCAGATCCTCGCTTCACACAGAGGATCATGCTCCTTAACAGATCCTCGCTTCAGACAGAGAATCATGCTCCTTATTATAGCAGATCCTCGCTTCAGACAGAGGATCATGCTCCTTATTATTATCGCAGACCCCGTCTCACACAGAGGGCTCTGCCATTACTGTCATTAGCAGATCCTCGCTTCAGACAGAGGGTCATGCTCCTTAGCAGATTCTCGCTTCAGACAGAGGATCATGCTCCTTATTATAGCAGATCCTCGCTTCAGACAGAGGATCATGCTCCTTATTATTATCGCAGACCCCATCTCAGACAGAGGGCTCTGCCATTACTGTCATTAGCAGATCCTCGCTTCAGACAGGGGATCATGCTCCTTATTATTGCAGATCCTCGCTTCAGACAGAGGATCCTGCTCCTTATTATTACTGCAGACCTCATCTCAGACAGAGGGCTCTGCGATTATTATTACTGCAGATCCTCGCTTCAGACAGAAGATCATGCTCCTTATCATTAGCAGATCCTCGTTTCAGATAGAGGATCATGCTCCTTAGCAGATCCTCGCTTCAGACAGAGGATCATGCTCCTTACTATTATCGCAGACCCCGTCACAGACAGAGGATCATGCTCCTTATCATTAGCAGATCCTCGTTTCAGATAGAGGATCATGCTCCTTAGCAGATCCTCGCTTCAGACAGAGGATCATGCTCCTTATTGTTATAGCAGATCCTCGCTTCAGACAGAGGATCATGCTCCTTATCATTAGCAGATCCTCGCTTCAGACAGAGGACCATACTCCTTAGCAGATCCTCGCTTCAGACAGAGGATCATGCTCCTTATTGTTATAGCAGATCCTGCCATTGTCAATATTAGCAGATCCTCACTTCAGACGGTGGATCATGCTCCTTTATACATTATCGAAGACTCCAACGAGCTATTAAGCCGCTGGAAAGATATATTATTGAAGACTCCAACGAGATATTAAGCCGTTGGAAAGACTTATGTGAAGAGCTAAGTCATAGAAGAAACCGAGCTCTGCTGAAGAAGCAGAGTGAAAGACTTATGTGAAGAGCTAAGTCATAGAAGAAACCGAGCTCTGCTGAAGAAGCAGAGTGAAAGACTTATGTGAAGAGCTAAGTCATAGAAGAAACCGAGCTCTGCTGAAGAAGCAGAGTGAAAGACTTATGTGAAGAGCTAAGTCATAGAAGAAACCGAGCTCTGCTGAAGAAGCAGAGTGAAAGACTTATGTGAAGAGCTAAGTCATAGAAGAAACCGAGCTCTGCTGAAGAAGCAGAGTGAAAGACTTAAGTGAAGAGCTAAGTCATAGTTACAAACCGAGATCTGCTGAAGAAGCAGAGTGAAAGACTTAAGTGAAGAGCTAAGTCATAGTTACAAACCGAGCTCTGCTGAAGAAGCAGAGTAAAAGACTTATGTGAAGAGCTAAGTCATAGTTACAAATCGAGCTCTGCTGAAGAAGCAGAGTGAAGGACTCAAGTGAAGAGCTGAGTTCTTTACCGTCATTATCATAGCAGATCCCCGCTCCTGACAGAGGATCATGCTCATTATTATCGCAGACCCCACTCACACAGAGGGCTCTGCCATTATTATCATTAGCAGATCCTCGCTTCTGACAGAGGATCATGATCTTTATTATCGCAGACCCCACTCAGACAGAGGGCTCTGCCAGTATTATCATTAGCAGATCCTCGCTTCAGATAGAGGATCATGCTCCTTATTATAGCAGATCCTCGCTTTAGACAGAGGATCGTGCTCCTTATCATTAGCAGATCCTCGCTTCAGACAGAGGATCATGCTCCTTATTGTTATAGCAGATCCTCGCTTCAGACAGAGGATCATGCTCCTTATCATTAGCAGATCCTCGCTTCAGACAGAGGATCATGCTCCTTATTGTTATAGCAGATCCTCGCTTCAGACAGAGGATCATGCTCCTTACTATTATCGCAGACCCCGTCTCAGACAGAGGGCTCTGCCATTACTGTCATTAGCAGATCCTCGCTTCAGACAGAGGATCATGCTCCTTATCATTAGCAGATCCTCGCTTCAGACAGAGGATCATGCTCCTTAATATTATCGCAGACCCCGTCTCAGACAGAGGGCTCTGCCATTACTGTCATTAGCAGATCCTCGCTTCAGACAGAGGATCATGCTCCTTATCATTAGCAGATCCTCGCTTCAGACAGAGGATCATGCTCCTTACTATTATCGCAGACCCGGCTTCAGACAGAGGATCCTGCTCCTTATTATTACTGCAGACCCCATCTGAGACAGAGGGCTCTGCGATTATTATTACTGCAGATCCTCGCTTCAGACAGAGGATCATGCTACTTTTTGTTATAGCAGATCCTCGCTTCAGACAGAGGATCATGCTCCTTACTATTATCGCAGACCCCGCTTCAGACAGAGGATCCTGCTCCTTATTATTACTGCAGACCCCATCTGAGACAGAGGGCTCTGCAATTATTATTACTGCAGATCCTCGCTTCAGACAGAGGATCATGCTACTTTTTGTTATAGCAGATCCTCGCTTCAGATGAAGGATCATGCTCATTATCATTACATGTCCATGTATCATCGTTATTGCGGACTTGTCTATAGCATTCTAATCTCAGTCTGCCTCCTCTGCTGCAAGCAAAGCAGACAGACTGAGGGGCAAGGATACGTATGGTAGGAGGAAGAAAGTAGCAAAGAAATAGCATATTTTCTTTCAAAAACTACTCAAAAGAACGCAAAAAATACAAAACTAGCAGAGGCTATAGACAATGCTACATTCTTGCTCATCAGAACAGACTCTCAGATTGGTGAAGCAACATCACAGATTACGTGAGCAGACCTTCACTAGAGGATGCTACACGGCAGATTATCAGAGCAGACTCCTAAGCAAAGGAAGTTGCGTCTCTTATTACATGAGAAAATCCTCAATTAGAGGATGATACACCTTAGCTCATTGAAGCAAGCTCTCTGACTGAAGAGGCTATATCTCACAGCAGAGACTCGATCACGCACAAAGGTCATCATGAAGACATACATGTCCAATATCATGAGGAACCAAGTGAATAAGCCCAATATAGTTCAAGTGCAATCAACGATTATCACTCGAACTATGGGGGCAAATTGTACGGGATAAATACCCTCTCCCGAATATACGGCCCAAGGCCCAAACGACACAAGGCCCACACTCACTTGTCTATATAAGCCCCTCATAGGGCTAAGGTAAAAGGATCCACAATCCATTCTCTCTCCCTACATCCACACACTCTCTACCTAAAATAAGTACTGACTTGAGCGTCGGAGAGCCCGTCCTCGGGACACTCCCAGGGGTTTGGGGTTCATTTGCAGGTTCTTGGCCGGAGCTCGGACTCGGACCGCTCATCTCCGCCGGGAAAGAGGTACGACACTTTTAGACAGAAACAATCGCTCTAATCAAAACCTATAAACTAATAGCAATTCAAAAGTAAATCATGGTATAAACATGGTTTTCCTCCCTAAAACCCTAGAAATATGACTAATCACTCATAATTGAATTAACAATAGTAAATCTAATATAAAAAACTAAACTTTGCATCATGAACGAATTAAATAATCAACTAAGAAATCAAAGATTAAATAAAGAAATTAAGAGAGAAGAACAATACCGAATGACGGAAAGCAATAACTTTAATTGAAATAATCCGAGGTTTGATCTCCTCCAAAACTAATCTAAAGTGTTTAACTATGAAAAAAGCTCTAAAACTAAACTATGAATGCTGGAAATAAAAAAGTATTTGACAAATAATGAAGTCTAGCTATTTATAATAACCTCTAAAAACTAATTAAAATAAAACGAAAAGGGAAAATAAAAGATAGAATTTGGCACGTCAGGCCATCTGCCCGATCGGGCTGCCGGCCCGAACCCATCGGGCCAACACAAAAATGGCCAGATTTTCTCTCCTTTGCAAAATAAACCAGCAGCATTCATTTTTGGCCTCGCCCAATGGTGTCGGGCAATGGCGCCCGGATCGGGCCACTTTCATTTTGGTCCAAATTCTCCTCTTTCTTCACGGACCAAAAGCATCATGCTGGTTGAATATAAGTTGTTAGGCGCCCGATGGCATCGGGCTATCCTGCCCGATCGGGACCATAACTCAGCAACTTTGCCAAGAGAAATCAGGCCGTTTAGCCTGATGGCTTCGGACCAAAAGCAATCAGCAGTGTAGAAGACATAATTCAAGCCTGATTGGTCCGGGCCAATTAGCCTGATCGGGCTGTAAATGAATGATCGATAGAAAATTTGATTATATCTTTATTAAAAAAATCAAATTTAGGCAAGATTTGTAGGGTGACAATGCCATGGGAGGACATATGGAAAATAAGGCTAGCCACACGCTGCTCCGAACATAATACTAATACAACTCGACTCCTTTCCAAGACCCTATTCACTTCACCTTAATTTTACTGAACTAAACTTATTTATATTGAAATGAACTTATTTTGCTATAGTGAATTTTTATTTATCTATTTATGTTGTTTTTTCTTCTTTGCAATAGTGATGTTTAATGAAGTGAACTTATTTTTGTTAAATGTTAATTTTTTGAGGTGAATTGAATAGGACTAAGTTTATTAACCAAGTTCGAGCAATAGTCAGTACGAACTTAAAATTTTTGTTCAAACTTGAATTGAAAAAAATTATCCGAGTTCGATTTTGAGTTGTTACATATTTGATCTAAATTAACTTGACTTGTAAACAAATTAATCAAACTCGAATCGAGCAGAAACAGCAACAAAATAATAATAAGAAGAACAAATTAAGTTGGAAAATTGAATTTATCTTTATATATAATTCTCCAAAAGACAATTGCATACCACCCAATTTGCTCAAAACAAATCCCACTATAACATCTGTGTCATCTTTACATAGACAATTAACCATATAGAGGTACTCACCCATCACTCTCCTAATGAACCTCCACAATAGCGAGGATTGTAAGTACTATACGACATAGAAACTAACTCGAACTCTTCCTTCTCAATATCAAACTTCCACAGATCTGTTTGTTTGTTCACTAAACAATATAAAAACCCCTTTACCGCCATTGTGATAATAATCGAGAATTTCTTTATCAAATTGATTATATAAAGGATTATTGTAATCATTCTCCGATCTGAAGTAGATAATACATTATCACCCAAGATCTCATAATATTTATCAGTAAATCTAACCACCTTATATTTATTTGTTTCCCTGATGTATCCAAAAGTATACCTGCAATAGTGAGGCCAAAGTCAAATTAGATATGAAAAACTTAACCACTGCTAAACTTAAGTGTATGTTTTTAAATCTATAACTAGGACAATACACACTTCACTTTATATTTGAAACTTATTACTAATTCTTGTTACAATTATACGCAATTTTGACAACTAAATGTAAAGAATTTTTTTCGTAAAATTACATTTATATCTTTAAAGAATCTACCTAACTTGTATAAGAAAGTTAGATACAAATATCAATGGTTTAAGTGCTAGATATAAATTGGATAAATATTAAGGAATCAACTCAATCAAACGTTTAACCTGATGGGTAAAGGCTCAGAATAGTTTTAAAACTATATCACATCCGTTCACACAAGAGCCCATTGGGCTTGAAATGTGGAGGTTGCACAGGTCTCCGCATACCTAGTGCTAAATATTCCGTTTAAAAAGGAGAGATGGATGAGATTTGAATATTATTACTTAATTATTATTTACTATTAATATTATTATTATTTAAACATTATATATATATTTATTACTTCCTCCGTAACGAAATAAACGCAATAATTGTAACTTTGACACTATTCACAATTTAAAGTTTAACCGTGATTTGTGACTTATACATAAGGAAAAATATAGTCATGTGGGGTCTCGTTGAATTCGTCTCAACTTGTAGTTTTGTATGATCTAATATTTATAGTTTTTACAAATACATAATTAGAGATACTAACCTTTAAAGTTTAGTCTTCTCATGCGTGCCCAAGCAAATTGTTGCATTTATTTCGTTACGGAGGAATTACATTTAATTCAATTTAACTCAATTCAACTCAATTCAGTTCGGTTCAACTTCAATCAGTTCAGTTCAGTTTAGTTTAGTTTAATTCAGTTCAATTCAGTTCAGCTAGATTTAGATGAATAGTTTGGGTCAAATATAAACCTATACTACTTTGATAAGGAAAAGAAATGGTTGTTACTTCTTACTCAAATAGGAAACAAACAAGAAGTACATTCACAATTAGATAAAATTTCCTAATGTATAAAATTAGCATAGAAATTTACTTAAAATGATCGAATTAAGAGGAAAACCAGATCATAATCAGACTATGTAACAACCCTATATCAAGTGAAGAGAACACAATCTAACCTGTGATGTTGTAAGCTGTTAAAGGGTCCATTCGGAATAATCGTCACACAACGGTGAGTAATAGGATTCACTAGGTACACAGACTCGCCATAAAAACAACAACCATCATGTTCATCACTTCCATAACATAATATATTTACAAGGAGCTATCCATTGCGAGAAGTTAGGATCAAAGCAAGGTGGCGTCGATACGATTTTATCTCCCATGTTTGAGACAATATCCATGTTAAGTTGGGTGGAGATGAAGTCATTAGTTTTAGTATCAATGCTCAATCAAAAAAAAAGTTTATTCGTCATAAGCTAAGAAGTTGCATGGCTTAATACTCCCTCCGTCCCATATTACTTGATTCGGTTATACCGGCACGAAGTTTTAGGAGTGTTATTTGATTTGTTTATTTTATTGTGAGTAATTAATTGTTGGTATTATTTAAGTCCATATTGTACAATATGGAACAAATATTGGTCATGAGGGTATTGCATAAGTAAAATAAAAAGTAAAAAGAGAGAGAATGCAAAAGTAGAACATTGCCATTTTTAGAAGTGTATCAAGTAATATGGGACGGACGAATATGAAAAGTGTATCTAGTAATATGAGATGGAGGGAGTATTATCATATGATTGGAATAAAAAAGGAAAGATAGGGTCTGAAACTATCATGTAACTCCTTTGTTCATAATAACAATGGAGGTTTGGTACATTTGTAGAGGATACTAATTGGTAACCTAAAGGACAACCACAATTATTTTTATTTTTTTAGGGCAGGTTTTTTTTATTAATATATGTGATCTAAATATTAATATACAACTTAGAGGAAAGGATAGAAAGAACAAATTGATCTATTATTATTAAGTCAATGAGAAACATAATAGAGCTACCATATATAAAAATAATAATCAAGCTGGAAAAGAACAAGTGTTTTCATCCTTACACAAAAAAATTAATTTTATATTCTTGTTTTTCTTATCATATTGTTTATATATTCAAAGTATCTTATGTTTATGCGTTTTTTTTAAATGGTAACTAATTATAAAATTTGACTAACTGATTTACCTACTTATCACATAAATCTTCCGAAGAATAGCAACATAAAACACAGGCATTGCTTCCGTTCTTAATTTTCATTTTTTACGTGAAAAACTTGCCGATTTTTACTTCAAATTCCCATCGATAATTGTCAAATAATCCAAATTGAAAAATAGTGTTTTGGCACTATTGCTTCCGCATAATGAATAATGGCCTTTGTTTTGTTTTGAAGTATATGAAGAACATGGGTTCCGCTGAGTTGCTTTGCTATTATTGTCAAGGCTGGGTTGATGAATTTGGCAAAAATAGGTAAAACGATACTTAGTAATGAAAATATCGGTAAGAATTTTATACAATAACTAAAATAGTAATGATTATCAAAAGTGAGTATGATAATCTTTATTAAGTAAAACGATAATGTTAGAAAAATCGATAATACTAATAAAGATAATAAAATACTCCTTTCGTCCCATATTAGTTACAACAGTTTTTATATATGGTTATCCCATATTAATTGCAACACTTCATTTTAGGCATGGACCCACCCCACTAATTCATTGATATATGTGAAAAACATTAAAATATTACTCTCATACTCTATTAACTTCCTATGAGTACCATATCATTTTCTATCATATCAACTTTTATAATAAATTGATATAATCTACACCCTACTCTATTAACTTCATACAACTATGTGCACAAGCTATTGTTGCGATTACTATGAGACGGAGGGAATACTAAACCTTTAAACCTTATTGAATTTCAAAAATCAATATAATAGGGAAATTTCCCGAGGTCTCCCTAAGGTTATGGCTAATAGCCAAATTACCCCCTTGTTTTGACTTAGCTCAGATGCCACTGGGTTAGCATAAATAGCCAAAATGCCCTTACTATTAATGGACATTTAGCATTCCGTTAAGTATACTATAATTTAAATTGAAAAAAAATTGAAAAAAATAGATTTTTTTTTTAAAACTTAAAACCACCACCCCTTCCACCCCTATCGTATCTCTCTCCTCCCTCTTCCCTATTCTACCCGCCCCTTTCCTACCCATAAGCACCACCCTCTTCCACCCCACCGTAACTCTCTACTCTCCCCATCCCACCATACCAACCACGAAATCCTACGAAACCACGAAATATATAGAGAAGCCACGAAATCTACGACTCGGTTTTGAGGTGGGGTGGCTCAATTTCGGTCATTTGTGGGTCGATTTCAGGCTGGGGTGGCTGATATGGGAGAGGGGTAGTGGTAGTCGTCTGGGAAGGTTCGAATGGTGGTGGTTTGGGAGGGGTTAGAATCGTGGTGGTGGTTTGGGTAGTGTTCAAATGGTGGTGGTTGTTTGAGTGAGGTTCAGTGGTGGTTGTGGTGCTGATGGGTTCGTGAATGGTGGTGGGTGAGGTTAGGGTGGCTGCAATGGTTTATGTTGTAGTAGGGGTGGATATTGTGGTGGTTGTGGTGGTGAAGTGGTGTCCAGGCAGTGGGAAAGAGTTGTAGGGGTGGGGGGTTTTAATTTTTTTGATATAATTTTATTGTTTTATTTCTTATGTTTTTCTATTAAAATTAAAGTATACTTAACGGGATAGTTAGTATACGTTAGTCGTAAGAGCATTTTGGCTATTTATATTTTATACTGACCCCAATGGCATCCGCAAGTTATTAAGTGCACCTTGGAGTACACAGAGTTGTGTACTCCGATGGCATTTTAGCAATTTTGTTTAAGTTGTGAGGGTAAGAATGGTATTTCGCCATGTGAGAGAGTGAATAGGGCATTTATGAGAGCTGGTTCATTTGGCGGCTGTGTGTTCTCGGATCTGGCGCCATGGAGCTCGTGAATTCTCCCAAACCAGGTAATTAATGCATCTTTGTTTGTGTTTAATACATACTAATTCATCGTTTTTCTTTTTTTGTTGAATTTTGTATGAATGTTCTTTAGGTTTTAACCTAATTCATCTTTGTTTGCTCGTAATTTCTACTCATTTAACCTAATTAATGCTCTTTTTAACAGGATTTTCTTATTTTTTGATTCGTATATTTATTTTCGTTTTTGATTTTGAAGTAAGATTCTCAATTGAATGATTCATACTCATTTGTGAGTTTCCTACAAGGATACAGTCAAATGAGCATGTATCATATTTATACTCATTTTGTACAGTGAAATGAGTATGTATTTCTTGATGGATTTAGATTTACATTTGCAGTATTTTGTACTCATTTAGTACAGTAAAATTAGTATGCATTTTTTTTGATGGATTTTACAATTGCATTTATGCGTACTCATTTTGTACAGTGAAATGAGCACTTATTTGATGTATTTTACAATTGCATTTGTCTATACTCATTTAGTATAGTAAAATAGTATGCATTTTTTGATGGATTTTACAATTGCATTTCTGCGTACTCATTTTGTACAGTGAAATGAGTACTTATTTGATGTATTTTACAATTGCATTTGTCTATACTCATTTTATACAGTCAAATGAGTATGCATTTTGTGTATTCATATTTGTTGTGTGGTAATTGATATACTCATTTTGTACAGTCAAATGAATATACATATTGTGTATTCATATTTGCAGTGTGGTATACTCATTTTGTACAGTGAAATGAGTATGTATTAGTTGTATAATATACTTTCATACTCATTTTATTTTATTTCTTATTCTTTTCAGTTGTTGCTTCTGGTGTGTACTTGGTCAATGAATCTGTATATTCAGAATTGGAAATTAAAGAGTTTGATTCAGAAAAAGAAGCATATAATGCTTACAATGATTATGCTTATAGGATAAGATTTGGTGTTAGGATGTCTAAACTTAGATATTCTGCTAATCAAGAGCTGCTAGGGAGAGAATTTTGTTATAGTAAACAAGGGAAGAAGCAACAACATGGAAAACAAGGTAGGAAGTTTGTGAAACTTAATCGTAGGACTGGTTGTCAAGCTATGATTTATTTTCGAAAGAATGATCAGGATAAGTGGGTTTGTGTACGACATCTTATGGTTCACAACCACTGTTTTTGTCCTCGTGCTGAAGTTCATCATATAAGGTCACATAGGAAGTGAGCAGTGGCCAATTGAAGTATCTTACACACATGAAAAAAAGTGGCATGTAGCTGATGCTTTTCGTTGTTTACGTCGAGAAGTTGGTTCTTCTCCGGCGGTTGGTTTTGAGAAAAGGGATGCATATAATGCTATTGCTGTAGAGTTGAAAAAAATTGGGATGGATATGATACAAGGACTTTGGTTAAGATTTTTAAGAGAAGAAGGGAATCCGAAGATGATTTTTTTTATGATTTTGAGATTGATCCTTTTGATTCATCATTGATTGGTTTCTTCTTTAGAGATAAGACGATGAAGGCTGACTATTTAGCATTTGGTGACTTAATTGTCTTTGATACAACCTACACAACTGATAAATATTCTATGATTTGTGCTCCTTTTGTTGGTATTAATCAACATACACGTACTTGTATGTTTAGATGTGGATTTCAGCGTATAGATTCTTTTGTGTGGCTTTTTAAAACATTCTTGAAGTCAATGGAAAGGTTTCATCCTAAAACCATTATGACTGATCAAGCATTCTCTATGGCAGCCGCAATTGTGAGAGTTTTTCTATTAGTGAAGCATAAACTTTGTATGTGGCACATCATTAAGAATTCCCTAAATCATATTCGGTCCTTGCATGATGAGCCGAACTTCAATAAGTTGTTCAGTAGAATTATGAAGAAATGTCACAGTGAAACAGAATTGAAGTTGATTTGGCAAAGGTATTTTGTTTCTCTTGTTACATAATTCTGATATCATACCAATATTCATACTCATTTGATTGTTTCATAGTCATTTTGTCTTTTTCTTATATGACACAGTCAAATGAGTATGCATAAGATGTATACTCATTTTCTATATGCAAATGAGTATGTCTTAAATGAGACTTGCAGTAATGTGTACTCATTTAGTACAGTAAAATGAGTACACATTTGACATACTCATTTTTTACAGGCAAATGAGTATGTATTAAATGAGGCTTGCAGTAACGTGTATTCATTTAGTACAGTAAAATGAGTATATATTTGATGTACTCATTTTTTACAGGCAAATGAGTATGTCTTAAATGAGACAGTTATGTGTACTCATTTAGTACAGTAAAATGAGTATGTGTTTTATAATTGCATTGATGTGTACTCATTTTGCCTATCATGGTAAATGAGTATGCATTGTTATTTATACTCATTTCATTGTCTTGTTTTTTTTTCTTATAGAATGTTGACAACATACAATTGTGCATCTAATGGTTGGTTGGATAGATTGTGGGGATTGAGAGAGTTGTGGTGTCTTGCTTATAGCAAGGATTACTTTTCTGGTGGTATTTTGTCATCACAAAGGAGCGAGTCTATCAATCATGCGTTGTCAAAAAAAGTTTCTAAAACAACTAGTTTATGTGAGTTTTATGATAATTATTGCGAGGTGGCTAGTGAATGGAAAATTGTTGAAAGAAAGGATAATGAGCTTTGTTCAGAAGGGTTACCAGGAATAGCCGTCCCATATGTGAAGATACTTGAGCAAGGCTCAGAAGTTTATACAATTGAGGCTTACAAACGTTTTGAGTTGGAGTTTTTGAAGGGAATGTCATATAATTTTCAAAGTGTATCAAATGGTTTTGAGGTTGGAGAGACTCTTGTTTTCTTTGTAAATAGACCCCAAAGTGAAGAGTTTGGTCATTATTTGACATTTGACACATTGTCGCATTATTCTTCTTGTAGTTGCATACGTTTTACTGAAACTGGATTTCTTTGCCGGCACATTCTTAGGATTTACCATGCCAATTGTGTTGCTAAAGTTCCTGATATATATATTTTAAAGCGTTGGACAAGACAAGCTAGAGATAAAGATGATGATGAAACTTTAGTTGCTTGTGAGCCAATTGATGGAGTTGTTACTAGTTCTACTACATGGAGACTTCAACTTCAAAGAAAGATTAACAAGTTGTTATGTGCTAGTGACTCAAATGACTTAGCAAGAAAGGTTGTTGAAAATATGTTTGAGGTGGCGAGACACGAAGTTGAAACAGTTGTTGGTAGTATATACTTCTCTGGTGGTGAAGAAGACTTTGATGATGGTGTTCAAAATCCAAGAGGAAAGGGTGAAAAATTTAAAAGGAAAAAGGGCATACAAAAGGTGAAGAGAAATGTGGCTAGAGGAAGACAAAGAGATGCCGAGACTCGGGCAAATAAAACTCAAACAGAAGAGATAGTACAAGTTCCTACGTTACTAGATTGTTCTCCGAGTTACTTTCCAATAAATTATTAGTGTCAAATATACTTTAGTTCTCATTAGTTTTTATGTTCTTTTAGGATTGTTATTGGATTATCTTTTTTAAATTATCAAGGTTTTGATATTTGTGAAGTGACTATTAAATTGCAGTAAAATGATGATGCATTAGTTGTATACTCATTATGTACAGTAAATGAGTATGCATTATGTACAGTTTATCATACTTATACTCATTTTGATACAGTCAAATGAGTATGTATCAAAGACCATACTCATTTCCATACATACATACTCATTTCCATAAATGCAAATGAGTATGTATTTAAGTCATACTCATTTTGACACAGTGAAGTGAGTATGTATCAAAGAGCATACTCATTGAGTATCAAATTATTCATACTCATTTGACTGTATCAAATGAGTATGAATTAGAGGCATACTCAACAGTAGAGGTGGCCATTGGTCGGGCTGGCCATGACCCAACCCTGAACCGGCCCGGTGAAAAACCAGTCCAACCCTATACCGGAAAAAATCAACCCTGAACCGGCCTGGCCGATCAAGGAACTGGTTTGCTTCAGGTTCATGTTTTCAAATTTTAGAACCAGTCCTAAACTGATTCTAACCCTGAACCGACCCTGACCCTGATCCGGCCTGTAAACCAACTCGCTCTTGAACCAGTCTTGAATCGGCCCATTCTTGAATTAGCCCTTGAACCGCCTCTAAACCGTAACCTTTGTGATTATGATTCATGAGCTTTTGTTATTGATGGTTGCGATTGGTGAAATAACCCTGAATCGACACTAAACAACTCTGAACCGACACTAAATCTATCCTTGAACCAACTCGAACCAGCTTGGTGAAAAACTAGTCCAACCCTATACTGGAAAAAATCAACCCTGAACCGGCCCAGACCAATCAAGAAACTGGTTCACTTTAGGTTCATGTTTTCAAATTTTAGAACCAGTCCTAAATCGATTCTAACCCTGAACCGACCCTGACCCTGACTCGACCTGTAAAGCAACCCGCTCTTGAATCTGTCCTTGAATGGGCCCATTCTTGAATTAGCCCTTGAACCGTCACTAAAACCCTATGTCATAAATTCAAATCTTAAATCTTAACCTTTGTGATTATGATTCATGAGCTTTTGTTATTGATGGTTGCGATTGGTGAAATAACCCTAAACCGACACTAAATCTATCCTTGACCCAACCCTGAATCTGGCACCGAACCGACCCTAAATCGACATTGAACCGTTCCCGAACTGTGTCCGTATCGGTTCAGGTTTAGAAAAACATAATCCTGAACCAGCCCTGAACCGGCCTGGGATGGTCTCAGGGTTGGGTCAGGGCCAAATTTTTGTAGTCAATAGTTTGCCATACATATTTATTTTTATTATAGTTATATACATACTCATGTGATACAGTCAAATGAGTATGTATCAAAGAGCATACTCATTTCCATATATACATAAATGAGTATGTATCAAAGAGCATACGCATTTCCATACAAACATAAATGAGTTTAAATACTTATATAAGTAGATCATTTTTAGATCACATGCATACCATCTATTAAGGTTTCATACTCATTTTTGAGAATGATTAATGAGTGTAACTAATTTGAATACACCAAAATGTCAGCATATTATATCATAAATGATTATATTATATACTTTGCATTAACTAAAGTTTGCAAATAAAATCCTTAAAACACTACTGAAGTATTTCATCCTACTAAAACATCCCCAAAACACTACATATAGAACTATTATTTTAGTTTGCATGAACTAAAGTCAACCTGAATATTCTTTTGCTGCTTCAATGTCCTTCTTCCTGTGCAGATTTTCTTCAAATGTCAAGATGTCATAGCAGTATTGATCCTTAGATTTGTTAATTGTGTGAACTGCAAAGCAATGAAGTGAAAAGTTAAAAAAAAAATTAAAAGAAAAGGCATACTCATTTCAGTAATTCATACTCATTTTTCTTTTGATACACTGAAATGAGTCTACATAATCATTTTGATACATTCATACTCATTTTACACCCAGTGAAATGAGTATGTGTCCCAAGCATACTCATTTTCATAGATTCATACTCATTTACATAGTGAAATGAGTATGTGTCACAAGCATACTCATTTCCACATAAAATATGTTTAAAGTACATTTATATGAGGAAAATTATTGTTTACTTACATCATCATTAACCAGTCCTGTTCTCCAGCCTTTTGCCCCTTCTCCTTTGTATGTTTGCATGTGCCGCATGACATAGATTCCGCAATCAACAGTGTTCTCAGTATTTCTCCAGCTCATTTGTAAACTCACTGGTTTCAAAAGGCTAACTGTGATTGACTTTGGATGATCTCTGAGAAGTAACCAATATGCTACTGCAGCTTTCTGTAACATAGAAATTGTGTGAAAAAAGAAGAAGATAAAGTTAGGCTATTTTTTATAATGAAAATTTGAGATGAAGTAAAAGTTTTGTATGCATACCAGATTGTAGGGTAGTTTCCCATATTTAATAAGCGATTTTCCAAAGGTATCTATGTTGTCGATATATCGAATCTTTTATGCTTGAGGTTGAAAGTCATCATATAGAAATGATCATGAGCATGCACTGGAAGAACCAGCATGTCCACTTTCTTCATTGGGAATGAACACCACTTGTCAAATTCAATGCTTGCTTCAGCTGCAAATATATCATTCCTTTACTTTGTTGTTTTTTTCTCGAACCAATTCACTTTGTTCTGCATTTAAAGAGTTTAAAAAAATTACAGTAATTTGCAAATGAATATCAAATTATTCATACTCATTTGATACAGTTTATCATACTTATATATTTTTATTATAGCTATCTACATACTCATTTGATACAGTCAAATGAGTATGTATCAAAGAGCATATTCATTTCCATAGATGCAAATGAGTATGTATCTAAGTCATACTCATTTTGATACAGTCAAATGAGTATGCATCAAATAGCATACTCATTTCCATACATACATAAATGAGTATGTATCAAAGAGCATACTCATTTCCATAGATGCAAATGAGCATGTATTTAAGTCATACTCATTTTGATACAGTAAATGAGTATGCATCAAAGAGCATACTCATTTCCATACATACATACTCACTTCAACAAATGCATAATAATGAACAGAAAGATTTATGAAAAATTAATACTTACAGCAGCTTCAGTTGTAAAGAAGAATCTGACTGGTGAATCATCACTCTTAGTTACTTCCCTATGGTTCAATATCAATGAATAGATATCTATCATGTTTGATGATATCCATGATTTTTCTAAAAAACTTAGGAAAAAATCCCTAATTCCTTTGAATCCCTTGTAATCAAATAAGGTTGCCCTGCAAAGAACATTTAAAATTCATGATTTAAACATATTATGTTAGTGAATATTATTTGTAAATTAATTAACAAGTTATGGTACTCTCTCCGTTTTTTTTTAATATGCACTTAAGGCTTTGCACTAGAACCAAGGAAAAAGTGCAAAAGTAATAGAGAAGGTTAGTAAAAGTAAGAAAAAAGTTAAAAAGGTAGAGAGAAGGAAAGAAAAAGTAGGAGAGAAGTGTAATAATTAGGTGGGCCTACCTTCCATTTATGGCAAAAGGTAGAAAGGTACCAATTAAAAAAAATATCCCAAAATGGAGAAATGTGCATATTAAAAAAACAGAGGGAGTATAAGTTAAGAAATTTACCATCTTTTTCTCTTTTCATCAAATGCAAATTTTGCCATGCATAATTCTTTCTCATTTGGTGGCGTATTTGCATCTTGTACTCGCTCTATAAATGGTGATCGAAGATGAGCTGAAGGTTGTAAAGACCGTTTTCCTTCCCTCTTGTCAACATTGTATGCTTCCTGCTCCTTGTTAACATTCTATTCTATAACTTTTTTTACCCCTATCTTCCTTATTTTTTACATCCTCAATTTGATCTTGTTTTTTGTCAACTTTCTTCCCTTTGTCATTGCTGTCTTGATCTTTATTTCCTCCATTTGTCTCTTCATGAACTTTCATTATCTTCTCTTTGTTATTACTGTCCTCATTTTCATTTCCTCTATCCTCAACTTGTTGTTCTTCTTCTTGATCGACTTCTATCTGTTTTTCATTACTGTTATCTTTCTCTTCTTGTCCTTCCACACCTTTTTTATCATCAATGTTGGCCTCTTCCTCAGTGTTAGTTTTAAACCCGTCATCCTGAAATTGTTCATCAACATTTGATTTTGATGCTTCCTCCTCCTGATCTTTATGCTCACTATCCTGAAGTTCATGGTCCTCACTGTGTTGAACTTCGTGTTGCTCACTGTCAATCTTCTGTTCTTCGTTACCTTCCATTTCTATTTCATTGTTAACTGCTGCCTCTGCTGAAATCTCTGCCGCCTCTGCCAAAATCGGTTGGTCTTCTGACATGTTGTCCATTTTCTTTCCTTCATCAGGTTGTTTCTCGTTGTCTTCAACTGATGCCTCTTCTAAATTTTCAGAATTGTGTTCTTTTTCTCCTTCATCAGGTTGTTTCTCGTTGTCTTCAACTGATAGCTCTTCTAAATTTTCAGAATTGTGTTCTTTTTCTCCTTGCTCTTTAATGTTTTTTTTCTTCTTTATCATTCTCACTTTTGTTTTCATCTTTCTTCTCCATATTTAATTCACTGCCATCATTCTCTTCATTATTATCACTTTCAATTGTGATTTCTTTTCCCTTGTCGACAGTTTCTTGTTCTTCAGCATTTGAGTTTGGCATTTGTTCTGATGTTTCGCCCAAAGTCATTTCTGTGGCTTCCTCAAATTGCTCTTCTGCTGTTGTATCAACATCAAGATCCACATAGCTTTTGGCTCTATCAACGACAAGGTTACATGTAGCATTCACCTCATCCGACTTTTGTGACAATCCTAAGTCAAAGCTGGGAATATCTTGATCAACCTTATCCTTCCTATTTTCAGAATATTTTTCTTTCCTTATTGAGCTCTTTCAAAATTTAGAATAGCAGCATTAATTTCTTCAATGACAGCATGATCATTAAAGAAAGCGTCTTGGCTTGAAGGTGTACTTGTGTTCTCAGTTTCTTCTACTTCTTGGTTCAAACACATACCAATCAGTGATAATGCTAAGTCTTTCAATTTCTCGACAGTTTCATTCTTGGGTTTTTTTTGACATTACTTGACATTTGTCTAAGAAATTACTTATAGCATCCCCCAATTTTGATGTTACCAAAGCAAACTCTCTGATTTCATCCTATTTCAATATAGATATATATTTCTAGTTAGCATACTCATTTATAAACTTTCATACTCATTTGAATACTTATTTATGAACTTTCATACTCATTAATAAAGTTTCATACTCATTTCATGACCATCAATTTTTCATTATCTTAATGTTGAAATTTATATACTAAGATATATACTTATTTAAATTATTCATACTCATTTGACTATATGTTTTAGGGTTAAAGTCACATGAGCATAGATTAGATTCATACTCATTTTGTCTGTATACTTAGGATACAGTCAAATGAGTATGAATCAGATTCATACTCATTTGTACACATTCACCCGTACTCATTTTACACAGTCAAATGAGTATGGAATACATGCATAACCAATTGTACATAAGATTCGTTACCAATGTGTGAATAATAAAATCAAGACCATATTTAAACCATGTAAGCAATTTGAATTATAAAATCTTACCATTTCAGTTTTGTTGTCATTTTTTCAACATCAATCTCAGCTTCTTTGTTGAAACCTTCAGTTTCTTCATGAACATCTTTGTTTTCTTCATTTTCTTAATCTTCTTCACTTGCAACAAATTTAGACACTTCAACTTCATGCGGCAGTGCATTCTCCTTTTGTAGTACTTTGAATGATGGCTTTATGATCTTTCCTGAACCGAATCTTCCAGTGGAGAGCTCATTAGTCACTCTAATCACAAGCATGTTTGTTGTCCATCCAGCCAATGTTGGGAATTGTCGACTAGGCTTCTGAGTTCTTGTGAACAACACGGTCAATGTAGAAAATCTTTAATACGAGATGAAATTATTTTGGTTATTATCTAAGTAATTTAACGATGTATAAACAAAGCTAGTTAAAGAGAAGGATTACTTACAACTAAGAAAAGAAGAGGACCGTTGTAAGACTTTGTTGGATCTTTCTTCCAAATTATGACAGATTCAATTAATGAATCATAAAGAAACTTGCTCCAATTCAAGTTCCTTATTTGGTCAACATGTGTCAGAAATCTTACAATTCTTTGATTAGCAAACACATTTTTGTTCCCTTCTATAAGCTTAGAGACAATGAGGACAATTAGATTTCGCTTGAAAGAAGCGTCACCAACCTTAGATTTTGTTAGTTTCTTCACCAATATACTCTCTGGTACATTCGTTCCCCTTTCAAGATGACCTTTAAATGCTTGCGCCACTGTGTTAAAGTCAACATTTCATTCACATTATCAGCTTTTGCGAAGTCGATTGTCTGACCTCCTATAGGGAACCCCAATGTGTAGTGGACATCAATCTCACTAATTTCAATTGCTCCTTTTTCTGTCTTGAGCATAGAGGTTTTAGGATCAAAGCCATCAAACAACCAATAAGTAATGGTTGATGGTATCCTAGCTATGTTAAACTGTAACAGATGCTCAAATCCTATATTTGTTATTGCTTTCCAATGTGTCTTCCCTTTTACTTTCAAGATTTTACACAGGCTTTGAGGAGACATCCTACTATGTACAGTCGGGAAATCTAATGATGGTTTTTCATCTATCATCTCTTCATCCTCTATTATCTCCTTTTCTTTCTTAGGATCCTTTTTTTGCTTTTTGGTTGGTATCTCATCTTCTGGAATGGAGACTTCATTACCTTTTCTCTTTAGAGTCGTCTTTACTACTTCATTTTTGATAACCATTGCCGATGCAAGTGATGGTTGTTTTGGATGCTTTATTATTATTTTTGTCCTACAATATACATAGAAGTATAAAAACTGTGAATAAGATCCCTAACATAATTAGAAAGTTATACTCATTTAGGTTTACCATACACATTTCAATCATTTTCCAACAGATTTAGTAATTGCAATTCACTTAGATTTACCATACTCATATCTGATTATCAAATGAGTGTGTATGTAATTCATACTCATTGGACGGTATCAAATGAGTATATCTCATATGCATACTCATTTGGCTGTATCAAATGAGTATGCTTAAGAGGAATACTCATATAGATTTATTAATGTACTCATTTCACTAGAAGTCTACATACTCAATTCAGTTTCTTAAATTAGTTGAATTAAAGGCATACTCATTTCAATTTATGATGTATACTCATTTGCATAAATTGGAACAGATCTAACTGATCTATACTCATTTTACAGTATCAAATGAGTATATCTCATATGCATACTCATTTGACTGTATCAAATGAGTATGATTAAGAGGAATACTCATATAGATTTATTAATATACTCAATTCACTAGAAGTCTACATACTCAATTCAATTTCTTAAATTAGTTGAATTAAAGGCATACTCATTTCAATTTATGATGCATACTCATTTGCATAAATTGGAACAGATCTAACATATTCATACTCATTTTACTGTATCAAATGAGTATGAATAGATTATTATACTCATTTTTGCATTATTATACTCATTTCACGAAGTTTAGCTAACAAAAATTTGAGAAACTACATACTCATTTTCACTGTATTATACTCATTTGATAATCAGATTAACTATTTTCATATTATCCATATGTACTCATTTGACTGTATCAAATGAGTATGTGTAAAACGCATTTATATTGATGTTTATGATACTCAATTGACCAGTTTTCATCAGATTATTTACTTATTGTTCAGTTTACCTACTCAATTAGGCATATACATAGATGTTTAGCATACTCAATCAACTATTAGATAGAAATTGAGAAAAATAATTGCATTCTGAACTGATTTCATAACTTTAATTCGAGAATAAACACATGCAATTGAATTTCGTGATATCTAACAGCCTAATTGAATCTTTTTTACTTAGGTTGTGGATTTTCAGCAGTTTGATCATCTTGACGATCTTTCTGTCGAGTTTGCATGATTTTGTTTTCTTCGATGTTTGATTTTGCTTCTTTCTGTTTCGAATTCGTAGTTTTTGTAACAACTTTGTTTGATTTTTGCAGAATTTAGAAGAATGAGAGAGAATCGGAGTGACAATGGTGAGAGATTTTAGGAGGAAGGTAGTTTCTGGAGAGAGAGAGAGAATGAATCTCGAGAAAAGCGCGAGAGAGAATCAGTTGGTATTTCTTTTTTTTTTGAATTTTGGGTGGTTTTCTTGTGGGTTTTTAGATTGGGCAGTCTTATTGGGCTGGGTGCACCTAGTTCTATGTACACCAAGGTGTATGATTTACCAACTGAATGGTATCTGGGCTAAGTCAAAAATGAGGGGTATTTTGACTAACGTCAAAGGTACCTCATGAAATTTCCCATATAATAATAATTGATATAAGGATAACAATAACTTAAGACTAATAGAACTAGTAAAGATGATAATAAAAAAAATTTGTTAGTAATTAAAAGAAGGAAATTTTGTCAAAAAAGACCTCATAAATTACAAATTATGTGGAAAACACCTTATATAGTTTTATTTGCGAAAAAACACCTCATATGATGTTATCAAATTACACACCTTTTGTCATATTTTGATAAAAAAAAGGGTCAACTTTTGGGTCATTCACTCTATATCTTTCTCTTCATTTTTGTGTATTAAAATTGGTCTAAAAACTTGGGTTGATGTGCGTGGCTCCAACGTACAAAAGGGAAGAAAAATTAGACCCAACTATTGACTTTTTGGTTTAAATATGATGATAAGATGTGTAATTTGATAACTAAAGACATAATTCTTCCGTTTTACTATAAGTGATACATTGTGCCTTTGACGTATTTTGAGGCAAAAGATTCTAAATATGTTTAGGGGGTTTTTAATTGTGATGTTAGTATGTGTGGTCTCCACCCCCACTACCTTTAGATTTGTTAGATGGAGTTAAGGTGTGGTTATAAATTTAAGTAGGGGTATTTATGTCAATTTACAAGCAAAAGTTTACCACATATAGAAACTTTATAAAGTGTTTCACTTATTTGAAAACACACAATTATAGAAACTGTATCACTTATATTAAAACGGAGGAAGTATAAGATATTTTTTTACTAAAATAATTATAAAATGTTTTTTTACAAAATTTATATTCTTATAAGGTTTTTTTTGACAAAATCTCCTTAAAAAAATTGAACAAACAAAAATTAATAGAGGGACTCTTTCAAAAAAAGAAATTAATGGAGTCGAGGTGAACTCTTCAAATTTCCCCTCACGTGACCCAAAAACCCTAAACTCTCATATCCCCTCCAATTTCTCTCTAGCTTTCTCTCGCTTGTGTCTCCAAATCCGGGTAAAATCTTCGACAAAATTTCTAAATTGCTCAATTTATCATTGCTGCTGCAATTTAATTCTTGTATTCTATGAGTAATGCTGAATTTTGTTAAGCATTTGTCATCTCGCTTGGAAATTCATATGTCATTCATTATTTTAAAGTCATATCTAATTATCATTCTGATTTTGTTAGTTTGCGAAGGAACATATGTTGCTATGATCTGTTTATGCATATGAATCGAACAATTGCTTTTATTTTCGTTATTATTGTGTCTGGAATGATACTGAAAATCTCTGTATAATCTGTAGTTGTAGAAAAATATATAGCTATCAATGGAGTGTCTTATTAAGGCTCCGTTCTTTTGAACTGAAATGAACTGTACTGAACTGAATTGTAATAGCGAAGTTGAATTGAACTGAAATGTTTTTCTATTAATCCAGTTCGATGATTCGGTAGGAAGATCATGAATCTAGGTTAGGTTTTGAAAAGACTGTCAATTTCTTTGAGCTAAATATAATAGTAATTGTTCTGGTATTGTTTCATTTGCGTTAAAAGAAAAAAAGAATAGGAGAAGCTAGTTAAGCTGGTTCATTTGTGCCGGCGTAACTGTGCAGGAATTGGAAGGAAATAGAGAATGGCGGAAAATGAGGAGCAGCAGCTAAATTACATAGAGGAAACGGTGCTTAAGAAAAGGAAACACAGTGAGGAATGGGCGATTCGGAGGAGGCAGCAATTGTTGGAAAGGCAGTGGCAAATCAAAGAGAGTAAAAAGCTTTCTTTTAAGAGACCTGAGGATTTCATCAAGGATTTCAGAAGTAAAGTAATAACTCTTCTCTTTCACCTCATCTTCTATTTGATTTATTATAGAGTACTATTTCTCAATTTGTTGGTGTGTTAATTTGATCCTAGACTAAGTGTATTTGATAGGATACAAACCAAACCCTCGGTAGTTAGTAGTTCTTTTGGTGGATTTCCGATGAGACTTAAGTCATGTGTTTATTCTAAGAACCACATCACCACTGGTTATTTGCTGCCTATTATACTCAATTTAGCCAATTCGGGAGGTAATAGCTAAAAAATACGGATGGTCATTGGGGTTGGCTTCATATCCTAGTGATCACAATAATTGAATTTCCATCTCTAAGCTCTATTTCAGCTGCCATAGATAGTTACTCGAATAGTGTTATATGTACTATGAGTATCTTATTTGTGCTTATAGTTACTTCTGCTCAAAGGTGAGCAAGCAAGGTGATGGTAGAACTTCTATATGATGTTACATAGAGAGGGTTTATTTTTCCAATCTGAAAAAATGTTTTAGTATGATAATTATCAACTTCTTATGGTTTTTGACTATTAGGCTCCGTTTGGTTTGGCAGAAATTCATTTTCCAAGGGAAAACTCAATTTTAGATCAACTTTCATTTGTTTGGTTTCTTACATAAAAGTTAGAGGGAAAAATAGAATGGAAATTAAATGGGAGGATTAGAAGGGAGAAAGGAAAGAGAAAGGTGAGGAGTTGGGAGGAAATATATTTTCCTCCATATAAAAAGGAAAATGTTCTCCACTCAATGGAAAACTATTTTCCACCCTTCACAAACCAAACAAAGGAAAGCAAGGAAACTAGTTTGTCGGGGAAGTGTCTCCCCCCAACAAATGGAGCCGTAGTACGATTTACAATAATAGTTTTCTGCCCTTAAAAAAGCTTGGCTCTATGTGCATGTCCTATAATGCTCGCATCCTATTAGTAAATGGAGTAAATAGAAGCTAAAAAGGGATCAGGATATTCCGGATCTCTTATCTCTTCAAAAATTATTTCTCAGTTTTATGTATTTCTGTCACTGGACAATGGTTCATTATTCATGTAGACATGTTAAATTTTGGAAAATTAGTAATAATACCTAGGTTTAACCTCTTTTTAAAAATAAATACCTAGGTTCTCTTTTATTATATATAAATACCACACCTGTTTCATTTTTTTTGAAATCAATACCAGCTAATGGATTAGCCCAAAAACTTAACGGAATTTGAGTAATTTTAATGGAGATTCTGTGTTAGAAGGTCTCACAACGTCAACTATATATAACTACCCTTAATTTCATTCATTTCTCCAACTATCATGTGCAATCTATATGTTGGTCAATTTCCGTTAATTTTGGGCTAATATGCTAGTTGGTATTGATTTCAAAAACATGAAACAAGTGTGGTATTTATATATAATAAAAAAGAACCTAGGTATTAATTTCAAAAAAGGGGTTAAATCTAGGTATTTATTTCCAATTTTTCCTTAAATTTTAGATCTTTTGTATCTTTAGGTTCTTTTCTGGGTTGACCCTCACTTGCCCAGACAGAAAAATAGTCATATCCATGGTTTATTTACTTTCAAAATAGGATCCTGCTTTACAGTATAACTTCAATTTGAGCTGTCCTAGCGCTGCATGAGAGATATGGTCTTGTACTCTTCAGCGTGATTGATTTTTCTAGGGCTTTTGCCCTTCCTTGGCGTTGGATAAGTATGTGCTTGCCTTTGAATTGTCAAAAGATACGAAAAGAATCTTTGTATTAGTGGTATCTTGGCAAAACATTCCATATATCACTTAAGTCTGATGGCATTACAAGGTTTACTGTTTGCATTTGGGATATATTTTGTTTTTTGTGATGAGTTAACGTTCATATATAATACATCAGCAATTATCATTTCGCGACATATCTTTCAGTTCTGGGCATATTTCTTTCTTGTTCTATTCTCTTAGGTTGAATACGTGAACTGCTGTCTTTAGTTATTACATGATCTAAGTTGCCTATCTGATGATTTCTCATGCTGAAATTTGATTGTAGGAACTGGATTTGGTCAAAATGAAGCAGAGAGTAAAGAGGCGGAGAACCTCTATGATGCCATCGTCAAAGCTGCTCTTTGTAATCCGAATACAGAAGTCAGTTGAGAGCTAAACCTTTTGGTTAATTTGCATAATTTATCTCTTCTGATCATTGCCATTAACTTTTTTATTAATTGTACTCTGCGTGTTTCAGTAAAAAGGATGTTCATCCACAAGTTCAGAAGATTTTGAAATCATTCGGGTTGAAGAGGAAACTCAGTGGTGTTTTTCTAAAAGCAACAGAAGGGACTTTAGAAATGCTGGAAAAAGTGGAGCCTTATGTAACTTATGGGTAAATATTGACCTTATGTATGCTGATCTGTTTAATGCTACCATGCCTCCTTTCCTTTGCTACATTGTTAGGTGTTTCCTGAGTTTTTATATTGTTGAGCGGCTGGGTTTCTTCAATTGACCTTAGTAGTCTGCTATCTTTGATCCTTATCAGAAAAACTATCATATTGCTCTATGTGCCTCACTCTCTTTTTTATTCATATATTAATGAGAAAAGAGGTGCTTTATACAAGTCTAAAATGATGAATCTGTTGATTGCCTTATATTCGTGCTAGGATTATTCTTACACTCAGTAAACTTGTGTCTCTTTTGTTTGGCCCTTTCTCAGATCTCTTCTTTGTCCCAGTTCCGTTCTCGTCAACAACTTCATAATTAAATCATTTTTCATTGGAGTTACATGTTCAATGCCTGAAAAAAAATTTACTCCCTCCGTCCCATAATATAAGTCCCCTTTCTATTTTGGGAGTCAAACTTTAAATTTTTTGACCAAATATTCTTATTAATCTATACAAGAAAACATACTCATGTGGGATCTTGTTAGATTCGCATAATATGTACTTTTATAATATCAACTTTTTATATTTTTTACTATTACGAAATTGAAGATATAGAAGGTCAAAGGTGTGCCTTGAAGACTGTGCAAAGGAAAACAGGACTTATATTTTGGGACGGAGGGAGTATAATGCATAAACTTAAAAAATGCAGAGTTATCAGGTTTTGTAAGTGTCCATAGAAATTATCGATGCTAATGAAGAATGTTTGCTGTTCTTGCCGTTATAGCCATTAGTACTCATTAGAGCTGCATTGATAATTGTAGGTATCCAAATCTTAAGAATGTGAGGGACCTCATATACAAGAAGGGCCTCGCAAAGTTGGAGAAGGATAAGGTTCCACTGACAGACAATAATGTCATTGAGCAGGTATTTGAATCATAGATATTCCTACATCTAATCGTCTACTCCTAATTGATATTGAGTTGCCATTTCCTGTTCTCAAGATTTCTAATGAACATGATTAATGTAAATAATTGTTATTGTCTACAGGCGCTGGGGAAGCATGGTATATTATGTCTTGAGGATATGGTCCATGAAATTTTCTCTGTTGGTCGACATTTTAAGGATGTAACTCGTTTTCTGTGGCCCTTCTCCCTTGCCAAACCCGAAAGTGGGTTTCTAGGCAAGAAAAATCCATTTAAGAAAGATGGAGACTCGGGCAACCGTGAAGAACTTATAAATGAGCTGATTGCTAAGATGACTTAGGGTTCTCATAGGATGCTTAGATGCACTTTGAAATTGAGAATTACAATATATTTTAAAATGGGTGTTTTATTTTGATACAGCTTCAATTTTGCATAGTCATTCATCTTTGTCTTCTTTGATGAACGTTTTGTGGACACCAGCCGCGACTGGAAGAGATGTGAATAGAAAGTTTGATCTCGGAAGAAGTACACTGCTCTCGCGTTGTATAACATTAATGTTGCAAAACTCTTGGGTGAAGAAGTTGTATAAAACTTTCGTGTAATTGTCTCTAGGAAGATAATGGGGCGTTTAACAAATGGCTTTTAGGTGACTTTTTCATTGGCTTTTGGATTTTGGCTTTTATTTCTGTTTTATGCTCAAACAGCAAAAAAAGTGTTTGGTAATTGCAAAAGTTAGCTTTTCAGCCAAAAGCCAAAAGTTGCTTAACACTTTTTTTTAACAGTCAATTATTATTAAATCAACCACTAAAACCAGCCAGTATGTAAAGTCGCCAACCAATTGCCAAACATCCCCTATAGCTAAAACTAAATTCAAATTTGCAACTTCTTTTTTATTCTTGCTCTTATTATTTTGTTGCTGCTCGGTTTGAGTTCATTTGTTCGAGTTAAGTTCATTTAGTTCAAATGCATAACAACCCAAACAAATTCGGATAACTTTTTCGTTCAAGCCAAGTTTGAATACAATTTTGAGTTTGGGATGACTATTGCTCGAACTCGGTAATATGAACTTAAAAAGGAGACGAGTTTTATTAATGTTCAGTTCAGCTTGGCTATGACTAGCCTTATTTTCAATATGTCTCGGTTTGGAATTGCGTGGGAGGAAAGAAAATAAGATACTTTAGAACTATCAAAGTTGTAGATAATTTTTTCCGAAAGATAAAAAAATAGAACAATCAAAAGAAAATATCCACTTTACTCATTCCCTAACCTTTCAAAAGTGAGAAGTGAGGTTATTGTTCTTAGGAACAATAATTTGAGTCACAAAACCTTGAAAATTACTAGTCACACAGAACGCCCTCCTCCTCTTTCTTCTTCCTTTTCTCCCGGTTTTCCTCTCCACAAATCATCTTCATCTCAACGCTATTAAAATATTGTGAAAGTATTGGGTCAGACCGTCTGACCCAATCTTACAGTCAGACGGAGCCGCCGCCATCCTACTAATCTCCGGCGCCATCCTACTAATCTCCGGCGACTCTCAAGCGCAACATCATCACTTCCACCTAAAAGTCTCAGTCGTCGGTTCAAATTTCGAAACAAAACCCCTAAAAATGGAGATTCACGTCTTAAATTTCGACATAGAATTAGGACTTGCAACAACAATTTCCTCTTCCGTACCATTGAAATCGACCTTCCACAAACTCCATTTCCAAAAACAATCACAACACCATCATCATCCGCCCTTGAACCTCCAGAATTTATAGACTAGAACCCTACGAAGGTATGGAATTCGACCCAGAAGAAGCCGCTAAACCTGTATAAGAGGCTATCGCCATTGAGTGTTGTGAAAGTGGGGTTAGGGTTAGAGATTTGTTCGAAGAAGTGGTGAAGAAAAGATGATGAAGGTATGTTTTAGTTACTCCTTTTTTTCATTTGCTTTTATTCTCTTTTCAGTTAGAGGTATGTCTTAGTTAGTTGTTAAATGAAAGAATAAGAAAACTAAGTGAAAGGATAATATAAGTAACTGAAAACTAATTTGCTTTCATGTAGAACTTATTTTATTTCATTTACTTATGTCTTAGTTAATTTGCTTTTCAGTTAGAATAAAACACGTAAATGAAACAATAAGATAACTAACTGCATTTAAAAGACATCCAATTGAAAGAAAAAAGATCAACTGAAAAAATTGAAACCAAATGAAAAAAATTGAAACCAACTGAAAGTAGTCTGACCAAATATTATAGTCAGACACGTCTGACCCAATACCTTCTCAAGTAAAATATTACTCAACAAGAAAAAAATAAAGGTTCTCCTACCTCTCAAACTAGCATTGCGCACTCTTCCCAATACGCCTCATCTCGGCCCTCAATGGTTCAAATTTCAAGTGCTCTTCTCCGTCTCTTTCTTTCTTTTAACAAAATTGGCAGTGCTTGTGTTGTGTAGGATAACAAAATAAGTTAAGATAAATGCAAATAATCCCACCCTTTCATAGGCCCCTTCTAAATTATGCTTAGAGGCTATAATACTATCCTGAAAGTCCTAAAATTGGCAGTGCTTAGGATAATGGATCACATCAACACCAATGGAGACTCTCCTACGCTCTCCACAAGAAATACCACGTGTTTCTGTCTAAAAGTGTCGTACCTCTTTCCGGCGGATGTGAGCGGTCCGAGTCCGAGCTCCGGCAAAGAACCTGCAAGTGAACCCCAAACCCCCGAGGGTGTCCCGGGAACGGGGCCTCCGACGCTCAAGTCAGTACTTATTTTAGATAGAGAGAGTGTGGATGTGGGGAGAGAGAATTGGGAGCTCAATGTGAGTCCATGTGGGAATGGATTCTGGATCCCTTTACCTTAGCCCCATGAGGGGTTTAATAGTGAAGTGAGCGTGGGCCTTATGTCCTTTGGGTCGTGGGCCGTATATTAGGGAGAGGGTATTTATACCCATACAATTTGCCCCCCTAGTTCGAGTAATAATCGTTGATTGAACTTGAACTATATTGGGCTTATCCACTTGGTTCTTCATGGCATTGGAGATGTCTTTATGATGACCTTTGTGCGTGATTGAGTCTCTGATATGAGATGTAGCCTCTTTAGTCAGCGAGTTTGCTTCAATGAGCTAAGGTGTACCATCCTCTAACTGAGGATCTTGTCATGTAATAAGAAACGCAGCTTCCTTTGCTTAGGAGTCTGCTCTGATAATCTGTTGTGTAGCATCCTCTAATGAAGGTCTGCTCACGTAGTCTGCAATGTTGCTTCACCAATCTGAGAGTCTGTGCTGATGAGCAAGAATGTAGCGTCGTCTAGAGCATCTGCTAGTTTTGTATTTTTTGCGTTCTTTTGAGTAGTTTTTGAAAGAAAATATGTTATTTCTTTGCTACTTTCTTCCTCCTACCATACGTATCCTTGCCCCCAGTCTGTCTGCTTTGCTTGCAGCAGAGGAGGCAGACTGAGGATTAGAATGCTATAGACAAGTCCGCAATAACGATGATACGTGGACATGTAATGATGATGAGCAGGATCCTTCGTCTGAAGCGAGGATCTGCTATAATAATAAGGAGCAGGATCTTCTGTCTGAAGCGAGGATCTGCTATGATAATAAGGAGCAGGATCCTCTGTCTGAAGCGAGGATCTGCTAATGATAATAAGGAGCAGGATCCTCTGTAAGCGATGATCTGCTAATGATAAGGAGCAGGATCCTCTGTCTGAAGTGAGGATCTGCTAATGATAATAATGACAGAGCCCTCTGTGTGAGATGGGGTCTGCAATAATAATAAGGAGCAGGATCCTTTGTCTGAAGTGAGGATCTGCTAATGATAAGGAGCAGGATCCTTTGTCTGAAGTGAGGATCTGCTAATGATAAGGAGCAGGATCCTCTCTCTGAAGCGAGGATCTGCTAATGATAAGGAGTAGGATCCTCTGACCGAAGCGAGGATCTGCTATAATAATGGCAGAGCCCTCTGTGTGAGATGGGGTCTGCAATAATAATAAGGAGCAGAATCCTCTATCTGAAGCGAGGATCTGCTAATGATAAGGAGCAGGATCCTCTGTCTGAAGTGAGGATCTGCTAATGATAATGAGCAGGATCCTCTCTCTGAACCTAGGATCTGCTAATGATAAGGAGTAGGATCCTCTGACCGAAGCGAGGATCTACTATAATAATAAAGAGCAGGATCCTCTGTTTGAGGTGACGATCTGCTATAATAATAAAGAGCATGATCCTCTGTCTAAGATGAGGATCTGCTATGATAATAAAGAGCATGATCTTCTCTCTGAGGCGAGGATCTGCTATGATAATAAAGGGTTCCTCTCTCTGGGATGAGGAACGACGAATGATGATAGAAGGATCTCAATGCTGGGATTAATGATCGGTGATGATGATGAAATATGTCTCTAGCGGCTTTAGAGCCTGCTGAAGTCTTCGATAAAATAAGCAACATCCTTTGTCTAATCTGAGGATCTGTAGTAATAATGATAAAACACCTCTCTACCGGCTTTAGGCCTGCCAGAGTCCTCGATAAGATAAGGACGGGAAGGATCTTCTCCGAGCTAAGGACCGGCAGATCATAATGAGAAAATCAGTAATTGTGGTAGGCAATATACGTTGGATCTGCGTATGAATAAATGTAACCTTGGGGCCCTTTAATCGTCGGACTGGCCTGCTGACTCTAGGGCTACAGCGAGGTCAGCCGAGTGAATTGTTTTGATGTCCAAGTCACGTCAGTGCAAGACTCATAAGGTCAGCCCTCTTCGGGTCTGATCACTCGTGCCTGCAGCATGCGCCCTTTTTTCGGGGTGCACTTGGTCCTTATTTTGGATTCCGCTATCCCCATCTACCATAGGTGTCTGTGACTTATCCTCGCTGCTTTCTGGACCTTTGGTCCTGCAGAACTTGGAGATAGAGTTCTATGACATCGCTAAGTCGAGCCGACAACCGATTCACTCCACTGGCCTCGGGGCTCTAGTGGGTGTTTTATCTTACGGTCGACCCCCTTTTGGTGCAGACAGTCTCAGCGCCCTGAGGATCTCTTCGGTCTTTGCTCTGGCTCAGACCCTGTTCTGCTCTGCCAGCCTAGGGGGTTTTTCCCCTCCTAGTCTGCAAGTGGTACATATTTTTGGTGCTATGATAATGGAGAGCATGATCCTCTGTGTGAAGCGAGGATCTGCTATGATAATGGCAGAACCCTTTGTCTGAGATGGGGATCTGCTCTGATAATAGTGACAGAGTCCTCAGAAATAGATGGGGTCTGCAATAATAATACGGAGCATAATAATGGCAGAGCCCTCTATCTGAGATGGTGCTCTGAGATGATAATAAGGAGCATCATCCTCTATCTGAGGTGAGGATCTGCTAATGATGATGAGGAGCAGGATCCTCTGGCTGAAGCGAGGATCCGCTGTAATGATAATGAGCATAATCCTCTCTCTGAAGCGAGGGTTTGCTATAATAATAAAGAGCATGATCCTCTGTCTGAAGCGAGGATCTGCTATGGTAATAAAGAGCATGATCCTCTGCCTGAAGCGAGGATCTGCTATAATAATAAAGAGCATGATCCTTTGCTTGAAGCGAGGATCTGCTATAATAATAAAGAGCAGGATCCTCTGTCTGAAGCGAGGATCTGCTGTAATAATAATGAGTATGATCCTCTGCCTGAAGCGAGGATCTGCTATTGTAATACCCCGAATTTTCAAAGCTTATTTTATTATTTATTAAGTTTTAATATTATTTTCAGTTAAATTTATTTAGTGGTAATTCGATTTATTTAATAAATTATATTTATTAAAAATGTTTTCATTTAGTTTCGAATTATTTGACAAAAAAAAAGTTTTATGAATATGATTTAATTGAAATGTATAATTTAATTATTTATATTCATTCTATTTAAATAATTTAATTATTAACTATTATTAATGAGGCATTCTTGTTTTCATTCATATGAGCAAATCCAAATGAGCCCAATCCATTATGTATCAAGTCCATAGCCCAAATAGTATTTTAGTCATACACAAAAAAAAAAAGAGGAAAAAGAAATAAAACAAAAGCATACATCAGACATTCCTCCTTCATCACCATCATCCTCCATCCATCATCATTCAACACCATCTCCCATCCTTCTTCTTCCCGTATGAACACAAACAACTTGCTCTGCCAAATTGACTACTTCCACCCCATTTTCTTCCTTCCTCCATTACTCCAACTGAGCATATCACTGAGCAAATCCCCAACTCCCATCCAATTTCATTAAACTCTTCAACCCAAGCTCCATATCCATGGCTATAAATAGCCCCTTCAAGAGCCCAAATCAGTGCACCATCCTCTTCTCCTTCCTTTCTCTGTTTTGCTTCCTCTGTCCCTCTAAAACCGCCACCCACGCACCATCTTTTCCCCCGCTAGCTGCGCTGTCGTGCAGCCACCACACCACAGCCACATACCAACCTCCTCCCCTGCTCACTGCTCTGTTTTCGAGCAGCCGCAACCATCAGGCGCCTGGCCTCAACGACCACCGCCCGCAACCACCTTCCTCTTCGTTGCGTTTCTGTCCTCTTCGCAGCACCCAGCCGCAACCAATCCCAATAATCCGCCTGAGCCCGCTTCACCATCGCCGTCGCCTGACCTCGCAGCCACCGCGAACCACCAGGTCGCAGCCCAGACTCCTTCTCCTCCTCATGCTCTGTTCGCCCTCCCCTGTTCTCTCTCTATCAAACTGATTCAAAGAATCAGTATTCCTCCCCCCCTTTTTTACATTTCATTTAAATAAATAAATAAAAAGATTTTCTATTATTAATAAAAGTTATTTTATTTACATAAGTTATTTTAATAATAAAAGTTACGCAAGTATATTTTAGGAAAGTTATCTTATTGACATGTTTTAAATTGAGCCGAGTTAATCCCTTTTAATACTTAAATTTATTTCTTAATATTTCTAAAATGTTATAATTTTGAACTACTATAAATGTTTTGAAATAATTAAGAAAACTCTTCAAGGTTATTTGAATTATTGGAGTTCGTTTATTTTATAAATCAAAAAGGGGTTATCTAGGTTACTAATTTAGATCTCGTTAACTCTCGTTGTAGACTCCGAGTTCGTAGACGGGGACTACCAGTAGCTTTGATCAGTTCGTTATTTGACTTTGGGCACGCGTCACAAGGTAATATCCGAAATCCATCTAAACGTAGATCCCGTAGTATAAATATAATTTAATTACGTGACTATGTGATTAGAAATGTGAATTATAATAATGAAAATTATTATGAATTATAACTATTGACTTAAATGCGGATTATGATTAGTAAGATGACTAATGACTACGGATTATGGATATGAATAATGACTATGGACCATGGACTATGGACGATATGACAATTATGCCAATGTTAACGACGATCTTGATAAATAATCGTATCTTTTATTCTCGGCATTTGTTTAATTAAAAATTAATTGTTAATGTTGTTATTATTATTATTATTATTATTCATTATGATATTATTATTATTATTATTATTATTATTATTATCATTATTATTGTTATTATGCTATTATCGTTATTAAAAGTTTGAAAATGAAAATTGATAATGGATTGGTTATAATTGGAAAATGATGGACTATTAATTTACCAGTGATGGTTTCCGTATATGAATGAATATGGGCTTTCTGGATAAGCCGCGAATAAATTGAGTTATGGATATTGGAATGAATATGTTCATACTTGGTTAAAATGAGATGATGTATATGTGTATATGATTTAAGTGATGACTTTTATAAATGATATTAATCACTTAAAGTGGAATATCGGAGGGAAATGATGAACAGGTTGCCCTGTATGGGAGGTTCAGCGGCCACCTACAGGTTTCTTTGGTCACTATGCTGATTTTTCTGTTATTTGTCTTCCTTCTATCTTGATGTGTTTCCAAGTTAGAGGGGGTGTGCAAAACTAGGGACTCTGTTTTTTGCCATTATAATATTTGTAGGTGTTACTGGGGATTGACCCCGGCCTACACCCTTGAAGTAAGTAGTTACTGGGGATTGAGCCCGGCTTACTGGCGTTCTCTTTCCTCTCCTTAAATAAACGGATAATACAGAATTATTGAATTAATTGAAATTATGTGATTATTAAGCTTATATACACATGTATGCACTTATGCGATT
Source organism: Patellifolia procumbens (assembly GCA_947645195.1). Lineage (NCBI taxonomy): Eukaryota > Viridiplantae > Streptophyta > Magnoliopsida > Caryophyllales > Amaranthaceae > Patellifolia > Patellifolia procumbens. The sequence continues at coordinate 619,087 of CANSGD010000801.1, forward strand.
ATTAATTGTATTTATATATGTATATGTGCTATGCTTTCGACTCTATTAACTTATTATTTTCACAAAGTACTTTCAACTTAAGTATTTTACGGGATGGAGTTGGAATTACTCAGTTTTTCTGATTTTTGGGAGCTTGTCTCTCTTGTTTCTTTTCAATGTATTTGTGCAGGTGGGTGACCGACTGGGGGAAACAAAGAGAGAACTTTTAGAGTTGTCATCCACTTAGTTTTAATTTAGTTTCCGCTGAGACTCTGAGACGTTATATTAATTAGTGTTTTGTTTAAACAATTTAGTTGTTGTAAAACTTAATTTAATTTGAATTTAGTGTGATGTTACCCATTAGCCTTGCATTTATTTCCAAGGAGATAAGTGCGGCGGTAGCACGCCATCCGAGTCGAACCTCGTGGATTTTCCCCCAACGAGTTTTATTAAATGAAAAAGGGTTCGATTTGGGCGGGGTGTTACAACTATAATAATAAAGAGCATGATCCTCTGTCTGAAGCTAGGATCTGCTGTAATAATAATGAGCGGGATCCTCTGGCTGAAGCGAGGATCCGCTATAATAATAATGAGCAAGATCCTCTATCTGAGGTGAGGATATGCTAATAATGACGGCAGAGCCCTCTGAGATGGTGCTCTGCGATAATAAAAAAGGAGCGGGATCGTCTATCTAAAGCGAGGATCCGCTGTAATAATAATGAGTAGGATCCTCTGTTCGAAGTGAGGATTTGCTATAATAATAATGGCAGAGAACTTAGCTCTTCGCTTAAGTCCTTCATTCTGCTTCTTTAGCAGAGCTCTTTGCTTCTTCGACAGAGCTCTCTGCTTCTTCAGCAGAGCTCGGTTTGTAACATAACTCAGCTCTTCGCTTAAGTCTTTCCAGCGGCTTAATAACTCGCTGAAGTCTTCAATAATAATAAGGAGCAGGATCCTCTATCTGAAGTGAGGATCTGCAATAATGATAATGGCAGAGCCCTCTGTCTGAGGTGGGATCTGCAATAATAATACGGAGCAGGATCCTCTGTCTGAAGCGAGGATCTGCTATAATAATAGCGGCAGAGCCCTCTGTCTGAGATGGGGTCTGCAACAATCATAGCAGGATCCTCTATCTGAAGCGAGGATCTGCTAATGATAATAATGGCAGAGCCCTCTGTCTGAGATGGGGTCTGCAATAATACTAACAGAATGCCTCTCTAGTAGGTTTAAGCCTGCTAGAGTCTTCGATAAGATGTGTCTGCAATAATAATAAAAGAATTTATCTTTTCCGCGGCTTAATAGCCTGCTGAAGCCTTTAATAATATGGGCAGACTCAAAAAATAAGTTCTTTCATAATCAAGCACTATAATGAATATTACATTTCGAATTAAATTCTGCACCAAATTGGGTCATATATACTCATTTGCCCCCACTCTTAAGTTGAATTGGAGGTTAATTTAAGAGCAGTATATTCCCGAATAGGCATACATAGAGGTCTTATAAATCGATATTAGCACTACATTCAATCATGTCATGTAATCAAATATAGTGAATGTTGGCACCTCATTTGATACTTATTGACAAATAATCAATGTTTGAACCTTGTAATACGGACTAAGTATAACATTCATCATGAAATTCAGTCTAATTTTGCGTCAAAAGTAAGCAAAATTCATTTCAATAACGGTGGCAGTGGGATACTTAGCTTGTTGTTATTTAGCCGAGTCTGCTTAAGTTTGATATAGAATACCAACTTGGTCTGATGCAGGTTGTGGGTGCTCTGCCAATTTGGTGTTGGTCCGCAAATTATCACGTACAGAGTTGCTTGAGCTTGCTCTGCACAAACCATTGTGGTCTGTTGTGCCGGTCTGTTTCAATCTTTGTGGTCTGCTGTGGTGCATTTGGTTTGCAGACTCTTTGGCTCACGTTGCAGACTCTTGAGATAATCATGAATAAGGAGCATGATTGAGCAAGAGGTGCAGGTTGCAGAGCGGTATCGCAGACTAACTTTGCAAGGCGACATCGCAGACTCAGGCCGATTGAGCAAGACTAACTTTGCAAGAGCTCTGCTAGTCGCAGATATGCGGGTCTGCTCTGTAAAAGTCTGTTGATACTCTACTCTGCTATAGAAAAAGGTTCAGTGTGAATTCTTTCTGTAGTCTGCAGATCATGGTTGTTATATGCAATTCCAAGTCTACAAATCGGGTCTGGCTTTCCTGGCTTGCTTTCTACTTCCGTCAGTTGTACCACGTCTGCTTTGTATGCAGATTGGTTCTGTCGGTAAGGCCAAACTGATTCTGGTCTGAGCCATCTTGAATTTTTGGACTCAAAGTGCAGGCTGCCACATTTTAAGGGAGTTCAGGGTTTTGCACATTTGGCTTGTTAACCTGCTCGTCTGAATTAGTTTGTTTGTACCAAGTATGACGGAGCCTGGTTCACGTTGCTCGTTAACACACATAGCCGTCCTTATCCGGGTGGGTCTGCAACTAAGGTTTGGCTCGCACAGTCTGCCCTCTGTAAATCAAGAGTGTGGACTTGTCGTTACGAGCCAATTCCCAATAAATGCAATGTACGCAAATTGGGTTTTGTGGAGTCTGCTCTCTGCCAGTATTTAGGGTCTGCAGTCTGCATTCTTCCTTTTGGAGCTTGCGAAGCGAATATGCAATCGACCCCATGTAGCCTGGTTGCTTTGTTTGAATCTGCCTGTATCAGCTCGCACCTCCATTTTAGTTGTTCAGCATCCTGAAACTCACTCTGCCTTGTGACATTCTGAGTTCAAAATACATGCTGTCATGTTCTACCAGACTGATGCAGGTTGCGTGTCTGTGCTTTCAGCTATCAGATCACTCTAAAATACTGGGTTATGTCAGCCTAAGTTTTTGCAAGCTGACGTTGTTGGTGCATTTTCCCAAACACTTTGTGTGCAGTACTTTCTACTTGGGATGGTGATTATATGCCATATTTATTCAACACCCAATTCTCAGCATATGAGAATTGGTAATTAAATCTTAGCACAATTCATCCAATCTTACCAGCATATTGATATGATAAGTGCAAAACTGTAATTGCAATAATCAGGCGTTGTTACCTAGCTTGAACCGTGGACGAAGATATTTCATCTACAACACCTCTGGGCTTCATCTCTAGGAAGGTGGTGATCTTCCTCCACGAAGGATCCAAGGTCCATTCATTATTCGTTTGGTGCCTGGCTCCAGGGATTTTTGGTATAATTCCAAGAAGCATTCACCACCATTTGGGATCTTGCTTAGTGTATACTATCAACTTGCAAGAACATAAGTGCTTAGTGATGTCCTTATCCAAACCCCAACTTATAAAGTTGTTGACCTGAATATTCTTGGATCTTTTCTTTCAAGAAGAAGAATGTATAATCACTTCTCTACGTGTGGTACAGGGAGTAGGTGAGTGAAGGCCTGAATCAAATGTGATTTTACCCATTCTTGTTCGTCAGTTTAGTGAGTTTGGTCTGATTTGGAGTGTCTCATACCATGAAATAGTTGTTTGAGCCATGTAGCCATGGAAATTGTGGGTTTCCATGGGCGCTTTTTCTCTTCCCCTCCTTCTAGCGCCAAATTGTTTATGTCTAAAAGTGTCGTATCTCTTTTTGGTGGATGTGAGCGGTTCGAGTCCGAGCTCTGGCAAAGAACCTACAAGTGAACCCCAAACCCCCGGGGTGACCTGGGGACGGGGCTCCGACGCTCAAGTCAGTACTTATTTTAGATAGAGAGAGTGTGGATGTGGGGAGAGAGAAGTGGGAGCTCAATGTGAGTCCATGTGGGAATGGATTCTAGATCCTGTACCTTAGCCCCATGAGGGGGTTTATATAGTGAAGTGAGCGTGGGCCTTATGTCCTTTGGGTCGTGGGCCGTATATTAGGGAGAGGGTATTTATACCCATACACCACGTATAGCATCATTTCCAACCCAAGTTTTTTCCACATGATCTATTCCTAGCTCTTGCACTAGCTGGGTGTTTGTTTGAGGGGATTAAAGGGAGGGATTGGGATTATATATCCCAATGGGTAGAATTCCCATGTTTGTTTGGAGGGATTGGGAGTTTTGAGGGGGATTGAGAGTGGGATTAAATACCCCCTAATCCCACCAAAATAAGACATGGGGGAGGCAGGTATTAGGGAGTGGGATTAAATTTTAGAATAAAATGACCCATTTACCCTTAACGAAAAGTAAGGGAAAAAAGAAGGTGGAGAATTAGGAAGGGTATTGAAGTAAAATCATAATTTACTCTCAATCAATTCCCAACTCATACCAAACAAGGGATAGACTTTATTTTATCCTTATTCCACCCATTAACTCCCATCCCCATCCCTCCTTCTAATCCCTAAACTCCCATTCCAACATACCAAACGCCCCGACTTCACCTTGGAGCTTAATTAAAAAGGCAGGGGGTTCAACTTGTGGTCCGGGATTGTAAATTTAGCGTTAAACATTGACGTGCATACTATTTTGTTCTTGTCTATTAAGTTTTTAGATGTATTTTTGGATTCTTGTACTATGTAATATGTCAATCGTTGGTATCAAAAGATAAATTGTGAATGATTCTAAAAAGGAGGGGTCATTTTTGGATTTGGAACAAATAGGTAGAGAGAAATGAGGATACCCACCATGTTGTTGCTATAATACTCTTACATGTATGTCAAAGACGGTTAACCAAGATGGTCCATCCAATTATGCCACTTTTATAGCAAATAAAATCATTTGAGTCTTGTTATGTTTAAGGGGTTCTCAGGTGCTATAATCTGAAAAGGATTTTTGAAACGAGTTTTCTAAACTAAATCAAGGCACCTAACTCTAAGCTAATGGTTATAATCACTATGTAAGAAAACTAAGAGCACAATTCGAGTAATTGTAGTTCCATCCAATGATTAATTTCTATAGTTATAGCCGATAATTTTAAATCTATAATTGTGTTCTTAGTTGAAAACAACTGAACAGAATTGAATTGAATTTAACAGAGCTGGACTGAAATGAAAAGTGAAATGTGAGAGTAAAAGTATTGTGCAATGTTAAACTGAATTGAAAACAACTTGGAGAAAAGACGCTCTACAAGTTGAGAAGCATTTTAAGAGTGTTTTTAAGAATAGAATCGTGATAAGGCTTGAGAAAAATCACATTGGAAGAACTTCAAACTTCTCATTTTGATGCCAAATAATGATTCAACGCTTTTGTGAATTGTGATATTTCCATGTTTACTAAGCAAATAATACTAAATACAATATTTTGTATACAACTATCTTCGTCAAAATATCCCGATTACAATATTTTATATTACCTCGCGTTGGAATATTATTATGTTCTGCAGTTGCGAAGAAGGAATAGTATGAGTTTATATTCTCTACTCACCATGTGTTTTGATCTACCATATTTATATGCCTATGTACTAGAAGCTATTTATTTTTCCTAAATTATTTTGCTAATAATTAGCATTTGTGTTTGCTAATTCAACTTAATACCTCGGGAACCTGCATGCTCGGTTTTCCTTTTGCAAAACAACATCACGTACACGATACAATGAAAACCACTTACACAAAGGCAATATATCAGGCCTATTTACCAAAATTTTGCCCTGTATTTTTATAACTGCCCAACATACCTCGGGGTTCCGCACGCCCTATGTGTAAAGTGAGGAGGGTAAGAATTGTGTATTATATATCGGTAATTTCTTATTAATGGAAGTTACATCATTTACTCGTAAGATTATCACAAATTTAACATTTAGAGTGGCATTCAGCATAACGCCATAACCCATAAGGTGACTTGTAGCCATAGCCTGTGTTACATACATAAAGGTAATGTGATGGTGAATGTAAGAATAGTAATGCTATGGAGGCATACTTTGACAAAGTTTCCAGTTTGATATGAATCTCTAACCCTATGAGGCTATAACTTTAGAAATGCCTGTCAAGTTACATAATTTTCTCTCAAACTCTTCGTAGGTGTATATTTGTACTATGAATGTTTGATCTAAACTCGAACGAATAGTTTTATTTGGTTAAAATGACAAAACCATGTGGTTTGACGGAGAGTACTAAGAATGAGTCTGGGCTTTCAAAAAGATGAAAATGCAAGGTATGTAGCCGCTTATGCGAAGATGCATCTTTTAATTTGTTTCTCCCCTATGCTAAGCTGATACGATGCCCTATAACTTGAAACTTTTGGAGCTTGGTTCCTATTGTATTCATATCTCAGAATGCGTCATACATTATCAACTCAAAATTGTCATATTTCAACAGGTGAGACCATGAGTAGAGATGACAATATCCAATGAATGATCCATCACCCGCTTCATCCGAAAAACAAAAGGGTGAAAATCGAGTTAAATGGATGATGGACGGGTGGCGGGTGTAATTAGGGTGAGAAAATTTCTCCATCACCCGACCCATCACCCGTTTATCACCCGCTCTATCATCCATTTATTACATTTTCTTAAATGTCTATCATTTATTTGCATTAGTATAATTTTTCCCTTTTGATTGTTCTCGATCGACATGTTCCATAAACTTGACTTATCTTAATTTGACATGAAGTTAATGTATAAATTGTCATTTTGCAAGTTTGATTTTTCTTTTATTATTTAACTATCTTAAATGGATTTTCACCCTGTCTGCACGGTTCCGGGGGTAGTGGATTGATGGAATACGGGTGATAGTCTTACCGGGTAACGGATGGATGGATGAGAGTTGGTCTAACCGGGTGATAGATGCGGGTGATGGCTGAACCGACCCAAATCTCACCCGATCCAAATCTCACCCGATCTAAATCTCACCCGTTGCAATTTGCAAGTAGGGGGGGGGATCGAGCTAGCTCGAGCTCAAAGTTTTGCAACTAAGCCAAGCTCAAGCCTTGACTTGGTCAGCTCGTCGAGTTTCGAGCTCGAGCTCGATCAATATGCTAACGAGTCGACTCGAGCTCAGTTAGGCTCGTTTACACCCCTAGTTACAAGGTGTAACCAATCTAAGTTTTTTAAAAGAAAAAAGCCTTTAACAATTCCTCAGATACTAATACTTTTATTATACATCCGGTATTTGCTCATTACTCATTTGAACTCTTAAATTTTGCTCATTTAGAGATGTCCAAACAAGCCATATGCAAAAAAACATTGGGCGTACTATACTCATGATACACTGAGTGTATAATGAATACTGTCCTCACATACAACTGATACAAGTAATTTGAAGTAATAAGAAATATGTATACCTTCGTTGCAGATTAGATATTAACACTTCTATGTTTGAGTTAATAAATCTAGATTATATCATTAAACTCTGGCGATTTCGACTGATTTCTTGAGGGCTGCAAGAAGGCTCTTCATGAGTCTTGGCTCACCGAGCGGCACCTTGTTTTTGAGAGCTCCATTTCTAGTAGCTTTGAACATCGGAAACTCAGAATTGTTGCTGCTTGGAAAAACTTGACAATCAATGTACACATCAACTTGTGTCTTCCCATCATCAATTTCTACAAAGCCTAGCCTTACCCCTCCTTCAATCTTGTCCACCTGTTCCATCCAAGCCATTTAAATTATTAGACAGGCTTTGCACCTGGTGGATGGCGATCTCTGTCACGACGTTTTCCCAAAAAAAAAGAAAAATCTAACTTCATACAACCTAAAACCGACGCCATGAGCACAACATGCATACAAGCATAAAATTATGCAATTATCGTACCTTTTAGATGGAGTAGTTTTCTAATATATTTTGTGAGAATTCTGAAATTCGTCCTGTTATCTGAATTGTCACCTCTACAACTCTACTCATAGCCTTGTGTAGCTAATGTGTGTAGCTAATGTGTGTAACTCATGTCCTTTCAGCTTCACACCAGTATACTGTACACCAATAGCACGGGCACCTAGGAGCAGGGTTTATGACATCAATTTACTCATAGAAAAATGTTAATATTTTTTGTGCACCTCCAAGGCTCCAACCAATGTCGAGTACTTACCATCTTAATACCATCAAAACTGATCAGCTTCTTTTGACCTTGAATGCTTTTGATCCATTAACACAAACTAAAGTAGTCCCAAGAACTTCATTTACGAAGTTAGCATTGGCATCTTATTTTGATAATAAAAAACTTTCCAAACATAACAATAGCAATTTTAAGTTCCTAGCACGCGGGAGGAAGTCTTGGACTACGTAATTCAGGTGGATTATTCTTTCAAGCATCACCACAGTGGATGTGGGTCTTCGAGGAAGATAATGGGACAAGACTCAAAGGAGGAGGTTGTGTTTGTAATGCGACCTCAGATTTAGGCCATAGCTTGTCCTAATTCATGGTCTGATTAGCGATCCTTACAAAAGCCAGACTCATTTCTGTTAGTTGGTATGCCAAAAATGAAGAATTGTATGGATATTTCAATCAGGTGGACTATTCAATGAATAGCATTGTCCTCTTAAGTCGCAATGGTGTTGTATCTGTAAGTTTATGTAGCATGTGCAAGAAATTAAAATAGAAAAAACTGTATCGGTGAGGTTTCGAGTCTAGACTCTAGACGTTCCAGGACCGATCATAACTCATCAGCTCATTATGCTCAGCAATTATTTCTGTTGTTAGTTTCTTAGTATCATTGGTGTGTATAGTTCAATATGCAGTCACAGCTATATGAAACAAGCATACAGCTAGATGCTCTACTAATTGCTTTCAGTTGTGCACTGATCAAAAAGTCACAAGCTTTCATCGAATTACTTGAGACTCCGGACTCATGCCAGTCATAATTATATGGCTGGCTGCTATTTTACGAAAGTTCCGTGATTTTTGGCCTTAAAAGGAGAGTCGAAGTGTCCATAATCAGTGCGTGCCAGATACTTGAGGTAAAATAAGTAATCCGAGTAACATAAGATGAAACTTATATGGAACCTCTATTTCATATTGAAAGGATGATATATATGTATCTCAAATTCACCACCTAGTTTAGGTATGATTTATAATTTCTTGTAACATGAATATAGTGACTCCGAAGTCCGAACACACAAAAGCCAGAGAGTTCTAACTATGAAACAAAACGAATCCAGTACCTGATAACCTGAACTTGACCTCAATAGATTACATAAGGTACTGACTTAACTACTAATCCCTCCATTTCCTTTGTTACACACGATTTTCGATAATTTGTTGAACCTCGAATATTGCACGGTCCTTCTAAAATGAAATGCACATAGTAACGAAAAGATAACAACAACTCCGCCTGTGAGTGTCTGTGATATTCACTGCCGGTCTCAAGCCCGGATAAAGGAGGAGAGTTGCGGTAGGTTTGGGGCGGCCAGCTTAAAACATAGCCCCATATCATGACATGAAACGAAAAGATAGCTATAAAAATATAACTGACCTTCAGGGGAACAGGAAAGGGCAGCTGAGCTCCTTGGTTAAGACTATTAGCCCACTGTTCATCAACATCTTCACTAATCGAAATTTTAACTCAATTCTTCATTTAAAAACTATGAATATGGAAATTAGACTAACGCGTATTTTTCACACCACGTAACACAATGAGTATCAGGCTCCATCTAATAATGTTTTTCAAAACAATACATGTACTTTTCATAATACGTACTTTCAGTGGAAATCTCGTCATATTATTATATTATAAGTTCCCTTCTTTTTTTAATCGACGCACTTCTGTAAATACTAAACGTGCTTTTCATTATCTATATACATGCTGCACGGAGCACAATGCTTCCCTGTATGCTCAGGAGTATAAAATAATTTGCGGAATTAGATTTATACCTGAAAGAGTAACGTCTCAAACCTAGGAATATCAGTATCTCCAGGGTAACTTCACTTGTTCCAAGAGATACTCCTTCCTCTTCCTCCTTATCACTCGAAACGCCGCTGTTTTTCCCAGATGATGATGAATTTACCGCAACGGTCGAATTCTGGTGGCGGGAAAACAGTAAACAATACTTAGGAGAGTGATTTTGATTTTGATTTTGATTGAAATTAAATGTAGAATGAGTGAATTGGAAATGGGTTGATGAGCTGAAAAGAGGCGATTTTTGGAATGTAATTGTGGAGTGATTAAGTGAGTTGCAGCTGCTGAAGCCATTGAAATCCAAATGCTGGGAGTAAGAGCTAAGAAACAATTTTGTGTGATGATAAAAGGTTGAATGGGGATAGAATTTTGGTTGAATGTTTAGTTGTACCTCCTGTGAAAGAGGAATTGCCCAAATTTTGTTTATTTTAGTGGCATTTGTGTAATTAAATTTGAAATAGCATATGTATACACTTTTTTTTATAAAGGAATATACTATTTAAGGAAAGTCCAAGTATTTCGATCACTCAAGGATGTGTACGCGATTGTCTAATTCGATTCTGATGGACATTGATGAAATCGCTTTGTGTGTTTTGAAAAGGAATCAACAACGGATTTGCTTCGCAATAGATATAGTGACTGTAGCATAAGCAAAATTGTTGAGAAGTTGTTTGTTATCATGACATTGTGTGTAAATATTCCAAGGCGTGTAGAATGTGTAGCATTGATGAACATCAAATTGTCTCCTTGAATGATGAATTGATGATGTGCTTGATAAGCAAATTTCTGGCTTGGAGAAGGTCGTTTCATGGTCGCTTTAACAATAAGGGGAATGGTCGGGCCTAGTTGTTAAGATGTTGTTGAGCATATGTACACACCACATTTGTGATTTTCCTTTTCGTAATTAAAAATATATATATAGTTGCACCATTTAAATATCTAGTCGTAATTGTGAAGTATATAATTGAAGATGCGAGATTCAAAAAATTCTACTTTTTTAATCTCGGAGATGCATTGGACAGGCTTCCTTCTTATATACTACGAAGTATATATTAAGGTGAGGTATTGCCAAATCGTAACTTCTTGTTAGGCGCAAATTTCATTAATTGGGAGATTTGTAAACCAGAGGAAATAGTGGGATATGGGGGGTGGTGTGGGAAAGCATATTCGGTATAGAATAGTAACCGTTGATGCTGATAGGAATAAGTGAAGATGAATAAAAAATGTGAATGTTAATTAACTTAGTTGTATTGTAAGTTTGTAACGGTGATACCGAATCGCTTTCTGGAAATCGGAAACAACCATTAACCTGTCAAAAGGAGATGAGGAAGGTGCATTGATTATCAAAAATATCGATTTCACAAATCAGCTGAAACCTTATTAGGTAAGAGCAGTCACTTGTCAGATAACTAAACAGGAGAGAAAAAACTATATAGAAAAATCAATTATTTGGACCACAACTCCAAAATTCAGCGCGTATTTGATTACAAAACAAGGTATTCCAGAAACAACAGAGCAGTACTTGATTCTGAATTTATGATGCATTATTTCATCTAATACACAATTTTCACAAATGTTCTCATGATCAGCATACAAGTCTGCAAGTCTTCTTATGTGCACAATATTACAGACAATTCGTGATTCGTGACTTATAGCAACTTAACTGAGGGTTGTACAAGTTAGATCTCCAGAAAATCTGACATGTTACTACAACAGAGGAAGAAAGTTCAGTTCACCCCTGAAAAAGCTGAAAAACCTAAATTTACAAAAGAAACAGATGCGCTTGGCATTCCTGCGGACCACCCCTTTCCTATTGGGCTTCTCAATAATCAAGAAGAACAGGCTTCAAGCTTTGGAAGCAAACCTCTCCAAGCTTCAGCAATGCTGTTGGCCAAGCGCGCTTGTCCTTTGGCAAATTCATGGAAAGCTAGCCCCATATCGGCCGTTTTTGTTCTTGAGCGTGCCATCTCTTCGTTCATTAATCGGACAATTGTCTCAAACCTTCTCGTTGCTTCCTCACTCTCTGCTTTTAACTGAGTGACAAAAAATATTGCGGGAATTACTGGGGATGTTAGGTGGAAATCAAATCAGAACCAGTTTAAACACTTAATCTAATTTACCTCCCGATATTCAACCTCAGCATCTCCATACTTGTCTGACCTAGTCAGCATGAGCTTGTCTCTGGAGGTCAATCAAAAATTAATGAATAATCAAAATCAGCAATGAGGTTTTCTAATGTATAGTGGTACTTTTTGTGATATAGGGGAAAGTGACCAGTGTTTTGGAGAAAATAGGAGCATTTTGGGAAATTTCCTTCAAAATTACCAAAAATATCATTGTGATAAGCACTCTTTGTATATTACAGTTATCAATTTAGAGTTTCTCTCAGCAATCGATTAAATATGTCACACTGCAATCTCAATAGGAACAAGTAAAATGTACTCAATTAGAGACCTTTGCCATGGATCTTAAGGATATTAATTTGGGGAGTCAACAAGCTGCAAAATATGCTGAAATGGCCTGACGTCATTGCATTACCATGAAACTAATTAACTAGCATTTTTATTACAAGCAGTAACTCATAAGCAAGGATCTCAAGTCTGGACTTCGAGAACACATATTTCATAATAAAGAGTGGCTGGTGCATGAAGCTTATGTTTCAGAAAGTATAAGAGTCATGCAGATTTATCTCCTTCAGCTTCACTGTTTCAGAAAGCTCACAATGTTGCTTGAATGCGGTAGCTCTCTCTACTATAGTGGCCTGTACAGTAAGTGAAAGAAGTTATCAGCTATTATTCCGACTACTTGAAGATCATTATCAAATGAAAAAACAAATTTATATAGGAACATCTAAGGTATAGCTTAATATTCACTTCTGTCAAAATTTTGGTATCTGCCATTGATAGTTCATCCATATGGGCTGAAGGTTGATTTTATGTTCACTATTAGGGAAACAAATGGAAGAGTGCACCTTAAGCTTTAAATGAGCCAAAAGAAAACCTTGATAGACTGCACAGCACGACATAATCTTTCAGGTTCTTCAAAGTTCATTAATAGATGGTGAGCCTGCAGATTAACAGAAAGCAATTACTCAGATACTCAACTAGTTAACCAACAAACATAATTAGTTAAGAACAAAAGCCCATAAAAATATCAGTGAATGCTATAAACTTATAACGAGAAAATCCTACCTCTGCTTGCAGCTTGATTGACAACGTTTCTGACTTTGTGCCAAGCTCAGCAAATGCCTTTCAAGAGAATCTCCCTCACAGGCACCTAAGAGCTTGACTGCCTTTCCAAACTCTGATAATGATTGCCCTAGCTCTGGGTTTGTGTTGAAGATTGAATATCATTAATGTCACACTAATTGCAATATACCAAGAGGTATAGTATAAACTATAAAATACATCAAGATTGCAAAGGCCTTCCATCACCTCTGCCTCTTAACAAGGCGAAAGGCATCTTTTGTGCTTCTGCCAAATGCTCTTCCAGCTCAAAGATATAATGTTTCATCTTCTCATACTCTGGAGTGGTTTCTTCAACAGGCTTCTCCTTGCCTAAAACAACATCACTTACTTTGGATTGCATGTCCTACCAAGATGGAGAAAAATACAATACGTATAAAGCATTTGACATATATCCTTCTCAAAGAATCAATATTTATCCAAATAGCATTTCTCTAGCCCCCACTTCTTTCACGTGTGGGTTTTAGAATAGCAAATGAACTACAATAAATAATTGGAAGTGGATAGAGAGAAGAAAAATGGAAAGTGTTGAAATGGAGAGAGAAAAGGGGATGATGAAATGGAGAGAGAAAAGTAATTCAAAAAAAACATATAATAGTGGGTTGTCACAACTAAAAAAGTTGTGCAGAAACTTTTGGGCAACTCTGAATAGGAAAGTGTGGAGAAATTTCCTCTACTGTATGACCAAGTCAATAAGATCATGAAATTATAGACTTACTTCAGCCATCGAATCTCCAGTTTAATGAACCTTAAATGCAATCAGTTAATCAAGCCAACTTTTGGCGAGGATTACTCTTATTGATTGAGCATACCTTGAAGATTTGCATTAGATCAGCAGGCTTCTTCTTGAAGATACCAAGCTCTTGAGCCCTCACTCTCTCCATTGTCTGATAAACAGGAAACCAGTTCATTCACATTTAACAGGTTATGAAAAAATGTAATGAATTTTTGTCAAAATATAGTTGTAGCATATGATCCCAGATATTTACAGCAAATGAATGAAGAATGTTTTTAACAAACATATAGTTCAAGGTAACAAAGGCATTGCTGAACAAACGATAAGAAAAGAGATAGAATATGCAAAGAAGCTGCCTCATCTTAAATTCTTAGCCGATCTTTTCTGACTTTCTGAAGTCCAGAAAAGTAGCTTATTTCTAAGCATATAGAAGAATTGAAGAGTGATAAATCAAACGCAGAAATGAATAAATCAATATTCCCTGTGCCAGTGAAGTGTGCTTCTATCAAACGTTAATCGTGTCCACACTCCTCACTCCAGAGCTACAAGCCTACAAACTTTATTCATTGAACTAACTATTTGCCAAGCAAAAAATACTAGTCTTCCTAGAGAATGTTGATGACTCATGCTCTATTCAATCACTGATGAAGCATGAGAATGTTTTCCACTTTTTCTGAGCTGCCCTTGAATCATTTCAAAACGACTAGAGATAAGTACGCGGAAAATGCACCAAAAGAGCCAGCTTTGACCGTCAAATGGAGAATGAGTTCAATGTTCGAAATAAAAGATCACACAGTTGAAAGCTGAGCAATGTCTAAGGAAAAAAGGCAGAAATAATCAAAAGACTTGTCTGAAAAATGTAGTTGCTGACTGAAGTAAACTAACCAAGGAATCAATTCAAGGATGCGGGGCTTATGCAAGTGGCTGTTTTTGTGGAAGCTAGCTTGTAATGGATGTAATGGAATACGTTGCAGCTAACAAGGCATAAATTTTTCTAAAATTTTACATTAATGAGTTTACAACCCTGTGCCTTTTTTTAAATTTAAAAAAATACTTCCTCATATGATATAAGTATCATAAATACCTAATTATTTGAAGATATATGTTTTATGAATTGTATCTAGAATGATATAATTTTTAATAATTAATCATCAGTAATTAGCCAACCACTCTATAGGTGTTGGCATAGTGGTCTCTCACTTTGCATGGAAAGAGATCCTTGGCAGCCCTTTACCCTTAAATGGAGAGCCCTAGGCGTAAGGAATAGTTAATGCTAATGATGGATACCATGTACCCTAAAAGAAAGTAATTAGCAACCGCAATAAATTAGTGCAATAGACTAGAAAATCCAAAATGGCCTCATCCTTTATTACTATAAATTAACACAATCACAGAGATTAAACAACTTGAATGACCCCTCCACGTTCTTCTCCCTAAGCATGTTGTTTTATCTAACGTGATGTATGTTTTTCCTCCCTTTGTTGCCCAATTGTGACAGATTGGAAATAACAGGGGAAGGTTATAAACTTCCAACTTGTGAGCCATTATTTATCACGGCATCCTATTAAGGGGTTTTTCAGAAAGGCAAAATCTTCTACAATACAGCCATTCTGTAGTGAAAGAGTTAAGTTTTAGATCCATACAACTAGGACCCAAAGCTTACTCTTTCACTCCCTGATCTCACTTTCAATCCTCTGATCCTTGACTAAACAACTCTCAGTCCTAGAATGTATCCAACCTCAATTCATCTATTTTTCGGCCCTTTCCTCTCTTTCTTGACCATCCTACAATTGACACTTTCGCTTTCTGGTTTGGTTATCTTTTGTAAGTATGGTATTAAATGCCCTGGTGATATTTCGTAGATATATTCAGCATTTTCTTAATTTGTAGTGTTTCATTTATTATATGACACGTACTTTTTACTATATCCGTCCCAAGATGCCAAGTCATGTTTTCTTTTGCATAGTCTTCGAGGCACATTTGACCTTCTATATCTTCAATTTCGCATCAGGTGAAAAATATAAAAAGTTGATATTATTAAAGTACATATTATGAAGTGAATCTAACAAGATACCACATGGATATGTTTTCTTATGTAAAACCAATTTGGTCAAAGTTTTAAAATTTGACTCCAAAATAAAAAGAGGACTTATATTTATGGGACGGAGGGAGTACTATGTTTGGTACTTGGTGCATTAGGAGTGTTCCATTCTTATACTACTTCCGTATCGCAAAGATTGCAACAATTTGACACTTTCTACTCACACTTTATGTCAAATCGTTGCAATCTTTACGATACGGAGAAAGTATTATTTAGGTGTTGTTCCTGGTTTTTGTACACTTTGCAAAGGTGAAGGCTCTCCATTTGTATCTCTCGATGTTGCAGAGGCAATCATCTAGAAGACACACGTGGGGTGACATGGCGCTAATTTAAAAGCATTGGAGTTGGCTTCCATTTTCTCCAATACCAACCTAGATAGAACAAATCAGTGACTTTAGTTTCCACAAGTTGTTAGCACCTAACAGTGCCTCCACATATCAAACCTATACCTACTAGGCACTAGGTGTTAGCTACAAAATTCTTTTGAGACTCAAATCTGTTATTATGGACTTCACCAATGTTAGATGACATCGAAAGGACGTCAGCAAACATTTTCTAGATGGATACTAACTTTAGTGAAATCTTAGTCTTGCCTGCGTAAAGATTTTCCAACTCTAGAGCTTGGATGTATATCATTGCTTTACATATTGTATGCTATAATCAAATGAGCAGTTCAGTGGAGCTTCAACTGATGAACTGAATTTTTGGTCTAAATTATATATTTGCACAAGCTGTATTAAGAAGCATCATCAGAGTTTGTAACCTTAGCTTATTTCTATTGGTGAAGGGATCAAAAATAAGCTACGATTTATTCAAGATACACACTAGAGACTGCTTTCAACCCTATGCATACCTGAATGCTGAATCTAACAATTGAGCTACATTGCTACTATGAGATAGGCTCAAGGAAATAAAAGATTCTGCAGTACATCTTAAATAGCAGCAAGAACTACAAAACAACTACTTTAACCCAATGAACTACGAATTGATGCTGTAATCATAAATATATTTGTTATCGCGAAAGACCTCTCTTTCATGAAGATTAGTAAATGCAGTGAGCCAGTGATAATAAAATGTGACAAGGCAAGGCAACTGACCTCCTCATCTGCTTGCAAGAACAGCCTCAGATCATCACTTTGGCGAAGTTCAGGATCCGGTATCCGGTTAACAAATATATCCAATCCTTGACGCCTCATTTCAATGAATTCAGCACTGAAGCGAAATTTCTCTACAAACACGAAATAAAATAGTAGCCCTTGATCCAACTGTAAGCAGCTTACTCAAAAAGTCCAACAATGTTTAACTAGGTCAATGAATGGGAACGTGTGCCAAAAATTTTCTAAAAATCCAAATGTGTATACATTCCACCAACAAAATGGACACCAAGGATGAAGTTATGTGAAAATATTAAAGCCACAACAATGCAGCTACTAACAGAAAGTAACTCCAATGCAAGTCTGGCAATGTATAAGGAAATCGAAATAATTACTGGATGTGCTAGGAAGTAAAGATAAATCTCTTGCACTGACAATCGCCAATCAGTATAAACTTATCCACATATACTTACAGCACTTTAATGGCATGTGAAATTCAAAAGATATAAGCTTAAATATTTCCCCAATTCCTTTGATCTCCTCCATGCTCACAAGCACTATAGGGAGGCAAGAAGCAACTACTACAGCACTATCCAGCTTGCCTCTCCAAATTACTTCTTATCTTTTACAAGAGAAATGAAGGATTGTTCAAGAAAAACCAGTAACGTCACATTCACATCTAAAGGAGCATAAAAAGGATCTTCAAAACACAGCACCATTGAAAGGGTACAGAAAGCGCATATCCTACACAGCTACATAATTTGCCAATAACATGAAGACATAGAATAAATGGCAGTCCTAGTAACAACAGTCGTGGTGCCAGGTGCACGTATCAATGTGGTGTTACTCATGTCACAAAACAAACAAAAGAATAGGTGAAAAGGATGAATCCCTCATATGAAAAGAAGAGATTCTAAATGTTCAGAATGACTATAATATCAATAACTTCTCGAACACACAATACAATAGGTAAAATAATGGTTTATCACAAATGTCAAGGCATAATTTTTAAACACATATTATGCAATTGTGTTGTTAAAAATCTGTGACAAATCTGCCTATGTGTGACGGAACTATCCAATTATTCATAGCTGGAGCGAATCCTTTAAAACCTTTTCCCTATTCATTCCACTTATGTGTGATTGCGTGATGGTAAGCCATAATTTGAGAGCTATATACAAAACAGATTTCTAAGTCGCAAGCTCTATGACCTAGTTTTGTTGCCAAAAAGAGTTAGGGATACCACATTCCCTTGACGGATTCTAAAGAATGCATTTTGGTTATGTGTGAGCTAAAGAAAAACATCAGCCCCAATTGAACCAGCAGTCGCTTTCAGAAATTTGGAACATAACATATGCCCTTATTCCAACATGGAAAATTCCATAGCCAATCAAAAGTGGTAATCACAATGGTTATTAGATTGTTGTTATTATGATTGTATGGTATTTCTCATCTTAACAAAACATAAGTATATATACAGTAATTCTGCCAATTTGAAGACAAATTAAAGCTTCACAGACTACTTTAGTCACCAAAATACATTTTAAGGCCCAAATGTAGCAAAGCTTTCGTCCTAATGAACACCAAGCACACGAAACATCCCCAAACATAGACAGATTTTCGACAAATCAAAGTAAAACGCTGTGGCTGGGAAATCCTCACCAACAGCACTTTTCTCCGGAAGAGGGGGTATGAAGATGCCTTTATATCTCTCAAAAAGACGATCGCGTAACCAAACAAAATCATTGTAGCGTCGAATAACAATTTTCAGGCCCTTGATAATCTGGTAGATTGGTCTGCCCAACATGGAAACAAATTATAGAATGTTAAGATTTGGTATCTTTAAGTTGCGTGAATCCATGATCATTTTTCACCTCATATAAGCAAAAGACATGTCAAATCATTACGGAATATATTGATGGCAGCAGAAAGATGTGGCATCCTCTCAAAACGTTCAAATAACAATGAAAGAAGCTCAGATAGACCAATGAACAGTGAATCAACAAATAAGGAGGAAATTGGTTGTTCTTACTTCAACAGGGATATAAGCAACCAGAATAACCAATAGAGAGGAATAAAAATTAAATTAAGAGAAATCAAAACTATCTCAATCAGCAATCCACATTATCTGATAGCCAATTTTCCAATTAAGTCATGCGCATGCACATTTATTAGCATACTTGATTGTCATTGTAGTTCGCACATGCAACCCTTTTTACTCAGATGTCCATGTCTCCATGATCTATGAGCAATTAACTTTATATCATTATATGGTTCGAGTTCTTTTTGGTGCATGGTAACTTATTAGCACATCTGAATTTGGGTTCTGACTATTCTAAGTCATAAGCTTCCAAAATTTTCAACTTTCTTCCAATCGATGCTTGCCAAACCACAAGGCTAAAAGTCTCAACTACCGTTGTTGAAAGCTTCATCTAGGGAAAATTCTAGCTGGAAATATTAATGAAAATTTACAGTCGAACACTTCTTGATACAAACGCCCGTATCTACTTATTTACAGAGACTGCTCTCCCTGTATCCAGATTGAACTTTTTGCATCTTTCAATCTATTACATATGTAAAACACACCCATGGATTTGGATAAAAGAATCAGGTCACGGAAGACCTTATCAACTTCTAAACAGTGACTTTGTATGCACAACATAATCTTTATAAGTATTTCTTATACACCTCATGGTAGCAGTAAAACAAACCTTTGAAAAAGAAGATTCAAGATACACACATGCATGCATGTAAAACTCAACTCTCAATGCATGGGAAGTTCCAAAAAGCAAGCGTAATAGACTTGATGAGTTGATGCCCCCCTTCAACTTATCATAGTAGATTTTATACATAATTAAGATTATTTTTAAGAAATTAAAAGCTGCTGAAGATACATAAATAGG